>BSBM01000680.1:3457500-4657500 GCA_027924585.1 Larix kaempferi | reverse complement strand
GAAACCTAACAAGAAAATAAATAAGTTGGAAGTGGTGGAATTATCTTCTGTTAGGTACAAAGGCAGAAAACTGAAAATGATGGGGGAGGCAGCTACTCTCTGGAGACCTAAAACTAGGTCGAAAAACAAGCTAAGGTTAAATATGAAAAAGATGTTAAATCCAAAATTGAAGACTAATAAGGTGACTATCTCTGATGAAGAATCCATGGGGGATGATAAATCAAAGTTAGATATACTGCAGCCAGGTAAAAAAGAGGAGATTAAGTCAGTAAAAGTAGAAGGTGAAGAAAGCTCCAAGTCCATCATTGAAGACATTTCTGGGAAATTGTTGACAGAAGAGATTAAGTCAGTACAGGTAATAGATGATCTAAACCCCATCATTGAAGATACTAATGAGAGACTAGTGACAGAAGAAACAATATTTAAGAGGTTTGACATGTTTTGGAAACCTAATGAAGAGCAAGACGCTGCAATAGAGAAATTGGTTAATTCTGACAAGGAGAATTTAAAGAAGACTGTCAAACAGTATAAGCATCAAATGAATTACATGCAGGAAGTTAATGATGGTTTAATGATGTCAAATAGAAGATTAAGAGAGGATCTTCAGGATGTTCATGACAATTTTCAGGAGTTAGTGGTTCATGCAAAGGAAGCACTCAGAAGGAAAATGGCTGCTGACAGGCAATGTTCAGAACTGGAAAAGACAGCTGAAACTTTGCAGCATGAAAATGAACACCTTCAGAAAAAGATAGCTGAGCTGGAGAAAAAGCATAAAAGAATGAAGAAAAGATCCTCAAGTCCAGATGGTATATCTTTGCTTGTAGAGGCATCGAAAGAGATATGAGGCAGTTAGTAGTTAAGGGTCATTTAAGACATTTTGTTAAAGAATTTGCTATTTTTAGCAAACTTGTAATTTTGTAAAAATGTAAATTTTACTTTACCTATTCTAGTCATTCGATGGAGAGTTAGTAGGAGAAACCCTAACTGTTTTTTTGAGAAAAAAAACTATTTAGAGAGGAAGGAAAAACATTGTAAGGGTTCTGATTTTTGGGGGGCAGCAGGAGGTCTGCAGATTGTATTGTAACTTCAGACTTGTTCAAAAGATAAGTACTGTGACTCTTATGAGCTTTAGCTGATGAAATAATGAAACATATGACTTTTTCTCCTTCATTTTTATTTGTGACTGGCTTTGTTGTTAAGCTTGTTTAGCTTCTTAAATGGTAATTTCATTGCTAGTTGATATATATTTTCTGGTGATGCTTATCTTTTATGTATGAACCTCAACACATTCTTTTTGTGGGATCTTTGTGATATGTTATGCATCTTTATCAGTTTATGCTTATGATTTAGTTGTGACTTTTCTATTGGATGGATTCCCTGACTGTGCCCAGAGCTTACAACCATTCAAATCATATTCAAAAACCCTAAAAACTTTGTCTTATTTATTGAGTTTACTCTTGAGATTGTGTTAGCTTGTTTCCTTAGCCTTAGAAACAATTTCTGGCACAAACACTCTCTTTGGGAATCCTAGCACAAAATCCATGCTCAGGAGCTCCCATGGGACATTTGGCACTAGTAATGGTGCATACAGCCTCATGTTCTGAATTTGACCCTTTTCCAGCTGGAAAAATCGACACTGTCGGACCCACTTACTGACATCCATTTCCATCCTGGGAAAATAGTGCTTCTCCTCAACCAATGCCTTGGTCTTCTCGATGCCAAAATGGCCTACTAATCGACAACTATGCAGTTCTCGGATTAGTTTTTCTCCCACGGATCCTATGGGAATACATAACTGTTGTCGTTTGAATAGGTATACCTCTTGGATAAAATAATCCAAGTATGGAGTTCTGTCGACACTCCACGGTTTGCGACTATCCTTCCATGCTTTCGCAAAATCCTCGTTAGTTTCATACTCTATATTCACCAACTCTATTCCCGTTGCCTGAACTATTGTTGTTTTTAGCAATGCAACTCTTCGACTCAATGCATCAGCAACCTTGTTCGACTTTCCCAACTTGTGTCGCAACATGAAGGTATATCCCTACAAGAATTCTACCCACTTCATGTGTCACTAGTTCAACTTCAACTGAGTGTTCAAGTACCTTAGTGCTTGATAGTTTGTGTATAAAAAAATTTCCCTGGGAAGCAAATAATGCCTCCACTTCTTCAATGCTTGCACAATAGCTTAGAACTCTTTATCATACACCAAATATTGCTTCTTGGCTTCATCCATTTTTTCATTGAAGAATGCAATTGGTCGAGCCTCTTGGCTCAACACTATGCCAATTTCCATTCCACTCAAATTATATTTGACTTGGAGAACTTTGTTGAAATCGATGAGAGATAACAATGGGCTCTCTGTCACCTTCTGCTTCAACTTGTTGAAGGCTTCCTAGGTAGCTTCAGTCCACTTGAACTCCCCTTTCTTCATGCACTTTGTCAAAGGTGCACATATCTGACTAAATCCTCTTATGAACTTCTGGTAAAAACTAGCAAGTCCATGAAAAATTTGCACTCCTGTTGTGTTTGTTAGTTTGGCCACTCCAATATAGCCTTTACCTTTTATGGGTCCATCACCAACCCTTTACATGATATTACGAATCCTAAGTACACTAGTTCTTCTTTCATGAAGAAGCATTTCTATAGGTTCATCGTCATCTTCCCTTCCTGCAGCTTCTACAACACTTGTTGAATGTGCTCAAAATGTTCGGTCTTGGTTCAACTAAATTTCAAGATGTCATCGAGATACACCATGACAAACTTCCCCAAGAATGGCTATGAAGTTTTTTTTCTTCTCGACAACGTTTTCTTAGCCTTAAGGGATAGCTGGTAGGCTTCACCAACTATTCTGAACTTCGATAGGCTCAACTCATCCTATAGGACATACTTCAGACTATTTACATATCCTGTGATCGCTTCTTCGCCTTCATCGGTTCGACCAGTTCTAATTGACATTCTATAGAACTCTTTCGTTTATTCCTTCACGGTCATCTCTTTCTATTGAAAGTTTTGCAACTTCCTGAACAAGGAAATCACATAGTCATTTGGAAAGAGCTTCCCCTTCATCTTGGAAACCATTATGTCCTAAGACTTGATGTTTTCCTTTCCCTTCTTGACTCTATCATCCTGTACACTATCCCACCACAATGAGGCATGACCCTTCAACTTCAGACATCCAGTTTTAACCCTCTTAGGATCCTCTAGCTTCTCTATGTCGAATTATTTCTCCATCTCTCTAAACCATTGTATCAAGTCTTCTGGATCCAGACTTCCTGATTAGGTAGGTACATCCATTTTTGTCTTACCCCTCATCTCTGTTAGTAGCTTGGTGAATCTATCTTCTAGTTCTTTTGTTATTTCTTCCGAAGCTTCTGCTTCCTCGACTTCTTCGTCACTATGTTCAAGTGCATAGGGAACACATCCACGTCTCTGGGATTCTTTGATTGTTTCAACCTCATTGGTCAAGCTTTTCATTGTTTGTGTCCAATCGTCGATCATTTCATGATCTACTATGACTCTTGCGCCTCCCTGCGCTTTTTTTCCTAAACCAAGGACATTTACACCTCTTTGTGCCATTATTTTCAACCTTAGCTTAAAAAATATACACTTGTCCAATCACAACTAGACTTTCACCACACGCGTACAACTCTACCCAACAACAGATGGAGATGTTCATGCCTACACAGGTTCTTCCTATTCTCAGGATTCATCTGCTTAATACCACTTGACGCTATGCAAGCCGGTATCAGGATCTCTCCTTCTCACAATAATTTTCCCGCTCTCAGTACTTTTCCAACTATGATACCAATTGACGCAAGGCAGGTCAGTCGGACCCTTTTGCTTAACAGATTCACACAAATGCACTCACAAAGACTAAATGTGAACTCAAAATTCTAATAAGTTGGCTTCTATTACTTGAATCAATTACAAAATTACATGTAAACTAATAAAAAAGTCAACCTTATCCTATTACGATACATAGGAGTAATCTCTGTGTGTGTGCAATCTTTGATCCTTGATCATCACTCTACCAGTTCTTCTTTCTTATGTTCCTTCATACTACTCTTATATCTTTCTCGGTTGTTTTTCCCGAGGCCCACCGTGTTGAACTTCCCAACATGTCCTTACTCTATCCATCGAAATATCTATGATCTACAGACCTGTAGTTATCAACTCCCATGAATGTGCCTACACAAACTTCTCTTGTAATGACATCTGGCTTGATCTCAACCACCTTCTTAACTGCCATTAACTTCCACAACTACCCACAATGACTGTAGGTATGTTTCCTTGACCTATGCCCCTCCTTGACTTTACTACAGTGTCGGTTCAATCAATGTCCTCTTCACTTAGTCTCCATGGCTTCCAATCCAGCCCATCCTCCTGGCTTGGCCTTTGTTGCCCTTGTCAGTGTCGATGTTCGACCTTCGACTCCTTTGAATTCTACTTGTATCGACCATACTTCGACAGCTTCCTGCTCGAATACCAGTCTTCCTGCACCGGTCGTCGTCGACAATCCGTCTGTTCGACCTTCCCTTGTCGATCATCTTCGATCGTTTCTCCTGTGCCCCGATTCCCTTGCATCACATAGGTGATGATAAAACATGGGGATTAGTTCATACCCATGTTCTATTATGCATTGAGAACAATCCCAATGTTCAACATATTTTCTTCATACTTTCCTACGTATTCAAAGGAATCCTTTCCAAGGCCTCCTTATAGTTGCATGCCTAGGCATGATTACATGACACCCCTTCTCACTTGGACAACAATAGAAAACACCTCACATGTGATATTATAACAAGGCTTGATTCCGACATCTACATCGAATTCACCAGCACAACCGGTACTAATGATGATGAAATGAACCTATTTATCCTTTTTCAAAGCTTTTAGTATACTAACACAATTGTCCCTTTTTTTCATAATTCAATAGCTCTTCCACCACACCTTTATTAAAGAGAAAAACCATATAATGAATGTTATCATTAAGTCCAAATTCCAACTTGTGTATTCCACACTCGAATTATCATTCATGCATACAAAGGATATTCCCAATAGAGACATCCATCTCTAGTACTGGATTTATCATAAGTTTTTTATACCCCACATCCTCTCTTAACAATTTACAAAGATTGGATTGTGGATAAAATGTACCCCATTTCAATTGGGTTTACCTAAATTTCCTCTTTGTATTCATCTAAGAACATATATGGCTTGTTTACAGTAATATATTTTTAAGTATCCTCTAGGTAAAATCATGATTCAATATTATGGACCTTGTGTCAACATATTATTCACCAATTGATAAATTTGCTTGATGAGTAGCTCTAAGGCTAACAAAATATGATTCTTCTCTAGGCCTCATAAAGAAGAAATCTTCTTATTTTCATAGTTTTCATTTATGGGTTAAATAATAATTCTTAATACTATAGAAAGTAAAACATGGTATCCCTTATTAATCTATACTTCTTGTTAAGTAACCATGAACATATATCTTCATATTTAAATCGAGGATTGCTTCTTCATTTATGTAAAACAGTGAGTAAGTTTATGAAATATATAATCATAACATATTCATATGTATATATATTTTCAACATAAGATTAAATCACAATGTTAAAGAATAAATTTATGTAATTTAAGTGCATTCCCACCAACTTAATCATACATAAAAAATCATTGACTGATTGAGCTATCACACACTCCAAACTCCAAGAGAATAAGCTATTAACCACAATACTAATATACAAAAGATGGATACAAAATTTCTATTTTTCTAAATAAACCTAAGATTCCACTAAGTGCGCATTGGTTTCCCATCATAATTATTTAATTATATTGATGCAGGAGCATCGGGGCCTCGACAGATTAGTCAAAGTTGATCGACATAAGGAGACCGACTAGAGGGAGTGCAGACGACCGCTGGTGTGTGAAGCAGATTGACTTGACGAAGTCAATGAGTCGAGCATAAGATGTCGAAGCCGTCAACAAGAGTGAAGAGGTTGAGAGTCGACATGTAAGTGCCAACAGACAACAGTCAATAGTCAACATGTTAATGCCGATAGGTGACAAGTTGCCGCAGAGTCGTGTTAAGTTCGACATGTTGTCGTACCACGACGTCGACAGGTTGGGCATGAGCCAAGCGAGGGGAAAGGGGTGGAATGGTGAAGCCTAAGTGCAGAGTGAAGCTGAGAGACAGTATGGCCGACGTGGTGGATTACTATAGCATGTCAGAAGGAAATGTAGAAGTCAAAGAGACTACTTGGAAATAGTCTAGAGTTGTTGAGGAAGTTAATGGCAGTTATTGCAGGTGGTTGAGGACATGACAGGTGTCACCACAGGCAGGGACTATGCAACACGATAAAGGCGGTGACAGTTGTAGGTCTGCAAGATCATGGAAGGATCAACTGACAAAGAATGCATGTCTCGGGTGTTGGAGTGGACATCAGGAACAACAACAGCCGAGTAGAATACTAGATGATTTGGCATTTTGGAGGAGGAGTTCCATTGTGTTGGAGTTGCAGAGTAGAGTTCGAGGAGAATTTCTGTAGATTGAAGAGAACAATCACACAGCTTCTAAACGCAGAGAAGATCGTGCCATAGCTCAGAGTTCCGCAACAAACCAAGAAAGGGTGAGGTCGACACACTAAGAGAGCAGACCGTAGTTTCTTATGTATTGTAACGATTGAGGCCGACAAGTAGTTAGTTATTTGTATTTACAATTATTTCGAACTGTAACCAACTAGTAGAAGTAATATAAGCCACTTTTGGCATCATGTTTTACACCTTGTTTGTGTGAGAATTATGGTTGTGTCATGTGTAATGTTAAGCAAGAACCTTGTTGTGATAAGGGGTGTTGCGTCAGATGGTATCAGAGCCAGGAAGTGAGTCCGGTCAAGTATAACCAGTTGAATCCGTTGAGCGAGAGGAGAATCCTACATGCAAAAGAACGTCAGTGGTATTGAGTCTGCAAGTACGTTGAACAACTCAAGCTGAGGTTGGGTTGATTTGTGCACGACTTGTTGAAGTTTGGTTGTAATTAGGTGAGTGGGAGTTTCAGCAGAGGTTGAAAATGGCTCACATAAGCGTTAATGTCCGAGAACAAAGAGTGCGTGGTGCAGCAGTCGCAGTTGATCGTGAGATGTTCGATGAATGCGTCCAAACAATGCGAACTTTGACAAATAAGGTCGCATCGATCAAAGAGAGCCAAAGGTGTGGTTATATTCCTCATGCGCTAGACCACAGCGATGAGGAAGTCGAAGAAGTGGAAGCTTGGGAAGCTGCAGGAGAAGAACCAGAAGAAAAACTGATCAAGCTTCTGAAAGAGATGAGAGGTCGGACCAAGATGGATGTTCAGACCTACTCAGGATGTCTGGATCCAGAAGATTTGATCAATTGGTTCAGAGAGATGGAGAAATACTTTGACATAGAGAAGATTGAGGATCCTAAGCGGTTTAAGACCGCATGTTTGAGGTTGAAGGGTCATGCCTCATTGTGGTGGGATAATGTGCAGGATGACAAAGTCAAGAAGGGCAAGGAGAAAATTAGGTCTTGGGATAGGATGGTCGCCAAGCTGAAAGGAAAGTTCTTACCGAACGACTGTGATTTCTTTGTTCAGGAAGTTACAGAACATTCGACAAAAGGAGATGACCGTGAAGGAGTACACAGAAGAATTCTATAGATTATTAATAAGTTCGGGCCAGACCGATGAAGGAGAATAAGTTGTTTCTAGGTATGTGAACGGATTGAAATATGCCATTCAGGATAAATTGAGCATGTCAGGATTCAGAGTAGTGGGTGAAGCCTGCCAGTTAGCTCTGAAGGTAGAAGAGAAACTGTCGAGAAAATCTACAGCGACTAGAGGTAGGACGGATGATTGGGGTGTGAGGACTAATTCCGTGAAGGGCCAATGTAGCGGTTACAGGAATGAACTATTGAGGATAGTCGACATGCGGAAGGGATGTTGAAAAGGGAGAAAACACAAGAGAACCGACGCGGTAATCGTGAGTACCTCTATCGAGGTGCATATGGTTGAGGTGGTCCATCTGACAGAAAGGGAGC
The DNA here is from genome assembly GCA_027924585.1 of Larix kaempferi. Lineage (NCBI taxonomy): Eukaryota > Viridiplantae > Streptophyta > Pinopsida > Pinales > Pinaceae > Larix > Larix kaempferi. Next base: position 4,649,433 of record BSBM01000680.1, on the reverse strand, counting down.
TAATAGACCAGCCATAATCTGTTACAACTGTCATGGAGCGGGACACAAGGCATATGAATGCTCAGAGAACCTACATGCTGCAAAGGAGTCGAAACCCAAATGTCGAAGGGATGAGCAAGTCGACAAGAGGGAAGAGTCGGCATCCGATAGAAGTAGAGAGGAGAAAAGAAGGAATCGAAGTTTGATGCTCAGTGGAACATTGGTTCAAGAAGACAAACGCGATGAACAAGAGCCGTCACAGCGAAAAGCGATCTTTCGAACAAAGGTGCAAATCAGTGAATGGTTTTGCAAGACAATAGTTGATCGTGGAATCACTAAGAATCTTGTGTCGACAAAGTTGATCAACAAGATTGGTTTGAAGTGTCGAGAACATCCACTCCCTTACAAGATCTTATGGTTGCAGAAAGGACACCATGTGAAGGTGACCAGATAGTGCCTGATTAACTTCGAGGTTGGGAAGTTAGAGGACATCATACTGTGCGATGTAATCCCAATGGACACGTGCCATCTATTGTTAGGAATACCATGGAAATATGATCGGAATATGATCTATGATGATCGAGCCAACATAGTCACAGTGTGGAAAAATTGCGTGCAAGGGACTCTTAAGCCAAACCGGAGGAGCAAGCCGATGGTAAGCAGGGCGAGAGCAACTTTTGGGAGAAACGAGTGCTGATGTGTTCAGCGAAAGAATTCCTTGCAGAGGAGAAAAAGGAGTGCAGGTGTTATGCTATCATTCCTAAGAGACCATGTGTCGAGAAGGATAAAATAAAGAGAAGAGTCTGGCCTAAGTCGAAAAGATGCTTGAAGAGTTTCGAAGCATAGTAGTCGATGAGACACTGACGAGATTTCCACTGACAAGGAGCATATCCCATCAAATCAACTTAATCCCAGGGTCAAGTATTCCAAACAAAGCACATCATAGTACGAGTCTGATAGAAGGTCAGGAACTCAACCGAAAGGTCCAGGAGTTGTTTTACATAGGGTTGATCAGAGAAAGTCTGAGTCCGTGCGCAATACTAGCAGTATTAGCGCTGAAGAAAGGTAGAGAATGGAGGATGTGTACAGATTCCAGAGCAATCAAGAAAATCAAAATCAAGTATCGGTTTCCATTGTCGAGAATGGACGAGTTGATGGATTGTTTGAGTGGAGTGAAGAACTTCATGAAGATAGCCCTAAAGAGTGGTTATCACCAAATTTGGGTTAGAGAAGGAGACAAATGGAAAACAACATTCAAGACAAAGGAAGGGCTGTATGAGTGGTTAGTCATTCCATTTGGGTTGACTAATGCACCCAGTACATTCATGCAATTGATGAATGTAGTACTGAAACCATTCTTGGGAAGGTTTTTCATAGTCTACTTAGATGACATTTTGATTTTCAGTTGCACCAAGACAGAACACTTGGGGCACATTCGACAGGTATTGCAGATGTTACAGGATGAAAAGTTGATGGTGAACCTGCAAAAGTGTTTCTTCATGAAGGAAGAACTGGTGTACTTGGGATTCGCTATCTCAGGTAAAGGGTTAGTGATGGACCCAAAAAAGGTGAAGGTGATATTGGATTGGCCCGAACCGACAAGCACGACTGATGTGAGGAGTTTCCATGGACTTGACACTTTCTATAGGAAGTTCGTCAGGGGATTCAGTTGGATTTGCGTACCATTGACAGAGTGCATCTGCGAAGGGGATTTCAAGTGGATGGAAGAATCCCAATGAGCTTTCAACATGTTGAAAGAAAAGGTCACTGAGAGCCTAGTGTTAGTGCTCCCAGACTTTGAAAAAAATTTCCAGGTCAACTGCGACATGAGTGGAATAGCAATTGGAGCAGTTTTGAGCCAGGAGGGCTGACCAATTGCATTCTTCAGTGAAAATTTGGATGATGAGAAGCGGAAATATTCGGTCTATGACCAGGAATTTTATGCTATTGTCCAAGCATTGAAGAAGTGGAGGCATTATTTATTGCCCAGATAATTTGTGTTGTACACAGATCACCAAGCGTTGAGGTATCTGAATACTCAGTAGAAGTTAAATCAGTGGCAAATGAAATGGGTTGAATTCCTATAGGGATATACATTCATGTTGTGAGATAGGTCAGGAAAGTCAAATAAGGTTGCCGACACGCTGAGTAGGAGAGTTGCATTGTTGAACATGGCGACAGTTCAAGAAACAGGAATAGAGTCGGTGAAGACTGAGTACGCTACCGATGATGTTAGAACAATAATCCACACTTAGTACCATAGTCCACAACCATATTCAATTTTTATTGCTCATGTGCTTAATTAGACCATAGTTTGGACTAGGTGACTTAAATTGGTCAAATACCCACTTTTGAGAGTGTTCACACCCACTTGCAACCAAACCAGTTCACCCAGCCTCCTGTTTTGTCCACAAGTGTGCCCTCATTAATTACTGGAGCGCCCTCTCTCCTTGATTTGGGGAATTTCAGTTGACTAGGGGCGCTAGGGTGGATTTTGCACATTTTTGGCTAGATTTGGAGCATTTAATGCTCCCTTGGTCCCCCCAAACTCCTCTACTTGCTCACCCACGCCTGCCTTGGCCTCATTAATGACCCAGTATGCTTCATCCACCTTCACACCAGAATTTGTGACTGTTTGGGATGATTGGGATTGAGTTGGACCCACCTAGGGGGGATTGAGGCCCATTTGGCAATTTTGAGTTGTACACTCATCTTGACCTCACTAATGCTCTTGAATTTCTCATGGATGTAATAAAAACCTGTTACTAACATTTTCACATGTTAGACAATCAGTTAATGAAAATATTCAACTCACATTGTGTGTAAAATTATCTCCTTTTTCAAGTTTTTCCACTAGTTTTGAAAATTAATTCGATTTTGTGAGGTTCTCCATAGCTCCTAGATATTCTGTGATCAAAATAATCACATGGTATCAGAGCCATCATGGAGTTAGTGAGTTGCAGGTCAATATTGAGCATTGAACTGCATTCTAGAGAGGATTTCCAGATAAAAATTGAGTTTTTTTGCAGGTGTTTCAGTAGTTTTCTCACCATTAACGCAGCAGTCATGGAAGCAAACCAAATGTTGCTCACACCCTTCAATTTTTTTGATTGGAAGGATGAGATGGTTCTCAAGCTGAGATCTAAGGGTCTCTATAGAGTAACCATGGGCACAGAAGTGGAGCCAAATTCTGCTGTGGAGAAAGCAAAGTACTACAATCGACTTGATGAAGCTTATGGATTGCTATGCCTGAGCATTTCAAGGGAACTCTTGTTTCATACAGATAGTTTGACAACCCCCAACGAAGTATGGGTGAAGCTAGAATCACTCTTTGGGAAAACTGATGAACTGAGAGGCCACCAGCTTGAAAATGAGCTCATTAGCTTGAGACCAGCGCATTTTGAAACCATCCAGGAGTTCTTCACGAAGTTCAAGTCTCTAGTGCTTCAACTGCAACAATGTGGAATTGTTAAGAAGGAGGAACAACTGATTCTGTCCATCCTTTCGAAGCTAGGCCCATAATTCTCTCTATTTGTTAGCACATTTCACTCAGCCAAAATGACCCTTCGAAATTGGCAAATGCCATCACTAGCTACCTTCATAGAGTGTCTCACTCAGGAGCAGGACAAACTAGTTCAGATGGGCACCATAAAATCAAAGGACCAAGCATTGGCAATGGGTGTTTCAAATGCCAACAAAGGCAAGCAGAAAGCCAAGAATTCGAAGCAGCAAGAGAAGAGGAAGTTTGACAAGACCAAGTCTGCAGATGGGGGTTCGAATCTGTCAAAGGAGAAGGACAAGAAGGGAAAGGAAAATACCAAACGCACCTATTGTCATAGGGGATGGAATCCAGAGAGCTCATGCATGAATAAAACCATTGATTCAATGGCGCAGCTGCTGGAAAAGAACAACATCCCAGTCCCTAAGGGCGCAAGGAAGAAAGAGAGCACCTCAAATCCTGACAATAAGGAAGTGTCATGCTTTGGTAGCAGGTATTTCGAATCCCTCATCCTTTATCATTGATTCAGGAGCTTCCATACATATGGTTTCATCCAGAGAACTCTTCTCCTCTATGCATTCGAATGGTGGCCCAACAGTTCGAATGGGAGATGATTCAGAAATCCAGACCAAGGGAATTGGTAGGATTGACATGGAGCATGGCTATTTCAGTGATGTGCTCTATGTACCTTCATTGGCTGCAAATTTGATATCAGTTTATCAAATGAACCATACAGGGGAAGCCAAGAGAGTGACATTTACTCCAGATTTGGTAGAAATCTCAGAAATTTCTTCAAATCAAGTTGTGGCTGTAGGGTATGCTGACCATGACGAGAGAATGTACAAGTTCTCTAATTTCATTCCACACTCTAGTAACCATGCTATTGTCTCTCATGCCAACGAGACCTCCAAGTTGTGGCATGAAAGATTTGGCCACATGAACTACAAATATCTCCAGACATTGCACAAGGACGAGATGGTGGAAGGGCTTCCAGAAATCAGATCTTCAAATGGTGCATGGATTGGGTGTGTAGTTGGAAAGCATCCTGAGCGCAGCTATGAGAAGGGAATGGCAAGGAGAGCCACTCAACCACTTGGATTGGTACATTCAGACCTCATTGGTCCTCTTCCCACTCCATCATATGGTGGATCAAGGTATGTACTTACATTCATAGATGACTACTCTCGATTCTGCTAGGTTTACTTCCTTAAATTGAAGTCAGAAGTGTTTGAGAAATTGAATATTTGGAAAGCCCTAGTGGAGAATCATAGTGGTCATAAGATAAAGATCCTTAGGACTGATAATGGAAAGGAATATGTGAATAATAACATTCAGCATCTTTGTGAGGAATGTGGCATCCAAATGCAACATTCAATCCCCTACACACCTCAGCAAAATGGTGTGGCAGAGAGGAAAAATAGATCTCTCAAAGAGATGGCCACTTGCATGATTGAAGCTAGGGATCTAAGCCCTAAGCTATGGAATGAAGCCATCAATTGTGCTGCTCATATTCAGAACAGAGCCTTTCACAAATCAGTCAAAGGAAAAACCCCCTATGAGGCATGGTTTGGCCAAAAACCAAATGTGTCAAATTTCAGGATTTTTGGGTCTAGAGCATGGGCTCGAATTCCATCAGAAAAGAGGAAGGCCTTGGAGCCACAGAGCAGAGAATGTATCAGGGTTGGTTATGGTGAGGACACAAAGGGCTACAAGTTCTTTGACACATCCACACTCAAAAATTTCATTGAGAGAAGTGTGCAATTCGAAGAAGAACCAATTCCAGATTTTGAGCTTGCACCGGGGGAAAGCTCTTCTCCTCCACACCTTAATGAAATTAGTGATGATTCCACTTCGTATTTTTATGATATTGCTGAAGATGACATGGATGAAGATGACATTTCTGTACATGAGTCACCATCAAGGCCCAAGTGGGCTGAAAAAATCATACAAGCTGCAGGTGAATTGGCAGGCAATCCCCAAGAGCTTAGGAAGACTAGATCTCAAACAATCAATGCTTCCTTTGCAAATGAAAGTGAACTTGCTGATCACTTTTATATGATGATTGGATCTGATCCAGCATCATATCAGGAATCTCATCATGATCCAAGGTGGAGAGCATCAATGCAAGAAGAATTCCAATCTCTCCAAGAGAACCAAACATGGGATTTAGTGCCTCTTCCTCCCAAGAGGAAACTTGTGCAATGTAAGTGGATTTTTCGAACCAAACATGTTGCTGATGGTTCTGCTCTGAAGTAAAAGGCTAGTTTAGTGGCTAAGGGCTACTCACAAATCCATGGTGTGGATTATACAGAGACCTTTGCACCGGTTGCAAAGATGGACTCAATTAGACTAGCTCTAGCCATGGCAGCTAGTAAAGGTTGGGAAGTTCACCACATGGATGTCAAAAGTGCATTCTTGCATGGTGAGCTACAGGAAGAGATATATATGGAGCAAACTGAAGGATTCCAAGAGGATCCCACACTTGTATGCAGGTTGAAGAAGTCACTCTATGGACTCAAGCAAGCCCCCAGGGCTTGGTATGCCAAAATGGATGCTTTTTTGCTCTCAATTGGTTTCTGTCGATGCAAGTCTGATCCAAATGTTTATTTGCTGCAATGTGATGATAATTTTCAGGTCATTGTACTGTATGTTGATGATATTTTAATTATAGGGAGCTGCAACAAACAAATTGGCTCAATTAAAGCTTCTTTGCACAGTGAATTTGCCATGAGCGACCTAGGATTGCTAAGGCAATTTTTGGGTTTGGAAATTGATCAATCTGAGAGAGGTATATTGCTGAGTCAACCTAAGTATGCTTCAGACCTGTTATTCAAGTTTAAAATGGCTGAATGTAAGGAAGCCAAGTGCCCATTCCTTTCAGGCATAAAACTAGGTGAATTTGAAGACTCTCCATTGGTGGATTGCACACTCTACAGGCAGCTAGTCGGAAGTTTGTTGTACCTTACACATACAAGACCTGATTTGTCTTATGCTATAAGTGCTGTAGCAAGGTATATGCAGAAGCCACATGAGATCCATTGGAAGGCAGCCAAAAGGATCATTCAATATGTCCAAGGAACAAAGAGCTTTGGGGTACACTATGCAGCTGGTTCTTCACTTCAACTAGCTGGATTTTCTGATTCTGATTGGGCGGGAGATCCCATCGATAAAAAGTCCACTTCAGGTTTTGTGTTTATGTTTGCTGAAGGTCCCATTTGCTGGTCAAGTAAGAAACAGCATACCATTTCTCTTTCATCAACAGAGTCCGAGTACAGGGCAGCAGTGAACGCAGCCACACAGTGTGTTTGGTTGCAAGGCATTCTTCGGGAGTTTGGTGTTGCTATTGATTCTCCAACCAATATTTGGGTGGATAATCAAAGTGCCATCAATATATCTACTGATCCAGTACAGAGGCAAAGAACAAAGCACATTGAAATCCATATGCACTACATTCGGGGCTTGGTGCATGACAGGGTGATTTCATTGCAGTATTGCCCATCCACCGAGCAAACTGCAGATATTTTCATTAAGTGCTTTACTGAGAAGACCTTCACTCACTTGAGAGCTTTGCTTGGAGTGAGTGATGGATGGTGATTGCTGCAATTTAATTGCAGGTTCAGCCCCATGTCCATTTTAGAGGGAAGTTTTTATCCCATGAGGTTTTACTTCTTTTCCTCGGTTCATATGGACAAATAAAAATTTCTGTTTGTAATGAGCTGACTTGAGCCTTTGTTGCCAAGGCCTCCCACTTATCTTTCATGATTTGTACTAAGTTCTGGTTAAGGGGGGGTGTTAGAACAGTAATCCACACTTAGTACCATAGTCAATTTTTATTGCTCATGTGCTTAATTACACCATAGTTTGGACTAGGTGACTTAAATTGGTCAAATACCCACTTTTGAGAGTGTTCACACCCACTTCCAACCAAACCAGTTCACCCAGCCTCCTGTTTTTTCCACAAGTGTGCCCTCATTAATTGCTGGAGCACCCTCTCTCCTTGATTTGGGGAATTTCAGTTGACTAGGGGCGCTAGGGTGGATTTTGCCCATTTCTGGCTAGATTTGGAGCATTTAATGCTCCCTTGGTCCCCCCAAACTCCTCTACTTGCTCACCCACACCTGAATTGGCCTCATTAATGACCCAGCATGCTTCAACCACCTTCACACCAGAATTCGTCACTGTTTGGGATGATTGGGATTGAGTTGGACCCACCTAGGGGGGATTGAGGCCCATTTGGCAATTTTGACTTGTACACTCATCTTGAGCTCACTAATGCTCTCAAATTTCTCATGGATGTAATAAAAACCTGTTACTAACATTTTCACATGTTAGACAGTCAGTTAATGAAAATATTCAGCTCACATTGTGTGTAAAATTATCTCCTTTTTCAAGTTTTTCCACTAGTTTTGCAAATTAATTCAATTTTGTGAGGTTCTCCATAGCTCCTAGATCTTCTTTGATCAAAATACTCACAGACGAGGATTTTTCGAAAGCTTGGGAGGCTTGGTGCGATCCATGGAGTGTCGACAGAACTCCATACTTGGATTATTTCGTCCAAGAAGGCTACCTGTTTAGGGGAAATTAGTTGTGTATTCCCATAGGATCAGTTAGAGACAACCTAATCCAAGAGTTGCATAGAGTTGTATTAGTAGGTAATTTTGGCATCAACAAGACTGAGGAATTAGTCGAAGAAAAGTATTATTGGCCAAGGATGGAAACATATGTCGAAAAGTGGGTTCAACATTGTAGAGTTTTCCAGTTGGAAAAAGGGAGGAGTTTGAACATGAGTTTGTATACACCGTTGTCAGTACCTAATACCCCATTGGAGCACTTGAGCATCGATTTTGTGCTAGCATTGCCAAAGACGCAGCAAGGGAGTGACTCAATATTTTTTGTGGTCGACAGATTTTCAAAAATTGAACACTTTATTCCGTATTGTAAGACAAGTGATGCCACAGGCATGGTTGTACTATTCTTCAAGGAAGTAGTCAGATTACATGGGTTGACAAAGAGTATCACATCGGATAGAGATACCAAGTTTCTAGGACATTTATGGAGAACCCTATGGAAGAAACTGGACACGAAGTTGTAGTTTAGCTCGGAATATCATCCGCAGACAGAAGGGTAGACCGAGGTGGTGAACATAAGTTTGGGAAACCTTCTGAGTTATTTGACGGTCGATAGACCCAAGTAGTGGGAGAACGTGTTGGTGCAAGCAGCATTTGCATACAACAATTATGTGAATCAGTCAATATGTTTGAGCCCATTCCAAATTGTTCAAGGAAGAATCCCACATGAAGTGGTGGATTTGGTCGAATTGCCGACATAAATAAGGAAGACTGTGGATGCAGATTCATTCACAAAGCACATCAAAGAAATTCATGAAGATGTGCGAAAGCGCATAGAGAAGAGCAACACGGCATACAAGTTGAGAGCCGATAGAAAGATGAGACAACAATCGTTCAATGAAGGAGACTTGGTCTATGCTCATTTGAGGAAGGAGAGATTTCCGACAGGGACGTGTAACAAGCTAAAGTTGAAGTAGATTGGACCATGTAAAATTTTGAAGAAAATTTTGGACAACACTTATGTGTTGGAGCTGTCGAATGACTTGAGCATTTCACCAACATTCAATGTATCAGATATGTACAAAATTGAAGAAAGTTCAAGCAGTGGAAGTGCAGAAGTGTCGAGCATCGACTGGACAGCATAGATTCCAGATCGACACAAGGAGGAGATCACAAAAGTAATAGAGGAATGCGAAGTCAGGCGTACGTGTAGTTCATGAAGGAAGGAATACTTGGTGCGATGGAAGGACGATGAGCTGCGGGAGGTGACATGGATTTTTGAAGAAGAGTTCAGGAGACTGACGGAGCAGTCGAGTTCTTTTTCACCTGGGGATTCTGATGCAGGAGCATAGGGGCCTCAACAAATATGTTGGAGCTAATCGACATAAGGAGATTGACCATAGGGAGTGCTGATGACCACTAGTGCGTGAAGTAGATTGACTTGATGAATTCAATAAGTCGAGAAGAAGTTGTCGAAGCCATTGACAGGAGTGAATAGGTCGAGATTCGACATGTAAGTGTCAACAGACGACAGTCGATAGTCGACATGCTAATTTCGATAGGAAACAAGTTGCTGCAGAGTCGTGCTAAGGTCGAGATGTTGTCGGACCATGACGTCGATAGGTTGGGCATGAGCCAAGCGAGGGGGAAGGGCGGAATGTTGAATCCTAAGCGCAGAGTGAAGCTGACAGACAGTATGGCCGACGTGGTGGATTACTGTAGCATGTCAAAAGGAAACGTAGAAGTCAAGGAGAGTACTTGGAAACAGTTCAGAGTTGCTAAGGAAGTTAATGGCAGTTATTGCAGGTGGTTGAGTACATGACAGACGTCACCACAGGAAGGACTGTGCAGCACAACAGAGGCACTGACAGTTGCAGGTCTACAGGATCATGGAAGGATCGACTGACAAAGGATGGGTGTCTCGTGTGTTGGAGTGGACATCGGGAACAATAGCAGCTGAGTAGAAGAAGAGATGATTTTTCATTTTGGAGGAGGAGTTCCATTATGTTGGAGTTGTAGAGGACAGTTCAGGGAGAAGTTCTATAGATTGGGGAGAACAATCATACAACTTCCAAACATAGAGAAAATGGAGCCATAGCTCAGAGTTCCCTAGTGAACTATGAGAGGGTAAGGTCGACACACTGACAGAGAACACTGCAATTACTTCTGTATTATAACGACTGAGGCCGACAAGTAGTTAGGTATTTGTATTTACAGTTATTCTGCATTATAACCGACTAGTAGAAGTCATATAAGCCACTTCTGGCATCCTGTTTTACACCTTGTTTGTGTGAGCATTGTGGTCGTGTCGTGTGTAATGTTAAGCAAGAATCTTGTCGCGATAAGGGGCCTTGCATCATATATGAATTATTTGCTTGTTTTAAATTAGAGATTCTAGGATCGAAAGTAATCCAAAATTTAATAAAATATCGTTATGCTTCTCAGAGGGAAATTAACAATCTAAAGATAGATTTGAGACTTAAGATAAATCTTAACGTAGAATATGTAAATTCATAATTCATTTAAATATATAGGGAAATTATTTGATGTTCGTGATCTTGGTAGCCACACTTGGTGTAATAGCAACAATTGTGCATTTAGTTTAGGAAGAATCCCAAATGAGTCCTCCTCACACCTATGAAACCATTGCCTGAGAGGGTAGCACATGGTACCCTCCTACTATTATCCTATGGCTATTTGCGTACTATAATTATTTGTTCAGTTCCTATGGATTGATGCGTCATAGTCATAACCATCATTGCTTAACTCATGATGTCACCATCCATTGAATGGATTCTACTAATTGGTGCCATTGTTTGCACACACAAGAGCCACAAGGTGGAAATATCCCCAACATTGCTAGTGGGGACATCAACAAGTGCATATGCAATGGACATGAAATGGCAAAGCAATTTTTGGGGGGTTGATTCTTTTTTTCATGAGTTCCATTAAAAAGGTAGACACCAACATAAATGGTTGTGTAAAAGTCAACACACAATGAAAAATGAGCTAGTTCTTTTGTAATTGCATACCTATTCACTTTTTTTTTATAACATATCCACATAGTATTGTAGAACATGAAAATAATACTCTTTTGATGCAACAAGGATTTTCTTTGAAAACACGTCATAAATTAAAACAATGTTTGGGAAAGGAATTTGTTCAATGTGTTGTTTTTTCTTTTCTTTCAAATGATGAAAAATGTATAGCTATAATTCAAAAAAATGTGTTTAAAACATATCATGTGTCAATGTGGATACAATAGCATAAACCCAAATTACATTGGAAGGGCATGAACCTGTGCATCTACAAAGAAGGGATAAAAGGAATTAAAATTTACATGAGTTCTTTGAATGTTTATGTCTCGGTTTACAATATTCCTATGTTGTCTAAAGAAGCCAACTTCTTGAAATCCTTAGAGATTTTGCAAGAGAGAATATAAAATAAAATAAAAATTGGCCAATGGAATTTGACTATGGATCAAATGAAAACCATGTGGATGCCATAAAAAATTTTCTTTCTAAAAGCCACAAATTTTCTTTCTATCTATCTATCTATCTATCTATCTATCTATCTATCTATCTATCTATCTATCTATCTATCTATCTATATATATATAACTTAACTACTTGTTTCAATTTCATCAAGCATTGGAAGTAGAAATTAGAAAGACAGAACTTTTTTGGACCATGTCTCTTGCAATAACAGGTTTGGGTCAACAATGGGAAAAGTTATATTTCCCATGGAAAAAGAGTAAAGAAGGTGAAAAAAAAAAAATGCAACGAATTTGCTTGTTCATTTGGCATAACTCAAACATGTTCATAAAAAAAAGGAACTTTGTCAGAGAAAGAAAGGAAAAAGACTATGTATCTAATTCATATATATATATATAAACAGTATTCAAAACATGTTCAGTAGTGTCTAGGAAAAAAAGGAACAAGTGTATCTTTTGCAGCTATCCAAAATATAGACCAACTTGTCCAGACCGTTTTTTATGCCATACAAGAGGCAAGTAGGAGAGAATGTCTTAAAAAAAGAAATGAAAATTGCATATATAGATTTGTTGGAGCCATGGAATATGCACTTTGCATCATAAGCTGGAACAAGTTGCCTTCTACCAAAATCTGCAACATTGATATCATAAGGCATGTTGAAACAACACATAAAATGCCTTTCATTCCTGCACATGGGCCCTGCACTATTGTCAGTGACTATGGAGGGAAAATAAAAGTAAATTTAATCACATCATATGAGGCCATAATGATGTCAATTGCATTGAAAGTAGTGTTTGGAAATTTTCTTTCCATAGAGATGTAGAACAAAGAAAATGACACTGAAAACAAGAAAGCTAAAATGATTTTATTTGCAAGAATGTTTTAACAAACCATGTTCTTCATAAAGAGTCTCTGTTCTGAGTAAAAACTGGATGCAAATTCATTGTTTGTTTGTTTGTTTGTTTGTTTTTTAAGGTGCATGGACACTTGCTATATTGAACACAGAACCTAACATTGGGAAGTATCGCAACTCAGAAAAAGGAGACTACCATTTTTGAAATGTGTAACCCAAAAGAGCCTAGCATTCTATTGCAATTGTATATGCAAGATTAAGAGCTCCATATTGGGAAGGTATGCAATACAAGGGGGAAAAGAAAATTAAATATGAAAACAACATAATATTGTCTATGTGACTGTGAAATAAAAGGCTTCTACTCTTGCAACCTGCAATTGGAAAAGACAAATGTTCAAAGAAGGTGAACGTATTTACAAGAGCAGTATATTTGTCTCATGAGTGTATATATATATATATATATATATATATATATATATATATATATGGAATTCTTGTGTTTACCGAAATAAAATTTAAATGTACAAGCAGCTGAAAACAACATTTGCACAAGATGGATGGAAAACTTTTGTTCCTATACAGAAGTTGAAATCACCAAAAAGAAATACATAGCTAGTTGTTGATATCTTTAAACATCTAGGTTTTTGTATTTGTTTGTCCACTACAAATATGCAAACAAAAACAAATAATTTGCAACATCCTTGTGCTCGGAATGCAAAATCTCAAAGGCACTTTTCACATTGAAATGACAACAGAGAAGGAAACCAAAAAAAAAACATTGCGGGAAATAAGGCAGGAGAACATTAACAACTTGCTTAAGCCTACGCATGAATTTTTTTTTAGATTACCGCATATAGGTAGAGACAACCATCAAGAATTTTTTTTTTTACTTTAACGAGGAAGAATGAACACATGAAATAAAGAACTTGCTCAGGAAGACATTCTCCATAGGAAGTTCGAGATAGCAAGCACTAAAGGGTTCAAAAAAATACAACAAACAAAGCTATATTGAACTCAAGATCAATGAATGCATAGCATCAATTTGCACACACTAAGAATCCATTCAACAAAATATCCAAATTACTACACATTGTACATGCAATAAAACAATAAACGAATCAACAATTCCAACAAGAATTATTCTACTATCAACCATGTTGTTTCAATATTCCTTTTGAGCTTGAGACAAATCTCAGTTTATTTAAGGCTACAATGCAAAATATTTGAAAGAAATAACTTACATGCAATAAAAGATATGATACCAAGTTCTGTAGACCGGCAAAAAAATACAACCAAGGCAATGTAATTGTAAGACTATCAAAAGTCAAGCACATTCAACATGCATCAAATTCTTGACCACACAAAAAACAAGCTCTTCATTTAAAATAAAAATGGTACTATTTTAAAATCATATAAAGGGATTGTAATTTGAACAAATATAAATGACCTTTTAAGCAGATTTTTAAATCAAAATCTACATATATAAATAAATCTATATTAAAAAGTAGTAACTAGAAATAAAACAAATTTAAACTAGTTTGTTTCTCCAAACACAATTTGTTCCCACTTTGGCCATGTCATAGTTAAGTTTATAGCTTCAAGTAAATAATTTTCTTTTTTCTTTTTTAAAGCCGGGTCATATGCAAGAAATCCAATACACACACACACATATTGGATTTCTTTGAATAGAATCAATAGTCTATGGAAAAAACAAATGAAAAAAAGTCAAGTTTTTTTTGCCAAAGACATGAAGAAAGAGAGACAATTTAAAAAAAAGGCTGTCCAAACTACCTGGAGGTGCATCGAGGCTATGATCTATGCAATTTGCATGGAATCTATTTTTTTATTGTAAACACAAGTTCTGTGCATTCAAAGCAGGGGATTTTCAAGTGCAACATGAATGGCCCAAGTTGAAGCCATGCGCATTTAACAAATTAGGCTGTAACAAGCGACATGAAGAAAATTCCCGCAGAGACACAAAATAGCCATACTAGGAAACAACTTCAAGTGAAGCAACATACATAGTGGACCTGATCCAGTATGGACATAAGCTGCAATTGTTTTGATCAACAACAATCGTACGTATATTCCACCCCCGATTAAAACTAATTATCTTGGAAGTCAAATTTGGAAATATAAAAATATAATGTTGTTGGTTATTTATGACAATCATGGTGAAAAGCTAATTTTGGTACTATCTGGTTCCCTCAAAAAAATATGACGAAGATGATTCAACACTAAAAATGAGCATTTAAAATGCAATGATTGAATTGAACATAGATTTCAAACTATGCAATTTGTTCCCATGAATTTGTTTAAAAACCATGCAAATCAAACTTATATATATACATATATATATAAAACATTCACGAGAAATGATATTGAAGAAAACTGAATACAATATATATATATATCTATATATATATATCTATATATATATATATAAATAAAAGCATGAAAATATTATTCACACATATGAAAAACACATAAAGGAGAAGTGATATTAAATAAAGGAACAATATATTTATATATATATAAACAAAGAAATATACAAAAAATGTTAATAATGTTCCGAAATAGAAAAGAGGGAGATGGCAAAGGAATTTTTCGTAGCTAATGAAACTATCCTTGATCAAGCAATCTTTCCAAGAACGAGGACAAGAGAGGGAGGGGAAAATGACAAAGAAGACATGATTGCAACTTCAACCCATCCTATTAACAATTTTGAGGGTTTTATTGCCAAGCAAATATGCAGCACGCTATTTACATAACATGGACAATAGTTAAATTATCCGACAACAAACCTGGTGCAAAACTATTGCATCTGTAAGTGGAAGATACATCTTCAAACTTGCAAAGCCAAAGAAGAGGACCAAGCACAATGTCAACAACCTGTGCAAGCTTACAATGAAGGTGGCTTTTTTTTAACAAAAGTACACATACATGGAGAAAACCAACCACCACTGTTCAGAGGACTCTTTGTTGCTTAGAACTAATAGTGAAATCCCACAAGGTTTTCCACAAAGCAACCAAAATAAAAAGGTGTGCAAAATAAGAAAACAAGATTGGAAAATATCGAGAAAGGAAACCATGAACTGAACATATGCAAATGCACAACACCAACCCGCAGGAGAAAAGAATCCACTCAAGCAAATATGTAAATCATCATATGAAGTTTATAAAGAACAACAACAGAATAGGATGCACAAACACATCTAGAAAATTATTGTCTTCCCATCTGTATTTTGTTTTTATAAGTGACTTTTCACTCCAAAGAGAAAGACTCTAACCATTCACATTTCGAATACAGAATCTTTGAGCAAGGTGAATTGCATCTTCTTATGCTCTATTTTCGATGCTATATTTTCCATGTTTGTTTTAACTAAACATAGACTTGTTGTTTGACCCATAAAAAATCTAATTTAACATATGATATTATAGGAAAATAAATGGTGAGCCAACAACAGACCTATCATCTAGACGACAAACAGTCCCTAAAGTACCACTCTTTGGAGCCACCATCCTTAAACACCAAAGATTAAGTCTAGAGTTTCTGATCGCAGGAGTTTGAGGACATGCATATGTTTCCAAAGTTTAGTCGATCCTATGACCATGGACAAACATTTTTTCCATCGGAAGACACCTTTTCCATTTGGGAAAATAGAGTGTAGTAATCAAACTTCGATCCTTTCTACGACACAAACGGGTTAACCATCCCAGGAATTGGAAAATACGAAATTGGAAATTGCCAAAATGCAGTCGCTTGAACATAGAGGAGAATCAATAAAACACATGCATAAGACCCTAATGGATTCGACCCATAGCAATATCTAAAAGGAAAATATGGTCGGGCCCGAAACCCCCACGAGGAGAAAACCGAGAAAAGCAGAGAAAGAAGAATAACACAAAAACAAAACCCAAACCCCACAAATCCCAACCATGAAACAAAGAAACTGTTGAAGTGCATGCAAGAATCTAATTTTTTTCCCATTGCACATTTCATCAAAACCCTACGCTAAATAACAAGGAAACCAAACTGTAATATAAAACTCTTGACATAATAAAAACCATCGAGCAAAGAAAATATACCAGATAACAGGGGAAATAATCCCACGCACATACCTTTTCAACCGCGAATGGCACCAGAATGAGAACACTGCAAACTGGTACCCAATCAACCACTACTCCTACAATCTGCAACGAACGACCAAGGGAACACCCACAACTTGAACCAAGGTTATTGCTAACTATAAACAAGATAACGAGCACCGTTGAATAGTTTGAACCCGCAAAGACCACAACGAAAAATGACCAGCACAATGAAAACATCCACCACCACCATCCAACAACTATACTCCCTGCAAACTCGAGAAGGGTTCGACACCAGAGACAAATACCCCATACCAGTTAGAACACTCACATAACAATTAGAATGACTGAAATGACACTGCCCCACTCCAGAATTAATGCAACAACCGCAGTTTCCACCTTCGCCAGAACCCTTGTGCATGGAAGATGGAAAAGGCATGGCCATATCCATCAAACGCCTGAACGCAAACAAGGAAAATCCCCACTGAATTAACACCACCGTAGAAGACCATCATAGCCATGGAATTAAACCACAACCACCACCTGCAAAACATTTAAGCTCCCCATTACACCACGACTTCGTCGAGGCCTGAGATGCACCTTCCAATGCGGACGTCATGGCGAATGGAGCCAATAGGGCACTAGAAAAATACCCATTTTCATAATAAGGAAAAAAAACATGCCATCCATTGCCCCCAAACCCTTGTGAAACCTTTCAACTCCACCGTGAAATATGCATAGTACCACCCAAACTGATTCCCTCGACCAAATAATATATGTCGGGGACATAACAATTCATGATCCCTAGCGTTATTGGGGGAACATTACTTTTATAACTTTGTACTCGTTCTCTATTTTCTATAAAAGGATGTATTTATTTAACCCACATAAATAAAACATAGCTAGAATAAATCTTCAATATTATATTTATTTTCCCTTAATGCTACTATACTGCAATATAGATTATAGAGCAGGTTTGGGAATCAGAAATGTTGTTGGCACAACCACTTAGTATGTGGCCAATTTCTTAGGTATTTGTAACTCATATTGAGATATTCCCATAGTTTAATTATTTATGATATGGGGAGTCCTTTCAATCATATGCACTCACTCAAGAGGTCAATCCAACACATCTTCATTGTTATGAAATCCACGAACCACTTTATTTCTTGGGTAAATGTTAACTTCATTTTTATTACGACACCCACGAAGTGAGGTGATGAATATTTATCTATCTTTCTTATTTCTTGATCGAATTTTGAAAGGATATAGATCATTAGCACAGTTGGTCATCTGGTTATTTGTATAAGTAGTTTGGCACATCAATGACTTAATTAAATAAGTAGGGAAAGCATAACAGTGAAAAAATGATGTCCCTTATAAAATGCACTACAACATATATATATATATACATCAATCTCTTATATACATACATACATACATACATATATATATATATATATATATGTGTGTGTATATACATACATATATATATATATGTATGTATATATATATATATATGTGTGTGTGTGTGTGTGTGTGTGTGTGTGTGTGTGTATGTATATAAGAGATTGATGTATATATATATATTTGTTGTAGGTATGATTGTACTTGTTTCCCCATATTTGTCTTGATAGGTATTGCGACAATAAACAGACTCATATATCTTGTGCAACAAAGGGGTGCATACTTCCACCTCTTTAAATCACGTTGAAGCATCAATTGTGTGGAGATGATCTCGTTGCACCTTAAGCAAGGTATACATGAGATAATTCTGTTTGCTAGCCTTGGTCCCTCAAGGATATAGACAATAATCGGATCCCTCCAGTAGAGGTGTTCATTACTCTATATTTAGTAATCCACAAGAAAACCCTAAAACACCTCTATTATCAAATTCTTAATATCTCATGTTACTTCAACCTACTTGACCACAATAAATGCGTTACTACAAGGACATGAGAATGCATTATAATAACACAATTACCTAGAAATAAGCATACCATTCAATTACTCGACATTTGTGCATGTTTTCCAATATAAATTTGCATTTACAAATTAAGTAATAACTCAAGTTAAGGCAAATGAGAAATGGATTATCTAGCATAGAACATCATTCATTCCCAAAATTATTCACCGACATAATTTTCTCCAATTTGGTAGCAACTTACACTATTGCATCTACTTCCTCATATATAGATTGATAGTGGTCATAAGAGATAGATAGATTACCATTGCAGAGTGTTAAACCCTAAATATGGGAACATTTCCCCCTATATTGTGGTTCATTACATTGAGTTTGATGTTGGATTTAGTCCATTAGTGGTAATCGTCATTAGTATGGTTATATTATTTATGTCGGCTTGGTTCAGTTAGTTGGGATTGTACCCCTTAGTCTCTTATATATAGGAAGGAGACCTTTCATTTGGACTATCTTGTCCTGTCTTCTCTTGTGTAGTTAGTACATTGTATACGGAGGTTTCCCCCTCAAATAGGTTTTTTATTTAGATATTTTATCCAATAAAGTCATTGAGTACTATTTATGATCTATATATGTTATTTTCATAGTCTTTTTGGAAATTTGTTGCATAACATTTAGTATCAGAGCCCTTTCCTTGGGACTGATTTCTTCAAAATGAGTCATCTTGGAGTGTTTGATATAAAACAATTTCTACAAGGGTTCAAATGGAGAGACATAAAACCCATCTATAAAAAATGTTGAACTAACTGTGGTCCATGTTTCACATCCTGAAACATTACATGTTCGGAGATATGCCCTCTAGAATCTAGGGCTTCTCACTAGTCCAAAAACTAGTATAAAACATGTGTTTTGAGAAAAAAAGGTCATATATGGGGCATTAAAGATACAAATTGAGTGATACCTATTGCATATGAAAGAAGGAGGACAACAATATCTGTGATAGGGTTTTAAAACTTAGATACAAAATATTGGACTCATGGAATACATTACAAGTTCGTTATTCTTGAAAGACCAAAAATAAGAGGTGTTGGGATATTCACAATAACTTATTATTGGTAAATCCAAATTAGCTCAGACATATGGAATTGGAAAGAGGACAAATCAGGCTACAAAATTAAGAATTTTTGGACCCATAGGAGCATAAATTGAAATTTTATATCGGTTTCAAGTCGGCCTTAAAACTGTCTTCCAATCAAGGTTTGAAAAGGTACGCCTTTTTTAATTTTGATTAACTTTGAGTAGAATGATCTAATTGTGGTGACACCTAAGGTGTAATATCTATTTATATTGTTCAAAATTCCCCCAAAAGGAAGTGTAAATACCTACACTCCATCCAAACCACCATAGGATCCACCCTCGACCCATGATGAAAGGGAACACATATCTCTTCGAGTGTCCTAGTGTTGATGTATATGTAACTTCGGAATGTATTTCACATATATGTATATTGTATTCCTATAGAGATGGTATTATTTTTCTATAAGGAAGTGTCGTCATTTATATTGTAAGTGTTGTAACTTATACTTGATGGGTTATTAGACCACCTTGTTTGGGGTCGGCCATGTATAAGTCATGTGGGTCAAAGGGTTATTAGACCACCCTATTGGGGTTCGGCCATATGGGTCAAAGGGTTATTAGACCACCCTATTGGGGGTCGGCCCAGTCAACATTATGTTATGTGGTTAAGTTCGAGCCTACATGAGTTAGGTAAAAAGGCAAGTCAAGTCAAGTATAAATAGAGTGTGGGAGGCACTCTATTTACACACTCACTTCTCACACATGCACTCAAGGAGGAGTGGCGCACTTATGGAGGAGGAGGATCTGCTGCTAGGTTATGGATATCTCTCTTGGTTGGTTGTATCATTGCTATATCTATCTCTGAGGAAGTTATTGGGGTTTTTCACCTTTATGGTTTTCCCCAAGTAAATCTTTGTGTCTCTTGTGTGCTTGCATTATTGTCTCCATGATTGATATGCTGTAGATATGCTGTACATGTTGTTCTCTCAGTTAAGATCCTAGATCATATTGAAGTAAATTCTGAAAATTTAACATGGTATCAGAGCTAGCCTGAAAGAAGGCATGATATGGCATGTATGACACTTGTTGCACTTACGATGCTAGGGCTTGATATAGCAAAAACCAGTCATCGTAGAACTTTTGCTATAAATCCGTTTTGGAAAAGTTTTCGGATCTGAAAATGTTACAGGACAAATAGTAAATCTCCAGGTACCTTGTGTCCAAAGGACAACCTCTAATTCGTTGTACTTTGTGATTTATGATCTGTACAATATAGGGTTTCTGCCTCTTCCAGATCTGAGTCAAAATCAGGTGACCTTGGGAAAAAGGTCATATCTTGGGCTAGGAAGCTCCAAATGAAATTTCGTAGAAAGTGACAGGTAGTACACATTCTTTACTATCTTAGAAAACGTTTTCAGAGGCTGAAGTTGAACCAGTGACACGTGGCATTCCGTACAAGTTCGCTCTCCTGTATTATCCCATAAACAGGTCATGTTGCGACACTTGGCATAACTCTCTCTCAGAGAGTCCAATTGAGGTCATACCTATCAGGATGGAAAGATAACAGGACGATATATCTCAGGAAATTTTTTCAGAGGCCGAAGTTCAAACAGTGACACGTGGCACGCCATACAAGTTCACTCTTCTGTTTTATCCCAAAACAGGTCACGTTCGACATTTGACATAACTCTCTCTCAGAGAATCCAATTGAGGTCAGACCTGTCAGGATGGAAAGATAACAGGTCAGGATATCTCAAGAAACGTTTTCAGACCCTATGTATTGAAAAGTTTGTAGTTACACCAGAAACAATCAGGTACATATTTCTGTCAAAACAGAATTATTTTTGAGTACCTTCATTCATGGCTTCCGGAATTTAGGGCTTTGAAGAAAGTTGGAATTTTTGTAATCGGAGACCACGGCTGAATGATACTCATCAAAATAGAAATTTAGAGACCAAGATCAGAATTTTTGGTTGGGAAAAAGGCCAGGCTTGATCAAACCCTAGTTCGGGACTTTGATCAGAAAAGTGGAAAACTAGGGCTTCTGTAAAAATGGGAATTTTTGCAATCTGTGACCACGGCTGGAAGCTCCTCAGAAAAATAAAAGCTTAGAGCTTTGGATCAAACCTTTTGATGGGGAAAAAGAGTGGGCTTCATCAAACCCCAGTTCAGGGTCACGTCCAGTGAATCCGGAAGTTTCAAAGGCAAAATTGAGGAGTGAAACTTTGTAGTTTTCAAATTCTGAATATACCAGTTTGATCAGCTCATCAAGGCGCATATTTCTATCCTTTCGGAAGTTTGAAATTCAAAGTTTGAATTTTTGAGGTTTCTCTGACAAACCCATATCCAGCTCTAGGTCCAGTTCTTGCAAATCAAGTGGATTGGGTTAATCCTAGAAGAAGATGGATTGATCATCTGCATGAGTGAAGAAGTTCCTGTTTTTAGAGGGAGATGAGGCTAAGGCCTTACATAAGAAGATTACAAGCGATCTCGACAGGTATGACTCATCGAGGTATGTTTCGATATTTGTCCATGCTTAAGTTTATGGTATGTTTGTCTTCATGTTATTACGGTTAGTACAATTTTGATTTTAGATTTGTCGTATCACCTTAACAAAATTATGAATGCATGATAGAAGATATTCATTGGTTAGGGTGTTGACACTTATGATTGTACTAATGCATTATGGTGTTGTATGAGGTTTATGTTGTCTACTAACATGAAAGGTACACCAAGAAAGACAAATCATGTTCTGGTCCAAGAACATATGATCATGATAACATGAGGACAAAGATTCATCCATTGTCATGGATCTCATAGAAGATCCATTTACGAGGTATGTATAACTTGGTTTTGTAATAGTTAACCTATGAGATATACAGGTTACTAGCACAAGTCATTGAAGAAGAACAAGAAGACATCATGTGAGTATGTTAGACATAAATAGCTAGCATGCTAATCCAGGTATGTTTTTCCTATATCAAGATAGAATCCTACCTTGTGTTAGGATCTTATACTGTTGTTGATAATGATTATTCATGAAGTCATAGGTTTGAATAATCATGATTGTATGCATATTATGTTTCTTACCATAATTGATGATATGACTAACCAGAAGAATCATGATGGTATAGGTTTGAATAATCACAGGTTTTATGCATTTTATATCTCTTATCTTGATTGATGATTCAACTAACCTGAAGAGTCATAGGTTTGAGTAATTACAGGTTTAGACATGTTATGTTTCTTATGATTTGACTAACCATAAGAATCCTACATAAACCTTGAATGCTAATGCTTATTATTTCTGTTTGAAATGATCATGACTATACATGCTTGAGATTATTGTGTTTTAATAGTATACTAATGAATGTATGATTTTATATGAGATCACAAGGATAACACATTCATGATACAAATAAGCATGCATAGGGACCAAGGATGAATATGAGATTCAAGAACAGGTAATCCAGGAAGCAAAGATCAAGAGGGAGTACACTCCAGTGGTTTATGCAAGGATGCATATATTCAGAGGGAGTTGACCATCTCTCTACATCCCACAACAGAAAGGTGTAGAAGAAGCTACTTCAGATTAGGACTCCATCAGCTCCTGCAAGGAAGCGAAGACTCAGAGGGAGTCCACCCAATGAACAAACAAAGATAAGTATTTTTAATTATCATTTCATGCATATTTGTTTGTTTAAATAAAATTGTTCAAATAATGTATAATATACTGATGTTCCTAGAATTAGGTTGTGTATTATGCATATTAGAATAATTGCATTGATGAAAAGTATACTCATAATATGCATGGGTAAGTGGCCTATGGCACTGTACAACATTCCATTGCTACTTATCTAGAATGAAACCTCTTTGCTGACATGTTGGGAGTTGTGCACACTCTTAACAATGTTCTGGTAGAGATTGGAAGGCATCTAGAAAGTTACGGAATATGGATAAATGTTGTATTGAAGCATTGGCTAAGATAATTGCATGAATGTATGGCATATTTCTTTATGTGTATGAATTTGTTCTGAAAACTATGAGATGTTTTCTAATCATGCAATTTAACTTGTTGTGTAGGAAAGATCATATGCCATCTCCTACAAAAGAAGAACTACAACATTTGTTCCAGCAACAAAGATATCTATTGAAGATATTGAAGATATTGAAGTTCCCAGGATCTGGGATGAAGAAATGAAATGCCATGATCCGTCGATCATGAAGAATGATGTTTGGGATGTAATCCCAAGACATGAAGGGAAGTTTTCTATGACTTCCAAATGGAACTATCAGATCAAGCATGTTGCAGATGGCAGCATTGAGAAATATAAAAGTGATGAAATAGAAGATACACCAGATGGATTCAAGACAACTTCCTTGAATGGTGTAGTTGAAGAAGAAGTGTATGTAGAGCAGCCACTTGGTTCTGAGACACATGATAGGAAATCATATATGTGAAGAACTTGGTATGGTGAAGATAGATTGATTGCCGACACGCAGCGGAAGCTTACTACCGAGTTCGAGATGAAGAAATTGGGGATAATGCACTATTTGTTTTTGGCATGGAGGTGTGGCAGAGTTCAGATGGAATCTTCCTTGGACAAGGGAAGTATGCAGTAGAGATCCTGAAGAGATTCGGGATGATCGATTGCAAGGCCATGGCCACACCGATGGCATCGAATCTGAAGCTTTTATGTGATGCTTCATCTGAGCCAGTTGATGTCTCTATGTATCGTCAGATGATTGGGTCCTTGATGTACCTGACGAACACGAGACCAGACATTTGCTTTGCTGTGAACACATTGAGCCAGTTCCTGACGGATCCGAGGAGTGTTCACCTGGTTGCTGTAAAGCATGTTCTGAGGTACCTGAAGGGTACAGTGGATTATGGGCTCAAGTATGAGGTGAATCAAAAGTTTAACCTACAGGGTTATGTTGTTTCATATTGGGCTGGCAGTACTGCAGATAGGAAGAGCACATCTGGGTGTTGCTTCAGTATGGGATCAGGTGTGATCTCTTGGTTTAGCAGGAAGCAGTCCTGTGTAGCACTGAGTACAGCTGAGGCAGAGTATGTTGCAGCCTGTTCAGCTAGTTGTGAGGCAGTATGGCTACGGAAGCTACTGTCTGAGTTATTTGATCTCCCGTTGGAGGCTACTGGTATCTTCTGTGATAACCAGAGTTATGTGAAGCTATCCGAGAACCCAGTGTTTCATGACAGGTCGAAACACATAGAGATCAAATATCACTATATCAGGGATATGGTGCAGAGAGGAGTTGTGAAGCTTCTGTATGTTGCGACGGACGAGCAGATTGTAGATGTGCTGACAAAGCCACTATCCAGTGTGAAGTTCGAGTACTTCAGAGAGAGGCTTGTCATTCTTCAGATCGAGGACACTTCGGAGAAGTGATGGACACATTTGCTGAAGCCATTCCAAGCATGTTGGAAGGAGGATCCTTCACATGGCTGTGGATGTAAGCGATGGATAATGGGCATCAGGATGATGTTCTGGTTTCTGCTTGGATATGATCAGTTGGATCATTTATGTATGTATGCATCATGTTGGATGCTGGATATGATCAGTTGGATCATTTATGTATGTATGCATCATGTTGGATGCTTGATATGATCAGTTGGATCATTTATGTATGTTTGCATCATGTTGGATGCTGGATATGATCAGTTGGATCATGTGTATGTATTTTTTATATGCATCATGTTGGATGCTTGGACCACGTATCTGTATATGTATCAGGTGGATACATTGTATGATCAGGTGGATCATGTATGGTGATATGTATCATGTATCAGGTGGATACATTGTATGATCAGGAGTATCATGTATGATGATATGTATCAAGTAGATACTTGGTATGCATCAGGTGGATGCATTGATGATCAGGTGGATCATGCAGCAGGATGTTGCAGTGATGATCAGGATGATCATGGATGATGAGCTTCAGGATGTTGCTCCAGATGACATGCAACAGGACGTTGCAGTGATGATGATCAGGATGATCATGAGTACATTAGGATGATGTATGGTGAGTATCAGGTTGATACTCTATGGCCGTGGATCAGGTTGTGCAGATGAGCATGTCTGGGAGATCCTATAGGTCGGAGTTGTGTACCCGTAATAGCCTGGGATGCTCTTTCGAGACATTGCTCTGGGAGGACATGTAATTTGTTCCCTGGGAGATTTCAGGTCGGAGTTGTGTACCCGTAACATCCTGAGATTCTCTTGCGAGGTTTTGTCCTATGGCATGTAATTTGGGCCCTGGGAGATTTCAGGTCAGAGTTGTGTACCCGTAACATCCTGAGATGCTCTTTTGAGGTTTTGCCATGACCACATGTAATTTGTGCCTTGGGAGATTTCAGGTTGGATTTATGTAACCGTAACATCCTGAGATGCTCTTGCTAGGTTTTGTGGTGGACCACATGTAATTTGTGCCCTGGGAGATTTCAGGTCGGAGTTGTGTACCCGTAACATCCTGAGATGCTCTTTCGAGGTTTTGTGGTGGGGTCACATGTAATAGCGCCCTGGGAGATCCTACAGGTCGGAGTTGTGTACCCATAACATCCTGGGATGCTCTTTCGAGGTTTTGTGACGCACGTAATAAGTCCTGAGGATTCCACAGTATGGCCAGTGATGATGAAGACCTGCAGGTGGTGGGCTTACATCCAGTATGAAAAAGGACTGGCTCTGTAGAACTTCCTATGACGAGTAGATTCAGAGATTGATTGAGATAGCAGCAGCAGTGACGATGATGATGACTCAATGACGATTATCCAGTGACGATGATCCAGAGAAGATGACTTGTGCTAGAAGAACTGTGCTGAGAAATACCTTCCTAGTTAAGAGGGAGTGTTGATGTATATGTAACTTCGGAATGTATTTCACATATATGTATATTGTATTCCTATAGAGATGGTATTATTCCTCTATAAGGAAGTGTCGTCATTTATATTGTAAGTGTTGTAACTTATACTTGATGGGTTATTAGACCACCTTGTTTGGGGTCGGCCATGTATAAGTCATGTGGGTCAAAGGGTTATTAGGCCACCCTATTGGGGGTTGGCCATGTGGGTCAAAGGGTTATTAGACCACCCTATTGGGGGTCGGCCCAGTCAACATTATGTTATGTGGTTAAGTTCGAGCCTACATGAGTTAGGTAAAAAGGCAAGTCAAGTCAAGTATAAATAGAGTGTGGGAGGCACTCTATTTACACACTCACTTCTCACACATGCACTCAAGGAGGAGTGGCGCACTTATGGAGGAGGAGGATCTGCTGCTAGGTTATGGATATCTCTCTTGGTTGGTTGTATCATTGCTCTATCTATCTCTGAGGAAGTTATTGGGGTTTTTCACCTTTATGGTTTTCCCCAAGTAAATCTTTGTGTCTCTTGTGTGCTTGCATTATTGTCTCCATGATTGATATGCTGTAGATATGCTGTACATGTTGTTCTCTCAGTTAAGATCCTAGATCATATTGAAGTAAATTCTGAAAATTTAACACCTAGTTGGAAGATATGAGTAAAGGGTCTATGAAAAAGGTTTATTTGGATAATTTAGAGGATAAGTTGAATAAAATGGAGGAAAATCTGAAAAGTTCGGTGAGAACAGTTGATTTACTCAATCTAGAAGAGAATTTGATGGGGAATATGATAAATATTGTTAATCTCATACAAAATTCAAGGGATACTCTTCCTACAGGTGATGATCTGTTCCATGATACCCACAAGGATAAAGATAATTTTCATGTTGAGAAGCCTTCCATGATTAAGAATTGTTATCACTAAAAGATGCACCTTGACTACAGAAGGAGCATGGCTAGTGAAATCTTAATGATGTGGAAAAAGTGGATAGGTATGAGATTTTATAAACAAGTAAACATTACAAAGATCAGGCTATAACATGAGACATGATTGCAGCAGATGTACAAATGTGATATACTCTAATAGAAAGAATTACAAGGTATGAATTTATAAAAAGAAGTGAGCCAAACTATGTTCATATCTCTTAAGAACATACATGTGAATCATAAGAATTCTAGTACAGAAGAAGAAGACTATACACAGAACAAAATCATGGACAACATGCCATATTTATCAATTCAATTATTAAAACAAAACTTGGCTCATTCAATTACAATCATCCCAAAGTACTCTTTCATATTAAGGGAATATAAATTCATATATGCCTGCAATTCATAACAACAATCTGATCTCCATAATCCTATATAACCTTACCTCAACCCTTCGCTGGAACTTCCTTTTTGCATTACAAGTGATAAAACATATACAAGCTATATCCAACAACTAATCCCGATATTTTTTGAACAAATTTCTATTAATAAGCAAAAACTGAATGAGATCCTCGAATAAATGGAAAATTAGATCATCTCTCCATGAGATCTATCATTAATCTTTGACTCACACATTCTGCTTGACATGTACTTATTTTGGAGGTTTGGAACCTGCTTTTAGAAAATACTATGCCACTTGTTTTTTTGTTGAATGCTTCAAAACATCCTGAAGAAAATGATGAAATACTTGGAATTTTGGATATACTGTTAAAATCTTCAAATTCAAATTTAATCGAGAAGTTTTACCAAATACAAAGGTGAAGGTAAAACTTAAATCGAAAATTAAGACCATAAATCTCAATCTTTAATATCTAAACAAATTGTTTTTGGTCTTCTTCAAAATGGCTTGTTCAAATGGAAAAACCTATAGATACTCCTGCAACATTCCTTTGATAATGTCATACACTTGATTTTGTTCCTCATGTGTTTGTATGATGTCTTTGATGCTGCATTTATGTCCTAAATCAAGAGTTGAATCTCCTTAGATGGTGATTCTTTCTCCATAACTTCCATTTCATCTCTCAATGTATTCCCTGCAAGTACTCCCCATTGATCTGATCTTTGAATGCTTTGGGCATTTTGTGGAATTTAAACTTGACACTGAAATGCAAATATTTGTCTTTGTTTTACTTTTATATTCACCAATGTCAAGATTGATCTTTGACGCATAGTGAAAAATGTTTGACAGACTCCTCGGATTTGGCTTGGGACATTTGATACATGACCTGTGGTTAAATGATATCTTGGAAGTGAAGTTCGAATTGATTAATGCCCAAATTTATTTTGCAAAATACGACAAAACAATGGTTATTGGATTGAATCCAGATCCACATGTGACTTGGCTTTGACAAAACTTTAAAGTGAGCTTGGAAATTGGATAAAACCCAATTTCTTTTTTTTATTGATTTTCAAAACTCTTTTTTAACTATTCTGGGAGTTTGCAAAATAATTCATTTAAAAGGTTTCTATTAAAAAGGTGTCCAAATAAAATAATATTCATTTGACCTTTTAACATAATTTTAAAACCTTTTAAAATAATGAAGGGTCTATTTGTTAGTTTTTCAGAATATCAATCTGATCTAGGATCTTAAGTGAGAGAATAACATGTACAGGATATCTACAACATATCAATCATGGACACAATAATGCAAGCACACAAGAGACATAGATTTTCACTTGGGAAAACCAAGAAGGTGAAAACCCTGCAACTTCCTCAGATATAGATATAGCAATGATAAAACCCAAGTACAAGAGATAGTCCTACTAGTAGCAGCTTCTCTTCCTCCACTAGTGCGCCACTCTCCAATGAGTGTGTGTGTGAGAAGTTAATGAATAAATAGAGTTCCTCCCGCACTCTATTTATACTTGAATTGACTTGCCTAATAACCTTTACTAGGTCGGACTTAACTTAACCACATAACATAGGGCTGATAGGGCCGACCCCCAATAGGGTGGTCTAATAACCCTTTAACCCACATGACTTATACAGGGCTGACCCCAACAAGGTGGTCTAATAACCCATCAAGTGTAAGTTACGACACTTACAATATAAATGACAACACTTCTATATAGATGAATACTAACATCTCTATAGGAATACGAACACTTCCATATAGAGGAATAATAACATCTCTATAGGAATACAATATACATATATGAGAAATACATTCTGAAGTTACAATTACATCAACACTCCCTCTTAACTAGGAAGGTATTTCTCGAGACAGGTCTTATAGCACAAGTCTTCTTCTCTCGATCATCGTCACTGGATCATCATCATCGAATCATTGTCATCGTCATGACTGCTGCTATCTCAATCAATCTCTGATCTACTCGTCATAGGAATTTCTACAAAGCCAGTCCTTTTTCATATTAGATGTAGGCCCACCACCTTTAGGTCTTCATCATCACTGGCCATACTTTGGAATCCTCAGTACTTATTACATGCATCAACAAAACCTTGAAAGAGTATCCCAGGATCTTTTATGTGCCTAAGCATGATCGACAAGATCTACCAGGGTGCTATTACATGTTGACTGTCACAAATCCTTAAAAGAGTGTCTTGAGTACAAAGAACTCTAAAGAGAATCCAAGGTCTTTTACATGACTAGCAAAACCTGTCTGGATCTCCAGGATGTATTACATGTGACCCCCACCAAAAAACCTTAAAAGAGTGTCTTGACTAGCAAGAACTCTAAAGAGCATCTGAGGCCTTTTACGTGACTAGCACAACTTGTCTGGATCTCCAGGGTGTATTATAAGTGGTCATCGAAAAACCTCGAAAGAGCATCCGAGGACTGATTACGAGCACACAGCTCAACCTATTGTATATCCCAGGGCGCTATTATATGCTATAGGAAAAACCTCGAAAGAGTATCTGAAAACCTACCAGGGCGCTATTATATGTCCTCCCAAGCAAAACCTCGAAATATCATTTTCCAGATATCCTAGGGCGCTATTATATGCCATAGGAAAAACCTCAAAATAGTATTTGCAAATCTCCCAGGGCGCTATTGTATGCTTATCTGCACGACCTATCCACGGCCAAAGAGTATCAACTTGATACTCAACATACATCATCCTGATGTATACATGATCAACCCAATCATCATCACTGCATCGTCCTGATGCATGTCATCTAGAGAAACATCCTGAAGCTCATCATATATGATCATCCCGATCATCATCATAGCATCATCCTGATGCATGTAATCTGGAGCAACATCTTGAAGCTCATCATCCATGATCATCCTGATCATACAATGCATCCACCTGATCCATACACAGTATCTACTTGATACATATCATCATACATGATCTACTTGATCATACAATGTATCCACCTGATACATATCATCATACATGATCTACCTGATCATACAATGTATCCACCTGATACATATCATCATACATGATCTACCTGATCATCCATTGTATTCACCTGATACATATACAAATACATGATCAACCTAATCATAACAAGCATCCAATATGATGCATATACATATACATGATCCAACTGATCATAACAAGCATCCAACATGATGCGTATACATATACATGATCCAACTGATCATAAGAAGCATTCAACATGATGCATATACAGAGCATCAAACATGATGCATATATAGAGCAGTAACTGGAGCATTGTCTTGATGCTCATCATCCAGTGCTTACATCCACAGCCATGGGAAGGATCCTCCTCTCACCATGCTTGGAATGGCTCCTGCAAATGTGTCCATCATTTCTTCCTGGAAGTGTCATCAATCTGAAGAACACCAAGCCTCTCTTGGGAGTACTCAAACTTCACTATGGCTAGTGGTTTTGTCAACACATATTCAACCTACTCATCAGTCGCAATATAAAGGAGCTTCACTGCTCCTCTCCGCACCATATCCCTGATATTGTGATATTTGATCCCAATGTGCTTCAACCAGTAGCATCCAATGGGAGATCAAATAATTTAGATAGTATCTTTATAATCCATACTGCCTCACAACTCGCCGAACAAGCTGCAACATACTCTGCTTCGGCTATACTCAGTGCTACGCAGTACTGCTTCCTACTAAACCAAGAGATCACACCCGATCCCATACTGAAGCAGCACCAAGAAGTGCTCTTCCTATCTGTAGCACTTGAGCCCATAAGCAATTCTACCCTTCCGGTACCTCAGAATATTCTTTACAACAAATAGGTGAACACCTCTGGGATCCGTCAGGAACTGGCTCAATGTGTTCACCACAAAGCAGATATCTGATCTCATGTTCGTCAGGTACATCAAGGACCCAATCATCTGACGATACATAGTAACATCAACTGGATTAGATGAAGCATCACACAAAAGCTTCAGGTTCGATGCCATAGGTGTGGCCATGGCCTTGCAGTCCATCATCCTGAACCTCTTTAGGATCTCTACTGCATACTTCCCTTTTCTAAGGAAGATTCCATCTGTGCTCTACCACACCTCCATACCTAGAAAATAGTGCATCATCCCCAAGTCCTTCATCTCGAACTCGGAATCAAGCTTCCTCTTGGTGTCAGCAATCAACCCATCCTCACGTGTTACAAACAGGTCATCCACATACAATAGTAGTATCACAGGATTGCCTTCCTCAACCTTGTAGTAAAGGTTGAA
Organism: Larix kaempferi; assembly: GCA_027924585.1. Taxonomy (NCBI): domain Eukaryota; kingdom Viridiplantae; phylum Streptophyta; class Pinopsida; order Pinales; family Pinaceae; genus Larix; species Larix kaempferi. The sequence goes on along the minus strand of BSBM01000680.1, from coordinate 4,617,454 downwards.
ATCTGCTTTACTCTTGGTAAAGCTCAAACTGGATAGAAAGTTGTCTATCCTACCATACCAAGTCCTAGGAGCTTGCTTCAAGCCATATAGGGATTTCTTCAACTTGCACACATATGACTCCCTATCATATGTCTCAAAACCGAGTAGCTGCTCCACATACACTTCCTCTTCGACTACACCATTCAAGAAAGTTGTCTTGACATCCATTTGGTGTATGTTCCATTTAATCACTGCAGCTAGAGCAAGTACTGATCTGGTGGAAGTGTATCTGGCTACAGGTGCAAAATTATCTTCATAGTCTATTCCCTCTTTCTGAGAGAAGTCACCAGCTACAAACCTTGCTTTGTATTTCTCCATGCTACCATCTGCAGCATGCTTGATCTTATAGATCCATTTGGAATTCATAAGAGACTTCCCTTCAGGTCTTGGGACTGCATTCCAAACATCATTCTTCATGATCGACTGGTACTCCTCAATCATGGCATTCTTCTCGAATCCGGGGAACTTCAATATCTTCAATAGATTACTTTGTTGTTGAACAAATGTTGTAGTCCTTTTGTAGGTGATGGTATACGATATTTCCTACAAAACAAGTTAAATTGCATGATTAGAAAACATCTCATAGTTTTCAGAATAAATTCTTACACATAAATAAATATGTCATACAGTTTAGCCAATGCTTCAATACAACATTTATCCATATCCCGTAACTTTCTAGATGCCTTCCAATCTCTACCAGAACATTGTTAAGAGTGTGCACAACTCCCAACATGTCAGCAAAGAGGTTTCATTCTAGATAAGTAGCAATGGAATGTTGTATAGTGCCATAGGCCACTTACCCATCACATGCATATTAGTAGTACACTGTTCATTAATGCAATTATTCTAATATGCAGAATACACACCCTAAGTCTAGGAACATAAGAATATACATCATTGAGCAATATTATTTAAACAAACAAGTATGCAAGAAATGACAATTCAAATACTTATCTTTGTTTGGTTGTAGGGTGGACTCCCTCTCAATATTTGCTTCCTTGCAGGAACTACTAGAGTGTGCTCCCTTTTGATCTTTGCTTCCTGGATTACCTGTCTTTGAACTTATACCCATCCTCGATCACTATTCATACTTACTAGTATCATCATTATGTTATCCTGGAGATCTCATACATAATCATACATTTATTAGTATAATCGTAATACTATCAAAACACAATAATCTTAAACATATTTAGTCATGATCATTTCAAACACAGATAATAAACATTACTATTCAAGGTTTCAAGGAATACTTCTTTTACTCATGCATATTCTTATTTGACCAAAGTATTTTTATGGTTAGTCATATCATCAATCAAGGTAAGAGACATAATATGCATAAACCATTGATTACTTACATTTCTAACTTCATGAATAATCATTATCAACCATACAACAGTATAAGATCCTAACACAAGGTAGGATTCTAACTTGATATAGAAAAACATACCTGGTTATCATATTTGCTAGTTATGTCTAGCAATGTCTTCCTGTTCTCTTCAATGACTTGTGCTAGTAACCTACATATCTCATAGGTTAAGCATTATACATACCTCATAAGTAGAGCTTCTATGTGATCCATGACAATGGATGAATCTTTTTATCATGTCACCATGGTCATATGTTCTTGAACTATGATTTGTCTTTCTTGATGTACCTTTCATGTTAGAGGACAACACCAACCTCATACAACACTACAATGCATTAGTACAATCATAAGTGTCAAAACCCTAATCAATGAATATCTGCATTCATAATTTTATTAAGGTGATACGACAAGTCTAAATTTAATCAAGGTTGTACTAACCTTAATGAAGACAAACATACCATAAACTTAATCATGAACAGATCTCCAAACATACCTGGATAAGTCATACCTGTTGAGATTGCTTGTCATCTTCTTATGTAAGGCCTTAGCCTCATCTTCCTTCGAAACAAAAACTTCTTCACTTATGCAGGTGACCAATACATTCTCTTCTAGGATTAACCCAATCCACTTGAATTTGCTGAAACTGGATCTAGAGCTGGATTAGGGTTTGTCAGAGAAGCCCTAAAATTTCAAACTTTGAATTTCAAACATCTGAAAGAACAGAAAGATGTGCCTTGATGAGTTGATCAACCTGGTATACTCAGAATTTGAAAACTGCAAAGTTTCACCCCTCAAATTTGCTTTTCAATCTTCTGGATTCACTCAGGAGGACCCTAAATTAGGATTTGAGTTTCCCGGAGCTTCACCCAACCAAGTAGTTTGATCCAAAGCTCTAAACTTCAATTTTTCCAAGGAGCTTCCAGGTATGGTCACAGATTTCAAAAATTCTCATTTTTGCAAAAGCCCTAATTTTTCACCTGTTGATGTATATGTAACTTCGGAATGCATTTCATATATTTATATTGTATTCCTATAGAGATTTTATTATTCCTCTATACGGAAGTGTTTGTATTCCTATAGAGATGTTATTATTCCTCTATACGGAGGTGTCGTCATTTATATTGTAAGTGTCGTAACTTATACTTGATGGGTTATTAGACCACCTTATTGGGGTCGGCCGTGTATAAGTCATGTGGGTCGAAGGGTTATTAGACCACCCTATTGGGGGTTAGCCTAGTAAGCATTATGTTATGTGGTTAAGTTAAGGCCGACCTAGTAAAGGTTATTCGGCAAGTCAAGTCAAGTATAAATAGAGTGCGGGAGGCACTCTATTTCATTATTGTATTCTCTCTCACACTCTTTGGAGAGTGGTGCACTTGTGGCAGAGGAGAAGCTGCTACTAGGATATGTCTATCTCTTATGCTTGGGTTGTATCATTGCTCTATCTATCTCTGAGGAAGTTATTGGGGTTTTTCACCTTTATGGTTTTCCCCAAGTAAACTCTGTGTCTCTTGTGTGCTTGCATTATTGTGTCCATGATTGATATGCTGTAGATATGTTGTACATGTTGTTCTCTCAATTAAGATCCTAGATCATATTGAAGTAAATTCTGAAAAACTAACATGTTATCAGAGCTATCCTAAAAGAAGGCATGGTATGGCATGTATGACACTTGTTGCACTTGCGATGCTAGGGCTTGATATAGCAAAAGCAAGTCATCATAGCACTTTCCTATAAATAAGATTTGACACATTTTCAGGTTCTAAAAATCATACAGGGCAAAGCTAAGATCCCCATGTACCTTGTGTCCAAATGATAATGTCTAATTCGTTTTACTTTGTGATTTAGGATCTGTACAATATAGGGTTTCTGCCTCTTCCAGATCTCGGTCATAAATAGGTGACCTTGGAAAAAAGGTCATAACTTGGGCTAGGAAGCTCCAAACGAAATTTCATAAAAGTGATAGGTAGATCACGAACTGTACTTTCTCAGGTAACTTTTTCAAAGGATGAAACTGAACCAGGGACACGTGGCATGCTGTACAAGTTCTCTCTCCTGTTTTATCCCATAAACAGGTCACGTTGCAACACGTGGCATAACTCTCTCTCAAAGAATCCAATTGAGGTCAGAGCTATGGGGTTGGAAAGATGACAGGTCAGGATATCACAGGAACATTTTTCAGACCTTTTGGATCGAAAAGTTCGGAGTTACACTAGAAACAATCAGGTACATATTTCTGTCAAAACAAAATTATTTTTGAGCACCTTCATTCATGGCTTCTAGAATTTAGGGTCTCAGAGAAAGTTGGAATTTTTGTAATCGAAGACCACGGCTGAATGCTACTCATCAAAATCGAAATTTAGAGACCAAGATCATATTTTTTTGGTTGGATAGAAGGCCAGGCTTGATCAGACCCTAGTTCGGGACTTTGATCGGAAAAGTAAAAAATTAGGGCTTCTGCAAATATGGGAATTTTTTAAATATGTAACCATGGCTGGAAGCTCCTCAAAAAAATTTAAGCTTAGAGCTTTGGATAAAACCTTTTGATTGGGCAGAAGGTTGGGCTTTATCAAACCCTAGTTCAGGGTCATGTCTAGTCAATCCGTAAGTTTCAAAGGAAAATTTGAGGGGTGAAACTTTGTAGTTTTCAAATTCTGAGTATACTAGCTTGATTAGCTCATCAAGCTCCAAATCCAGTTCCTGCAAATCAAGTGGATTGGGTTAATCCTAGAAGAGAATGGATTTGTCACCTACATAAGTGAATAAGTTCATGCTTCAGAGGGAGATGAGGCTAAGGCCTTACATAATAAGATTACAAGCACTCTCGACAGGTATGACTTATCCAGGTATGTTTTGAGATTTGTTCATGACTAAGTTTATGGTATATTTGTCTTCATATTATTACGATTAGTACAATCTTGATTAAATTTAGATTTTTCGTATCACCTTAATAAAATTATGAATGCACGATAGAAGATATTCATTGATTAGGGTGTTGACACTTATGATTGTACTCATGTATTATGGTGTTGTAAGAGGTTTATGTTGTCCACTAACATGAAAGGTACACCAAGAAAGATAAATCATGTTCTAGTTCAAGAACATATGATCATGGTGACATGAAGACAAAGATTCATCCATTGTCATGGATCACATAGAAAATATATTTATGAGGTATGTATAACTTGGTTCTATAATGGTTAACTTATGAGATATGCAAGTTACTAGCACAAGTCATTGAAGAGAACAAGAAGACATCATATGGGTATGTTAGACATAACTAGCTAACATGTTAATCCAGGTATGTTTTTCCTATATCAAGCTAGAATCCTACTTTGTGTTAGGATCTTATATTGCTGTATTGTTGATAATGATTATTCATGAAGTCATAGGTTTGAATAATCATGGTTGTATGCATATTATGTTTCTTACCTTAAGTTATGATATGACTAACCACAAGACTCATGAAAGCATAGGTTTGAATAATCATGGTTGTATGCATATTATGTTTATTACCTTAATTAATGATATGACTAACCATAAGAGTCATGAAAGTATAGGTTTGACGGGTTTAGGCATATTATGTTTCTTACTTTAATTTATGATATGACTAACCATATGAGTCGTATATATAAACCTTGAATACTAATGTTTATTATCTGTGTTTGAAATGATCATGACTATACATGTTTAAGATTATTGTGTTTTAATATTATTAATATAATACTAATGAATGTGTGATTATGTATGAGACCTCGAGGATAACACAATGATGATACTAATAAGCATGCATAGTGATTAAGGATGGATATAAGTTCAAGGACAGGTAATACAGGAAGCAAAGATCAAGAGGGAGCACACTCCAGTTGTTCTTGGAAGGAAGAAAAGATCAAGAGGGAGCACACTCCAGTTGTTCCTGCAAGGAAGCAAAGATCAAGAAGGAACACACTTCAGTATTTTCTGCAAGGATACAGATATTCAGAGGGAGTTGACCACTTCTCATAGTCCATATTAGAATGGAGTTGCAGAAAAGAAGCAAGGACTGAGAGGGAGTCAACCCAACAAACAAACAAAGATAAGTATTTGAATTATCATTCCTTGCATACTTTATTGTTTAAATAATACTATTCAATAATGTATATACTGATGTTCCTAGAATTAGGTTGTGTATTATGCATATTATAATAGTTCCATTGATGAAAAATATACTACTAATATACATGGGTAAGTGGCCTATGGCACTGTACAACACTCCATGGCTACTTATCTAGAATGAAACCTCTTTGCTAACATGTTGGGAGTTGTGCACACTCTTAACAATGTTCTGGTAGAGATTGGAAGGCATCTAGAAAGTTACGGGATATGGATAAATGTTGTATTGAAGCATTGGCTAAGATAATTGCATGATTGTATGACATATTTCTTTATGTGTAATAATTTGTTCTGAAAACTATGAGATGTTTTATAATCATGCAATTTAACTTGTTGTGTAGGAAAGATTGTATACCATCACCTACAAAAGTAGGACTACAACATTTGTTCAACAACAAAGTTATCTATTGAAAATATTGAAGATACTGAAGTTCCCAGGATCTAGGAAGATTGCCATGATCGAGGAGTACCAGTCGATCATGAAGATGTTTGGGATGCAGTCCCAAGACCTGAAGGGGAGTCTGTAGTGACTTCCAAGAGGATCTACAAGATCAAGCATGCTGCAAGTGGTAACATAGAGACCTTTGCTCCTGTAGCCAGATACACTTCCATTAGATCAGTACTTGCTTTGCTCCTGTAGCCAGATACACCAGATGGATTTCAAGACAGCTTTCTTGAATGGTGTAGTTGAAGAAGAAGTGTATGTGGAGCAGCCACTTGGTTCTAAGACACATGACAGGGAGTCATATATGTGCAGAACTTGGTATGGTAGGATAGACAACTTTCTATCTAGTTTGGGCTTTACCAAGAGAAAAGTGGATTCCAACCTTTACTACAAGGTTGAGGAAGGAAATCCAGTGATACTACTTTTGTATGTGGATGACCTGTTTATTATAGGTGAAGATAGATTGATTGCCGACACGCAGCGGAAGCTTGCTACCAAGTTCGAGATGAAGAACTTGGGGATGATGCATTATTTTCTAGGTATGGAGGTGTGGCAGAGTGTAAATGGAATCTTCCTTGGACAAGGAAAGTATGCAGTAAAGATCCTGAAGAGGTTCGGGATGATGGACTACAAGTCCATGGCCACACCTATGGCATCGAACTTGAAACTTCTTTGTGATGCTTCATCTGAGTCGGTTGATGTCACTATGTATCGTCGGATGATTGGGTCCTTGATGTACCTGACGAACACGAGACCATATATTTGCTTTGCGGTGAACACATTGAGCCAGTTCTTGACAGATCTGAGAGGTGGTCACCGGGTTGTTGTAAAGCATATTCTGAGGTACCTGAAGGGTACAGTTGATTATGGGATCAAGTATGATGCGAATCAAAAGTTTAACCTACAGGGTTATGTTGATTCAGATTGGGCAGGAAGTGCTGCAGATAGTAAGAGCACTTATGGGTGTTGCTTCAGTATGGGATCAAGTGTGATATCTTGGTTTACCACGAAGCAGTCCTACGTAGCACTGAGTACAGCCGAGGCAGAGTATGTTGCAGCCTATTTGGCTAGCTGTGAGGCTGTATGGATTCAGAAGCTAATGTTTGAGTTATTTGATCTACTGTTGGAGGATACTGGTATCTTTTGTGACAACCAAAGTTGTGTGAAGCTGTCTAAGAACCATGTGTTTCATGACAGGTCAAAACACATAGAGATCAAATATCACTATATCAGGGATATGGTACAGAGAGGAGCAGTGAAGCTCCTGTATGTTGTGACGGATGAGCAGATTGCAGATGTATTGACGAATCCACTAGCCAGAGTGAAGTTTGAGTACTTCAGAAAGAGGCTTGGTGTCCTTCAGATCGATGACACTTCGAGGAAGAAGTGATGGAGACATTTGCTGAAGCCATTCCAAGCATGTTTGAAGGAGGATCCTTCACATGGCTTTGGATGTAAGCACTGGATGATGAGCATCAGGATGATGTTCTAGTTTCTGCTCTGTATGATCAGTTGGATCATTTACATTTGTGTATGTATGCATCATGTTGATGTTGGATATGATTGGTTGGATCATTTGTGTATGTATGCATCATGTTGATGTTGGATATGATCGGTTGGATCATTTGTATTTGTATATGCATCGTGTTGGATGATTGGACCATGTATCTGTATATGTATCAGGTGGATACTGTGTATGATCAGGTAGATCTGTATGTTGATATATATCAGACGGATACATTGTGTGGATCATGTATCTATGTATGTATCAGGTGGATACATTGTATGATCAGGTGGATCATGTATGATGATATGTATCAGGTAGATACTTGGTATGCATCAAGTAGATGCATTGTATGATCAGGATGATCATGGATGACAAGCTTCAGAATGTTTCTCCAGATGATTTGCATCAGGACGATGCAGTGATGATGATCAGGATGATCATGTGTACATCAGGATGATGTATGGTGAGTATCAGGTTGATACTTTGTGGCCGTGGACAAGTTGTGCAAAGGAAATCCTAGATTTGTTCTAGGTCACATCCAGTATGAAAAAGGACTAGCATTGTGTATCACATGTAAGACCTGGAAGATTCGATAGGTTGGGTTGTGTGCCCATAATAAGTCGTGGGATGGTCTTTCAAAAGTTTGTGATAGTGGGCCACATGTAAGACCTAGGAGATCCGATAGGTTGGGCTGTGTGCCCGTAATAAGTCCTGGGATGCTCTTTCGAGGGTTTGTGGTGGGCTGCTACATGTGAGACCTGGGAGATCTGATAGGTTGGGTTGTCTTCCTGTAATAATTCTGTGATGAACCTGCAATAATTAATTAATGAAAATACACGAGATATCAGAAATAATAGAACTCAGAATCACTTTTATATTGATCACGGGCCACTTCGAGGGTGAAAACTCCTTTGAGCAAGCTCAATACAATTAACTTCACCGTTCCTTCATAGGCCTCAACACACACTTATATACTAAGTCTAGGCACCAATACCATGGGTCAATACTATGTTTCAATACAAACCATGGTCTAAGTCTAGGCGCCAATACTATGTGTCCAATAATATGGGTCAATACTATGGGCTAATATAAACTATGGATCAACAAATACTACGGGACAACTTACAAAGCATATGCGTCCAACAACAATATACTAACAAAGTAAAGACATGGGTTCCTAACATCCCCTCTCCCTTAGAAAAAGCTTTGTCCTCAAAGCTTTAGATGTGGAAATTGATGCAGAATCTCAAGGAGTGGGTCCCCTGTAGCATCCTCGGGTTGCATTCTGAGCCACTGGCACCTTTGGAGTTTCAGGGAGGATTGCATGGAAGGCTGTAGACGAAGAAGAACCATATCAGCGATGTGAAAAGTGCGCTCAGAATGGTGCTAATCGGCTTGTTGTTTCAGTCGAATTCTTGCCATGTGAAAATTGTCCTGCAGAATGAGAAGAAGCTAATCACGGTTTTGAAGAATTGAGTCAATTGCCTGAACTGGGGAGTTGCTGAAGGTGTATGGAAGAAGAACTGGTGGTTCCTGTCTAGAGACTGCTTCATATGGTGTCCTTTGAGATGTGGTACTATACCACTAGAGCACTTTTAGGAAATCCATAGAAATAGGTGTCCAAATCTATGGAGGGATGGGCAAGGGTTCGAGCAGTCCCGGAAGGAGGCTCGTCTCACCCTTGTTGACCTGGAAAGTATCACAGTCAACCACCATCCATTGAATTGACCTTTTAAGTCCCTACCAAAAGAAGTTGCATTGTTCCTGGTCATAAGTTTTGAGGAACCCAAAGTTCCCTACTGGTCAAAAAGCATGGAGTTCATAGAAGAGATAACCCCGTCGAATAGATTGCAACGAATTTGGAACAAGTAGAGAAATAGCTGTAAGAGAAACTGGGTCATCAAATGTGCGAGGAGGAGCATCTTCCACCATATTGTCCTTCCCCTTCTAGTAAGTGGTCGCATAGTCATAACCCATGAGTTGGATAACCCATTTCAGGTGTGTTGGGGAGGAGACCCATTGTTCCAGGAAAGTTTCCAGACTCTGGAGATCAGTCTTGATGCAAAAATAATTCCCCAATAGGGATGGCTGCCACTTCTGTATTGTATGCAAAATAGTCATCATTCCCTACACATATGGTTGATGCAGCTAAATTCTTACTAGAAAGGTCTCTTGAAGGCAACAAGCTCATTGGTTCAACAAAGACACCTGCATATCTATCCAAGGAAGTAGTGGAGACTGTTGATGGGTGCATCTGAATGGAATAGAGCTGAGCGATGACACCATGTGAATTCTTCTTAAGTAGTTTTTCCAGGCAATGTGAACTGATGATGTAGAGAGACCCTGGTTGTAATCCCATAAATTTTTGTTGTGCCCCATTGACTGAAAACTGCATCCAAAGTTCAACAAAATCCCATAAGATGGGGCCAAGTGTGTGTAACCATTGAATGCCCAAAACCACATCACATCTGCCTAAGGATAAGGAAAACATGTGAGAGCACGTTATAATATTCCATAGAGATGCGCACCTTGTGACACTTCCCCTTGCAAGGTAAGGTGCCCCCATTGGCAACCATGACTTGAAAGTTGGAGAAAGGATGGACAAAACAATCATCCTGTTTGGAAATCCGAGGATCAATGAAGTTATGAGTGCTACCAGAATCAATGAGTATGGTAAGAGAGAGATTTTTGAAATATCCCCTGACTCGCATTGTCTGTGGGGTGGTGACGCCAGTTACAACATGGAGAGAGATCTCGGGTGGGTCATCCTGAGATGGGGTGTCAAAAAGTAGGTGTTGAATGTCGACCTGATCATCTATCGTATCTAGAGCTTCTTCATCAAGTTCTGAAGCAGGCAGAGAATCCACATCCAAGAGATAGAACTTTTGTTGAACACATCTATGTCCCCGACTGAATTTCTCATCACAATTATAACAAAACCCTTTTTCTCAGTGTGCCTGCATCTCTGTTTCATACAATTGCTTGATATGAGTTGGTTGAGGAGCAGGCGTGATGGGAGGTCGTTGGGAACCCATATTTCTGAAGGGAACAAAGGTGGGTTTGGAGTGTTGTTGAGCTGCGATCTTGTCCTCGGCCAGCTTAGCCAACCCTATGACTTCCATCATTGTGTTGGGACAAAACATTTTGACCTCTGAGCAGATTTCATCCTTGAGACCACTGATAAAACAACTCCTATAGAATTCATCAGACAATCCTTCTGTGTGATTGGCTAGTTTCTCAAATTTCGTCTGATACTCTCTCACTGTTCCAGTTTGGTGAAGTTTAGTGAGTGCTCCTATGAAGTCATTAAAATCACTACGACCAAATCGTGGCAAAAGAAGTTGGAAAAAATCTATCCAGTTTTGCTCGGGATGAGCTTTGATGTACCAACGGTACCATTGAAGGGCTTCCTGTTCCAAATGAAAGGATCTAAGTGGAACTTTCTGGACATCAACAGTATTATGCAGACTAAAATATTGTTTTGCTCGGTATATCCATCTAGTCGGATCAGTACCATTGAAGCGAGGAAAATCAAGCTTTGGCCCATGAAAATTGCTGGAAGAAGAGAACCCGGTGGTTGCAAAAGATTTTGGCTGTCAGTTATTGTTCATGGCTGAATGTTGAAGATGGAGGCTGAGAAATTTTTCATCCAGATCTTGGAGTTTGGTTTGGATGGCTGCAAGTGTTTCCTCTATGGTGGTTTCTCCTATGCGAGTGACAACCATAACCAGTAATTTTTTTTTTTTTTGTGGGGGGGGGAATGGATAGAAAAACACAAACACAAGCTTATTTAGTAAGGGGAAATTTGGATTTGGGAAAAACTCGGAGGGGTAATTGGGGTTTGACTAGGTTTTTGACACTTTTTAAGGGACAGGGAAGCAAAAAATGGGAATTTCAGAAGCGGAAACTCTATGGTAAAATTTGAAGGCAATCAAGTGAAAATTGAATAAGTTATGGCAAACCTTAAAAATAGACAAGTGTGGGATTTCTGGTTTTGGGAAGTGGAATTTGGGATAGGGTCTTCAGGAATGAAATATGCAGAATGGGATTGCGGGGATTTCAGTGAAGTTTCAGGGAAAATAGAGTTCAAACAAAGGAGATATGGCCGAATTTTTTATTTTTATTTTTAGAAATGGATTGGCAACATCGGCGCAGAAGAGATCTGTAACAGATGGATCTGCAATGGCATGGAAGGGATCGAAAATTGCTGGATCTGAAATGACAAATGGATCTGGAACGACTTTCAGAATAGATCTGAAACGGATGGATCTGGAGCGGAAGTGATTGGAAACAGTTCAACTGAAAATAGATATGGACCCCAGGTATGTACAGCTTGCTAATAGTTCAGGTGTTTCACTCGGCCACCAATGCTGTCTGACGGCTTGCGTATTGATCCAGTACCCCTCACTCCATGGCTCAGGTAAAACTGATAACCGCTTTGCCACAAATGACAGCTCTTGGTTTAGCTCACGGGTGGGAACTAGTCAATCAAGTAGGAGTCGTTGCCTTTTCGCTCACAAGTCCTCTCAATGGGCCAACTACTTTGGGGTTCCTGTGGTACTCCTCACAATGAGTTTTAGGGATTATGCCCAAGTACTTCCCATAGTTAAGCGAATAGGGATTATTCCCAAATCCTAAGCTGCAATAGATGCGAAAAAAAAAATTTGGCATAAATTCCACCCAATGAGCCCAAGAAAGTGCTCTGATACCAGATGTGATGAACCTGCAATAATTAATTAATGCAAATACATGAGATATCAGAAATAATAACACTCAGAATCACTTTTATATTGATCACGGGCCACTTCGAGGGGGAAACCTCCTTTGAGCAAGCTCAATACAATTAACTTCATGGTGCCTTCATAGGCCTCAACACACACTTATATACTAAGTCTAGGTGCCAATACCATGGGTCAATACTATGTGTCAATACAAACCATGGGCTAAGTGTAGGTCCCAATACTATGAGTCAAAACCATGGGACATATAATACTATGGGACGACTTACAAAGCATATGTGTCCAATACTATGGGTCAATACTATGGGCTAATATAAACTATGGATCAACAAATACTACAAGACGACTTACAAAGCATATGCATCCAACAACAATATACTAACAAAGTAAAGACATGGGTTCCTAACAAAGTCCTGGGATGCTCTTTCGAGGGTTTTTAGCAGAGGTCACATGTAATCAGTCCTGGAGATATTGTCGGTCATGGTTAGGCACATAAATGTTCTTGGGATACTCTTTAGAGTTCTTATTGGTAGTGCTATGCACATAAACATTCATGGGACACTCTTTTAAGGTTTTGTGACAGTCACATGTAATAAGTCCTGGAGATCTGGACAAGATGAAAAAAGCATCAGATGCTCTTTAGGGTTCTTGCTAGTCAAGAGACTCTTTTAAGTTTTTGTGACGCACGTAATAAGTCCTGAGGATTCCACAGTATGGCCAGTGATGATGAAGATCTGCAGGTGGTGGTCCTACATCCAGTATGAAAAAGGACTGCCTCTATAGAAATTCCTATGATGAGTAGATTCAGATATTGATTGAGACAGCAGCAATAATGACGATAACGATGACTCAATGATGATTATCCAATGATGATGATCCAGAGAAGAGGACTTGTGCTAGAAGACATGTGTCGAGAAATACCTTCCTAATTAAGAGGGAGTGTTGATGTATATGTAACTTCAGAATGTATTTCATATATGTATATTGTATTACTATAGAGATGTTATTATTCCTCTATATGGAAGTGTTTGTATTCCTATTGTTGTGGGGAAAATGCACCTATAGTTCAGGGGAGAAACTACCAACTTATAGACTTACAAGCATTCTGCAAGTACAACAAATAAATGAAGAGATTGGGGTTTAGAGATGTAGGCACCTCACTCAGAAGGTTGATCCTATCTTTGCCTCCTTCGCTCTTCAATGCTTATCTAGTGTCACAATGCCCAGACCTGCAAAACAACTTGATACCTTCCTCAAATACATTTGACTACATATATAATACTGATATCCATAATATAAAGACACATCAAACTATAATCAAATAGTAATCAAATCAGAGACATACGAGAATAGGTCATATTTGGAAAGAGAAGAACATCTGATCTTTATTAATGAATGAAAGCAAGTACATACAGTTATACCTTCTTTCAAGCTTGGCACTTCACGAAACCTAGATTCAAGGTCTCCTGCTTCCGTTCTCCAAGGATTCCAGCCTCTAATCAACTGTGCTAGGGTTTACCAAAACTGAAGCACAAGAGAGGGGGATGAGGGTCTCCATTCCTCCAGCATAACTTTGTAATTGGGCTTAGTCCTCTCACATGGCCCTTCTACCCTCCTTATATAGTCAGTGAAGAAGAGGAAAAAAAGTTATAACCGCTCAAGAGGTTTCCCAACCAACTTAACTTACTCGAATTTCAAGATTTTGACCAACACAGGGGTGTACGCTACTCTACAATAGACAAAGTCGTGTGCATATGGATATGAGTGCTACTATTTCAACAGTGAAGTCGCGCTCAGTAGGGTATATATGCTACTATCATGCGTGTGTACCAGCGCTCATGTTAAAAAATGGCCAAAAAAAGGATTTTCTGCTCATTTTCAGGAGATGGTTTGGTCTGGAAAAATGTTCCTAAGGGTCATATACATCAAATGGGTCAAGAATGAGGTAATTTCAACCATTTTTAGTGTCCGAAATGACTCCTCCATCCACAAATGTCCTGTTGTGTGACTGAACTTGATCTCAAGAAATGTCGTCATGCGACCAAGGGAAGCAAGTGTCGTCACGGACGGAGAGGTGTCATTTCAAGCTATAACAGATGCCCCCTAATGTATGAGGTTAGAGGGAGTGCGGGAAACGATGGCCGAAATACATTATAAATAGAAAAGAGTTGAATCATGGAGGAACGGAGAAACCAAGATTCATAGGCTCAAATGAAGTACCTGAAAGCAAAGGCAATGTCAGACAAACTCATCCTTGGGGTAACTGTCCATGTTCAAATGGTGGAACATGACCTCCAAGAGGATACAATAATGATCCAAATACTGATGCATATATCATGGCCACTAAAATACAAGTGTGGATCCATGAGGAACATAAGTGTAAACATAGCCACATAAATACAAGGTGGGTCTATATCAAAACTGGAGAACATAGCCATAGAGAACAAGATGGATCTATGTCTCATAAGAGCCAAAAAGAGTGTGGCTCAGTCTTGCGCAACTTGGGTGATAACATAAATGAGGTGATGCTATCGAGGATCCCAAGGTCTTCATCCAAAAAACAACCCAAGGTACAAACCTATCCATGCGAATAAATGAGTTGTTGTCGAACATGGGAGGTATCGTTTGATTACCGGTCATTGATATATACCGTTAACAAATGCGAGGGTGTCCACCAATAATGAAAATGGAACCCAAGGTACCTAGTACATTCAAGCAAGTGCGAATAGATCGTCTTTCCGTCGAACACTTGAATAATCCATCGGATAGGAGACATTGATGTATTCCCATCTATCCAATAGCGAGGGAAACTACCACTAATGACTGCAATCCCCAAGGTACTAACTGAAACTCTAAACTTCATTCCCAGAGTACAATGAGTTGAAGTCGATGGGAAGAAGTCTATTGGAAGGGAGGCCTTAATGCATCCTCCATCATCCAACATGAGGGACACTCAAAAGGCATGAGTTGATTTGTAGTAGGACTAAACACATGATGAAACATACTGACACCAAGGAATGGCCGACACATGAGGTCAAGGCAACTGCAGAATGGCCAACACAGGTTATATCCTTGAACAATGAGCACGACACAAAAGTGACTTAGGCAGCTTTGAACACAAAGAGACCATGATGCAAATCTGCAATGTAGGAGACATTAACACATTCTCCATATGATTGGAAGACTAACCAACGGAGGAGTAAGAACTCTGAGATCAGTTTTACCCTAAGGCCAACGCTAGAACCCAACTTGTTTGATAGACTCAAAACAGGTGCTTTGTTCAAGGAGATAGTTGACTTGCTGCCATCATATTGAAAGATATTTTAACATTCTTCCCTTCCCTTTCCTTTTTCATTTTTTAACGAGCTTGACAAAGAACTAAAGCATGCTCGACGGTATTTTCATATTTAAAAAGTCTGAAAAACCTAGAAGAAAACTCCATACACCTATCCATGGATTTTATATCGAGCTCGGATTGGTCTGTGCTCAGCGGTGTTTTCTTTCTTATAGAGTTGAAAAACTTAAATAGTCATCTATACACCTATCCGTGGATTTTATATCGAGCCCGGATTGGTATGTGCTCGGTGGTGTTTTCTTGTTTATAGAGTTGAAAAACTTAAACAGTCCTCTATATACCATCTCGTGGATTTCACATCGAGCCCGAGTAGGCGAATGCTCACTTGGTGTTTTCACATTTGAAGAGTCTGAAAACCATAAAAATGACTCCAAAGGTCCTTTTTCATAAAGTTAGTCTCCTTCCCCGAAAAAGTGTAAAACAATGGAAGAAGAACTCTTCTAGCGCATACAGAAATATACCTAGAGTATACCTTTTCCGTAATTAATCCACCTAGGCCAGGAAAAGGGGTAATTCTGTACCTAAGTGGATGTCGGTTCAGTTATTTTAACGAGCCCGAAAAGACAACTATGCTCAACAAACTTTTCCTATTTAAGGAGTCTGAAAAGGGCTTAAAAGAACTCCATAGGGATCTTTTTTCCGTAAAGGTTTAACGAGTCCGGAAAAGTAAACTCATGACCTCCTTACTGTTTTTAATAAGCTCAAAGGAGATACAGAAAATGCTCACAACTTCCTTACTATTTTTAATGAGCTCGAAGTGAAGATGAAAGAAATGCTCATAGCCTCCTTATTGTTTTTAGCGAGCTCGAAGGAAAGGTGGAAGAAATGCTCGTAACCTACTTACTGTTTTTAACGAACTCGAAGTGAAGGTGGAAGAATGCTCAAAACCTACTTACTGTTTTTAACGAGCTCGAATTAAAAGAAGAATGCTCGAAACCTACTTATTGTTTTTAACGAGCTCGAAGTAAAAGAAGAATACTCGAACCCTACTTACTATTTTTAATGAGATCAAAGTAAAAGAAGAATGCTCGAAACCTACTGACTGTTTTTAATGAGCTCGAAGTGAAGGAAGAAGAATGCTCAAAATGGGAGGAGACAAGTGTCAGGGACATGCAAAAATAGCTCCAAGCGCATGGAACAAAGCTATGCCTAATGCAAGGAACGTGAGCAAGATAAGGACACTCAGGGTGTGTCTCCCCCAGGTAAAAGGTGTCAAATTGTGAGGGAAAAATGATACAGGGCTTAGCGGAAATGAGATCAGAGATGGAGGTTTATACAATGGGATAAAAGCGTGGAAGCTGCCATCAAGCTCATTAGCACAAGCGGGATCATAACAGATGCATATGCAATTTGAACACAAAGATGGGAGCCTTATCAAGGATGGCCAGAAATATATGAGGAAGAAAGATATAAGGCTTCTTCTCAAATTCATGGTAAATCGAAAAAGGCTCCCGAGCCTATGAGAAAAACTCAGCATGGGCAGCAGAATGGCATAAAGGTGCTGACTAGGGTGACCCATGTTAGGTAGGCTCTGGTGTCGGACTGGTGCACAATGCATAAAGAGATGGCTAACACACCAATATCCAATAGGTTCGACCCTATGGCGAATTTAGATGGCGAAAGGTTCAAATGCAACATAACAATGGGGAAGCCTAAACCTGTATGCAAGGTTCTGAATATACCTCACATGGTCGCACAAGGTGTCGAAAAGGACCAGTAAGCAAGTATACATCCAGCTAAGAATCCTGTCTCCAAGAAACATCAGTACCAAGATCATATCTAAAACATATGTAAAGAAAGACCCGATACAAGTCACTGTGGTAGAAATACTTTCAACTTCACTATCATCAACAATAGGCATAAACAAGGCAGAGTTTTCAAATGAAGACTCTATGGTACCCAAGCCTGAGGACTTACAATCAACAAGATCAACTTCAATATGAAGATCAAAGTTGAAGGACATGATGGAATATGAAGAAACAAATTCATCATCACGGGAGTTGAAAATTCTAGAAGCAGAATCAAACTCAGCAGGAACACCGATTTGCGGATCTATAGGAGAGTCCAAAGACTTAACAGTAGGAAGATCAGACTTTAAGGTCAAATCAGGGTTGGACATAACTGCGAATGGATCAACATTCAAATAAATGGCAGACTGTACTATAGACTCTAGGAAAAATTCATCAGAAGGAAGTATATCATCCTAGATAGAACACATATCTAAACATTCAGATGGAGGTGTCACTTGGTCAAAAGCTGGGACCAAGTCTCGAGAAGGTAAGCATAAACTCAGAGACTTCTTCTCAGTAGCAGTTGAACTCAAGCAACTATATGCCACATAAGTCCCATGTGACATAGTAGTGCCTAATGACGAGGGATCTGACTGGTCTACGGTTGGGTAGTAAGGAGGATCAACGAATGCAAGCTGGTCGATAGTGACGATGCTTTCGTTATGAGGGAAATGCATCACACAAAAGAGCATAGACACCACAACATGCATAGCATAAATGTAATCACGCCCGAGGATCATATCAAAGTCCATAGAGTCCTTTAAAACCATAAAATCAACTAAGACTGTTTTTCCACCCAAAGTAACAGGTGCCTGACGGAGGAATCCGATCGGTTCACTAGGTATTCTATCAAAGGTCAACGGCCAATTAGCAGCTGGAATAACATTAGGAAAACCCAAATCTCTCCAAGCATAAGCGGATAAGATACTAACAGAAGCACCTTCATCAACAATGCATCGATCAACCGTATGGTTCCTGATATCAACCTTTATCTGGAAAGGTGTCGAAGAAGGAAGACGAGGCTCGGCTAGACTATTCCAATCAAAGGAAACAATCCTAGGGCTTGGTAGGGGTTCACATGGCACAGATGAAGTGCCCCCTTTTTCAGGAACATCCAAACTGGTAATGCAGAAGACTTCAGCAATAAGTGCATCAATCTCTGAACGACTGATGAAATCGGTCGAAGATTGCATCGATTCGATTACTTCACTCTCCGAAGAAGAGTGCGGTCGACCAAAGATTGCATTGGTTCAACCACTTTATCAACCAAAGGTTGATCTGACTACAGGGAATCTATAAAAAACTCATGAACAAATTTTCCTTCAGACATGGACCACACTCTTCGTGCCTCTGGAATGGCAAGGCATCGGTGAGTAAGGTGATCTCCCTTACAAAGTTTACAAGGGAACTTTGGTTTCCATCCTATAAGTTTAGACTCCTTTACAATGTCAGAACTCTTAGCATGACTAGCATTGGCTGACAGCTTGCCCCTAGCATGACTCACAGAGGCTGGTTGCTCAGAAGCATCAGACTTTCGAACTAAGGACCACACTTTTTGCACTTCTTGAAGTACAGGGCACAAGTAAGTAAGGTGATCTCCCTCGCAAAACTTACAAGGGAACTTAAGCTTCTGTTTGTTGGGTTTCTAGACAATGTCAACTCCCTCAGCATGACTTGCAGTGGCTGATCTGGTGTCTCCAGTATGACTCCCAAGAACTGATGACTTGTCATTAATATGACTAGCAGTGATCAATGACGTGTCCTCAACATGACTGACAGTGGTTGAAGACAAACTTTCAGTATGACTTTTAGTGACTAAAAGTTTTATCCCAGCATGACCTCCAGAGGCTGGGTAGGTGCCCCCTGCATGACTTGCAGAGGAAGGGTGCTTGCCCCCAGCATGGCTCACAGAGGCTGGGTTGCTGCCCCCTTGTTTTGGCATCTTCTTCCCATTCTTCCTCCGTCTATTCCTTTTAGACTGCTGGCTACTAGTATTGCTACTTTCGCCACATGAGGTAGAAGGAGGAGGAGAAGATGTTACTGGCAAGGGAGGCATAGGGTTCTGATGCTCTTGATTTGAGGTGCTCATAAAAGAAGCGTCAGAAGAATGCAAGGCATTCGAAGTGGAAAACAACCAAACCGGCATCCCTATAGTGAATCCAGGAAGATTCAAAGTAGCCATTAAGGGAGTACCAATGTTTCCAATGAATGGAACAGCACAAGGATCCCCCGGAATAGGGGTACCTTGATTGGCACTCGCCAGAATGCTAGACATAGTTTCTCGTTCAAATGAACAAGAAGTTCTCTAAGGAAAACTAAAACAAGTAGCACAAAGAGCACACCACTAAAAAAAGGTCCTAGGTAAATCAAACCAAGCAAACAGATGCCTTCCAGAGAAGATTCTGGGATGATGAGGGCCCAGAACAGATCAACGAAGAATGAAGAACAGTTATCCGGGGTCCACAATACAATGACTAAGGGTGCAAGCTCTGGAATCACCCAACCGCCCTCCCAAAGACCTGCAAGGGATTTCCTCCCACGTCTGTCCTAGGTACAACAAATATACCCTCCGTTGTCAGCTATGTATGAACCTATGGTCAGATACTAAGGATACCACAACACCGAAAAATCCTGGGGGAACAGTTGTTGGTCGAATCAGAAGGCGTGGGTAGGGTAACTGAGCCCGAAACTCAAAAGAGTCCCCGAACGTGATCCAATCCTGGTATATGCTTGAAACAGAAAGTAGGAGGAGTATTCCCAATAATCTGATCTCACAAGACCTACTACATAGATCCCGGGAAAGCTTTGAATGAAGTGGGTTTACCTGTGATAGTTGAACTACGATTTTTGCGTAATGTGTGATCTTGGGTGGTTTAAGGTGTTTTAAACCCAAGATCCTAACCAAGACTAGTTGGTGTAGTGTAACCTAGAAAAGAAAATGTTGCTAGTATATTTTATTAGAGTTCATTTTAAAGGTTACTTGCTTACTCAAAAAGGTAGTGGGTGTGTGAGAGTGGTTATAGTAGAGATAGAGTACTTAAAATGAAATATTTACCACCAAACAAATCATTTTCTTTTCAATGCAAGTCTTAAAATTCTGATCTAGAATGCATGTGCAAATGCAATTTTTAATATTTCGAATGCAAAAAAGGTGAAAATAAAGTCTAAGAATGTAGCTACTCAAGCAAATAGGTATGCAAAAGAAAACTTGTTCTTTTTTATGCAAAGCACTCTAAAATCTTTTAAGCCACTTGCAAGGTACTCTATTCAGAAAATGAATCAAAATTCTTTATGCTTTTCAAAGGTATGAAACAAAACTGAAACTACCCTATTATCAAAGCAAAGCAAAGAAACTTTCAGGTTCTCTTTATGAAACAGTAAAAGCTACCAAATATGACTTTCAAATTCTTATTGATGTAAGCATGCCAAACATTGGGAAAAGAGTACAAAAACTACTTTTGGACCCAAACGAAGAAAATGAACTACAAAGAAGTATGGTTTGGTAAAGTCAGGTATGCACATAAACAATGCAAACAAGGTCTTGAACAATAGCCAAAACACTTGAGCTTTCGCTACAAAAGAAAACTTAAAAGCATAAGGGAGGATAAAAAACCAATATAAAAGAGAAATTTCACTTAAATAGATACAAACAGGGTCAAGAAGACTCAAATAGTTTCAAATCCAGTGGAAATGGGGCAAGCAGGTTCAGTCAGACTCAAATTAGGGTACAAAACACCAAACGGGTCCGCAACCCCCTAACTTGAGTCAACAAGCCCCAAAACTTTCCAAACAAGCCACAAATTGATCAAAATAGGTTCAAATCATGAATGTAGGATTAGTACAAGGATGGGAGACCACTTACAGGGGTTTAACATAGACCTAGGGTCATCAGGGACCACAAAAATGCAGCCAGAACACTTGAGCGCTACTGTGTATGAAGGAAACTAGTGCCCATAGCAGGATGGGCGCTACTGTGCAGAGGAAAAGTAACGTATGGGCACTACTGTGTTGTACAAATAGTAGCGTACAGGTGGAAAAATTTGGAAAAATGGGGTTAAAACCACCACACCTAGGTGCACAAGGGTTTGCAAGGGCTATGAAGGGTCTGTAAGAACTAAGGAGGGTCAAACAGAGCCTACTAACTAATCCCTATCAAGAAAATGAACAAATACCATCAAACAAGACTGAAGAAATGACCTTGGATACCCCTAAGCAGTTAGGCTTTCCCCAGTGCAGTCGCCATTCTGTTGTGGGGAAAATGCACCTATAGTTCAGGGGAGAAACTACCAACTTACGGTGATAAAGATAGACTTACAATAATTCTGCAAGTACTACAAATAAATGAAGAGATTAGGGATTAGAGATGTAGCAACCTCATTCAGAAGGTTCATCCTAGCTTTTCCTCCTTCACTCTTCAATGCTTATCCAGTGTCGCAATGTCTAGACTTGCAAAACAACTTGATACCTTTCTCAAATACATTTGACTACATATTTAATACTGATATCCATAGTATAAAGACACATCAAACTATAATCAAACAGTAATCAAATCAGATACATACAAGAATAGGTCATATTTGGAAAGAGAAGAATGTCTGATCTTTATTAATGAATGAAAGCAAGTACATACAGTTATACCTTCTTTCAAGCTTGGCACTTCACAAAACCTAGATTCAAGGTCTCCTGCTTCCGTTCTCCAAGGATTCCAGCCTCTAATCAAATGTGCTAGGGTTTACAAAAACTGAAGCACAAGAGAGGGGGATGAGGGTCTCTATTCCTCCAGCATAACTTTGTAATTGTGCTTAGTCCTCTCACATGGCCCTTCTACCCTCCTTATATAGTCAGTGAGGCAGAGGAAAAGAAGTTATAACCGCTCAAGAGGTTTCCCAACCAACTTAACTTACTCGAATTTTGAGATTTTGACCAAAATAGGGGTGTACGATACTCTACAATAGACAAAGTCATGTACATATGGATATGAGCGCTACTATTTCAACAGTGAAGTCGCGCTCAGTAGGGTATACACGCTACTATCATGTGTGTGTACCAGCGTTCATGTTAAAAAATGGCCAAAAACAGGCTTTTCTGCTCATTTTCAGGAGATGGTTTGGTCTGGAAAAATGTTCCTAAGGGTCATATACATCAAATGGGTCAAGAATTAGGTAATTTCAACCATTTTTAGTGTCCCAAATGACTCCTCCATCCACAAATGTCCTGTTGTGTGACTGAACTTGATCTCAAGAAATGTCGTCAAGCGACCAAGGGAAGCAAGTGTCGTCACGGACGGAGAGGTGTCATTTCAAGCTATAATGTAAAATTAGTCACATCAGATCTAATGAACAAGTAAATCAATCACAATAGATGAATATAGAAAATATGGTGTAAAACTGTGCAAAACATGCAGCAGTGCTCAATATCCTAGTAAGGGTGAATAATTACAATACAATAATGTCACAATGACAGAGCAATTCGAATTTCCTAAGGAGGTCATTCGAATCAATGAATGGAGTAGCTTGACTCCAACTAGGAGTCCTCATCATCAATCAGTGGTGGTCATCAATGCACAAGAACCAGTCATCTAGGTGTCAATCTGAGTCTAACTGAGTGTAATAAGTGTAACTGAAGTGTGTAGCACTGATTAAGGGAAGGAGGCTCAGTGGGGGGCGCATGGGAGGCTAACTGAAGTCAGAACAAGTCATCTAGTCAATCTGGAGGTCCAACATAAGTGAAACAGTCAGTCGGGAGTGAAACTAGCCTCAAATCAGGGAGAATCAGAGCTAACTGAGTGTAACTGAAGTGGAACTGCAGTGGCAGGTGAAGAAGTGCGCCCTTCTCTGGCAGTAGGTGAGAAGTGGGCACCTTCCAGACTAGGAGGGCTAAAACTCTGATGTAAGTGGCTCCCGGGTGCTAGAATAAGGTGGCTAAGGTGTTGGAGGCATCAACCTGGTGACTGGGATGCATGCAAAGTGCATGCAAACCCTAGAATTTGCATGCAAACCCTAATTGCATTCAAGATCTTGAAAAAGATGATGTGGATATCTGAACACCCCCCCTCAAGCTATACTATGATGTGCGAACAAAAAATAATGTAGGGCCCTGGTAACTAAGATTAAAGGTCACCCCAATACAATAATCCAAAAAATGCTGAAAATAAACTAAGTGACGAAAGAGGGAAAACCCAGTGGGAAGAAAGCCCCCCCTCAAGCTAAAGCATAATAATGAATCAATCTGTCTTCGCCATGATGGAACTCACCCCCAACAATGAACGGAGGTAAGAGAACTTCTTCTCAGTGAAGCTCTTGGTGAAGATGTCTGTAATTTGCTCATCAGTAGGGCAATATTGCAGAATGATGGTGCGGTCATGCACCAACTGTCGAATGTAATGCATATGAATCTCAATGTGTTTGGTCCTTTGCCGCTGAACTGGATCTGTGGAGATATTGATAGCACTTTGATTGTCACAAAATAGGACAGTCGAAGTAGTGCCACCAAAACCAAACTCGGAAAGAATACCCTGCAACCAAACTGCCTGAATGCAGGCATTGACTGCCCCTCGATACTCTACCTCTGCTGAAGAAAGTGCAATGGCTGCTTGCTTTTTGCTGGACCAGCAAATAGCACCATGACCAATCATGAAAACATAACCGGAAGTGGACTTCCGATCAATGCTATCACCTTCCCAATCTGAATCAGTAAAACTAATGAAATCAAGCTCAGAATCTGCAGCATAATGTATGCCAAACTGTCTCGTACCTTGGACATACTGCAAGATCCGCTTGGCTGCTCACCAATGAAGCTCATGTGGCTACTGCATATACCTTGACACAGCACTCACGTCATATGAAATATCAGGCCTTGAGTGTGTCAAATAAAGTATTGAACCAATCAATTGTCGATAGATACTGCAATCTGCAAGCGGTGTAGAATCTCCCTCCTCAAGACTGATTCCTGAGAGGAATGGGAATGGGGCTGCCTTACTTTCAACCATATTAAACTTCAATAATAGGTCAGGAGCATATTTTTGCTGAGATATAGTGATCCCATCAAAATTTTGAGCTATCTCCAAGCCCAAAAAGTGACTC
The DNA here is from genome assembly GCA_027924585.1 of Larix kaempferi. Lineage (NCBI taxonomy): Eukaryota > Viridiplantae > Streptophyta > Pinopsida > Pinales > Pinaceae > Larix > Larix kaempferi. Next base: position 4,592,976 of record BSBM01000680.1, on the reverse strand, counting down.
AGCAAGCCCAAATCGCTCATGTCAAAAGCTAGATTTAAGGCAGTTTTTAGCTTGTTTATTGAAGTAAGAGTGCTACCAGTAATGAGAATATCATTAACATAAAGTACAATAACAAAAAAATTACCTTTAACTCACTGAATATACACATTCGGATCAGATTTACATCTTTGGAAATTCTAAGAAAGAAGGAAGGAGTCTATCTTTGCATACCAAGCTCTTGGGGCCTGTTTTAACCCGTACAAAGATTTCTTCAATATGCAAACTAATGATGGATCTGATGTATAGTCCTCTGGCTGCTTCATATATACCTCTTCAGCAAGGTCTCCATATAGAAATTCACTCTTCACATCCATGTGGTGCACTTCCTAGTGCTTGGATGCAGAAATAGCCAAAACAAGGCGGATGGAATCCATCTTTGCAACCGGTGCAAAGGTCTCAGTGTAGTCCACTCCTTGGACTTGGGAGAAACCTTTTGCCACCAAAATTGCTTTGTATGTTCTGATAGAGCCATCAGCAGCAACTTTCATGCGGTAGACCCATTTACGCTTCACTAATTTTCTTCCAGGTGGAAGAGAAACTAGCTCCCATGTGTTGTTCTTTTGAACAGAATTGTACTCTTCATCCATGGCACTTTGCCATCTCGGATATCGGTGGGAAGAATAGTATGATGTGGGATCTAAACCAGCCATCAAATAAAAAATCTCAGGAAGTAATGGATCAGCAATAGAAAGAGCCATACCTGCTCTTTGAAAGTCTGCTCTTGTTCGTCTCGGATTAGCAGGATTTCCAAGGTTTGAACCAGCAGATTGAAGAGTGTTTTGGGCCTACTTTGGAAACTGAGGAGGATCATAATGGTCGGATTCTGAACCTAATATGTCATGATCATCATAATCTGCTACAATATCAGGAATATCATAACTCATACCTTCATTATCGCTACACGGATATTCTTCTGGTGAAGGTGGTGAATCGGCAGTCTCTTCCTTGACTAGTTGCAATTCTTGAAGCGGTTCTTCAAATTGCACACTGCGCTCTATGAATACCTTTTTAGATCTGATATCCATGAGTTTATATGCTTTTGATTCTTCCCCATATCCTATTAGTATGCACTCAATACTTTGTGGATCCAAATCTCGTCTCTTCTTGGAAGGAATTCTAGCCCATGCAGTAGAGCCAAAAACTCTCAAATTTGACACATTCGGTTTGTGACCAAAGAATGATTTGAAAGGAGTCATACCTTTCACGGATGAATGTGGAACACGGTTCTGTATGTATTCAGCAACATTTATTGCTTCAGCCCAAAGATTTGCAGCCAAACCTTTTGATTCAATCATGCATGTAGCCATCTCTTTCAGTGACCGATTTTTCCTTTCCGCTACACCGTTCTGCTGGGGTGTGTAGGGAACTATATGTTGGATCTGAATTCCACTTTGGGCACAAAGTTGCAGCAACTCAGACTTAATATATTCTCCACCATTATCAGATCTAAGAGCTTTGATCTTGCTCTCAGTGGCGGTCTCAACAGAAGCCTTAAAATACTTGAATTTTCCAAGCACTTCTGACTTGTTTTTGAGAAAGAATACCCATGTAAAGTGGGAAAAATAATCAATAAATGTCAAAACATACCTTGAACCATTTAATGACATATGGGGCAGCGGACCACTGATATCAGAATGTATCAACCCCGAAACTGTAGAAGCTCTGCTAGCTTTGCCGCGGTCGAATCTGTGCTCGGGGTGCTTCCCAATGATGCAACCAGTGCATATTCCCTTCAAGGAACGGAGTTGTGGAAGACCATCTACCATGGATTTGTTTGATAGAAGCAGAAAATACTTATAATTAAGATGTCCAAATCTTTCATGCCAAATCCTACTAACCTCATTAACATGTGTGCGAAGAGCAGTGGGCTTTGCAAGCGGAATAAAGTGTGAAAACTCATAGCATTTTGCAGTGTGGTTTGCCTTTCCGACTGCAACAAGTCTTCCACTTTTGATATCAGAAATTTCAACTGTATTAAGGCTGAATGTAACTTGATTTGGTTCACCATTGTGTGTCATTTGATACACAGAAAGAATATTTGAAGCCAAGGAAGGCACATAGAGAACATTCTGAAAGCTTCCATGATCTACATGAATCGTACCTTTTCCCTTTGAATAAATTTTTGAGTCATCTCCCAAATGGATGGGGATGGAGCTGTTTGGATCGAACGAAGAAAAAGAATCAATATTTGCAGCCATATGATTCGATGCACCCGAATCTATCAAGAGAGTAGTGGGCTTCAAAACCGTTGCCATGAGTGCTTGTCCTCTTTCATGATCATCATTCCTATCCTTCTTCCTTGCACCATCAGGAAGAGTTATGTTGTTCTTTTCCAAAAGGAGGGCCATTTGATCTATAGTTTTCTTCATACATGAACTTTCGGGATGAAATCCACGGTTACAATAAGTACATTTAGATTTTTGGTTACCTTCTTTTCCCTTTTGCTTGAACTTTGAACTGGATGGTGCATCCGTTGGTTTGCCTTTCTCTCTTTGCTTGTGAGGCTCGAATTTGGGCTTCTCCTTCTTTTTCTTTCCTTTGCCATTCGAGATCTTGGGTCCTTGAACATATAGGGCTGAATCTTTGGAGCTTATGGACCCCATTTGAATCAACTTGTCATGCTCTTTTGTGACGGACTCAATGAAGGCATTCAAGGTAGGCATCTTCCAATTCGGGGTAGTTAGCCGACCGGAATTGAAAGTAAAGACAAATACCGAATAATCTTTACCAAGCTTGCTGAGAATGGAGAGGATCAATTGTTTATCCTCTTTGATAACTTCACTGTTCTTCAACTGCAAGTTCAAGTTCTTGAATTTTGTGAAGAATTCATTAATGGTCTCGAAATTCGCACGACTAAGGGCAATCAATTCATTTTCTAATTGAAAAGCCCTAAGTTCATCCTGCTTTCCAAATAGTGTTTCAAGTTGCTCCCATATAGCTTTTGGAGTCTTCAATCCGCTGAGATGGAAGTGAAGATCTTTGGTTATGGAGAGACAAAGAAGACCATAAGCTTCATCAAGCTTGTTGAAGTGTTTGGTTCTATCTAACAGATTGTTTGGCTCCAATTCAAGACCAAGAGTGACTCGGTAGTAACCTTTTGAATGTAATATGATCTCCATATCATCTTTCCAATCAAAATAATTGAATGGGGTGAGGATAGGCTTTGAAGGAGAGTATTCCATTGCTAGGAGCGAGTGCACACTGATGTAGAGGATCTTTCATGCACAGTGTAGTGAATGCAAATGATGGAGATAATAACCTGCAAATCACAATAAACCAAGAACAGTGAGGTTGAACAATCCACCCTTTTAGAGTTGCATCACACCTGGGATTGGATATCAAACAATGTTGAATGGGTCCAATGTATCAGATCTAGGAATTATGTGGAAACTCAAGCTTCTGGAGTGGTATTGGATGTATTTTCAAGCTTTGCATGCACAGGAGAGAATGCCCTTGAGATATTTCATGCCAAAACTTTTGCAATTTTTTTTTTTGGAGCAATTCACTCAAATCTTCTTGTAGAACCACCTATAGAAAAGAGATCTTGTCCCTGCAATGGCTCTGATATCATGTTAAATTAGTCATAGCAGATCTAATGAACAAGTAAATCAATCACAACAGATGAATATAGAAAATATGGTGTAAAACTGTGCAAAACATGTAGTAGTGCTCAATATCCCAGTAAGGGTGAATAATTACAATACCATACTGTCACAATGACTGAGCAATTCGAATTTCCTAAGGAGGTCATTCGAATCACTGAATGGAGTAGATTGACTCCAACTAGGAGTCCTCATCATCAATCAGTGGTGGTCATCAATGCACAAGAACCAGTGATCCAGGTGTCAATCTGAGTCTAACTGAGTGTAATAAGTGTAACTGAAGTGTGTAGCACTGATTAAGGGAAGGAGGCTCAGTGGGGGGTGCATGGGAGGCTAACTGAAGTCAGAACAAGTCATCTAGTCAATCTGGAGGTCCAACGGAAGTGAAATAGTCAGTCGGGAGTGAAAGTAGCCTCCAATCAGGGAGAATCGGAGCTAACTGAGTGTAACTACAGTGGTAGGTGAAGAAGTGCGCCCTTCTCTAGCAGTAGGTGAGAAGTGGGCACCTTCCAGACTAGGAGGGCTAAAACTCCGAAGTAAGTGGCTCTTGGGTAATAGAATAAGGTGGCTAAGGTGTTGGAGGCATCAACCTGGTGACTGGGATGCATGCAAAGTGCATGCAAACCCTAGAATTTGCATGCAAACCGTAATGGCATGCAAGATCCTGAAAAAGATGATGTGGATATCCGAACATATAACACCTATAGAGATGTTATTTTTCCTCCATACAGAAGTGTCGTCATTTATATTGTAAGTGTCATAACTTATACTTGATGGGTTATTAGACCACCTTGTTGGGGTCGGCCCTGTATAAGTCATGTGGGTCGAAGGGTTATTAGACCACCCTATTGGGGGTCGGCCCAGTAAGCATTATGTTATGTGGTTAAGTTAAGGCCGACCTAGTAAAGGTTATTAGTGAAGTCAATTCAAGTATAAATAGAGTACAGGAGGCACTCTATTTCATTATTGTATTCTCTCTCACACTCTTTGGAGAGTGGCGCACTTGTGGTGGAGGAGAAGATGATGCTAGGATATGTCTGTCTATTATGCTTGGGTTGTATCATTGCTCTATCTATCTCTGAGGAAGTTATTGGGGTTTTTCACCTTTATGGTTTTCCCCAAGTAAACTCTGTGTCTCTTGTGTGCTTGCATTATTGTGTCCATGATTGATATGTTGTAGATATGTTGTACATGTTGTTCTCTTAGTTAAGAGCCTAGATTAGATTGAAGTGAATTCTAAAAAACTAACATCACCTTTCCGATCAAAGTCCCGAACAAGGGTTTGATCAAGCCCGACCTTCTGCCCAACCAAAAAATTTGATCTTGGTCTCTAAATTTTTATTTTGATGAGGAGCATCCAACCGTGGCCTCCAAAACCCTAAATTCACGGAGCCATGAATGAAGGTGCTCAAAATCCAATTCTATTTTGACAGAAATATGCACCTGATTGATTCTGGTGTAACTCTGAAATTTCAGATCTACACTGTCTGAAAATGTTTCTTATGGTAGCCTAACTTGTTATCTTTCCAACCCCATAGGTATGCCCTCAAATGGATTCTCTAAGAGAGATTTATTCCATGTGTCGCAACGTGACCTGTTTATGGGATAAAACAAGAGAGCAAACTTGTATGGAGAGCCATGTGTCACAGGTTCAATTTTGGCCTCTTAAAATCATACCTATGAAAGTACAGTCTGTGCCCTAACTACCACTTTTTACAGAATTTCATTTGGATCTTCCTAGCCCAAGCTGTGACCTTTTTTCCTAGGTCACTTGTTTATGACTGATATCGAGAAGAGGAAGAAATCCCATATTGTACAAATCATAAATATGAAAGTACAATGAATTAGAGGCTCGCCTTCGGACACAAGGTACATGGGGATCTTATCTTCGACCTGTAATATTTTCAGATCTTGAAACCTCACTGAAATGAATTTATAGTGAAAGTGCTATGATGACTGGTTTTTTTCTATATCAAGCCCTAGCTTCGCAAGTGCAACAAGTGTCATAAATGCCATACCATGCTTTCTTTCAAGCTAGCTTTGATACCATGTTAGTCTTTCAGAATTTCAATCTAATCTAGGATCTTAACTGACAGAATAATATGTTCAGCATATCTACAGCATATCAATCATGGACACAATAATGCAAGCACACAAGAGACACAGAGTTTCACCAGGGAAAACCAAGAAGGTGAAAAACCCCACAACTTCCTCAGACATAGATAGAGAAATGATACAACTAAGAACAATAGATAGTCCTCCTAGCAGCATCTTCTCCTCCTCCACAAGTGCGCCACTCTCCAATGAGTGTGTGTGTGAGAAGTGAATGAATAAATAGAGTGCCTCTCGCACTATATTTATACTTGAATTGACTTACCTAATAACCTTTACTAGGTCAGCCTTAACTTAACCACATAGCATAGTGATGACAGGGCCGACCCCTAATAGGGTGGTCTAATAACCCTTTAACCCACATGACTTATACAGGGTCGACCCCAACAAGGTGGTCTAATAACCCATCAAGTATAAGTTACGACACTTACAATATAAATGACGACACTTCCATATAGATGAATAATAACATCTCTATAGGAATACAAACACTTTCGTATAGAGGAATAATAACATCTCTATAGTAATACAATATACATATATGAGAAATACATTCCGAAGTTACAATTACATCAACACTATTTCATACCTTTCGGGAATTTGGTTTGATTATGAGCACAATAATCTTTATGAAGGAGATGAAGACTTGGTTATCATGAGATATTTTTGGCTTGACATCAACACTACTTATCATATAGGAGGTGAATGAAGACTGTAACAAAACTTGACAATGAATGGAGGCAACAAGTTGGAGGCTAGTGGATTTTCTTGGTGACAAAAAAACTTGATCCTTTTTTACCTACACGCTGTCGGAGTCTAAAATTTTGTGGGATATATATGGTGACAACAAGAATATTCCAAGAGTAAATGATTATGTGAATGGAATTCATCAGGGATGGTCACCAAGGGGTACCCAACTTCCCAAGATTTACATGAGAAATTTTGATGGCAATGATCCAATAACATGGATATTCCAACTAGATCAATTCTTTGATCTACACCAGGTTCCAACTTTGCAAAAGGTAACTATTGAATCATTATATTTAGAGCTTGGTCAATTTGTATGGTACTAATGGATTTGTCACCATAAAAATTACTCTATTATATCTTGTTCTATATTCACCGAAGAATTGATTGGACATTATGGGGATATTAATAGAAATACCTTCTTTAGCCAAATAATAAATCTCAAGCAAAAATGTCCAATTGCAGAGCACATCAAATAGTTTCAGAAGATAATTCTTAGAGTGAAGAACATTTCAGAAGATAATCTGTTGGATCTCTACATTGAAACCTTGAAGGATAACATTCAACATTAGTTGTGTCCCTTTGAACCACCATCCTTGGAGAATGCCTTCATGATGGAAAGGAAGGTTTAAAGTAAAAATATGACAATGGAGACTAGAAAGAGCACCTCCAACACATACCAAGAGAATATTGTTACTTCTTCTAACCCACCTCAAAGTTTGACACCTCAACAAATAGAGGAAAGAAGAGGAAAAGGCCTATGTTTTGATTGTGACAGCAAGTATAGTAAAGGACATAAGTGCGGTGAGAAGAAATTATTTTACATAGAAGGTAAAAAGGAAGAACCAAAAGAACAAGAACCATATCTAGATGAAGAAATATAAGATACTACTTCATAATAGATTACTCCCACCATATCTTGTCATGCATTGGTTGGAGTTAGCACTTCGCAAACTCTCAATATCGAAGGATTTATCAAAAAGAAAAAGGTAACAGTGTTGATTGATTTTGGTAGTACTCATAATTTCATTCACTATAAATTAGCAAAATCTCTCAATTGCTTTGTATATCCATCCCTAGAGTTTCAAGTAATGATTGCAGATGGAGGAACTATCAACTGCTCAGGGAAATTCCATAGTATAAATCTTATTATGGGAGAATATCTATTGAATAGTCCAATGATTGCTATTCCAATGGGTGGTGTTGATGTTGTATTACGAGTTTAATGGTTACAATATTTGGGAACCGTGAATGTTATTCACTTAATCCAAGGAAGTGTTCCACCTAACATCAGACCTTACAGATAACCCTATGGATAGAAGAGTGAAATTGATTGTATGGTTGAAGAAATATTAGAGGCCCGAATAAATAGGCCTAGCCAAAGTTCTAACTCTACACCAGTGGTAATGGTAGACAAGTCGGATGGATCATGGCATATGTGTCCAAATTATAGAAAGATCAATAAGATCACCATTAAAGATAAGTTTCCCATTCCTTTAATTGATGACTTGCTAGATGAATTACATGGAGAAATTTTATTCACAAAGTTGGATCTTTGTTCTAGGTATCATCAAATTAGAATAAAAGATGAAGACATCCCAAAAACAACATTTAGAACTCATGAAGGTCATTATGAAATTTTAGTCATGCCATTTGGTCTCACGAATGTACCTTCCACATTCCAAGGCTTGATGAATTCCATTTTCAAGCCTTTTCTTAGAAAATTTGTGCTATTATTCTTTGATGATATACTAATCTATAGCAAGTCTTGGGAAGAACATATTCAACATCTTCGCAGGGTACAACAACTACTACATGAGCAACAACTATATGCAAAACATTCCAAATTTTGTTTTGGAGTGAAGTAGGTAGAGTATTCAGGTCATATTGTATCTCATGAAGGTATCAAGGTAGACCCTAATAAATGTTAATTTTTTAGCATTAATTCAATATACTTTAGGGTATTTACTGAGAGAATAACATGTATATAATATCAAGTATAACAATGCATATCAATCACACCAAGAAATCACATGAGACAATAGACACAGAGAGTTTCACTGGGGAAAACCATAAAGGTGAAAAACCCCACAACTTCCTCAGAGATAGAAAGAGAAATGATACAACCAAAGTATAAGAGATAGTATTCTCCTAGCAGCTGAACCTCCTCCTCACATGTGCGCCACTTTCCGAGTGATGGAAGCGTTAGTAATGAGATGATAAAATAGAGATCTCTCGATCTCTTTTTATACTTGTCTTGTCCTTCCCAATAAACCAGTGGGGCCGACTTATCTAACTTAGCCTAATAACCCATGGTTACATTAATCTAGGTTGACCCCTTACTAGGTGGTCTAATAACCCATCAACAAGTTACAACACTTGCTACACTTGTCAATACAAATGACGACATTTCCATATAGAGGAATAATACATTTCTATAGGAGTACAATAAAATACATAGATGAAATACATTCCGAAGTTACATATACATCAACACTCCCTCTTAACTAGGAAGGTATTTCTCGACACAGATCTGCTAGCAGAAGTCTTCTTCTCTGGATCATCATCACTGGATCATCGTCATCGTCACTGCTGCTGCTATCTCAATCAATCTCCGATCTACTCGTCATAGGAAGTTCTACAGAGCTAGTCCTTTTTCATACTGGATGTAGGCCCACCATCTATAGTTCTTCATCATCATTGTCCATACTGTGGAATGCTCAGGACTGATTACATGCATCAACAAAACCTCGAAAGAGCATCCCGGGATTGATTACGAGCATACTGCTCAACCTATCGGATCTCATAGGATCTTTTACATGTAACTACACAACCTATCCATGACCACGAAGTATCATCCTGATACTCATAATCATACTGATCATCATCCACGAAACACAGTGCAGATGCACACAACATAGCACTTACACTCACCGACATGGAAGGAATTTCCTCTGATCATCTGGGAAAGGCTCAACACTCACATCAATGCACATGGGATAACACATCTACCACCATGTCAGAAAGGCTTTGCACTTACATCAACGGGCATGGGAGAACACATCTACCACCATGTCGAAAAGGCTCTGCACTTACATCAACACACATGGGAGAACACATCTACCACCATGTCGGAAAGGCTCTGCACTTACATCAAGGTACATGGGAGAACACATCTACCACCATGTCAGTAAGGCTCTGCACTTACATCAATGCACATGGGAGAAAAAATCTACCACCATGTCGAAAAGGCTCTGCACTGACATCAATGCACATGGGAGAACACATCTACCACCATGTTCGAAAGGCTCTGCACTTACATCAATGCACATGGGAGAACACATCCACCACCATGCCGGAAAGGCTTTGCACTTACATCGACGCACATGGGAGAACAAATCTACCACCATGTTGGAAAGGCACTGTGCATCTATGTCTTCGGACTCAACATTCATGATCCACCTGATCATGTCAAGGCATCCTCTTGATGCATGTCATCATAGTGTGATCATCCTAATCATCGATGCATCCACCTAATGCATATCATGTATATACCTAATACATATCATCATACATGATCTACGTGATCCTGATAATGTATCCAACTGATACATACACAAATACATGATCCAACTGATCATACCAAGCATCCAACATGATGCATATACATGTACATGTTCCAACTGATCATACCAATCATCCAACATGATGCATATATAGAGCAGTAAATGGAGCATCGTCCTGATGCTCATCATCCATTGCTTACGTCCACAGCCATGTAAAGGATCCTCCTCTCATCATGCTTGGAATGGCTCCAACAAATGTGTCCATCGCTTCTTCCTCGAAGTTTTGTCAATCGGAAGAACACCAAGCCTCTCTCTGAAGTATTCAAACTTCACTCTGGCTAGTGGTTTTGTCAACACATCTGCAATCTTCTCATCTGTCGCAACATACAAGAGCTTCACTACTCCTCTCTGCACCATATCCCTGATATAGTGATATTTGATCTCAATGTGCTTTGACCTGTCGTGGAACACCGGGTTCTCAAACAACTTCACATAACTCTAGTTGTCACAAAAGATACTAGTATCCTCTAGTGAGAGATCAAATAACTCAGACAGTAGCTTCCTGATCCATACTGCCTCACAACTAGCCGAACAAGTTGAAATATAATCTGCTTTGGCTATACTCAGTGCTACGTAGGATTGCTTCCTGCTAAACCAAGAGATCACACCTGATCCCATATTGAAGCAGCACCCATAAGTGCTCTTCCTATCTGCAGCATTTCCTGCCTAGTCTGAATCAACATAACCCTACATGTTAAACTTTTGATTCACATCATACTTGAGCCCATAATCAACTGTACCCTTCAGGTACCTCAGAATATGCTTTACAGCAATGAGGTGAACACTCCTTGGATCTATCAGGAACTGGCTCAATGTGTTCACCGCAAAGCAAATATCAAGTCTCGTGTTCGTCAGGTACATCAAGGACCCAATCATCCCAATCATCTCACGATACATAGTGACATCAACCAGATCAGATGAAGCATCACATAGAAGCTTTAGTTTCGATGCCATAGGTGTATCCATGGCCTTGCAGTCCATCATCCCGAACCTCTTCAGGATCTCTACTGCATACTTCCCTTGTCCAAGGAAGATCCCATCTCCACTCTGCAACACCTCCATGCCTAGAAAATAGTGCATCATCCCCAATTCCTTCATCTCAAACTCGGCAGCAAGCTTCCTCTTGGTGTCATCAATCAAACTATCTTTTCCTGTAACAAACAGGTCATCCACATACAGAAGTAGTATCACTGGATTTCCTTCCTCAACCTTGTAGTAAAGGTTGGAATCTCTTTTACTTTTGGTAAAGCCTAAAATGGATAGAAAGATGTCCATCCTACCATACCAAGTCCTAGGAGCTTGCTTCAAGCCATATAAGGCTTTCTTCAACATGCACACATATGACTCTCTGTCATGTGTCTCAAAACCAAGTGGTTGCTCCACATACACTTCCTCCTCAACTACACCATTCAAGAAAGTTGTATTGACACCCATCTGGTGTATCTTCCATTACATCACTGCAGCCAGACCAAGTACTGTTTTGATGGAAGTGTACCTGGCTATAGGAGAGGAAGTTTCTTCATAGTCTATTCCCTTTTTTCTGGGAGAAACCATAAGCTACAAATCTTGATTTGTACTTTTCTATGCTACCATCTGTAGCATGCTTGATCTTGTAGATCCACATGGAAGTCACGACAAACTTCCCTTCTGGTCTGGGACCACATCCCAACCATCATTCTTCATGATCGACAGATCATGGAATTCTTCCATTACTTCATCTTGGATCCTGGAAACTTCAATAGATAGCTTTGTTACTGGAACAAATGTTGTAGTCCTTCTTTTGTAGGTGATGGTATATGATCTTTCCTACGAGACATGTTAAATTGCATGATTAGAAACATCTCATAGTTTCCAAAACAAATTCTTACACATAAAGAAATATGTCATGCAATCATGTAGCTAATTTATCCAATGCTTCAATACAACATTTATCCATATCCCGTAACTTTCTAGATGCCTTCCAATCTCTATCAGAACATTGTTAAGAGTGTGCACAACTCCCAACATGTCAGCAAAGAGGTTTCATTCTAGATAAGTAGCAATGGAATGTTGTACAGTACCATAGGCCACTTACCCATTACTTGCATATTAGTAGTATCTTGTTCATTAATGCAATTATTCTAATATCCATAATACACAACCAAGTCTAGGAACATAAGTATATACGTCATTGAACAATATTATTTAAATAATCAAATATACAAGAAATGACAATTCAGATAGTTATCTTTGTTTGTTTGTTCTGTGGACTCCCTCTCAATATTTGCTTCCTTGTAGGAACTATTGGAGTGTGCTCCCTCTTGATCTTTGCTTCCTGGATTACCTATTCTTGAACTTATATCCATCCTCGATCACTATGCATGCTTACTAGTATCATCATTGTGTTATCCTCGAGATCTCATACATAATCATACATTCATTAGTATAATCTTAATACTATCAAAACACAATAATCTTAAACATATATAGTCATGATCATTTCAAACACAGATAATAAACATTAGCATTCAAGGTTTTGGGGAATACTTCTCTTCTTGTTAGTCATATCATCAATCAAGGTAAGAGACATAATATGCATAAACCCTTAATTACTTAAATTTTTAACTTCATGAATAATCATATATAAAAGTATAAGATCTAACATAGGGTAGGATTCTAACTTAATATAGGAAAAACATACCTGGTCATCATTTTTGCTAGTTATGTCTAACAATGTTTTCTTGTTCCCTTCAATGACCTGCATAATCCATAAGTTAACCATTGTAAAATATACATAGCTCTATGCAATCCATGACTATGGATGAGTCTTTGTCATCATGTCACTATGGTCTTGATATAGAACTTGACTTGTGCCTTTCATGTTTTGTCTTGATTTCAGGAAGACCCTCTACAACTTTACTTGCAATTGGTAGTGCTCTATAGTTCACATGTGCAAGCCTTCTATGCCAAAGTTCACTTGGTTCCATGGATTCATGTGCTAACACCCAAAAAGTGCTCACTACCTCATCTACCCCATTACATGACTCATTTGTCCATATTTCCTACCATATTTGCCTTCAAAACCCTCTAAAAAGGGCCAAAAGGTCAAAAAAGCCTCCGAAAGGCCACAAAACCATTTAAAAAGCCTCCAAAAGGCTAAAAAAACCCCTTTTCCCCCAAAAAATAATTCGAAATTCCTCCAAAATAGCAAAAACCCTCTAAAAAGGGAATAAAAAATATAAAAAAAAGAGGAAAAAACCCTATACAGCTGACCTAAACCATATGGTTCCCAAAACCATGGTCCAACACTCCACCACTAAAAACCTATAAATAGGTGATGGAGATCCCTCATTTCATATCCACAATCAAATATACCCTTACTCTGCCAAAATCACTCTTGAAACCCTAGCTCACCCTTGTTCTACTTTCACCTTTGAGTGCCCCTTTGGTCCATTTCCAACCCTTTGGAGAAAGAGAAGGAGCAAAGCTGGAGTTTGGAGCAACCCTCTTGGACCATTGCAACAACTTCGCCAACCTTCACATTAGAGGTAAAATTTTAATGTAAAGAAAACCATTTATTATTTCTTGTCTCTTATGTTCCATGCACATGTTTAGAATAATTGCCATTTTAATGTATTGTCTTTTTATTACTGTTTATTGAACTGCTACTAAGGAGACCATTCTCCTTAGTAGGTGCTCATTTGCACAAGCTACGGTGAAAACCCTAGCTACATTTTTGGCGACTCCCCTTCGCTTGAATTTTTTGTTATAATTTTTAAATATTTCCATGTCTTTTCCTTTCGGCTGTCCCTTTCAGCTACCGTAAACCGCATCTTTTAACCCCTGCAGTTGCGTCCCGACCGCGTCTTTGAGGCATTTACCTGCGACCCAACCGTGGCTCTCAGACTGTTTCTTGCGACCTGTCGGCAGATTCAAGTCTGTTACTTGCGATCCGACCACGGCTATTAGCTTGTTCGGGGCAATCAGACTGCAGCTTTTCCCCCTTTTCACGCGTCCCGACTGCGGCTTTCAACCATTTTTCTGCAACCTGCCTGCGCCTGTCAGCCTTTTTTCCGCGTCCCAACTGTGGCTTTCAGCCATTTTCTGCGACCCGCCTGCACCTGTCGGCCTTTTTCCCACGTCCCGCCTGCGGCTTTTGACCTTTTTTTCGCGGTCCGACTGCATCGTTCGGCCAAAATCCCGTAACCTATCCGCGAATGTTGAGCTGTTTCCCACGGTCCGACCGCCCAGAATCGCCACAGACCCGCGGTCTATTTCCTACACTTTTTTCCCTGTTTTTGAACCCAGCACTTTGCTACACTATTTTTTGTATGAGCACATCCATCTGTCCTACCAGCAGCCATACTTACCTACAGCCTTTTCTGCAGTATTATTTCTGTTCCATTTACAGAATCATTTTAATTGAAAAAAGAGAAAATATTGCATTTTAAAGTTTAAATTTTATTTTGTTATTGCTAGTTAGAAAGTTGCCCACCCTAGTGGCACTTTTTACTTGGGTTCATCATTATCTCACACGCACACACTATGTCACCTAATTCAAGTGAGCCCTAAAAACTACTTAACACAACCAACATTCTAACCCCACTTGGGGAGCACATAAGAATTTTTGTAGTTAGGTAGGATCGGGGGGATAGGCATCCAAATAACACCCCTCGGTTGCTTACACTTGATACATAGTTGTTGTCCATTAGGGAACCAAAATCCCCTAGTATGTTTTGGCACGGTCACAACCAGTTTATCAGAGGGCCTCTCCCCTAGGAGTGTTGAAGTCGCCAGACTGGTTCCGGAGGCCTGAGTGGAGTACTGCAATCCATTCAGTAACCGAAGGCTACCTTTCGCATTTCTCGGGGTATCCCTGTATGGGGGTACTGCGGTAAAAGGACCAAACGACAGATTCACCTTTTTTGGACGTGTCATGAACGGGGTATCTTAGTTGCCTTTCTTCTAGGATTGACTACCCAGTGTCCCTCCCGGTAGAGGGATATCTTTAGCCACTTGGCTCTACTATCCATAATTTCTGACTTGGATTTCATCTCCTTGCAGAGGATATGTCTAGTTGAGTCAGAATACTATTTAGTTAGGTGTTTGCATGCTCCCTTACCTCCTTTTGGTCTAGTGAGTCCACTATTTTTATTTTTTAGGAAACCTGCTGCTTGTTGGTATTCTGACCCTTTCTATTGATACTCCGCTTATTGTAGCACAGTTGTTGTAGTAAGTGTTTTGAGTTGGTTGTTGGCCTGAGTGCCATATTTTTTGAGCTCTCCTTCTGCACACTCGGTTGCATTAGGGTTTTTGAGTTGTTTTTCACTCAACACAACCCCCATATTTTTTGACACCATCTGTCACCATTGAGTCCCTAAGACATTCTTGACGCCTCAGGGGCGAGCCCCCATAGCACGGTTCACTTGACACCACCCGTCATAGACATAGATCTTCCTCACTTGATACCACTCATCATAGATCTCGAGCTTTGTCACTTGACTCCACTCGTCACCGGCATAGAACTCCATCACCTGAGTTAGACGCCTCTTATTTTACCTCTGATTCTGACGAAGAGTCCGAGAACCCCATTTACACTGCACCAACCAGCCCCATGGCTGGCGTGACTTCCACCCCTTTCTTTGCAGGGACCGTTGGTGGAGCATCCACCACCACACTAGCTACCACACCTGCTTTGGGTATTCCCTTGATGGGGCCCACATCTATCATTCCGATCACTGTACCCATTCCAGTAGCTGGCATACCTAGTGCCACTCCATCAGTGCCTCACACTACCCTTGGCAGTGCAGGACCATCCCATACCACTTTCGTTCCTCCACTTGGGGGAAACATCCCTCCACCAGCCCCTACACTTGGGGGCATTGGCCCCAACATGGTCACACCCACTAGTATGCCACATCCTTCTACTAGTTTGTCATTCAGGGCTAGCCTCAACCTTCTTTACCTAGCTAGACTGACTAATGATCCCATCATACATGACCCTGCGTGGCCTCACATGCCCACTACACTCCCCTCCGACATCCCTAAGTTTGAGGGAAAGGCAAGTGAGGACCCCCAGAACCATATTATGTCCTTCCATCTATGGTGTTCCTCCAACTCCATAGTGGACGACTTTGTCCACCTCCGTCTGTTACAGCGCACCTTCACTGGCTCTACAGCCAAGTGGTACATTGAGCAGCCCCATGGGACCCATGCCACCTTTACCTCCCTTGCCTCCACTTTCCTCCAGTTATTTCGGTTACCTGTCTACTATGACGCGGGAGTTGAGATCCTACTGTCTTGCTGACAAAACACGGCTACCCACATCACTGACCACACTCATGAGTGGCATCGACGCCGCAGCCTCTGCAAAATCAAGTTAGACGACCGTATCTTCTTAGATTGGTTTCTAAAATCCCTCCTTCCTATCATTGCCAAGGATGTGGCATCTGAACAACCCTAGTCCGAAGAAGAGGCCATCCTCAAAGCCCAGCAATTTGACCTCATATACGCCCAGTTGGGTTATCTCTATACCATTATACCTGACGCCCCTCGCGGTGATTCCTCCCAACACGATGCACTGGGGGCATCCCATGCCGCAGACGGTATCATTGGCCGTGTTACCTCGCATCCCCAACCCTTTTCCATAACACATCCTAGCCTTGGCCCAAACCTTTCGCGGGCTACATCTCAATCTGGAGCAACCAATTCGTATGCTCCCATGACACACCACCACCATTCTCACGGACCCTCATGTCCACCTCAGTGCTTTGGACATGCATCCCCCGCTTATGCTCCCCCGGTCACACCTCAGGCGTATTACCATCCACAGGCTACCTCAGCTCCTGTGTCCTGTCAAGCCCAACCTGCTTATTACTCGCCACAGGCAGCCCCTGCGGCAAACCCACAGCCTACTCCGTAGACATATCAGCAACCCCCACAAGGTTCAGCACCTGCGCAGCCTCCACCTACTTATTATCCACCGCAACCTGCTCCCGCACCTGCACAACCCCAGAACCCCCCTGCTGCCCAAGGGCAAGTCTACGCCCAACAAAATCTGTAGCAGAACCAAAACAACCAGCATGAACAGGGCGAACAAAACCGTGGCAAAGTCCGTAACCGTGGGAACAACCCCCCTCCAGTTCAAGGTTGTCAACCCCCGAATCCCCCAGACAACAATAACGCGGCACCTGCCAACTAGAACCCTGATCGGTCACCCAAACAGGCCAAAAATCCTAATCTGCGAACAAACCATCCTTGTTCTATTTGCGGGGTCTATGGCCACTACACACATGCTTGCAAACATTTGGAGCGAGCTCGGAAACTCTGGGTTGATGATGCAAATCGCCAAGGGCATGTGGCTCCTCAAGCGCTGCCCAACCCCCCACCCCATCAGCAACAACCTTTGGTGCTGCAAAACCCCTTACCAACCCAAGGCGTAGTGAACACTCAGCCGTTGGCTCCCCCTCAAGGCAACGCGCCACCACAACAACAGATCACTTATGCCGCTTCTGATCAACCCATGCTTGACTCAGGTACTCACCACTTGTTGATGATGTTGTCCGCTGATGTCAACCTCCAAACCCGTCGGAACCAATATGGCTCCACCCCTGAAGCCCCTCCCGCTGACAAAAACACTAACGCTCATCCCACTGATCAGACGTTACGTATACTTCTGGCTCCACTCGATGGCGCCTCCAAAGCACCTCGCTTCCCACTTCGTCGCATCAACAATAACCCGAATGCTCGTGCTGCGTCAAATTTCAACATTGCAGATGACTTAGCCCAATCTCCCGTAGCCATGTTTGCGTTGGAAGTCTTAAAAAATTGTCCTTCACAGCGTAAGACTTTACTTTCCGCCATTGGTGCTATTGACCCAAATGATTCACAACTGATGGCATTCGATTTGGACCAGTCCGAACCACGCCTACCTTCCACTTTAGCGTTCCAAGTTTTTGTTTCCGTTCGGAATCTTGTCATCCATCGGTGCATCATCGATGAAGGTGCCTCTACATGCGTTATGTCCACATTCATTTGGCAGAAATTGGGATCCCCTACTCTTCAGAAGTCCACCACTGCGTTGCGACCCTACGACGACCGCTCGGCTCAACCCCAAGGTCTATTAGCTAATGTCCCCATCCAGTTTGCTGGTAAAACTGTACTCATTGACATAGAGGTCATCAATGCCCAACTTGATTATAACCTCTTACTTGGCCGCAGTTACATGTATGCCATGCGGGCAGTTGCCTCATCCGTTTTCGTACCATGATGTGCCCCCATGACGGACGCGTGGTCAAGGTCCACCAACTCACCTATTACGATTCCAGTGCCCCCGCTGCACCCGAGAATGTTCTCCCCATGGTTGAACAACCTGTTGGTGGTGCAACTACCTTGTTTGTTTCCTCTATGGGACCCGGTGTTTACTCAGATACACCGATGACCGCCACATTTCAATCCATTCCTCCCCTGTCACCTGCGCCCGAAGTATCTGACCTATGTACCCTTTCCCACAATCCACCAACACCCAACAATCAACCGCCCTAGTTACCCAAACCACCATTGGTACCTAGTCACATTGGTGTTACACCCATCCACACAATCCCCTTCCTAGTCCCTCCTTCGGGAGTAGTAAGCGCCCTGGTTATGGCTACCCTCAGCCTCCCTGGGTTAACCTTAGGATTACCCGTCTGGTATCTTTTGCCTCATGTTCCCCCGCTGTTAACACCTAAAAAGCGCTCACTAGCTCATTCCCTTATTCACATGACCCATTTGTCCACTTTTCCACCATCTGAGCCTCTGAAACCAACAAAAGGTCACCAAAAGACCTTAGTACACCCCTTTTTCCCACTCAAAAAGATTATTTTTCCTAAAAAAGCATAAAAAACCCTAAAAAACGGTCCAAATTCCCAAAATATTAAAAAAAGGGAATAAAAATATTAATTTTATTCAAAAAAGGAAAAAGGAGGAAAAGTACCTAAACCATGTTGGTCAATACCATTGGTTTCCACAAAACCACAAATGGTATTCCCCACCACCAAAACCTATAAAAAGGTGGTAGGGGCTCCTCATTTCACATCCATCCATTATCTCATCCTCATGCTGCCGAAATCTTCCTTGAGCATTTTTGGCCATTGTAAGCAACCTTGGAGAAGGAGACCTCTTGGAGCTTGGAGCTACTCATCTTGGGAGTTGCTCAACATCAACCTTCACCATTGAAGGTATTATCGCAAGCACTTGCTTGCCCGCCATTTTTTAATACAAATTCATTCTTTAATATTTTCTTGTTCTTGTTTTTTAAATGTTTACATTATTTGCTTATGTTCTTGCATAGATCCATGATTAGTTTTGTTTAGATTAGTTTCTTGTTTAATTCTATTGAAACTGCTGCTACTAGTTAGCAGGTGCCCATAGCACTAAGCCTGGTTGCAAAACCGGGCCAATAGTTTTTGGCGACTCTACTGGGTTTGAACAATAGATCTCTAGTTTTTCTTTTAATCTTAGTTTTTTATTAGTTTTTAACCTTTTGATCCATAGATCTGCCATCTTAGACAGCAGATCCATTGCTGCTCTAAGATTTGGCCCCATTAACAGCCCGGAATTCTCAATTTTTGGGTGCGTTTTTTGGCTTCCGCGCACGGCTTTCACCTTGCGTTTTTTAGCCAGACAGTCGCGCAGTCCATCGCGATTTTTTGTCTTTTTTCCGCGCGGTTCACCGCGACTTTTCGGATTTTTTCCGCGTGGTTCACCGTGGCTTCGCGGCCTGTTTCCGCGCTGCACATCGCGGCTTCGCGGTCATTTACCGCGCTGTACATCGCGACTGCGCGCCCCTTTTCCGCGCGGTTCCCCGCGGCTTCGCGGACATTTTCCGTGCTGCACATCGCGACAGGGCGCCTAAATCCCATGCGGTCCATCGCGACTGTGCGACAGAAACCCACGCGGTCCATCGCGGCTTTTCTGTCAAAAGTCGCGCTGCTAATTTTTTCATTCGGCCAGTCCGATTCAAAAAATTAATTTCTTACTGCACTTTTTGCCCATATAGCACATTTTTACAGTATTAAATTCTGCATATTTTACAGCTATAGAAAAAATTTCACTATTTAAATGCACATCTAGAAGTCTTTCTAAAAAAATTTCAAGAAAGTGAAAGAAAGACTTATTTTGCAGTTTATCTAGGTTAAAATCTTTTCCTGTTTACTTCTTTAAAAAATCTTGCCCTTAGCAATTTCCTTGAAAAGAAAACCATTTATTTCTTTTAAAGAAGTCTATTATTTGCTTTCATGATTCAAAACATCCTTTGTTTTTTGAGTTGATTGTGAAAAGCATTTAATTTCCATTTATTGAAAAAAGTCAAAAATTTGCTTTGTTATTTTCAAAAGATCCTTTATTTTTTGGAAATTTTCAGTAAAACATTTACTTCTTTCAAGTTCAGTTTACAATACCACATGTGCACCCACTCGATCACTTAATTGAACTGAGCCTTAAAACTTACCCTAATTTCAACACACTTTTTAACCCCACTTGGGGAACACTAAAAGAACTTTGTAGCTAGGTAGTATTGGGGGGATAGGTGTTCCAATAACACCCCTCATTTATTACATCCGAGTCATAGTTGTTGTCCTTTAGGGAGCTAAAACCTCTTAGTATTTATTGGCGCGGTCACAACCGGTTTGTGGGAAGGCCTCTCCCCTAGGACGGTTGAAGTCGCGAGGATGGTTCCGGAAGCCTGAGTGGAATACCGAAATCCATTCAGTAACCGAAGGGCTACCATTCGCAGTTCTCGGGATATCCCTGTATTGGGATATTGCGATCAAAGGACCAAACGGCAGATTTACCTTTTCTCGACGCGTCATGAACGGAGTATCCTAGTAGCCTTTCTTTAGGATTGATTACCCGGTGTCCCTCCCGGTAGGGGGATATCTAGCCGTTGTCTCAACACTCATATTGTCTGACTTGGATTTCATCACCTTGTAGAGGATATCGTTTGTTTGAGTCACAATACTTTTAGTTAGGTGTTTGCATGATTCAACCTACCTTTGGTCTAGTTACACCTATTTTTTCTAGAAGCCGTTTGCATGTTGGTACTCTGACCATTTGTTGCATTCCTCCACTTATTGTAGCACAACTGCTAGAATAAGTGCCTTTTTTGAGGTTGATTTTTTGGCTTGAGAGCCTTCTTTTTCACTCCCCTTCTTGCACCCTTGGTTGCATTAGGGTTTTGAGCTTTTTTATATATATCACCACCTGATACTTAAACAGATTTTTTACACAAAAACTTATTTTCTCACCATTGAGAATTTTAGACGCTCTCGTCGTCTACAGGGCGAATTCCCAGAGTTCAGTCTTCTTGGCTCACCACTTCACCGACGCCGAGCCTTATCCCTTGACTCGACACATCGTCGGTCAACTAGAAAGTCATCCGATTCTGACACGCCTCACTTCACTTTTGATTCTGAGGCAGAATCCGAAAATCCCACTGCGTTATTCCCAACCAACATTATGTCTGGAACACCATTTGATCCACTCTTTACCAGAACCATAGGAGAGACGTCTACAGACCCTTCTACTACAGTGTCGTCCATGGCAACAACCACCCCCCTGGGTATGCCCAATATGGGAAACACTCCACATTTAGGAATGCCCAACACAGGGCCACCTCCTGTTATAGGAATTCCCAACACAAGGCCACCACCTGTTATGGGCATGCCCAACATAGGGGTCACACCCCATCTGGTTTCCACAAACCCTATCCCAGGAATCACCACAACTATTCCTAACCCTGGTGTAACCCATGTTGCACTAGGAAGCGCTGGCCCTTACCAGACCACACCTATTGGAGGACATATACCTTCAATACCTAGCATACCTTTAGGTGCTGTTGGACCCCATACCACCATGACTAGGCATGTCCCAGTCCCAGTCGCTACATCTGCTAGCTTACCATATATGGTAAATCTGAACCTGCCAGACTTAGCTAGGCTCACTAATGACCCCATCAGACATGATCCTGCGTGGCCTCACATCCCCACCAAACTCCCCTCCGACATCCCTAAGTTTGAGGGTAAGACGGGTGAAGACCCCCAGAACCATATCATGTCCTTCCATCTATGGTGTTCCTCCAACTCCATAGTGGACGACTCTGTCCGCCTCCGGCTTTTACAGCACACTTTCACTGGCTCTGCAGCCAAGTGGTATATCGAGCAGCCCCATGGGACGCACGCCACCTTTACCTCCCTTGCTTCCACCTTCCTGTAGTTCTTTCAGTTACCTGTCCGCTATGATGCGGGCGTCGAGATCCTACTGTCTTGCAGACAGAACACGACCACCCACATCACTGACCACATTCATGAGTGGCGTCGACGTCGAAGCCTCTGCAAAATCAATTTAGACGACCGTATCTTCTTAGATTGGTTTCTAAAATCTCTCCTCCCTCTCATTGCGAAGGATGTGGCATATGAAAGACCCCACTCTGAAGAAGAGGCCATCCTCAAAGCCCAACAGTTTGATCTCATTTACGCCCAGTCGGGTTATCTATACACAATCATACCAGACGCCCCACGATGCGACTCTTCACGCAGTGACGCGCCGGGGGCATCTCATGCCGCCGATGGCATTATTGGCCAAATCACACCCCAAGCTAAAACTTTCAGCATGGTGAATACCATGCCTGCCCTAGACCTTTCTAGGGCCACATCCAGTTCCGGAGCAACAACTTCTTACGCCCCAACAAACCAGACACATCATATTCATGGACCCTCTTGTCCACAACATTGCTATGGACAAGCGCCATCAGCATATGTACCTCCTACATACTATAACCAACCTGCTACACAGAACCCCATTCAGTTCTCGCCACAACAAATGCAGTACCCACAGCAAGCTGCACTAGCTAATCCAACACATCCAATAGCTCAAGGGTACCAACAACCCCAACAGGCAACTGGACCACCGCCAGCTCCACCTGCATATTACCCACCGCAACCTGCTCCCGCACCTGCGGCTCCCCACAATCCCCCCAATGCTCAAAAGCATGTGTACGCACAACAACATCATCCCCAATACCAAAATAACCAACGCAACCAGGGTGGGCAACCAAACCGTGGAAGAGGACGTAACCGTGGAAACAACCAAAACCATAACCAAGCTCCACAACCTCCCCATCCTCCGCAAAATAATAACGCAGCGCCTACTCATCAAAATCCTGATCGGCCACCTAAGCAAGCCAAAAATACTAATTTACGAACAAACCATCCTTGTTCTATTTGTGGGGTCTATGGCCACTATACCCACGCTTGCCCACATTTGGAGTGAGCCCGGCAACTATGGACAGATGACGCCCATCGTCAAGGGCAGGCTGCTCCTCAGCCGCCACCCAACCCTCCACCACCTCAACAACAACCTTTGGTGCTACAAAACCCTTTTCCAACACAAGGAGTGGAGAACACTCAGCCGTTAGCTCCCCCACAGGGCAACGTGCCACCACAACAAATCACTTACGCCGCTTCTGATCAACCCATGTTTGATTCAGGCACTCACCACTTATTGATGATGTCCACTGCCGATGTCAACATTCAGACACGTCGGAACCAGTATGGCCCTACCTCTGAAGCCCCCCCCGCCGATAAGGATACTAACACTCATCCCACTGATCAGACGTTGCGTATACCACCGCTTCCACTCGATGGCGCCTCTAAAGCACCTCGTTTCCCACTCCGATGTATCAACAACAACCCCAGTGCACGGGCTGCGTCAAATTACAACATCGTAGATGACTTAGCTCAATCTCCCGCAGCCATGTCTACGTTAGAAGTCTTAAAAAACTGTCCTACGCAGCGCAAGACTTTACTTTCCGCTATTGGGGCGATTGACCCAAATGATTCGAAATTGATGACCTTTGATTTGGATCACTCCGAACCACATCTGCCTTCCACCATAGCAGTCCAAGTTTCTGTTTCTATTCGGAATCTTGTCATCCATCGGTGTATCATCGACGAGGGTGCCTCTACATGCGTCATGTCCACATTCGTTTGGTAGAAGTTGGGATCCCCTACTCTCCAACAATCCCCCACTGCATTGCGGGCCTACGACGGTCGGTCAGCTCAACCTCAAGGTTTACTACCCAAGGTCCCCGTCCAATTAGGTGGGAAAACTGTGCTCATCGACATAGAGTTCATTAATGCCCAGCTCGATTATAACCTTTTACTTGGCCGTAGTTACATGTACGCCATGAAAGCAGTCGCCTCATCCGTTTTTCGCACCATGATGTTCCCCCACGAGGGACGCGTGGTCAAAATTGACCAACTTACCTACTATGATCCCAATGCCCCTGCAGCACCCGAAAATGTTCTCCCCATGGTTGAACAACCCACTTCTAGTGCAACTACCTCCTTTGTTTCTTCTGTAGGGCCCGGACTTTACTCAGATACACCAATGACCTCTACATTCCAGGCCATTCCACCACCGTCACCGGAGACCCACGTCGCAAACCTCTGTACTCTTTCACAGAATACACAAGCACCCGGTAGGCCTGGTTTTGCAACCAGGCTTAGTGCTATGGGAACCTGCTAACTAGTAGCAACAGTTTCAATAGAATTAAACAAGAAACTAATCTAAACAAAACTAATCATGGATCTATGCAAGAACATAAGCAAATAATGTAAACATTTAAAAAACAAGAACAAGAAAATATTAAAGAATGAATTTGTATTAAAAAATGGGGGGCAAGCAAGTGCTTGCGATAATACCTTCAATGGTGAAGGTTGATGTTGAGCAACTCCCAAGATGAGTAGCTCCAAGCTCCAAGAGGTCTCCTTCTCCAAGGTTGCTTACAATGGCCAAAAATGCTCAAGGAAGATTTCAGCAGCATGAGGATGAGATAATGGATGGATGTGAAATAAGGAGCCCCTACCACCTTTTTATAGGTTTTGGTGGTGGGGAATACCATTTGTGGTTTTGTGGAAACCAATGGTATTGACCAACATGGTTTAGGTACTTTTCCCTCCTTTTTTCTTTTTTGAATAAAATTAATATTTTTATTCCCTTTTTTTAATATTTTGGGAATTTGGACCTTTTTTTAGGGTTTTTTATGCTTTTTTAGGAAAAATAATCTTTTTGAGTGGGAAAAAGGGGTGTACTAAGGTCTTTTGCTGACCTTTTGTTGGTTTCAGAGGCTCAGATGGTGGAAAAGTGGACAAATGGGTCATGTGAATAAGGGAATGAGCTAGTGAGCACTTTTTAGGTGTTAACACCCGCCGACACCGAATGTCATCCTCCAACCAGTGCAACCCATTGTCACTACTAGTCAACCACCTCCCGGTGTCGCTACCCCTTCGACATCTACGAATCCCCCTCCTCTTATCAAGCCCATTGGGGCCAGAGGTCCACAACCATATACCGTTGTACCTCCGCCCAAAGCAGTTAAACCCCCCCTGTGTTTTGTGCTCCCCCCAAATGCTCGTTGTGTGATGCGTTAGGCCATCGGACTCATCAATGTCCACAATTACCTGCATTATAGGAACACATGCAAATGCTTGACGACGATCCCAACATCCCAGTTGTTGAAATCGATCCAACCCCTAAGCCTCATGATAAATCACTGCGTACCAACCACCCTTGTGCAATATGCGGTGTTTACGGCCATTACTCGCATCACTGTCCCAATCTCCTAGATTACCGAGCAGCTCTCTATAAGATGAATAATTTGGACCTTGAGATGGCACCCCCCACAATTGAGGAGATCCACCCCCCGATCTCATCCCCATCCGAAAATATTAACACCATTTATGTGATCTCTTCAACTACCATTCCATCACCAACCGATTTGATAGCTCGAAATTTCCGCAATGATGAGGAGATTCTTGAGGCTCTCACTGCCCCGGATTATCCCTGGGATGACATGCACCATCGCTCCTATTTCCTTCCAAAAGACGCCTCCTCTACCATAGCTACCCAATTTGCGGTTGAGTCCAAGGATTTCCTTCCCACCAAAATCGACCGATTTAAGGATCCCATTCCCACTCCTGATGCCTTTGAGGAAGGTAACATGGCCAACATCTCACCCATCATCCACATCGATATCTCTGACCCACCTGGTGCTCTTGAAATCACTACATTAGGAGCCTCCTGCAGTGAGTATGAGATTCAAGAGTACAAAAAACTTTTCCAAGAGTTCCATGATGTCTTTTCCTGGTCCTATACCGAAATGCCTAATCTTGAACCCGCTATCATAGAGTACCACCTTAACACCACTGAGTCAAGGGGCATAATAGATTACCTTGAACCTGGGATAGGGGGCATGATCAACCATTTTGACCCTTCTCCATCACATCTATCTCAGCACGTCTTTGACCCCCTTGTTCAAACCAACACATATGTGATCCATAATCACAAACCCTATGCACATAGCATGGGGGTAGGTCATTAACCCTGCTCACTTTTTAACAATTGTGATCTCAACCATTTTTGAGGTCACATGTCACGTGTATATTTGATTTGATTTGATACACCTAGTTATTTCCTTTAACCATTCTGGAGTCCTTACGACCTCCATTTTTCACAACATTTGCACCGTCGGATTCATATTTATGTGTCCGTGATGATGCTTGAGATCATTTCTCGCTCTCACCCCCATATTTTTTCGGGTATTTTTTCCAAAACGCCCGCCGTCGCCTCGATTTGCGCACCACATTGGTCGTTCTCCGTTTTTTACATTTTCTATATCGCCAGATTCATTTTTCTGAGCTCGTGATGATGCTTGAGATCATTTCTCGCTCTCACCTGGTACAGTTTCAACATTATGTCCCGACACCTTGCTGCCTTGGTTTGCGCGCCACAATGGCCGCCATTAGATTGTTCCCCATTTTTACATGAGCCATTCACTCCTGTCATACTGCAATTATTTCGTTATTTTTCCACCATTCATTATCCCGCAAGGAGGCCCATCAGTGTTCCCCACCACCCTCGTTCTTGGTCATCATCAATGTTCCTTGATTGAGCACTTCCTCCTTGCCTGGCCATTCCTTTTGTTCGGTATAATTTTATCCCTTTTTTGGGTCGGACAAGTCCTTTACGAAAGAGGCACTTAGGGAGTTTCTGTTAAGCTCTTTTCTGACTCCTAAAAATAATGAAAAGATCGCTGATCAATCTTGCTTCCTTTCATGCTCGTTAAAGTACCTGAAAGGGTGTCTATCTTGTATAAGTTTAACCCTTTTCCGAACCTGGTAGACTAATTACGAAAAAGGAATACTCTAGAAGAGTTCTTCATTGCATCCTTTTATGCTTCTTCGGAACTTGGAGACTAACACATGAAAAAGCAACCCCCTGGAGTCTTCTTATTGCTTTCAGACTCTCTAAAATTGAAAGAAACCACGAGCATGCATTGTCCTAGGCTCGTACAAATCCACACGACAGTACCATTCCATTATTTCAGAGTCTTCTTATCACTTTCAGACTCCTTAAAATTAAAAGCAACCACAAGCATTAATTGTCCTGGGATCGTATAAATCCACACGACAGTACCGTTGTATACACAGTTCTTCTAGTTCCTCAACCCATGAAGAAGTCACCCCATGCCTCTTGGCACAATGATTGCTCATCTTGGCAGCACCCCCAATCAGGTCACCTTTGTTTAGAGTATTCTATAGTCTCCTGCCATTTTACACCAGCTTTAGTATCACTCATCCCAGTCACTATCCTCGACCCATTATAGCTATGATCCCTTTCCCATCAGTCAGTTTCATATGTTTCCCGATCGTCCCCGCCATCATACTCTGAACAAAGGCAGTTTGAGTCCACCCACTCTACTTGCCCAGTTATCCCCCATAGTCTTCCAGTCCTACCATCAGTACTCTCATACTTTGGTTCTCCACCTCGCGCTCCTATCAAGGAAACATCATTGCCTTGCTAGTTGCAGGTCTCCCTCTGTCGACAACAGCCCCTCTATTCCAGAGGATAGACCCAGAGGTCCCTACGCCTTGGACCCATCACCATCAGTGGTGAGTGCCTACGGACCATTTTGAGAGGAGTCATCATTGCCTCTCCAAGTGGTTGTTTCTCACATGCTCGACTTCAACACCCTGATCGCATCGCTGAGAATCGCGCAGGGTTTATATCCCTTCAGTTATTGGTCGAAGACCCTGGATTTCCCCCGACTCTAGCACATTGGTGAGTCACTTTGGAACACCAAGTTATATGTTCCCGTGGATGTCCGGGTTGCGTTGGAGACTGCATTCGGAAGCCATCCAGTTGTATGCTTCCTTGAGTACCCAGTTCAGTTCCAGTTCAGTGTACCATTGAGAGTATGACTCCATCTCACTATGATCCAGCAGCTCATCCGTTCCTCTCGTACCACACTCAATAGCACTGTTGTATTTCCAGTGTATCAGTTCTTCCGCTAAGACATGGTCAGCCCAGTAGTATGTCCCAGATTTGTGTCCCCTCTGGACCCTTATGATGTACACAGTGGTTCTCTATGTATCCTACAGGTCCCCCTTTTTTTGGGCCTCACAGTTACTCTTTATCTATACCTTGATACAAGCATGGGAATGCTCGCCTCGTCCATATGTTCAGATTATTCCTCATACATTATTGAGTTCATGTACTTTCAATTTTTGCAGTTTGTTCGAGACCGTTTTTCCGGGCTCTAGTTCGTTCCTTCTCTTCTCCACACCCCAGGAAAACCATCAAAATACTTATGATGTCTATCGGCCATACGATGAGCTCCTTCCCTCACACATCAGGGGGCAATCTGTTAACACCCAAAAAGTGCTCACTACCTCATCTACCCCATTACATGACTCATTTGTCCATATTTCCTACCATATTTGCCTTCAAAACCCTCTAAAAACGGCCAAAAGGCCAAAAAAGCCTCCAAAAGGCCACAAAACCATTTAAAAAGCCTCCAAAAGGCTAAAAAACCCCTTTTCCCCCCAAAATAATCCAAAATTCCTTCAAAATAGCAAAAACCCTCTAAAAAGGGCATAAAAATATATAAAAAAAGAGGAAAAAAGGAGGAAAAAACCCTATGCAGCTGACCTAAACCATATGGTTCCCAAAACCATGGGCCAGCACTCCACCACTAAAAACCTATAAATAGGTGATGGAGATCCCTCATTTCATATCCACAATCAAATATACCCTTACTCTGCCAAAATCACTCTTGAAACCCTAGTTCACCCTTGAGCTACTTTCACCTTTGAGTGCCCCTTTGGCCCATTTCCAACCCTTTGGAGAAAGAGAAGGAGCAAAGATGGAGTTTGGAGCAACCCTCTTGGACCATTGCAACAACTTCGCCAACCTTCACATTGGAGGTAAAATTTTAATACAAAGAAAACCATTTATTATTTCTTGTCTTTTAAGTTCCATGCACATGTTAAGAATAATTTCCATTTTAATGTATTGTCTTTTTATTATTGTTTATTGAACTACTACTAAGGATACCATTCTCCTTAGTAGGTGTTCATTTGCACAAGCTAGGGTGAAAACCCTAGCTACATCATGTACCATGGCATGTTCAGGTTGTCCCTTTAATTTGTACAATCCTCCCTCTTGCTCTTCAATCACTACTGCATCATCTATGGTCTTATCATTTGGCCACATGAGTACTTGGCCATCTACAAATGCAACCCTCATGCCTTTTGCATCCAATGCAGATATGGAGAGTAGATTCTTCTTGAGCCCAAGTACATATAGGACCTGTTTCATCTTCAAAGACTTTCCCGAGTCTAGGTTGTAAGAAGCTTCACCACTTCATTTGATAGGATATTGGTAGTCATCCCCAAGTTTCACCTTATGGGGTGACTCATGTTCAGATAGGTTTACAAAAGATTCTTTAAACCTAGTCATGTGTTTGGAATCCCCACTATCAACAAGTGAACCATTACAACCATGATAGATAGTACCTGTGAGAGCAGAGATTAGAACATATTCATCTTCGCTTGATGAGTCATCACTTTCTGATCTAGCCTTCTTCTTGGGAGGTTCATCAACTTCCTTCTTGCACAAATTCCTTGAATAAAGGAATCCCATGACCTAGGTAGGCCATTCAGAGTGGTCATGACAATTTCACCATTCTCCACCACTTCATCCATAGCTTCAAGTTGTTCCTAGATCTGAGAGACCTTAGAGAAATAGGATTGAATGGTCTCTCCATTCTGAAGCTTTACCCCTTTCAACTGATTCCACAGAGTCATCTTCTGATTTATGTTCTTCCCTTCAAATAGCTTGGTTAGGGAGTCAAACATTTCCTTGGGTGTCTTTAGAGATGACACATGTGGTATGAGATGGTCTTTGATAGAATCAGCAATGATCCTCTTTTCTTTGAACAAGTTATTCTTATGCAAGGCTTTAGCCTCTTCTTCCTCTGGGACAGGGACCTTAGAACTTATGTAAGTATCCAACTCATTTTCTTCTAGGATTAACCCAATCCTATACTTCCATGCTCGGAATTTATCATCCCCTTCAAGCTTATCCTCAAGCTTGGTGTGGTGAGACATCTTAAAGAGTACTTCAAATGGAAATAGAAAATATTTAGGTCTTACCACTTGATTTGTAGAAATCTAGATCTGGTCCCGGATTAGGGTTTGTTAGAGAAACCCTAAAAATTAAAAATGTGAATTTCAAATTTCTGAAAGGATAGAAAGATGCGCCTTGATGAGCGAATCAACCTATTATATTCATATTTTGAGATCTACAAAGTTTCACCCTTCAGAAATGCCTTTTAGTCTTCCCGGATTCTCTTGGGAGGACCCTGAATTACGGTTTGAGTTTCCCAGAGCTTTACCCAAACAAAAATCTCGATCCAAAGCTCTAAACTTCAATTTTTCCAAGGAGCTTCTAGCTATGTCTTCAAATTTCAGAAATTCCTATTTTTGTGGAAACCCTAATGTTTAGGGCCAAAACTGAAAGTGCTCAGAATTGAATTCTGATTGGACAGATAGATTCTCCTTAATGAGTAAAGTCAATCTACCTTACTGCTTTTTCAAAATCTGTGGAACGAAACCCAATAAACAAGAAACCCTAGTTTCCGCCACTACACAATGTCTTCTTCTCAGGGAAGCTTTGATACCATGTTAAGTTTTTAGCATTAATTCAATATACTCTAGGATCTTTACTGAGAGAATAACATGTACAACATATCAAGTATAACAATGCATATCAATCACACCAAGCAATCACATGAGACAATAGACACACATAGTTTCATTGGGTAAAACCATAAATGTGAAAAACCCCACAACATCCTCAGAGATAGAAAGAGCAATGATACAACAAAAGTACAAGAGATAGTCTTCTCCTAGCAGCTGATCCTCCTCCTCACATGTGCGGCACTTTCCGAGTGATGGAAGAGTGAGTAATGAGATGATTAAATAGAGATCTCCCGATCTCTATTTATACTTGTCCTATCCTTCCCAATAAACCAGTGGGGCCGACTTCTCTAACTTAGCCTAATAACCTATGGTTACATTAATCTAGGCCGACCCCTTACTAGGTGGTCTAATAACCCATCAACAAGTTACAACACTTGTGACACTTGTCAATACAAATGACGACACTTCCATATAGAGGAATAATACATCTCTATAGGAGTACAATAAAATACATAGATGAATTACATTCCGAAGTTACATATACATCAACAATAAAATTAAAGCCATGATAGACTAGCGGATTCTCCAAAACCTAAAGAATCTTCAAGTATTCTTAGGTCTAACAAGGTACTACCGCAAGTTTGTTCGAAATTATGGAAGAATAACAATGCCTCTAACAACATTATTGAAGAAAGATGCATTTTATTGGACTTCGAAGGCAACTCAAGCTTTTGAACAACTTAAACAGGCAATGTGCAAAACTCCTGTATTGGCCACACCAGAATTCACAAAAAACTTTATTGCTGAATGTGATTCTTCAGGAAATGGCATTGGCGTTGTTCTAATGCAAGAAGGAAACCTAATTTCTTTCACAAGTCATCCAATCAAGGGAAATAACTTACAAAAGACCATTTATGAGCAGGAAATGTTGGCAATACTGCATGCTCTTAAGAAATGCTATCCTTATCTATTAGGCAGGCACATCAAGGTCAAACTAGATCATGATAGTCTTAAATACTTCCTGGAACAAAGACTATCTTCAAAAGAGAAACAAAAGTGGGTAACCAAGATGTTGGGATATGACTTTGAAATCATCTATAGAAAGGGGAAACATAATGTGGTGGCAGATGCACTCTCCATAAAAGATGAATATGTTGGGGCAATACTTTGTTCCATTTACATTCTACAACTAGATTGGATAGTAGCAGCAAAGGAAGAATGGAAAAAAGACCTGCCTGTGTGGACTTCCATTCAAAATCTATAGAATGAACCTAGTGTATTAGACAGTTTTTTGTGGAAAAATGATTCACTATGGCATAAGGATCACTTATATTTATGCAAAAAACTCCCAACTCAAGAAGAAGGTCCTTTCAGAATTACATGCTTCTCCTATAGGTGGGCACTCAGGATTCCTAAAAACTTACCACATGGTCAAGAAGGAATTTTTTGGGCAGGTCTTAAATATGATGTTCAAATTTTTGGGACTTAATGCTTGGATTTATAACATAATAAGGGTGAAATATTTAAGACCCCAAGACTTCTACAACCATTAGACATATCTTTCCAGTGTTGAGAGGAAGTATCCATGGATTTTATCACAAGTCTACCCAAGTCCGAAGGAAAGAATGTTATTATGGTGGTTGTTGATAGACTCATGAAGTATGCAAACTTTTGTGCACTCGCTCACTGTCACGTACCAACCCTTGGACCCAATGCAAGGAAGGGAACATGCTACCAATCTATGGGGATTTTCATAAAACTCAGCCCATTCATTAGATGCATACAGTTAAAAAGAGAAGTGTGCAGATGTAAATCAAACAAATATGCACAGCAGAAATAAATTCATCCACACACATATTTTCATATGCACTCACTATATCAATAATAGTCATTAATTTAAGCATTTGCAGAAGTAAATACATAGACAGAAAAACACTTATCTTCATTTTGCAACTACCCCAGGAAACTAGCTATGTCGCTGCAACGTTCCAGCCAGCCATAGGCTCTTCAACAGCTTATACTGATTCCGTCCGAAGGCCACCCCCGAGCTAGGCATGATTCTCACCAGGACAAAGGGGACAAAGCTCATTCACAACCAATTAATCATTTCCTCTGAGCCAAGCCAATCCATAGCTGGGTTTATCAGGCTACAATTGAACCCTGGATGCTTACTCTCAAGTTCAAGCCAAAGCAATGAATACCCATACCCATACCCCAACATATTCATTTCTCACACAGCAAGCACAAACATTGGGCATATATACACATTTCCAGCAATGGAATTCACAAACAATATGGCCATAGATTTTCCCCAAATCGTGGCTCACCCAAAACGAGCTGTGGGAAGGGAAATGCATCCATAGGGAGGAAAAACGTTTCTCCCCAACTCTCTCAGCATTTAACAACAAAAACGGTCTCTATGGAACCCCCATTCCATTCCCCTTCTTCCCCACTGGTATACAACTCAAAAACGCCCTTCTCTACTGGGAGAATGAAGGAAAACACAACAACCATGCTTGAAAAATGCCCAAGTAGCTCTAAACTCGTGAGGGAGAAGGAATGATCCTAGATAATGGCTTGGGGGAGAAATTCATGGCTCTTTTCTTTCTCAAGAATCAAAACACGAATTCCCATGTAGGGTGGTTTTCCCATATCCGAATTTGGATAGCCATACCTCCCATTCCCCAAGGCCTTAACTACCGCAACCAACTCTTGGGAGAAATCAATGATTGGGTACAAAAGTCAACATGGGTAGTTGAGGGTTTGATGGGTTCTCTCATTGACACTTGGCTTGACTTGAGTGGCTAAAGGGTTTGAATATTTTCCCTCCCAATTCCTTGTGAAATCATGCCCCCATCTCTTTGTTGCATTGCATAGCTAGTTGTCGGTATTTTTATTAAAATGCATATTACATGATGTTGAAGTTTCAATGTGCCTTGCCAGCACGCAAACCATATGCATCAATAAATCGATGGTGGGGCCTTGGCCTTGGGCTCCTCACCACGATTTCATAACAATATTACATCATTTAAAATGTTAAAGTGATAGGGTCTAGATGGGGACGTGACATTCTCCTCCCCTTGGAATAACACCGTCCTCGGTGTTCCAACACTTAGGAATAAATACCCACTTTACATATGCCTCAAAATTCACAACTGGGGGCAGGTCTGTCCTGCGTCTCATCTCTTTACTTTGAACTTTCAGGATCAAGTCCTCTAGCTTCCACAAGCTTTTCCTACTAGCTTTGGTCTTCCAGCTCTACAGGTGGGCATTGCTCCAGAGCAATCCCTTTCCTTTATTCACCTTCTAGCTGATCCACAAGTCTAGAATTTCATGGATTCCATCCTTCATTATTGTCCTGGCAGTTATTTGAGGAAGATTTCCAACCAAAACAAATAGCTTTTGGCCTGCTACCATGATCAATGTGCACAATTGGCTCTCGCTTTTCTCACTAGCAATCATTTGGATAGTAACAGCTGTAACAATGGCTTTCAATGTCTCTCCTATGAGACTTATCATGGCAATTCCTGTTAGGACAAGCATATCACAATATTAAAAATTAGTCAATTATTTGCCCAATTGACATGGAACGTTCATGCTTTACTGATGAGACTTACACACATTTCATGCTTTCCCACATACACATGAACTCATTCATGTTCATCCTTTGAAAAGAAAATAACTATTTCAGCATTCACAATTCATTTCAAGCAATTAAACACAATTGGTTTTCATTTATGACATGCACTCAACAGTCTTTTGTTTATGAGATGCATCAATCAAAAGGAAAGAGAAGAGTAAGAGTTTCCCCCTCTTAGTCTTGTTCTAATTCGAAGTCACACCATCACTTGTGGTTCTATGCTCCTTAGCCTCTTTCACTTCAATGTGAATGCTTGGCATGCCATTTCTTGGCTATGACACTTTAGTGTCTAAGGTCTGTCTAATGCCTTTCAACTAGGGAACCCTTTCCAATTGTTGCTTACAGAACCTTTGGCTGCTAGGACCCACACGGTTCCACTAGCACCATCTTTCATTACTACTCATACTGAGCTCTTTACAGCAGTCATATGTCCACATGTATCCTCTAGATGCTTTCATAGTCCTTGCTTCCAGTAGTACCTACACTCAAACATTGAATCAATTCACATGCTTAGTGTATTTTTATAAGGTTTATCTCTAAACAAGATTTTAAGAAATCATAATTAAATCATATACACATGTGTATTCATAAGCAAGAGTTACAAGATAACCAAATACTTATCTGTATCGGATGTCTTCACTTTACTCCACAGGATCCTTCTTTGCTTTCCAAGCATTGGATTTCCCGTGGATACAACAATGAATGTTGGGCCAGCACACAGGCTACTCCACAACCATTCGAATAGGCAATGCCAAGCCAGTATACTGACTGGTTTTATCAATTGTTTAAGGGAATGTTTTCCCAGCACGCCGGCTGCTCCACAACATGAAGTGGTTAATGTTCCCACCAACTATTCTCTGAATTTACCAAGAATTTTATAGCGCCCAACCAGTTACTCTCTAGCTTTACCAAGCATTTATAGCTCCAACCAGTTACTCTCTCGGTTTACCAAGAATTTATAGTTCTTTCAGGGTCCTTGCTTCCTGTAATGGCCAAGGTTTCCAATAAAGAAACAACAGTGTATTAGCTTGGTTGTTATAATACTTGTACCTGAAATCTTCATTATTCCAAACAAGAAATAAATGAAAATGAATACATATCTGTATTGTGCATTTCTCCTCGCTACTCCACAGGTTTCCTTCTCTTCTTTACAAGCCTTGGATCACCTGTGGGGTGGATGCTTGGCCAGCACACATGCTACTCCACAACATCATCCAAATAGGTAATGCCAAGCCAGTGCGCCGACTGGGTTTATCAGGCATAAAAAAAAATCAATATGCTAAGCCAGTACGCCGACTGGGTTTATCAAGCATTTCAAAAATCAGTATGCTAAGCCAGTACGCCGACTGGGTTTATCAAGCATACAATAACCATTTCCAAGCCAGTTCTCTGACTAGGTTTGTCAGGAATAACACCCTTCACCAATACCTCCACAACATGCAAATAACCAATGCCAATCCAGTACACCGACTGGGTTTGTCACGCATTAATTTAACAATATGACAAGCTAGTACACGGATTGGGTTTATCAAGCATACAACAACCATTTCCAAGCCAGTACATCGACTGGGTTTATCAAGCAATATGAACAACATAATATGGTTACGTGGCTCCTTTTCTTATGCAACTAGTGGTTCCCTCCAGGAAATCCATAGGTGACTCTCTTGACTGTAGGCTAGCATGGCCCCACAATACCCACTCACACTACACAAGGATCATACCCCTTTTCTACAACACAGCTATTCGGGCCTATCCATCTCTTCTAGTGTCCTTTAGTGTGAGCGTAGAAAGGTTACCACTTCCCATACAGTCCTCTTGAGCACCCTTTCTTTACTTTTCCTCTTAAATGAAACACCAAATTGCGTCTGTGTAAGCTGATAGAACAAGAAGGATAAGCAGACTCATCAGTATTGCTACTCTAAAATTGTAACCATATTTCATAACATTCACTATCAAGTATTGAAACACCAAGAATGCGTCCATTTCCTTAGAGTGTAGTCAATATTGAAACCCTAACATAACCCATCACCCGAAAGGTATGCATCCCTTTCCGATGTGAGCCATGTAGGCCTTAGTCATACTCAAGCAGTCTGGAACAGTAATGAAATAATAAAACATGCTCTGCATATTAAATCTAATAACCAAACATGTATATCCTTAGTTAGGGTTACTGAATACTCATTTGTTTCACATATGTATCTTTCTTTAATGGCGAAGAATGGGGGATCCCTTCTCTGAGTCAACAGTCCTTCGGTTTTCCACCCCAATCCTTTCATGTTCCTTAACCCACACATGCCTTCTTGGCATAATTTTACTGTCTCACTCACATGCTTTACCAACATGTAGTTCGGCTGAG
Organism: Larix kaempferi; assembly: GCA_027924585.1. Classification (NCBI taxonomy): domain Eukaryota; kingdom Viridiplantae; phylum Streptophyta; class Pinopsida; order Pinales; family Pinaceae; genus Larix; species Larix kaempferi. The sequence continues at coordinate 4,555,792 of BSBM01000680.1, read as the reverse complement.
ACATTATCAACATTTACAATGGCATTTCACCCGAAACCCATTTCCAAAGCATGGGATCCTTCCCATCTAGTTTGGCTTCTGCGGGCCATCACACATGGTCTTCCTGTAATGTGTCATCCTGGCACACTTTATCAAATAGCCAAACAGTCAGCAACATTTAGCAATAAGCTTCAAATATGATTGTTCCATAACCAATCAATAGCATTAATAATTAAATTCAATATGAATTTACAATTCTGTCTCTTACAGAAATTGATTTGCTTAGCAATGAGTCTCTCCTCATATTGTTTGGCTCTTGTAAGTGGTATCACTCTTCCCATCATGGTTTCACCCTTGTTACCATACATCAACATCCACCTATAACATGTCCTCCTGAAACAATTCTATATAAGCCAAACAGTCATTAGCAATTATAAGCAAATTCTCAAATTTGAAATTTGTAAATATGTTTTCCTACAGAAATTAGATTTGCAACTATGAGACTATTCTCATAAACTTAAACCAAACAATTTTCAGATTTGTTTCATGCATAAATTTACAACCATGAGAACCTTCTCATACCCTTTGGCTTCTGCACATGGTAGATCTCGGTCTTTACTATGGACTTATCCTCATTACCATACGCAAGACTTTTCTACCTGAAAACTAAAACTTCAATCAGCCAAACACGTTGTGAGTATCTATGCACATAATAATTCATTGCCATAACAGTCACTGAAGTGATCTCAGAATTATAATACTCAATAATTCAAACACCTTCAGCTGTTTAACATTTGAAATGCAATGAAAATATATATATACATTTCTATATATGCATCATTATCACAATAAAATTGCAAGACATAGTCATACTATCCATGCAATTTAAATAACTATAAATACTCATTACTTCATATTCCATGCAGCTTTGTCCTTCCAACCGAGTGCTCTGGTAGCCCATCACAAGTCTACCTTCTTCATGCAGTCCTTCTCCTGCATTCATAGTATTTTATGGAATGGTCTCAGGATTAGCAATAGTCCACCATTTCATCTATTATCTAACTACATTGAAACATATATATGTCACACCCATGCATTCACACAATGCATTTCAACATGTGCACCTACACATGCATGCATACAACATTTACTGAATATTTCAATGCACATCTCTTCAATGCCATCTTGCATGATTTCATGAATACTATACACTCAAACATACTATGGCCTAACCATGATTACTACATACAGTATGCACTACCATGACAGGTCCATAAGTCCTCAGTTGCTTTGGTTGTGAAACTCACAACCAATATTCACAAATGGGATGATATGAATTCATATGAATGCGTTGAGGTTTATAGAAACTATAGGGTGTAAGGCTCCCTGCCTTCACCTACCCGCACCTCAGCATAATTGGTGGGTTGGCATTCACAGTCGGGCACTCAATGGAAACCAAATCACCTTAGTTTAAGCTTAGGTGAAGAGACTCACCACATTCTCTTTCAACATTCATGCAATTAAGCACCGTTAACCCTTACCTGCATGGCTGTCATTAATATCGCTTGATGTTACCTGATCAGTTGGCCTCGTACCAAGGCTACTCCGTCCTTTTTCCAACATCATGATCATGGATTTGTTGCACCATCCTCTTTGTATGCAACAATCATCATCCACATCCTTAGCCATGCTTCAGTTGTCTTTGGTCCTACAACCAATCTGAACATGACTAATTATTAGCAACCACAATAATTATCTTAAGTGGCTCATTGCATATATAAAACCTCACTATTTTACTAATATGCAATATCATATACACGCAAGAAACATTTTCACATGCACTGTGCAATATGCCATCTAGTACATACTCCCTTCATCTATCTATCCTTTTGCATTTCCAGCATCCCTATGCCATAATTTTCAGTATAGACAACTCAGGAAATATAAATATAATAGCAATGGAGGAGTTAAGGAATTCTCCCTTTATCAACACTACCTTGCTGCTCCCATCGCTCTTCTGCAAGGCATATTATAGCCAACTACTCTTAATGCAATTCCTGCTTCTCATTCCCAAGCATAGAGAATGCATTTCACACTTTCAACGATTGTCTCCTAGGGGACGACGGGGGTCAAGGGGGCTTGCCCCCTTGTGGGGGCGGGTCGAGGGCAGCGCCCTCATTTTTTTTGTGTGTGTGTAAACCTTTCCATTTCTCCCAATCTCGCGCATAAGTTCCAAGGCAATTTTTCCATTTTCGGCACCTGAAAATCTCCTCGAAAAATGGCTGAAATTCCTTGTTTCGGAGCAACTTGTGGAGTTCTTCCACAATTTCGGAAGAGATTCGGAAATTCCTTCCGCAAATTCGGAAATTCCTTCCGCAAATTCAAAAATTCCTTCCGCAATTTCGGAAATTCCTTCCGCAAATTCGGAAATTCCTTCCGCAATTTCGGAAGAGATTCAGAAATTCCTTTCGCAATTTCGGAAGAGATTCAGAAATTCCTTCCGCAAATTCGAAAGAGATTCAGAAATTCCTTCCGCAAATTCGGAAATTCCTTCCGCAACTTCAGAAGAGATTCGGAAATTCCTTCCACAATTTCGGAAGAGATTCGGGAATTCCTTCTGCAAATTCGGAAATTCCTTCCGCAATTTCAGAAGAGATTCGGGAATTCCTTCCGCAAATTCGGAAATTCCTTCCGCAATTTTGAAAGAGATTCTTTAGACACTTAGAATTTTTTTTGAAAATTTAAAATTTTTGAAATTTTTGAAATTTTTCTTAACTATCAGTGCTGAGTTGGAAGCATACTTACCTCTGCAACTATGATAGGTAGCCCATAAAGGCCCAATGCTGCAACCAGCTGCTCTAATACCATCTGTCACGTACCCACCCTTGGACCCAATGCAAGGAAGGGAACATGCTACCAATCTATGGGGCTTTTCATAAAACTCAGTCCATTCATTAGATGCATACAGTTAAAAATAGAAGTGTGCAGATGTAAATCAAACAAATATGCACAGCGGAAATAAATTCATCCACACACATATTTTCATATGCACTCACTATATCAATAATAGTCATTAATTTAAGCATTTGTAGAAGCAAATACATAATCAGAAAAACACTTATCTTCATTTTGCAACTACCCCAGGAAACTAGCTATGTCGCTGCAATGTTCCACCCAGCCATGGGCTCTTTGACAGCTTATATTGAGTCCGTCCGAACGCCACCCCCGAGCTGGGCATTATTCTCACCAGGAAAAATGGGACAAAGCTCATTCACAGCCAATTAATCATTTCCTCTGAGCCCAGCTAGTCCATAGCTGGGTTTATCAGGCTACAATTGAACCCTGGATGCTTACTCTCAAGTTCAAGCCAAAGCAATGAATACCCATACCCATACCCCAACATATTCATTTCTCACACAGCAAGCATAAACATTGGGCATAGATACACATTTCCAGCAATGGAATTCACAAACAAGATGGCCATAGATTTTCCCCAAATCGTGTCTCACCCAAAACGAGCTGTGGGAAGGAAAATGCATCCACAGGGAGGAAAAACGTTTCTCCCCAACTCTCTTAGCATTTAACAACAAAAACGGTCTCTATGGAACCCCCATTCCATTCCCCTTCTTCCCCACCGGTATACAACACAAAAACGCCCTTCTCTACTGGGAGAATGAAGGAAAACACAGTAACCATGCTTGGAAAATGCTCAGGTAGCTCTAAACTCATGAGGGAGAAGGAATGAGCCTGGATAATGGCTTGGGGGAGAAATTCATGGCTCTTTTCTTTCCCAAGAAGCAAAAGGCAAATTCCCATGCAGGGTGGTTTTCCCATACCCGAATTTGGACAGCCATACCTCCCATTCCCCAAGGCATTAACTACCTCAACCAACTCTTGGGAAAAATCAATGATTGGGTACAAAAGTCAACATGGGTAGTTGAGGGTTTGATGAGTTATCTCATTGACACTTTGCTTGACTTGAGTGGCTCAAGGGTTTGAATGTTCTTCCTCCCAATTCCTTGTGAAATCTTGCTCCCATCTCTTTGTTGCATTACATAGCTAGTTGTGGGTATTTTTATTAAAATGCATATTACATGATGTTGAAGTTCCAATGTGCCTGGCTAGCACGCAAACCATATGCATCAATAAATCGATGGTGGGGCCTTGGCCTTGGGCTCCTCACCAAGATTTCATAACAATATTACATCATTTAAAATGTTAAAGTGATAGGGTCTAGATGGGGACGTGACACTCACCCTTTTAATGCAAGTATAGTAGCTGCAACCTTTATGGAAACTGTTCAGAACTTATATGGAAATCCAAAGATTATTGTAAGTGATAAAGATTCAATTTTCACTGGAAAATTTTGGACTGAATTATTTTCTTGTTTGGGTACTCAATTGGCTCACAGTTCATCTTATCACCCTGAATCTGATGGACAAACTGAGATCATGAACAAGTGTTTGGAAGACTATCTTTATTGATTTGCATCTGATAAACAAACACAGTGAGTGAAATGGTTGTCTTTGGCAGAATGTTGGTACAATACTTCCTTCCATACATCATAAAAAAATGTCTCCATTTATGGCACTTTATGGGTACCAACCTCCATCTATCACATCTCCCTTAAAAGGAAAATCTAAACTTCAATCCATGGAAGATCGCATAGAGCACCAGCAAGAAGTTCACGAGATACTTAAGGACAACCTGACTATGTCAAAAAATAGGATGAAACAACATGCTTATCAACATCGCGGTGAAATGATTTTTGAAGAAGGGGATTAGGTATTTTTCAGGCTACAAGCATACAAGCATCTCTCAAGCTATTAAAGAAGGACAATAAATTAACACCCAAGTATTATGGTCTTTATAAAGTGTTGCAGAGTATTGGTATTATGGCTTACAAATCGAATCTCCCTTCATCTTCAAGAGTATGTCCAGTTTTCCATGTTTCTTTCTTAAAGAAGGTAATAGGAGACAATATCCCAATTCAAAAAATATTTTCGGAGCTTCATGAAGAAGGAAAAGTCATATTGAAACCTGAAGAAATCGCCAAAACAAGGACTAAACAACTACGAAATCGGTCTATTACTGAGTACCTCATATAATAGAAGAGCTTACCAATTGAAGATTCGACATGGGAAGATCAGTCCTACATATAGAGGCATCCACAACTAATCAAGTGTTGAGGAAAACACTTGTCTGAAGGGGACGGGCATGTTAAACCCTAAATATGGGCACATTCCTCCCTATATTGTCGTTCATTACATTAGTTTTGATGTCGTCTTTGGTCCATTATAGGTAATTGTCATTAGTATGGTTATATTGGTTATGTTGCCTTGGCTCACTTAGTTGGGATTGTACCCCTTAGTCTCCTATATATAGGAATGAGACCTTTAATTTGGAGTATCTCATCTTTTCTTGTTGTTTGTACTTAGTACATTGTATAAGGAGGTTTCCCCCTCAAAGAGGCTTGTTACTCAACTATTTTCTTCAATCAATTCATGGAGTACTCTTTCTGCTCTTTTCATACTCTTTTTGTAAATTTTTTGCATAATAGGGAGATTAGTTTTATTCAACAAGTCCCATAGACTCAATCTTGGGGATTATCATACACATTTGGGAAAATTGTAGTCCTCTTATTGTTGTACCATGTTTTTTTTAACATGCTGCAATGAATAATAGAGTCTAGAAGGATTGATTCATTAGATGTATGTATTCATATATTCCCTAGTAGCTTCCCTTTTATTCATTTACCTATGCATATTACAATTTATGTGCAGTTACTACATATTACATGTGTTTACCTACTGAATGTCATGCACAAATTTAACCCGGTTTATTTTCATTCTAGACATTAGCATTTAACTATTTTCCTATGCATTTTGCAACTCATAAGACAAAGTGCAATTTTATGCTTTGCACATTTGATTCATAATAAGTCGAAGAACATAGAAATTGGAATAATCACAACCATAGGTTTCTTCAAAGAATTAAAGGCGGATGTATAGATATTCTCACATAAGTCATTCTTTCCCATATAAAAGGCATACACGAAGTAGTCATCCAAGCACTTATCTCTCTCATACTAGAATTTTCTCTACGAATCATATGGTAAGCTACAACATGGACATACTTGTTCCATTTCTATATAATAGTTCCTGTCTCCTTCACAACAATGTTAGTCTATAATGTCTTGGAAACACAATAACTATGAAATTAAACTAATTCATAGCATAACCATAACCAAACTTAATATGCACAAACGAAATTATATGAGATGATACAAGGTTCCTCTTCAACAAATCAAGTTGGGAAACAATTAAACCACCCAACCATAGGAAAAAAGAGGCACATCAGTTTTATGACCCTCTTTTCCACCCCTAAGCTAGGTCATAGTCTCACTAGGTTATACGTAGAACATTTGTAATTTCCATATTGAAATTCCCTTTGTACCTTAAACCTATAGTTTTTCGCAGGTACCCAATCCCTCTAACATGGATCATACCATTTGCAAACCTTCCCAACATGATTACAACCAGTATGTTTTGCATGATTTTGGAAGTCTCCTCTTCTACCTCCCGCTCCACCCTTTCTCCCTCAAGAGAAGATGAAGTGTATCGTGGTTTTCTTATTCCCTTCTCAAAGTATTATTTTTGATATCTTTATTTCCACTTTTTTTGCCTATACTTAGAATGCATTCTTGGTCCAATGAAGGTGTGGCACCTAGGAGAAATTACTTAGGATATAAGAGTATGTTTTCCTTTTTCCCCTTCATGTATCCATATTTTAGGTATAATGTTTTTATCTGTCTTTATTATTTTATGATCATTCTTTTTGGTTCACCTACCCTTATAGAGACTATGACCTTACTTCTTTTGGGTTCTGTCCGTTTGGTTTAGTGGAAGAGTTGTTAAATAAATATACATAATGATTGCAAACTTATCTTAGTCATGGTGTCCATCTTTTCCATCACACATTTGGGGTTGAAACGTTGTGGTATTACACCCTAGATAGTAGGATTGTGTTCTGCACTCATGGAGTCATAGTAATGTCTATTCATAGCGATTCCAATTATTGTTTTGGGTCATTAATAATATTTAGAAAATTTCTTTCACAATAGTCCTTACCCAAGCATAAGTGTCAAGAACCTTCTTGTACAATTTTCATTTTTAACATAACAACATATTTTTTTTCGGAAGCATAATTCAAATTTTAAACTAAGTGCATAACTACTTAAATTGGTGGATATTACATCCTTTCCCTCCTTAAAATCAGCACCATCCTTGATGTTCCTTTAGATCATCTCACATATGAAAGAGAGATGGATATTGTTAGAACATTATTACACCTAGGACCATAGTATACAAGTTAATCTTGTGGTTAATGGTCCAAAATATGGTTAATGATGTTAATCCAAGGTTGTTGGGGCATTTATGGCACAATCCACCACTTCTGGGCCAAAATCTACTGAAAATAACTATTAAACACCCTCATTTATTGTCACCTCCATAATTTATTGCAACTATCTGAGAGAGGCGCACCATATCCCTCGATTTAAGAATATGTCTTTGACTGAGGAGCCTATGCATTGAATGTGGACATTTTTCCCCTCCTTGGTAGTTTTGGCCTATCCTTAGCAACCTACACTCCACCAAATCCTCACCCACTCATGTGACACCAACATTTATTTATACCCATTCCATCCCAACATTCAGATTGACAATTCATGACATTTGGAGGTGATTTGGAAGTCTATTGCTCAACCTGGGGGGGATTGAGGTCCAATGTAAGCTAGCCACTTGTAGCCACTACTGATGCCTCCAAAGGCTCATGATTTATACCAAATTTTATATAAGGGTATTCACAACTCATTTCTGGTTTGGACAATTAATAATAAACCTGTTATTTGATCATTTGTTTGTCTAGAATGCTTCATTTACACTATGCATAATTAGTCAAATTTCTTGATTGTGATGTAATATTTAGCTAGTAGATCCTACTGTGAGTTATAATTCACATGGTATCCTAGCTATTGGAGCTTCTAGTCAAACTAGTCTGCTTCAAAAGTGCACCAGAAGGAGTGGAGCAACCACAGAAATCCCTAGGGCCATTTCCTTGAAGCCATTGGAGAAATACTTTGGAGTCTACTAGGGGTGTGATGCACTCTCGAATGTGTCTTCTATCAATGCAGGGTTTGAATTAGATAGTTAGGATCTCCTCTTGAGTGATTTCCTGTTTGCATTGCAAGTATGCAGTGTTCCTTGTCACCTAGTGCGCAAGCTACAAAATGGAGCAATCGCATGTCTTGCTCACTCCATTCAAATACTTTGAGTAGAAGGACGAAATGATAATCTAGCTGAGATGCAAGGGTCTCTTCAGAGTTACCATGGGGACTGAAACTGAGCCAAATTCTGCAATAGAGAAGTCGAAGTTCTTCAACATAATGGATGGATATTTTGGCATGGTTTGTCTCAACATTTCAAAAGACCTCTTATTTCACGTTGATAGTATCACTACTGCAAATGAAGTGTGGCTCAATATTGATTCATTGTTTGGGAACACTAATGAGATGAGGGGCCACCAACTTGAGAATGAGTTGATCTCACTGAGACTAAGCAGTTTCAAAACTATCCAAGACTTCTTCACCAAGATAAAATCATTGGGCTTGCGGCTCAAGCAATGTGGCATTGAGAAGAAGGATGAACAATTGGTTTTTTCCATACTTTCGAAGTTGGATCTTGAGTACTTTGTGTTTGTTTCTACATTTCATTCCACCAAGATCATTGTTCCAAAGTGGAAGATGCCATCTTCAGAAGATTTCATGGAGATGCTTACACAAGAACAAGATAAGTTAGTCCTAATGGGTGCCAACAAGAAAAAGGATAAAGTTATTGCAGCTGTGGATTCGAAGCAGGAAAGAGGAAAGCAAAATCCCAAGGGTTCAAAGCAGCAAAAGAATAAGAAACACAAGGAGAATCCAAGATATTTTGATGGGGGTTTGAATCTTGTCAAGGAGAAAGGAAAGAACAAAGAGAATACCAAATGCACTTACCGTCAAAAGGGTTGGCACCCTGAAAGTGAATGTATGAATAAAAACATTGAAATGATGACCCATCTCCTCCAAAAAAAAACATTCCTCTTCCAAAAAGTTCAAAGAAGAAGGAGGGTGTTTCTGAAGACAAGGAGAGATTCCATGCATTGATGGCTAGTACCTAAGAAGGGTAACTAGTTGTACCTAATGCAATTGTAGGCTAGTTGTACCTAATACTATAAGAGACGGAACACTACCCTCAATGAAGTCTTAAAATAACAAGTTCAATACGTTTCTTCAATCAAAGCAAAGAAGTAACTAACTTTGGAAAAAAGACACTATTGGAACCAACAACTCAAAGAAGAAAACAAATATCTTTTTCAAGAAATAAAAATGTTCTCTATCATGTTAGTAGTCATAAGGAAACATTTCGAGTGTCAACCAAACAAACTTTGAAGTCGAAATACCGAGGAATTCCCTCAACAAGCGAATGAAAACCAAACAAGATCTCATAAAAGAGAAAAAAAGACTCAATCATAGCCTACCAACAAGTCCAAATGATCCAATTACAAGGAAGGAAACTCTTCCAAAATCAAAGCACAGACCCAAAGTTTAAACCCTAGGAGGAAATCAAATCCTACAGAAATACCCATGACTATAAGTACAATAGATTCCAGGTGACTCGCGAGTGTAACACAGGAAACTTGTGGGTATGAGGGAAACTTGCGACTGTATCTAAAGAAAACTCGTGGGTCTACTTCAAAAAAATCATAAAAAGAAGAAAATATATGATAAGGACCAAGTTTGATTCTTATGCAAGGGTTAGAACACCTTGTAAACTCTTCGAGAGAACTAAAGGATTAATCTAACTAAAGAAAAGCTACCCCAGGAATCCTATAGCAACAGAAAGAACTCCCCAGTGGAGTCGCCAGTTCCATTGTTCGGTAATTTAACCTATGATTAGGAAGTTCAAAGAGATCATCAACATATTGCTAAGAAGGTACATAATATAATAGATAAACAAATATATTATCATAAATTATTTCTTTAATCAATAAAATCTAGGGTTATAGGACAAAAGAATGTACCTTGGATAACTAAAGTTTGATCCAAGCTTTAATATTTTGTCTCCAATCCACAATCCCAGATGAGAAACCTTCAAAAACCAAACACCTTCCTCAAATATTTTGACTATATAAACATGAATAAACTAGTTTTAAAATCATATATAAAGAGGACATGAATATATTCAAAAGACTAGATTCACAAAATAAACAAATTATATTATGGGAAAGAAGCTATCTTGCATTATAATCATCAATGATAACAAGCTATACCTGATACATAACCTGCATTGTTGAAAATTGTTCTTGGGATCCTTGCTCTTCTTCCCTCAATGGATATTTCTCCAACATTTCTTTATACAAAATGGTTCTCCCTTTTCTGAAGGCCCTCTCCTTGTATTTAAGCAATGCCTGAGAGTATAGACTCGAAAGGAAAATGCTTGGGGAAGTTATGGTGGTTAGGGTAATTACCATGAATGTCCCTAATTCGATCTTTAATCTATTTTTTCATGATTTTAAAAGATACCCATGGGTATTTCACTTAACAACAAACGAGTAACCCACGAGTCTAGTGTCAAACAAATAGCGGGTGCAACGTTTTAAGAAAAACCGCAGGTGGTCAATGGAGCTCCACCAAGTGACCCACGATTTGACAGATGTGAGAGTCATGGTTGATATGAGGCTCTTCCATCCATAAGGTAATTTTGTGTGACCGGCAATGCAGTGTGGTCACGGACGGAGAAGTGCCAATTTGACTAATAACACCTAGTATATTTTAGTCATGTCCTTTAAATCTATGGATATGATTTATCCAATAAATTCCTTGTATTTAAAAAAATATGGATTAGTCATTATTGGATAAACTTAATGGGATTACATGTTTACCTAGATTGGTGGTATTAGCATTTACTTCAATTACTACCACATAACATTTTATAATTTTATTTTTTTTCATGTATTCCATAATGTTACCTTTAGGTATGTAATGGTATGGCTCTCCACCACACCTACCATTTCGATTATTGAAATGTTTTATAATTCTGAAATATGAAGTGAAGGATTAGTTTTCATGAATAGTCAATACAAATATTTGGCGTGATGAGTCTGAGCAGTGTAGTGACTTGAAACATGGGCCATGTACCAAGATGGAAAAAAATGGGGTGGATATGGGCCACATGGAAAGAAAGGGACTTGTCCATTGTTCCAATAAATGTAGAAATTAATGGTTCTTTCTAACACTTTATTATGTGTATATATCTATATTAACATTCTAATATCAGTTACATAAGCATGTTTCAGAGTTTTTTCTTGGGTTTTATTTTAGTGTATTCCATACTTGTACGATTGTGTAAAAGATGATAGTTGTGACTTGTGATGGAGGAGTCTTAAGATAATCAATATTCTTGCACCTTGTATAGAATGGGTGGTAGAACGATTCTCCACTCAATGGAATAACAGGGACCTCACCATCGCATAATTTTCCTTCCTCTCCATCCTTGTTAATGGGTCTCCCTTTAAGAAATTTCCCCCCTCCTAGGGAATTTGACAAGGAGATCCACTATCTCCACTTTATTCCTCCTAATGGAATATTGTTCGGGATGAACCATTAAAGTCATGGTTTTGATTGTATGATAAAGAGTTTAATATACATGTTTAAAAACTAGTCTGTGTGCACCTTCAACTCATAGATGACACCATGTTAACGGGAAATTTGAATGTTAAGGAAGCAAAATCCCTCGAATTCATTCTGAAGGGCTTCATGGACACTTCACACACCTCCATCAACCATGGTAAGTCATAAATATTCTTATTTAATACTCTTTTGTATATGCAACTACATATTTCTCATGTATGCAATGTTTAATAGGGCTCTCTTTCGTCCCTCCAAATACCATCATTAAACTTGGGAAAACATGTTAGCCAAAATGGACAAAAAAATTTCCAATTGGACATTCAGATTGATCAATTTAGTAGGGAGATTGGTTTTTTTAAAAATAGTCATGCATGGAAAGCTCACTTATCTTTTCTCAATTCTAGCAGCCTTGAATCACATAATCAAGGGCAATAGAAAGCTTGAATGCTCATTCCTTTGGGGAGTATACAAAACTCATTGTAAATGGGCTCTAGTGGGTTGGTCCATTGTATGTCAACAAAAACAAATTGCTAGACTATGGATAATGATGTTGAAATTGAAAGTAAATCCCTAAGAGAAAATACTTGGTGGCAATGGCTTCAGAGCAATTTAGCACTTTGGTGCAAGGTATGGAGATGAAAGTATGCCCCAGACTTCGAAGATAAAGAGCTAATTAGAATAGATTGGTTTCAATTGGGATCCCTCATCTACAACAAAAGTTTGAAAAATCGAGCCCTAATCCAAAATCATACCTTATAGGAAATCTAGAATGATCAATATACCCTCTTTTGGTAGGATGCTTGGTAGAAATAAACATAATTAATTAATTACCAGCATAGTTAGACCCTTACAAATTTCCTTCAAGAGAACAATAATTTTTTTGTTTGTACCAATGTTGGGACAATAATTCTCAATATAGTGAATGGAGGTAATGGGATGCCAGGAAGAATTGGCACAATTCTCATGACATCTTCACTTGGGTAGAAATTTGGTGAGAGTTCCACTCTAGTAAAATCCAATTACTGTAATGTCCCCAGCTTGACCCTATTGCATTAATATTGTAAATGATGTAAATATTGTAACTTAATCATGGCGAGGAGCTCAAGGCCAAGGACCCACCATTGATTTAGTATTTTATGTACCGAAAATTAAAGAGATAGATGCCTATGGATCTTGCGCTAGAGGGGCACGATTGTAAATCAGACATCATGTAAATACGAATTTAATGAAAGAGACCCACAACCATCTACGCAATGCAACGAAGAGATGGGGGCATGATCTTTACAAGGAATGGGGGGGGGAAATAACCAAACCCTTGAGATATGGTGTTAAGCCATTTCATTGAGGAAACCCATGAACTCTCAACTACCCACTTGGTCTCATGCACCCAATCATTTAATTCTTCTAAGAATTGGTTGAGACAATGAATGCCTTGGGATGGGAGAGGTGTGGCTGTCAATTTTCGTGCATGGGCAAGCCATCAACTTGGAAAATCGTGTTTTTTGCTTGTTGGGCAAGAAAACCCCCACGAAATTGGCCCAAAAAGCCATTCTACACCCATGGCATTCATCCTCTCACGCAGTCTGAGCCTGTGGGTGTTTTATCCTTCACGTTTTTCACCATCTCCGGCGTTTCTCCATGCCCATAAACTCGTTTTTGGTTAGCTCATTGGCTGGGGAGAAGAGAGCCACGGTTTTTGGGGTTATGGAGGCCGTTTTTGCCCACGAAATTCCCATGAGTATTCTTCTGAAAACGAATCTTCTCTCCTGGGGTTGATTTCCCATTTTCTCCCTTTCGTTTTGGGTTGCCCACGTTTTTCTGGAACTGTTAGAAACCCATTCTTGGGAACTTCACTTTAGAATCGTTTTTCTCATGCCCAGCACTTACTCTTTTGCTGTTATGTGCATCCATCTCCTAGCAGCCTCAAAAACCCAACTGCTGGTTGGTATGTCTGATGCTGGAGTATCTATGGTTATGAGAGACCCGGTTGTTCCCTAGTCCTTTGTGGAGATCATGCCCAGCTCGGGGGTGGCAGTGGTGCTAAGAGATTGAGCACACTGGCCTACGGTTGGGTGTAACGTTGCAGAAGCGTAGCCAGTTGCTAGGGACTACCTTATTGAGATAAGTATTCCCTTGTGTTAAATTTGCAATTATCAATCGATGGATATCTTGAATGTATGATGAATGTGTATTTGAAATTACTTCCGCTGTGTTATTAATACATTTATATGCCTGTTTTAATATCTGAATGCTTATGAATAAGATCATGGGGCTAGATGCCCAGTTGTAGCTCAATGATCCTCTCTATCATGCTGGTATGATAGGAGGGGACATTACAATTACACCATGGTCATGAAAAACTTTAGTGGGGTTATAAAGGAGACGACACCTTCACCTTGAAAGAGGCTTGCTCGATCTTCACTAATTATAGAAATGAATAGGGAGACAAAATATGGGATTGGATATAGTTCAATAAGATCTATGACCTAAGGTTTCCCCCATTCTTTTTCTCATGTCCGAGGGTAAATCCTTTAACTGTTTTCCCTCATTCAAAAGGGATTTGAAGGCCCCTCCATGTTCTCTTTTTGTTATGTAGAATCAGAAATTATGAAACACATGTTGAATTACTGTTGGTTTACTTCAAATATTTTGGATCAAGGATCCACCACCTTCAAGTAGTTGTACAGAAACAAGTGGGAGAATAAGGGAAACCATCACAACTTGGAGAAGTGATACTTACACCAACGATATTTTCAATAAAGTGTGGGAAATTTATCTTGGATTGTTCCTATGGAAAGCATGGAAGGAAAGAAACCAACAAATATATGGAGATGAAGTTTGAAGCATTGAACATGTGTGGAGCAATATTCATTCCAATATTCATGAAACTATCAAATATAAGGTGTGGAGAGATATGGACTAAAAATGTATGGAAAGAGAAAAGCGTATCATGGAATATTGAGAACTAAGCTCTCTAGTGATATCTACAAAACCTATCAAGAGACATCATCCAATACATAACACCCTTTTTTAATCCCCCCACCTAGGAGGAATTTATTGAATTTATCTTTGTTGAAGCCTCTAAAGATAACCCACGTCCAACAAGTTTTGGAGAGTTCAAAACTCTCAATGTGATCCGGTATGAGATTATTCCAGTTATCTAGGGAAGGAAAGAAACAATGTGGTGGAGTTAGAATCTGTGGCATATGGAATCAAGAATATTGAACTCTAGGAAAATTTCTCTAAAGTTGAAGTGGAAGGTATCTCACAATTCATAATTATTCTTCTCAAAATTTGTTGAATGGAACTCCCCTAAGCAAGTTGTCTCAAATATGGTAGGTCACCATTAAATTATAATTTCTCAACTCTCTCATTTGGAAAGAATTAATGTCATCATTCATTTCCATATTTGTCAGAATACTAACAAAGTGGTCAACTGGTTGGAAAACGAAGGTGTGACTTGGACCTAGGGGGGCCTCAATTTAAATTGGGAAACACTAGATCACTAACAACTGAGAAATGTGTGCCTCTCCCTAGGTGGGAAGGATATTTATACCCCACAATGGGTGCTAGGAGCTAGCTTTAGGGATCCTCCGATGCCTAGTAAAATCACACCTACAACATGGAAATCTATCATAGGGTGTGGGACAAATGTTGGCAAGTGAATGATAGGTGGCAGGGGAAAGGGCCAATCCTAACACTTGGGTTCACATACATTTAGAAAGAGATGATGGAAATGCATGGACTCACCTATGGGAACAGTTTATTTGACCTACTTGGTGATAATGTTATGTGGTTGATCACTCCTTTGGTTATTAGAATCATGGTTGGGTTTCATTCTCATTCATAGGCTATGATTACGGAGGACATTAAATTCCAATTTGATAGTGTTTAGACCCCCTTATTTTCTGGAGTTTAGGCAAGGAAAGGGTTTAGATATGACCATCAATAAATATTTTCTTTGCTACGTTAGGTTCCTTGTGTTTGAATTTAAACTAGTGGATCTTAAGGGATGTCCATATTGGAGGTTTGGTCGAGACAAGATTGTAAGAAATAAAAAAAATGAGAGCAAGAAGGTTGACGAATGCCATTACATAGGTATATCAACTATTATAAAAGAAAATTGTTGCACCAGAGCAACCTACAACATCATGGTGTCAATCTCCACTAAATAAAAAATCAAGGGTCTCGAGAATAGGGTCTCGCAAAACCAAGCTAAAGGAAATAGACTTAGGTGACATTCATGCACAATTTAGGAAAATGGTTGAGGATGTTGGAAAATATAAAACCCATGAAATGAAGCTCATGAAGTCTCTCGGTCTTTACTAGTAGGTCAAAACCCTTTTCGGTAAATCTCTAAAGGATTAGGATGAAGAGCAAAAGATTGTTCATCTGTAAGACCAGGACACTCAAGCGATGCTCAAAGGAATTGAAGTCACCCTCATATTTTTTCCAAGGCTCAAATCGATATGGAGGATAGTATGAGAGTACTTGAAAAGGATACCACTCGTATCGTCTTTAAAGAAAAATTCCCTCATAGGAAAACCATTGCAAGGAAAGAGGAATCTGAGATGGCCCTTCTGATAATTTCTGAAATTTCTAAAAATTATCTATTTGTTTCCTATTTGGTTCTCTTCCAAGACAATTAATCATATGCATGGTTTGTTCATAAGTATGATAGTTATTATAGGCTTCTAGCTATTAGGTATGTTAGTCCCACACACTCTAGATTTATCTCTCTCTTATATCCCAATATTACTACATTAATTATGATAATTACTCCATATGGAAATAAACAATTAAATTTTGGCTTTGTGGCTGGTGTAGTTTCCCTAGTCACATGCCAACCACTCCAAACCATGTATTTTTTTATATCTAAGTAATACAATGTGTGTCAAGCATAGAAAAATAATAATTTCTCTAAAAATTATTATCCTAGCTAAAGTCTAATGATCTTTAATGATATCCATAATGTATATTTTTAAATTCCTTTTGTTAAAATTCCTCCCAATACATCTTTTCAATTAAACAACCCTACTTTATTTTTTGTTATTTGCTAGTTTGTTTGTAACTTGCAAGCCTATCACGTGGTCCATGAAATGACGAACTAGTGGCATCCAAGCCATCAAAATCACTCGGGGATCACACCCAGCGTAGGCCACACTAACCCTTAACATCCTTTCACTACCTTACAAGGTTTGAACTTAGGTCGCCATGCAGAGGAGGCCTGTCAAAACCAACCATGCTAGCAAGATTCGACAACACATCCCTGCTTTCATTGGATATCTTATACATGCAATTTTTCATGACATTTTTAAAACCATTATTTTATTTATACAACTAGTATGGAGTCTAACACGACCTTTATTATCCTCGAAATATTATAAGGTAAAATAATCTTATTGGCGGTCGACATTTTAAGATATGGAACAAACCTTTTGACATACCTTGGCTTCACACATAGTTGTTGCAAAAGACTTCGCCACACCTTCACACGCAAAGCATATATATTCAAACCCAATTATGGCATCCATATTCAAATTAATACCACCTTCACATACCAAGTTACACTGTTGGGTGGGGCCCAAGTGGGTTGGAAAAATATACAAGTATGGAAAATCGTGCGTAGCACGCTGTAGCAGGAAGAAAAGGCAATTTTGATAATTGTGCATTACGCACTGCGGAAAGAAAAGGAAGTAGTTTTGTTGAAAGCGCATTGCACGCGGCGGCAGGCGACAGACAATTTTGAGGTTTTGCACGTGTCGCGCGATGGCAATGGCTAAGACACGATCATGCAGTAGGACGATGCGCATAATAGCGCATGAGCTATTTTTGGGGCAGAACATGGGTAACGGTCAGACAAGGATATGACCTATTTTGGGTAAGGAATAGGTGGATGGGAGATGAAAGCAACCTGTTCGAACGTGTGGCAGCAAGAAGTTGAGAAGCTAGGCCACGACGCCGATGGCGACAGGTAGGCGAAGGAGTGGAAAGGGACAGGCCATGATGCAATTGTAACCATTTTGAGGATTGCGACTACTAGAAGAGCATGTGAGCGACGAGTGGCTGAGCTAGAGCAGGAGGAGCAGGCTGTCGATGGCAATAGCTAGAGTGGCAGTTAGCCATGCCAGTTTTGGAAACCTTATGGTTTTGGCCTAATGATTGTAAATACATGACCTACGGGCATGATCTATAAATAAGGCACAATATTGTAAGGGAAGGGTGACTCTTTAGTTTTGATTAAGTATTTGGGTATTGTAGAATCTTAAGCTTAGAAAATCCATTGTCAAGGCTCTGCAGCTGAGTGCAGAGAAACCTATCTAAGAGAGAGAAGAGAGTTTGCAGCTGAGTGCATAGACTAAGAATGGTTGTACCCTTCCCATTAAGAGCAATATTAACAACCGTTCTTGTGGACGTAGCCTCCATCCAGGGGGTGAACCACATTAAATTCTGTGTTATATGACCATTGTGTGTTTATGATTGTTCAATTGCTTGGTATGAATGTTTAATGCTGGAAACTTCTGTTATGTGATTGCTTTTATATGTATTTGCCACAGAGAATGGGAATAATATGTTAAGTAATACATGTGCAGAGGAATGTTAAGTATTCATCTCCTGTGTCCTCTCAAGCCCAACCTGCTTATTACTCGCCACAGGCAGCCCCTGCGGCAAACCCACAGCCCACTCCATAGACATATCAGCAACACCCACAAGGTTCAGCACCTGCGCAGCCTCCACCTACTTATTATCCACCGTAGCCTGCTCTCGCACTTGCACAACCCCAGAACCCCCCTGCTGCCAAAGGGCAAGTCTACGCCCAACAAAATCTGCAGCAGAACCAAAACAACCAGCACCACCAAGGTGAACAAAACCATGGAAAAGGCCGTAACCGTGGGAAAAACCCCCCTCCTGTTAAAGGTGGTCAACCCCCCAATCCCCCAGACAACAATCACGCAGCACCTACCAACCAGAACCCTGATCTGCCACCCAAGCAGGCCAAAAATCCTAATCTGCGAACAAACCATCCTTGTTCTATTTGAGGGGTCTATGGCCACTACACACATGCTTGCCCATATTTGTAGCGAGCTCAGCAACTCTGGGTTGATGATGCCCATCGCCAAGGGCATGTGGCTCCTCAAGCGCCGCCCAACCCCCCACCCCCCTCAGCAACAAACTTTGGTGCTGCAAAACCCCTTACCAACCCAAGGCGTAGTGAACATTCAGCCGTTGGCTCCCCCTCAAGGCAATGCGCCACCACAACAACAGATCACTTATGCCGCTTCTGATCAACCCACATTCGACTCAGGTACTCACCACTTATTGATGGTGTCATTCAGTGATGTCAACCTCCAAACCCGTCAGAACCAAAATGGCTCCACCCCTGAAGCCCTTCCCACCGACAAAAACACTAATGCTCCTCCCACTGATCAGACGTTACGTATACCTCCGGCTCCACTCGGTGGTGCCTCCAAAGCACCTCGCTTCCCACTTCGTCGCATAAAAAATAACCTCAATGCTCGTCCTGCGTCAAATTACAACATTGTAGATGACTTAGCCCAATCTCTCGTAGCCATGTTTGCGTTGGAAGTCTTAAAAAATTGTCCTTCATAGCGTAAGACTTTACTTTCCGCCATTGGTGCTATTGACCCAAATGATTCGCAACTGATGGCATTCGATTTGGACAAGTCCAAACCACACCTACCTTTCACTTTAGCGTTCCAAGTTTCTGTTTTCGTTCGGAATCTTGTCATCCATCGGTGCATCATCGATGAAGGTGCCTCTACATGCGTTATGTCCACATTCATTTGGCAGAAGTTGGGATCCCTACTCTTCAGAATTCCACCACTGCGTTGCGACCCTACGACAACTGCTCGGCTCAACCCCAAGGTCTATTAGCTAATGTCCCCATCTAGTTGGTTGGTAAAACCGTACTCATTGACATAGAGGTCATCAATGCCCAACTTGATTATAACCTCTTACTTGGCCGCAGTTACTTGTATGCCATGCAGGTGGTTGCCTCATCCGTTTTTTGTACCATGATGTTCCCCCATGACGGATGCGTGGTCAAGGTCGACCAACTCACCTATTACGATCCCAGTGCCCCCACTGCACCCGAGAATGTTCTCCCCATGGTTGAACAACCTGTTGGTGGTGCAACTACCTCGTTTGTTTCCTCTAAGGGACCCGGAGTTTACTCAGATACGACGATGACCACCACATTTCAATCCATTCCTCCCTCATCACCTACGCCCCAAGTATCTGACCTATGTACCCTTTCCCACAATCCACAAACACCCAACAATCAACCACCCTTGTTACCCAAACCACCATTGGTACCTAGTCACATTGGTGTTACACCCATCCACACAATCCCCTTCCTAGTCCCTCCTTCGGGAGTAGTAAGCACCCTGGTTATTGCTACCCTCAGCCTCCATGGGTTAACCTTAGGATTACCCGTCTAGTATCTTTCGCCTCCTGTTCCCCCGCCGACACCAAATGTCATCCTCCAACCGGTGCAACCTGTTGATGTATATGTAACTTCGGAATGTATTTCACATATATGTATATTGTATTCCTATAGAGATGGTATTATTTCTCTATAAGGAAGTGTCGTCATTTATATTGTAAGTGTCGTAACTTATACTTGATGGGTTATTAGACCACCTTGTTGGGGTCGGCCCTGTATAAGTCATGTGGGTCGAAGGGTTATTAGACCACCCTATTGGGGGTCGGCCCACTCAGCATTATGTTATGTGGTTAAGTTCGAGCCGACATGAGTTAGGTAAAAAGGCAAGTCAAGTCAAGTATAAATAGAGTGCGGGAGGCACTCTATTTACTCACTCACTTCTCACACATGCTCTCAAGGAGGAGAGGCACACTTATGGAGGAGGAGGATCTGCTTCTAGGTTATGGCTATCTCTCTTGGTTGGTTGTATCATTGCTCTATCTATCTCTGAGGAAGTTATTGGGGTTTTTCACCTTTATGGTTTTCCCCAAGTAAATCTTTGTGTCTCTTGTGTGCTTGCATTATTGTCTCCATGATTGATATGCTGTAGATATGCTGTACATGTTGTTCTCTCAGTTAAGATCCTAGATCAGATTGAAGTAAATTCTGAAAATTTAACATGGTATCAGAGCTATCCTGAAAGAAGGCATGATATGGCATGTATGACACTTGTTGCACTTACGATGCTAGGGTTTGATATAGCAAAAACCAGTCATCGTAGCACTTTCGCTATAAATCTGTTTTGGCGAAGTTTTCGGATCTGAAATTGTTACAGGCCGAAGCTAAGATCTCCAGGTATCTTGTGTCCAAAGGACAACCTCTAATTCGTTGTACTTTGTGATTTATGATCTGTACAATATAGGGTTTCTGCCTCTTCCAGATCTGAGTCAAAATCAGGTGACCTTGGGAAAAAGGTCATATCTTGGGCTAGGAAGCTCCAAATGAAATTTCGTAAAACGTGACAGGTAGTACACAGTCTGCACTATCTCAGAAAACTTGTTCAGAGGCCGAAGTTGAACCAGGGACACGTGGCACGCCGTACAAGTTCACTCTCCTGTATTATCCCATAAACAGGTCACGTTGCGACATTTGGCATAACTCTCTCTCAGAGAGTCCAATTGAGGTCAGACCTGTCAGGATGGAAAGGTAACAGGCCGAGATATCTCAGAAAAATTTTTCAGAGGCCTAAGTTAAAACAGTGACACGTGGCACGCCGTACAAGTTCGCTCTCCTGTTTTATCCCAAAACAGGTCACGTTGCGACATTTGGCATAACTCTCTCTCAGAGAATCCAATTGAGGTCAGACCTATCAGGATGGAAAGATAACAGGTCAGGATATCTCAGGAAACTTTTTCAGACCCCGTGGATCAAAAATTTCGGAGTTACACCAGAAACAATCATGTACATATTTCTGTCAAAACAGAATTATTTTTTGGTACCTTCATTCATGGCTTCCGGAATTTAGGGCTTTCGAGAAAGTTGGAATTTTTGTAATCGGAGACCACGGCTGGATGCTACTCATCAAAATAGAAATTTAGAGACCAAGATCAGAATTTTTGGTTGGGCAGAAGGCCGGGCTTGATTAGACCCTAGTTCGGGACTTTGATCAGAAAAGTGGAAAATTAGGGCTTCTGTAAAAATGGGAATTTTTGAAATCTGTGACCACGGCTGGAAGCTCCTCAGAAAAACAGAAGCTTAGAACTTTGGATCAAACATTTTGATGGGGCAAAAGAGTGGGCTTCATCAAACCCCAGTTCAGGGTCACGTCCAGTGAATCCGGAAGTTTCAAAGGCAAAATTGAGGAGTGAAACTTTGCAGTTTTCAAATTCTGAATATACCAGTTTGATCAGTTCATCAAGGCGCATATTCCTATCCTATCGGAAGGTTGAAATTCAAAGTTTGAATTTTTGGGGTTTCTCTAACAAACCCATATCCAGCTCAAGGTCCAGTTCTTACTAATCAAGTGGATTGGGTTAATCCTAGAAGAAGATGGATTGATCACCTGCATAAGTGAAAGAAGTTCCTGTCTCAGAGGGAGATGAGGCTAAGGTCTTTCATAAGAAGATTACAAGCAATCTCGACAGGTATGTCTCATCGAGGTATGTTTCGATATTTGTCCATGATTAAGTTTTTGGTATGTTTGTCTTCATGTTATTACGGTTAGTACAATTTTGATTTTAGATTTGTCGTATCACCTTAACAAAATTATGAATGCATGATAGAAGATATTCATTGGTTAGGGTGTTGACACTTATGATTGTACTAATGCATTATGGTGTTGTATGAGATTTATGTTGTCTACTAACATGAAAGGTACACCAAGAAAGACAAATCATGTTCTGGTCCAAGAACATATGATCATGATAACATGAGGACAAAGATTCATCCATTATCATGGATCTCATAGAAGATCCATTTACGAGGTATGTATAACTTGGTTTTATAATGGCTAACCTATGAGATATACAGGTTACTAGCACAAGTCATTGAAGAAGAACAAGAAGACATCATGTGAGTATGTTAAGACATAACTAGCTAGCATGCTAATCCAGCTATGTTTTTCCTATATCAAGTTACAATCTCATCTTGTGATAAGATCCTTTATATAAGTATACTTGGCATGATTGATTATGATTATTCATTGAAGTTAGTAATCATGGGTTTAGGCATATTATGCTTTTTACTTTGTTTAATGATATGACTAACCAGAAAAGTCCTATGGTCAAATAGGAATATAAGTAAAATAATATGTCTCTTATATTGATTGATTTGACTAACTAGAAGAATCATGAAACCATAGGTTTGAATAGTCATGGTCTTATGCATATTATATCTCTTCTCTTGATTGATGATATGACTAACCCGAAGAGTCATAGCTTTGAGTAATTATAGGTTTAGACACGTTATGTTTCTTATGCTTTAACTAACCATAAGAATCCTACATAAACCTTGAATGCTAATGCTTATTATTTCTGTTTGAAATGATCATGACTATACATGCTTGAGATTATTGTGTTTTAATAGTATACTAATGAATGTATGATTTTATATGAGAGCACAAGGATAACACATTCATGATACTAATAAGCATGCATAGGGACCAAGGATGAAGATGAGATTCAAGAACAGGTAATCCAGGAAGCAAAGATCAAGAGGGAGTACATTCCAGTGGTTTATGCAAGGATGCAGATATTCAGAGGGAGTTGACCATCTTTCTACATTCCACAACAGAAAGGTATAGAAAAAGCTACTGCAGATTAGGACTCCAGCAACTCCTGCAAGAAAGCAAAGACTCAGAGGGAGTCCACCCAACGAACAAACAAAGATAAGTACTTTAATTATCATTTCTTGTATATGTGTTTGCTTAAATAAAATTGTTCAATGATGTATATGCTCATGTTCCTAGACTTAGGATATGTATTGTGCATATTAGAATAGTTGCATTGATGAACAGTATACTACTAATATACATGGGTAAGTGGTCTATGGCACTGTACAACATTCCATTGCTACTTATCTAGAATGAAACCTCTTTGCTGACATGTTGGGAGTTGTGCACACTCTTAACAATGTTCTGGTAGAGATTGGAAGGCATCTAGAAAGTTACGGAATATGGATAAATGTTGTATTGAAGCATTGGCTAAGATAATTGCATGATTGTATGGCATATTTCTTTATGTGTAAGAATTTGTTCTGAAAACTATGGGATGTTTTCTAATCATGCAATTTAACTTGTTGTGTAGGAAAGATCGTATGCCATCTCCTACAAAAGAAGAACTACAACATTTGTTCCAGCAACAAAGATATCTATTGAAGATATTGAAGATATTGAAGTTCCCAGGATCTGGGATGAAGAAATGAAATGCCATGATCCGTCGATCATGAAGAATGATGTTTGGGATGTAATCCCAAGACATGAAGGGAAGTTTGCTATGACTTCCAAATGGAACTATCAGATCAAGCATGTTGCAGATGGCAGCATTGAGAAATATAAAAGTGATGAAATAGAAGATACACCAAATGGATTCAAGACAGCTTTCTTGAATAGTGTAGTTGAAGAAGAAGTGTATGTGTAGCAGCCACTTGGTTCTGAGACACATGATAGGAAATCATATATGTGCAGAACTTGGTATGGTGAAGATAGATTGATTGCCGACACGCAGCGGAAGCTTACTATCGAGTTCGAGATAAAGAACTTGGGGATGATGCACTATTTGGTTTTGGCATGGAGGTGTGGCAGAGTACAGAAGGAATCTTCCTTGGACAAGGGAAGTATGCAATAGAGATCCTGAAGAGGTTCGGGATGATGGATTGCAAATCCATGGCCACACCTATGGCATCGAATCTAAAGCTTCTTTGTGATGCTTCATCTGAGCCAGTTGATGTTTCTATGTATCGTCAGATTATTGGGTCCTTGATGTACCTGACGAACACGAGACCAGATATTTGCTTTGCTGTGAACACATTGAGCCAGTTCCTGACGGATCCGAGGAGTGTTCACCTGGTTGCTGTAAAGCATGTTATGAGGTACCTGAAGGGTACAGTGGATTATGGGCTCAGATATGAGGCGAATCAAAAGTTTAACTTGCAGGGTTATGTTGATTCAGATTGGGCTGGCAGTGCTGCAGATAGGAAGAGCACATCTGGGTGTTGCTTCAGTATGGGATCAGGCGTGATCTCTTGGTTTAGCAGGAAGCAGTCCTGCGTAGCACTGAGTACAGCTGAGGCAGAGTATGTTGCAGCCTGTTCAGCTAGTTGTGAGGCAGTATGGCTACGGAAGCTACTGTCTGAGTTATTTGATCTCCCGTTGGAAGCTACTGGTATCTTCTGTGATAACCAGAGTTGTGTGAAGCTGTCTGAGAACCCAGTGTTTCATGACAGGTCGAAACACATAGAGATCAAATACCACTATATCATGGATATGGTGCAGAGAGGAGCTGTGAAGCTCCTGTATGTTGTGACGGACGAGCAGATTGCAGATGTGCTGACGAAGCCACTATCCAGGGTGAAGTTCGAGTACTTCAGAGAGAGGCTTGGCGTTATTCAGATCGAGGACACTTCGAGGAAGAAGTGATGGACACATTTGCTGAAGCCATTCCAAGCATGTTGGAAGGAGGATCCTTCACATGGCTGTGGATGTAAGCGCTGGATGATGAACATCAGGATGATGTTCTAGTTTCTGCTGGATATGATCAGTTGGATCATTTTATGTATGCATCATGTTGGATGCTGGATATGATCAGTTGGATCATGTGTATGTATTTTATATGCATCATGTTGGATGCTTGGACCATGTATCTGTATATGTATCAGGTGGATACATTGTATGATCAGGTGGATCATGTATGGTGATATATATCATATGTTTTGTATTTGTATCAGGTGGATACATTGATGATCAGGAGGATCATGTATGATGATATGTATCAGGTAGATACTTGGTATGCAGCAGGATGTTGCATTGATGATCAGGAGGATCATGTATGATGATATGTATCAGGTAGATACTTGGTATGCAGCAGGATGTTGCATTGATGATCAGGATGATCGTAGATGACGAGCTTCAGGATGTTGCTCCAGATGACATGCAGCAGGATGTTGCAGTGATGATCAGGATGATCATAGATGACGAGCTTCAGGATGTTGCTCCAGATGACATGCAGCAGGATGTTGCAGTGATGATCAGGATGATCATAGATGACGAGCTTCAGGATGTTGCTCCAGATGACATGCAGCAGGACGTTGCAGTGGTGATGATCAGGATGATCATGGATACATCAGGATGATGTATGGTGAGTATCAGGTTGATACTTTGTGGCCGTGGATCAGGTTGTGCAGATGAGCATGTAATTCGTTGCCCTGGGAGATTTGCAGATGGTCTTGCGAGGTTTTGCCTATGGCATGTAATTCGTTGCCCTGGGACATCTGGCAAATGCTCTTTCGAGGTTTTGCTCTGGGAGGACATGTAATTCGTTGCCCTGGGAGATCTGCAGATAGTCTTGCGAGGTTTTTCCTATGGCATGTAATTCGTTTCCCTGGGATATCTGGCAGATGCTCTTGCGAGGTTTTGTCCTATGGCATGTAATTCGTTTCCCTGGGAGATCCGATAGGTTGGGCTGTGTGCCCGTAATCAGTCCTGGGATGCTCTTGCGAGGTTTTTCCATGACCACATGTAATTCGTTTCCCTGGGAGATCCTATAGGTAGAGCTGTGTGCTCGTAACAGCCTGGGATGCTCTTGCGAGGTTTTGTGGTGAGGTCACATGTAATTCGTTGCCCTGGGAGATCCTATAGGTAGAGCTGTGTGCTCGTAACAGCCTGGGATGCTCTTTCGAGGTTTTGTGACGCACGTAAAAGTCCCGAGGATTCCACAGTATGGCCAGTGATGATGAAGACCTGCAGGTGGTGGGCCTACATCCAGTATGAAAAAGGACTGGCTCTGTAGAACTTCCTATGACGAGTAGAGACAGAGATTGGACGAGATAGCAGCAGCAGTGACGATGATGATGATGACTCGATGACGATTATCCAGTGACGATGATCCAGAGAAGATGACTTGTGCCAGAAGAACTGTGCTGAGAAATACCTTCCTAGTTAAGAGGGAGTGTTGATGTATATGTAACTTCGGAATGTATTTCACATATATGTATATTGTATTCCTATAGAGATGGTATTATTTCTCTATAAGGAAGTGTCGTCATTTATATTGTAAGTGTCGTAACTTATACTTGATGGGTTATTAGACCACCTTGTTGGGGTCGGCCCTGTATAAGTCATGTGGGTCGAAGGGTTATTAGACCACCCTATTGGGGGTCGGCCCACTCAGCATTATGTTATGTGGTTAAGTTCGAGCCGACATGAGTTAGGTAAAAAGGCAAGTCAAGTCAAGTATAAATAGAGTGCGGGAGGCACTCTATTTACTCACTCACTTCTCACACATGCTCTCAAGGAGGAGAGGCACACTTATGGAGGAGGAGGATCTGCTTCTAGGTTATGGCTATCTCTCTTGGTTGGTTGTATCATTGATCTATCTATCTCTGAGGAAGTTATTGGGGTTTTTCACCTTTATGGTTTTCCCCAAGTAAATCTTTGTGTCTCTTGTGTGCTTGCATTATTGTCTCCATGATTGATATGCTGTAGATATGCTGTACATGTTGTTCTCTCAGTTAAGATCCTAGATCAGATTGAAGTAAATTCTGAAAATTTAACACAACCCATTGTCACTACTAGTCAACCACCTCCCGGTGTCGCTACCCCTTCGACATCTACGAATCCCCCTCCTCTTATCAAGCCCACTGGGGGCAGAGGTCCACAACCATATACCGTGTACCTCCTCCCAAAGCAGTTAAACCCCCCCTGTGTTTCGTGCTCCCCCCAAATGCTCGTTGTGTGATGCGTTAGGCCATCCGACTCATCAATGTCCACAATTGCCTACATTATAGGAACACATGCAAATGCTTGACGACGACCCCAACATCCCGGTTGTCAAAATTGATCCAACCCCTAAGCCTCGTGATAAATCACTGTGTACCAACCACCCTTGTGTAATATGCGGTGTTTACAGACATTACTCACATC
Organism: Larix kaempferi; assembly: GCA_027924585.1. Taxonomy (NCBI): domain Eukaryota; kingdom Viridiplantae; phylum Streptophyta; class Pinopsida; order Pinales; family Pinaceae; genus Larix; species Larix kaempferi. Next base: position 4,528,000 of record BSBM01000680.1, on the reverse strand, counting down.
ACTGTCCCAATCTCCCAGATTACCGAGCAGCTCTCTACAAGATGAATAATTTGGACCTTGAGACGGCACCCCCCACAATTGAGGAGATCCACCCCCCGATCTCATCCCCATCCAGAAATATTAACACCATTTGTATGATCTCTTCAACTACCATTCCCTCGCCAACCGATTTGACAGCTCAAAATTTCCGCAATGATGAGGTGATTCTTGAGGCTCTCACTGCCCCGGATTATCCCTGGGATGACATGCACCATCGCTCCTATTTCCTCCCAAAAGACTCCTCCTCTACCACAGCTACCCAATTTATGGTTGAGTCCAAAGATTTCCTTCCCACCAAAATCGACCAGTTTAAGGATCCCATTCCCACTCCTGATGCCTTTGAGGAAGGTAACATGGCCAACATGTCACTCACCATCCACATCGATATCTCTGACCCACCTGGTGCTCTTAAAATCACTACATTAGGAGCCTCCTGCAGTGAGTATGAGATTCGAGAGTACAAAAAACTTTTCCAAGAGTTCCATGATGTCTTTTCCTGGTCCTCTACCGAAATGCTGGTCTTGAACCCACTATCATAGAGTACCACCTTGACACCTCTGAGTCAAGGGGCATAATAGATTACCTCGACCCTGGGATAGGGGGCATGATCAACCATTTTGACCCTTCCCCATCACATCTATCTCAGCACGTCTGTGACCCCCTTGTTCAAACCAACACATATGTGATCCATAATCACAAACCCTATGCACATAGCATGGGGGTAGGTCATTAACCCTGCTCACTTTTTCACATTTGTGATCTCAACCATTTTTGAGGTCACATGTCACGTGTATAGTTGATTTGATTTGATACACCTAGTTATTTCCTTTAACCATTCCGAAGTCCTTAGGACCTCCATTTTTCACAACATTTTCACCATCGGATTCATATTTCCATGTCCGTGATGATGCTTGAGACCATTTCTCACTCTCACCAGGACCAATATCAACATTGTGTCTCGACACCTTATTGCCTCGGTTTGCATGCCACATCGGTCATAGCTCATTTTTGATATACCTTATATCATCGGATTCATTTTCCCGGGCCTATGATGATGCTTGAGATCATTTATCACTCTCACCCCCAAATTTTTTTGGGTATTTTTTCCAAAACGCCCCCCGTCGCCTCGGTTTGCGTGCCACATCGGTCGTTCTCCGTTTCGACATTTTATATATCGTCGGATTCATTTTTCCGAGCTCGTGATGATGCTTGAGATCATTTCTCGCTCTCACCTGGTACAGTTTCGACATTGCGTCCGAACACCTTGCTGCCTTGGTTTGTGCGCCACAATGGCCGCCATGAGATTGTTCCCAATTTTTACATGAGCCATTCACTCCTATCATACTGCAATTATTTCGTTATTTTTCCACGATTCATTATCCCGCAAGGAGGCCCATCAGTGTTCCCAACCACCCTCGTTCTTGGTCATCATCAATGTTCCTTGATTGAGCACTTCCTCCTTGCCTGGCCATTCCTTTTGTTCGGTATAATTTTATCCCTTTTTTGGGCCGGACAAGTCCTTTACGAAAGATGCACTTAGGGAGTTTCTGTTAAGCTCTTTTCTGACTCCTAAAAACAATGAAAAGATCACCGATCAATCTTGCTTCCTTTTGTGCTCGTTAAAGTACCTGAAAGGGTGTTTATCTGGTATAAGTTTAACCCTTTTCCTGACCTGGTAGACTAATTAAGAAAAAGGAATACTCTAGTCACACCGGCTAGAAGAGTTCTTCATTACATCCTTTTATGCTTCTTCGGGCCTTGGAGACTAACACACGAAAAAGAAACCCCCTGGAGTCTTCTTATCGTTTTCAGACTCTCTAAAATTTAAAGCAACCACAAGCATGCATTGTCCTGGGCTCGTACAAATCCACACGACAGTACCATTCCATTATTTCAAAGTCTTCTTATCACTTGCAGACTCCTTAAAATTGAAAGCAACCACGAGCATGAACTGTCCTGGGCTCGTATAAATCCACACGATAGTACCGTTATATACACACTTCTTCTAGTTCCTCAACCCATGAAGAAGTCGCCCCATGCCTCTTTACACTATGATTGCTCATCTCGGTAGCACCCCCAATCAGGTCGCCTTTGTTCAGAGTATTCTGCAGTCTCCTGTCATTTTACACCAGCTTCAGTATCACTCATCCCAGTCACTATCCTCGACCCATTACAGCTATGATCCCTTTCCCATCAGTCATTTTCATATGTTGCCCGATCGTCCCCACCATCATACTCTGAACAAAGGAAGTTTGAGTCCACCCACTCTACTTTCCCAGTTATCCCCCATAGTCTGTCAGTCCTACCATCAGTACTCTCATACTTTGGTTCTCCACCTCACGCTCCTATCAAGGAAACATCATTTCCTTGCTATTTGCAGGTCTCCCTCTGTCGACGACAGTCCCTCTATTCCAGAGGATAGACCCAGAGGTCCATACGCATTGGACCCATCACCATCAGTGGTGTGTGCCTATGGACCATTTTGAGAGGAGTCATCATTGCCTCTCCGAGTGGTTGTTTCTCACATGCTCGACTTCAACACCCTGATCGCATCGTTGAGAATCGTGCAGGGTTTATATCCCTTCAGTTATTGGTCGAAGACCCCAGATTTCCCCCGACTCTAGCACATTGGTGAGTCACTTTGGAACACCCAGTTATATGTTCCCGTGGATGTCTGAGTTGCGTTGGTGACTGTATTCGGAAGCCATCTAGTTGTATGCTTCCTTGAGTACCCAGTTCAGTTCCAGTTCAGTGTACCATTGAGAGTATGACTCCCTGTCACTATGATCCAGCAGCTCATTCGTTCCTCTGGTACCACACTCAATAGCACTATTGTATTTCCAGTGTATCAGTTCTTCCGCTAAGACATGGTCAGCCCAGTAGTATGTCCCAGATTTGTGTCCCCTCTGGACCCTTATGATGTACACAGTGGTTCTCTATGTATCCTACAGGTCCCCCTTTTTTCGGGCCTCACAGTTACTGTTTATCTATACCTTGATAAGAGCATGGGAATGTCCACCTCGTCCATATGTTAAGATTATTCCTCATACATTATTGAGGTCATGTACTTTCAGCTTTTGCAGTTTGTTTGAGACCATTTTTTCAGGCTCTAGTTCGTTCCTTCTGTTCTCCACACCCCAAGAAAACCATCAAAAGACTTATGATGTCTATCGGCCATACGATGAGCTCCTGCCCTCACACATCAAGAGGCAATCTGTTAACACCCAAAAAGTGCTCACTACCTCATCTACCCCATTACATGACTCATTTGTTCATATTTCTTACCATATTTGCCTTCAAAACCCTCTAAAAAGGGCCAAAAGGCCAAAAAAGCCTCCAAAAGGCCACAAAACCATTTAAAAAGCCTCCGAAAGGCTAAAAAACCCTTTTTGCCCCCAAAATAATCCAAAATTCCTTCAAAATAGCAAAAACCCTCTAAAAAGGGAATAAAAATATATAAAAAAAGAGGAAAAGAGGAGGAAAAAACCCTATACAACTGACCTAAACCATATGGTTCCCTAAACCATGGGCCAGCACTCCACCACTAAAAACCTATAAATAGGTGATGGAGATCCCTCATTTCATATCCACAATCAAATATACCCTTACTCTGCCAAAATCACTCTTGAAACCCTAGTTCACCCTTGAGCTACTTTCACCTTTGAGTGCCCCTTTGGGCCATTTCCAACCCTTTGGAGAAAGAGAAGGAGCAAAGCTGGAGTTTGGAGCAACCCTCTTGAACCATTGCAACAACTTCGCCAACCTTCACATTGGAGGTAAAATTTTAATACAAAGAAAACCATTTATTATTTCTTGTCTCTTATGTTCCATGCACATGTTAAGAATAATTTCCATTTTAATGTATTGTCTTTTTATTACTGTTTATTGAACTGCTACTAAGGAGACCATTCTCCTTAGTAGGTGTTCATTTGCACAAGCTAGGGTGAAAACCCTAGCTACATCATGTATCATGGCATGTTCAGGTTGTCCCTTTAATTTGTAGAATCCTCCCTCTTGCTCTTCAATCACTACTGCATCATTTATGGTCTTATCCTTTGGCCACATGAGTACTTGGCCATCTACAAATGCAACCCTCATGCCTTTTGCATCCAATGCAGATATGGAGAGTAGATTCTTCTTGAGCCCAGGTACATATAGGACCTGTTTCATCTTCAAATACTTTCCCGAGTCTAGGTTGTAAGAAGCTTCACCACTTCATTTGATAGGATATTTGTATTCATCCCCAAGTTTCACCTTATGGGGTGACTCATGTTCAGATAGGTTTACAAAAGATTCTTTAAACCTAGTCATGTGTTTGGAAGCCCCACTGTCAATAAGCCAACCATTACAACCATGATAGATAGTACCTGTGAGAGCATAGATTAGAACATATTCATATTCGCTTGATGATTCATCACTTTCTGATCTAGCCTTCTTCTTGGGAGGTACATCATCCTCAGTAGCATGAGCATGATATCTTCTTTTTCCATTCTTCTTCTTCTTGTTGAAGTTGTTGTTGTTGTTGTCCTTTTTTTTCTTGGGACAATCTACAACAAAGTGTCCCTTCTCATTACATGTGAAGCATCTTAGATCCTTCTTATTCTTTTGATGGTTGTGAGAGGATCTCTTGTAATGAGAGTGCTCATTCTTGGGCTTGCTTCTTTTGCTGTGAGCTGAGAGAGCTTATTCTTCACTTCCCATATTTTATTCTCGAGCTACAAGCTTAGCCTCTTCTTGTGAACATTCCTCCCATAGTATACTAAAGGAGATCAACTTCCTTCTTGCACAAATTTCTTGAATAAAGGAATCCCATGACCTAGGTAGGCCATTCAGAGTGGTCATGACAATTTCACCATTCTCCACCACTTCATCCATAGCTTCAAGTTGTTCCTAGATCTGAGAGACCTTAGAGAAATAGGATTGAATGGTCTCTCCATTCTGAAGCTTTACCCCTTTCAATTGATTCCACGGAGTCATCTTCCGATTTATGTTCTTCCCTTCAAATAGCTTGGTTAGGGAGTCAAACATTTCCTTGGGTGTCTTTAGAGATGACACATGTCGTATGAGATGGTCTTTGATAGAATCAGCAATGATCCTCTTTTCCTTGAACAAGTTCTTCTTATGCAAGGCTTTAGCCTCTTCTTCCTCTCGGACAGGGACCTTAGAACTTATGTAAGTATCCAACTCATTTTCTTCCAGGATTAACCCAATCCTATACTTCCATGCTCGGAAGTTATCAGGCCCTTCAAGCTTATCCTCAAGCTTGGTGTGGTGAGACATCTTAAAGAGTACTTCAAATGGAAATAGAAAATATTTAGGTCTTACCACTTGATTTGCAGAAATCTAGATCTGGTCTCGGATTAGGGTTTGTTAGAGAAACCCCAAAAATTAAAAATGTGAATTTCAAATTTCTAAAAGGATAGAAAGATGCGCCTTGATGAGCGAATCAACCTATTATATTCATATTTTGAGATCTACAAATTTTCACCCTTCAGAAATGCCTTTTAGTCTTCCTAAATTCTCTTGGCAGGACCCTGAATTAGGGTTTGAGTTTCCGAGAGCTTTACCCAACCAAAAATCTCGATCCAAAGCTCTAAACTTCTATTTTTCCAAGGATCTTCTAGCTATGTCTTCAAATTTCAGAAATTCCTATTTTTGTGGAAACCCTAATGTTTAGGGCCAAAACTGAAAGTGCTCAGAATTGAATTCTAATTGGACAGATAGATTCTCCTTAATGAGTAAAGTCAATCTACCTTACTGCTTTTCCAAAATCTGTGGAACAAAACCCAATAAACAAGAAACCCTAGTTTCCGCCACTACACAATGTCTTCTTCTCACGGAAGCTTAGATACCATGTTAAGTTTTTAGCATTAATTCAATATACTCTAGGATCTTTACTGAGAGAATAACATGTACAACATATCAAGTATAACAATGCATATCAATCACACCAAGCAATCACATGAGACAATAGACACACATAGTTTCATTGGGGAAAACCATAAATGTGAAAAACCCCACAACATCCTCGGAGATAGAAAGAGCAATGATACAACAAAAGTACAAGAGATAGTCTTCTCCTAGCAGCTGATCCTCCTCCTCACATGTACGGCACTTTCCGAGTGATGGAAGAGTGAGTAATGAGATGATCAAATAGAGATCTCCCAATCTCTATTTATACTTGTCCTATCCTGCACAATAAACCAGTCGGGCCGACTTATCTAACTTAGCGTAATAACCTATGGTTACATTAATCTGGGCCGACCCCTTACTAGGTGGTCTAATAACCTATCAACAAGTTACAACACTTGTGACACTTGTCAATACAAATGATGACACTTCCATATAGAGGAATAATACATCTCTATAGGAGTACAATAAAATACATAGATGAAATACATTTCGAAGTTACATATACATCAACAATAAAATTAAAGCCATGATAGACTAGCGGATTCCCCAAAACCTAAAGAATCTTCGAGTATTCTTAGGGCTAACAAGGTACTACCGCAAGTTTGTTCGAAATTATGGAAGAATAAGAATGCGTCTAACAACATTATTGAAGAAATATTCATTTTATTGGACTTCGAAGGCAACTCAAGCTTTTGAACAACTTAAACAGGCAATGCACAAAACTCCTGTATTGGCCACACCAGAATTCACAAAAAACTTTATTGCTGAATGTGATTCTTCAGGAAATGGCATTGGCGTTGTTCTAATGCAAGAAGGAAACCCACTTTCTTTCACAAGTCATCCAATCAAGGGAAATAACTTACAAAAGACCATTTATGAGCAGGAAATGTTAGCAATACTGCATGCTCTTAAGAAAAGGTATCCTTATCTAATAGGCAGGCACTTCAAGGTCAAAATAGATCATGATAGTCTTAAATACTTCTTGGAACAAAGACTATCTTCAGAAGAGAAACAAAAGTGGGTAACCAAGATGTTGGGATATGACTTTGAAATCATCTATAGAAAGGGGAAACATAATGTAGTGGCAGATGCACTCTCCATAAAAGATGAATATGTTAGGGCAATACTTTGTTTCATTTACATTCTACAACTAGATTTGATAGTAGCAGCAAGGGAAGAATGGAAAAAAGACCTACCTGTGTGGACTTCCATTCAAAATCTATAGAATGAACCTAGTGTATTAGATAGTTTTTTGTGGAAAAATGATTCACTATGGTATAAGTATCACTTATATTTATGCAAAAAACTCCCAACTCAAGAAGAAGGTCCTTTTAGAATTACATGATTCTCCTATAGGTGGGCACTCAGGATTCCTAAAAACTTACCACATGGTCAAGAAGGAATTTTTTGGGCAAGTCTTAAATATGATGTTCAAAGTTTTGGGACTAAATGCTTGGATTTATAACATAATAAGGGTGAAACATTTAAGACCCCAGGACTTCTACAACCATTAGACATATCTTTCCAGTGTTGAGAGGAAGTATCCATGGATTTTATCACAAGTCTACCCAAGTCCGAAGGAAAGAATGTTATTATGGTGGTTGTTGATAGACTCATGAAGTATGCAAACTTTTGTGCACTCGCTCACTGTCACGTACCGACCCTTGGACCCAATGCAAGGAAGGGAACATGCTACCAATCTATGGGGCTTTTCATAAAACTCAGCCCATTCATTAGATGCATACAGTTAAAAAGAGAAGTGTGCAAATGTAAATCAAACAAATATGCACAACAGAAATAAATTCATCCACACACATTTTCATATGCACTCACTATATCAATAACAGTCATTAATTTAAGCATTTGCATAAGTAAATACATAGACAAAAAAACACTTATCTTCATTTTGCAACTGCCCCAGGAAACTAGCTATGTCGCTGCAACTTTCCAACCAGCCATAGGCTCTTCAACAGCTTATACTGAGTCTGTCCGAAGGCCACCCCCGAGTTGGGCATGATTCTCACTAGGACAAAGGTGACAAAGCTCATTCACAGCCAATTAATCATTTTCTTCTGAGCCAAGCCAGTCCATTTCCTCTGAGAAGCCAGGCCACGACGCCGATGGCGACAGGTAGGCAAAGGAGTGGAAAGGGATAGGCCATGATGCAATTGCAACCATTTTGAGGATTGTGGCTACCAGAAGCGCGTGTGAGCGATAAGTGGCTGAGATAGAGCAAGCGGAGCAGGCCATTGACGGCAATAGCTAGGGTGGCAGTTAGCCACGCCAGTTTTGGAAACCTTAGGGTTTTGGCCTAATGATTGTAAATACATGACCTACAGGCATGATCTATAAATAAGGCACAATATTGTAAGGGAAGGGTGACTCTTCAGTTTTGATTAAGTGGCTGAGCTAGAGCAAGCGGAGCAGGCCGTCGACGGCAATAGCTAGGGTGGCAGTTAGCCACGCCAGTTTTGGAAACGTTAGGGTTTTGGCCTAATGATTGTAAATACATGAACTACGGGCATGATCTATAAATAAGGCACAATATTGTAAGGGAAGGGTGACTCTTTAGTTTTGATTAAGTATTTGGGTATTGTAGAATCTTAAGCTTAGAAAATCCATTGTAAAGGCTCTGCAGCTAAGTGCACAGAAAACTATCTAAGAGAGAGAAGAGAGTCTACAGCTGAGTGCGCAGACTAAGAACGGTTGTACCCTTCCCATTAAGAGCAATATTAACAACCGTTCTTGTGGACGTAGCCTCCATCCAGGGGGTGAACCACATTAAATTCTGTTTTACATGACCATTGTGTGTTTATGATTGTTCAATTGCTTGATATGAATGTTTAATGCTGGAAACTTCTGTTATGTGATTGCTTTTATATGTATTCGCCACAGAGAATGGGAATAATATGTTAAGTAATACATGCGCAGAGGAACCCTACCTCCTCAAGATTTGGAACTATAATATTTCCTTTAATAAACCCATATCAAAATTATACATACATTGATTTTATTTACAAAATAATACCCTTTCACTTTGATAAAAATAAAATTTAAAATTTGTTATTTAAGGTTCTTTAAAATTTGCAAATGCTAAATAGATTCGATTCTAAATCACTACCAAAATTTTATTTCGCAGGATAATCGAGGCGAGGAAATATTTAATTTCGCAAAATATTCTACTTGGGGAAGTTTTTAATACCTAGCTCACGTCAAATTTGTGTACACTCGGAGATCTGCTGTGTTTGTGTGAGAATGCAGAAATCACAAAATGTCTTCAGGAATGTGTATGAGTTCAAGATTGTCGAGAATAAGGTTCGAATGGAAGAGCTGGAATTCCAAAAGCTGGAAGAAGATCTTGAAGCAACTTTAAAGCTCACCAGATCGCAGAGCAAATACAGAACCCAATTGTCTCAGAAATCCGTCACCAAAAAATCGATCACCAAACCCGTCCGCAGATCCAAAACCCGATCTGCTCGAAAATCGGTAAGTGGAAGCAATCCCAGTCATCCCAACATAACAAGAGACTTACAGGAAAATGGTGGGGGAATACACGCAAATTCTCGACTACACCAACGTTTTCCTGCTAATATGCAGCTGCCCACAAGCTTTTTCATGACAAGATTTTTGACCGAGCACTCTAACTGCCATTTTTGCATAAGGGAGAAGGTCTGCGAGGAAAAAGATTGTGAACGTTGTGTCAATGGAGTCGTTGGAAAGGCTTGCATAGGAAAAACAGATTGCTCTATGTGCCATTCAGATACTGGTGTGTTTTGTAGAAGATGCTTGAAATTGCGTTACGGGGAAGATCTTGAGACGGTGCGGGAAAATAAGAATTGGATGTGTCCACATTGTCACCCTCTCCTGGTTCGTTGTGGAACTCTGAGCTATGGCTCGATCTTCTCTGTGTTCGGAATTTGTGTGACTGTTCTCTCCAATCTACAGAACTCCCCGAACTCTGCTCTGCAACTCCAACACAATGTAACTTCTTCTCTGCTCTTTGCCTACGCATAAGCCTTTTACTCTGCTGTTGTTATTCCTGAGACCACTGTAATCTCCAAGACATGCATCCTCTGTCAGCCGATCCTTCCATGATCCTGCAGACCTGCAAATGTGAGCGCCCCAACCGTGATGCACAACCTCTGCCTGTGACGACATCTATCATGTCTTCACCCACCTACAATAAATACCATTAAATTCCTTAGCAACCCCGAACTATTGCCAATTACTCTCCTTGACTTCTATGCATCCTTCTGACAAGCTATAGAAAACCATCACATTGACCATACATTATGTCAGCTTCGACTCACCTGTTGGCTTCCTTCGCAACCCAAGGCTTCTCCAGTCCACCCCTTCCTCCTCACTTGGCTCATGCCCAACCTATCAATATCGCGGTCTAACAATATGTCGACCTTACTGTGAATTTGCAGAAACTTGTCGTCTATCGACATTCGCATGTCAACTATCGGTTGTCATCTGTCGACCTCAACATGTCGACTCTCGACCTTTGCACTCATGTTGACTGCTTCGACAGTTCCCTGCTTGACTTATTGACTTCGACGAGTCAATCTACTTCACGCACCAGCGGTCTTCAGCACTCCCTCTGGTTGGTCTCTTCATGTCGATCAACTTCAACTCATCTTCCTAGGCCCCAATGCTCCTGCATCACAGTCTGTCGTCTTACCCCTATGTATGTTTCTCGTTCTTACGACCCCTGTTTTTCCATTGTGAGTCAGTCGGTAAATCATTTACCTGCCACTGCACACACTCAAGGCACACATCAGTAGTGTTGCACTATAAAAATCCTTCATTGTATTTATGGGGTACATCATCATAATCTGTCAATCAGTCGAGCATATATCATTCAATCACTTCTATTTCATAATCTCTCAGTCAGTCGAGCATATATCATTCAATCACTTCTATTTCATAATCTCTTAGTCAGTCGAGCATATATCGTTCAATCACTTCTATTTCATAATCTCTCAGTCAGTCGAGCATATATCATTCAATCATTTCTATATCATAATATCTCAGTTAGTCGAGCATATACATCATTCATTCATCATTCATTCTGCTAATCATTAAGCAAAGCATTCATTCATTTATTGTTTTTAAGAAAAGTATCCATTTCTATAAGTGCCGTTCAATCATTTCAAATATTCATAGGACCATTTTACTAAATTTTATTCGGTTGGGTTACCAAGCAAGTGTCTTAAAGTCTACAGTCAGTCAATGTACTGAGGCGGGCATTACAAACTTCCAAAAAACTTATTGTTTGTTAAATTTTGAGCATTAATTCACAATACTCTAGGATCTTAACTGAGATAATAACATATACAATATATCAATGCATAACAATCACAATAATCATGACAAGCATCACAAGAATCAAAAGCAAGAGAGACAAGAGACACATAGTTTCCATGGGGAAAACCCTAAGGTGAAAAACCCCACAACTTCCTCAGAGATAGAGAGAGCAATGGCTCAACAAAAGTACAACCAAAATACACTGAGATAGTCTCCTATTAGTAGATGATCCTCCTCCTCACTAGTGCACCACTTTCTAAGTGAGAGAAGTATGAGTTTCCAAGTGATCCAAGTAGAGATCTCTCGATCTCTATTTATACTAGTCTATTTTCCCAGTGACCTTATGGGGCCGACTTGTATAGCTATGTATATCAACCATTTAATATATATTTCAGGGTCGACCCCAGACATGGTGGTCTAATAACCCTTCGCCAAGTACACACACTTGCGACACTTGTCAATACACATGACGGCACTTCCTTATAGAGGAATAACACATCTCTTATAAGGGTACAATAAATATATATGAAATACATAGATGAAATACATTCTGATGTTACATATACATCAACACTCCCTCTTAACTAGGAAGGTATTTCTCGACACAGTTCTACTAGACAAGTCTTCTTCTCAGGATCATCATCATTGATGCATCGTCATCATCATCGTCACTGCTGCTGCTATCTCAACCAATCTCTGACTCTACTCATCATAGGAAGTTCTACAGAGCCAGTCCTTTTTCATACTGGATGTAGGCCCACCACCTGCAGGTCTTCATCATCACTAGCCATACTGTGGAATCCTTAGGACTTATTACGTGCTACAACAAAACCTAGCTGTAGCATCCCAGGCTATTACGAGCACTCAACTCTACCTATCGGATCTCCAAGGAGCACATTACATGTGACCCATCACAAAACCTGGATGAAGAATCCCAGGTTGTTACAAGCACACAACTCTACCTGTCGGATCTCCCAGGAGCACATTACATGTGACCCATCACAAAACATGGCTGAAGCATCCCAGGCTGTTACGAGCACACAGCTCTACCTGTCGGATCTCCCAGGAGCACATTACATGTGATCTCACCACAAAACCTGGCTGAAGCATCTGAGGCCTTCTTCATCCTGTCCAGATCTCCCAAGAGAAAATTACATGTGGTCCACCACAAAACCTGGCTGAAGCATCTGAGGCCTTTTTCATCCTATCCAGATCTCCCAGGAGCAAATTACATGCCATAGGAAAAAACCTTGCAAGAGCATCTCAGGATGTTACGGGTACACAACTCCGACCTGAAATCTCCCAGGACACAAATTACATGTCCTCCCAAAGCAATGGCTTGAAAGAGCATCCCAGGCTGTTACGGGTACACAACTATGACCTATAGGATCTCCCAGACATGCTCATCTGCACAACCTGATCCACGGCCACAAAGTATCATCCTGATACTCACCATACATCATCCTGATCATCATCACTGCAACATCCTGCTGCATGTCATCTGGAGAAGCTCGTCATCCAAGATCATCCTGATCATACAATGCATCTACCTAATGCATACCAAGTATCTACCTGATACATATCATCATACACAGTGTATTCACCTGATAAATAGATACATGATCCACACAATGTATCCATCAACATACATGATCTACCTGATCATACCTGATACATATCAACATACATGATCTACCTGATCATACAATGTATCCACCTGATACATATACAGGTACATGGTCCAAGCATCCAACATGATGCATATACAAAATACATACAAATGATCCAACTGATCATATCCAACATCCAACATGATGCGTACATACATATACATATAAATGATCCAACTGATCATATCCAGCAGAAACTAGAACATCATCCTGATGCTCATCATCCAACACTTACATCCATAGCCATGTGAAGGATCCTCCTTCCAACATGCTTGGAGTGGCTTCAACAAATGTGTCCATCACTTCTTCCTCAAAGTGTCATCGATCTGAAGAACACCAAGCCTCTCCCTGAAGTATTCAAACTTCACTCTGGCTAGTGGCTTTTTCAGTACATTTGCAATATGCTCGTCCATCGCAACATACAGGAGCTTCACAGTTGCTCTCTACACCATATCCCTGATATAGTGATATTTGATCTCTATGTGTTTTGACCTGTCATCAAACACTGGGATCTCGGACAGCTTCACACAACTCTGGTTATCGTAAGAGATACTAGTAGCATCCAACAGGAGATCAAATAACTCAGACAGTAGCTTTCGTAGCCATACTGTCTCACAACTAGCTGAACAGGCTGCAACATACTATGCCTCAGTTGTACTCAGTGATACATAGGATTGATTCCTACTAAACCAAGAGATCACACCTGATCCCATACTGAAGCAGCACCCAAATGTGCTCTTCCTATCTATAGCACTGCCAACCCAATCTGAATCAACATAACCCTACAGGTTAAACTTTTGATTCGCTTCATACTTGAGCCCATAATCCACTGTACCCTTCAGGTACCTTAGAACATGCTTTTCAGCAACCAGGTGAACACTCCTCGGATCTGTCAGGAATTGACTCAATGTGTTCACAACAAAGCAAATATCTGGTCTCGTGTTTGTCAAGTACATCAAGGACCCAATCATCTGACGATACATAGATACATCAACTGGCTTAGATGAAGCATCACATAGAAGCTTCGGGTTCGATGCCATAGGTGTGGCCATGGCCTTGCAATCCATCATCCTGAATCTCTTTAGGATATCTACTGTGTACTTCCCTTGACCAAGGAAGATCCCACCTGCACTCTGCCACACCTCCATACCTAGGAAATAATGCATCATTCCCAAATATTTCATATCGAACTCGGCAGCAAGCTTCCTCTTAGTATCTGCAATCAATCTGTCATCTCTTGTTACAAATAAGTCATCCACATACAGGGGTAGAATCACAGGATTCCCTTCCTCAACCTTGTAGTAAACGCTGGAATCCGCTTTACTCTTGGTAAAGCCCAAACTAGATAGGAAACTATCTATCCTACCATACCAAGTTCTGGGAGCTTGCTTCAAGCCATACAAGGCTTTCTTCAATCTGCACACATATGACTCCCTATCATGTATTTCAAAACTGAGTGGCTGCTCCACATAGACTTCTTCTTCAACTACACCATTCAAGAAAGCTGTCTTGAAATCCATCTGGTGTATCTTCCATTTTATCACTTTTATACTTCTCTAGGTTGCCATCTACAGCATGCTTGATCTTGTATATCCATTTGGAAGTCACAACAAACTTCTCTTTAGGTCTTGGGACAACATCCCAAATATCATTCTTCATGATCGACGGATCATGGAATTCTTCCCGTATCCTGGGAACTTCAATATCTTCAATAGATAAATCTTGTTGCTTTGAACAAATGTTGTAGTCCTTCTTTTGTAGGTGAAGGTATACGGTCTTTCCTACAAAACAAGTTAGATTGCATGATTAGAAACATCTCGTAATTTTCAGAACAAATTCTTTCACATAAAGAAATATGTCATACAGTCATGCAATTGTTTAAGCCAATGCTTCAATACAACATTTATCCATGTTCCATAACTTTCTAGATGCCTTCGAGTCTCTACCAGAACATTCTTAAGAGTTTGCACTACTCCCAACATGTCAGCAAAGAGGTTTCATTCTCTATAAGTAGCAATGGAATGTTGTACAGTGCCATAGGCCACTTACCCGTCATATGCATATTAGTAGTATATTGTTCATTAATACAATCATTCTAATATGCACAATACATATCCTACGTCTAGGAACATGAGCATATAAATCATTGAAATTTTTTATTTAAACAAACAAATATGCAAGAAATGATAATTGAAATACTTATCTTTGTTTGTTTGTTGGATGGGCACCTTATGAGTCTTTGCTTCCTTGGAGGAGCTGCTAGAGTCCTAATCTGAAGTAGCTTCTTCTACACCTTTTTTTTGTGAAATGTAGAAAGATGATCAACTCCCTCTGAATATCTGCATCCTTGCAGGAACTACTGGAGTGTGCTTTTTCTTGATCTTTGATTCTTTTGCAGGGGCAACTGGAGTGTGCTCCCTCTTGATCTTTGCTTCCTAGATTACCTGTTCTTGAACTTATATTCATCCTTGGTCCCTAAGCATTCTTATTAGTATCATGATTGTGTTATCCTTGTGATCTCATACAAAATCATGCATTCATTAGTATATTCTTAGAACTATCAAAACACAATAATCTCAAGCATGTATAGTCATGATCATTTCAAACAGAAATAATAAGCATTAGCATTCAGGGTTTATATAGGACTCTTATGGTTAGTCATAACATGTCTAAACCTGTGATCACTCAAACCTATGACTCTTCTTGGTTAGTCATAATATTAAATAAGGTAAGACACATAATATGCATATACCCATGATTATTCAAACCTATGTCTTTATGAACAATCATCATCAATCATGTCATGCATACTTATATAAGAGATCCTATGATATAAGGAAAACATACTTGTTCACCATATTTTCTAGTTATGTCTAGTAATGTTTTCGTGTTCTCTTCAATGTCCTGCATAACTCATAAGTTAACCTTTTCAAAAACAATTTATACATACCTCTATGTGATTCATGACTATGGATGAATCTTTGTCTTCATGTCACCATGACATTTTCAGGTTGTCCCTTCAATTTGTACAATCCTCCCTCTTACTCTCCAATCACCACTGCATCATCAATAGATTTACCCTTTGGCCACACTAGGACTTGTCCATCCACAAATGCAACCCTCATGCCTTTTGCATCCAATGCAGAGATGGAGAGAATGTTATTCTTGAGCCCAGGTACATAAAGGACTTCTTTCATCTTCAAAGATTTTCCAGAATCTAGGTTGTAGGAGGCTTCACCACTTCCTTTGATAGGGTATTGATAATCATCCCCAAGTTTCACCTTATGGGGTGACTCATGTTCAGATAGGTTTACAAAATATTCCTTAAACCCAGTCATGTGTTTGGAAGCCCCACTGTCAATTAACCAATCATTACAACCATGGGAGATAGTACCTGTGAGAGCAGAGATTAGAACATACTCTTCTTCACTTGATGAGTCATCTTCACTTTCTGCCCTAGCTTTCTTCTTTGGAGGTTCATTATCTTCGGTAGCATGAGCATGGTACCTTGTTTTGTTACCCTTCTTCTTCTTGCTGGAGTTGTTGTTGTCCCTTTTGTTCTTGGGACATTCTGAAGCAAAGAGACCCTTCTCATTACAAGAGAAACACCTTAGATCTTTCTTGTCTTTGTGATAATGATGAGAAGATTTCTTCTTGAGATGGGATGGCTCCCTCTTGAACTTGCCCTTCTTAGTGTGAGCTGTGAGAGCTTGATCTTCATTCCCCATCTTTTCTTCTCTTGCCACAAGCCTTGCTTCTTCTTGGGAACATTCCTCCCACAATCTACTGAAGGAGATTAATTTCTTTCTTGCACAGATCCCTTGGATAAAAGAGTCCCATGACCTAGGTAGGCCATTCAATGTGATCATAACAATTTCACCATTCTCCACCATTTCATCTACAGCTTCAAGTTGTTCCTTGATTTGAGAGACCTTGGAGAAATAGGATTGAATGGTTTCTCCATTCGACATCTTGACCCCTTTCAATTGATTCTGCAGGGTCATCTTTCGATTTATGTTCTTTCCTTCAAACAGCTTGGTCAAAGAGTCAAACAAAACCTTGGGTGTCTTTAGAGAAAACACATGGGGTATGAGATGGTTTTTGATAGAATCAGTAATGATTCTCTTTTCCTTGGCCAAGTTCTTCTTATGATATACCTTAGCCTCTTCATCCTCTAGGATAGGGATGTCTTCTTTTATATATGAGTCCAACTCATTCTCTTCCATGATTAACCCAATCCTATACTTCCAAGCTCGGAAGTTATCAGCCCCTTCAAGTTTATCCTCAAGCTTGGTGTGGTGAGACATCTTAAAGAGTACTTCAAATGGAAATAGAAAAGATTTAGGTCTTACCACTTGAAATGTTGAAAACTAGATCTCGTCCCGGATTAGGGTTTGTCGAAAAAACCCTAAAAATTCAAAGTGTGAATTTCAACTTTCTGAAAGGATAGAAAGATGCGCCTTGATGAGCTGACCAACCTGGTGTATTCAGAATTTGAGATCAGCAAAGCTTTACCCTTTAGATTTGCCTTTTTGTCCGCCCGGGTTCACTACGGAGAGCCCTGAATTAGGGTTTTAGTTTCCTGGAGATCTACCTAGCCAAAAATCTCGATCCAAAGCTCTACACTTCGATTTTTGCAAGGAGCTTCCAGATATGTCTTCAGATTTAAGAAATTCCTATTTTTGTGGAAACCCTAATTTTTAGGGCCAAATCTGAAAATGGTCAGAATTGAATTCTGATTGGACAGATATATTCTCCTTAATGAGTAGAGTCAATCTACTATATTGCGTTTCTAAAATATGTGGATAGAAACCCAATAAACAAGAAACTCAAGTTTTCATCACTCCAAAATGTCTTCTTCTAAGGTTAGCTCTGATACCATGTTAAATTTTGAGCATTAATTCATAATACTCTAGGATCTTCACTGAGAGAATAACATATACAGTATATCAATGCATAACAATCACAATAAGCATGACAAACATCACAAGAATCAAAAGCAAAAGAGACAAGAGACACAGACTTTGCGTGGTGAAAACCCTAAGGTGAAAAACCCCACAACTTCCTCAGAGATAGAGAGAGCAATGGCTCAACCAAAGTACAACCAAAATACACTGAGATATTCTCCTAGTAGCAGATGATCCTCCTCCTCACTAGTGCACCACTTTCTGAGTGAGAGAAGTATGAGTTTCCGAGTGATCCAAATAGAGATCTCCCGATCTCTATTTATACTAGTATGTTTTCCGAGTGACCTTATGGGGCCGACTTGTCTAGCCAGGTATATCAACCATATAATATATATTTCAGGGCCGACCCCACACATGGTGGTCTAATAACCCTTCACCAAGTACACACACTTGCGACACTTGTCAATACACATGACGACACTTCCATATAGAGGAATAACACATCTCTTATAAGGGTACAATAAATATATATGAAATACATAGATGAAATACATTCCAAAGTTACATATACATCAACATTGTTTTTGCCTCTTACGGAAGTGAACTTATACAATTTTGAACATTATAAAGAACTTATTTTGGAATTATGAATTTAGATATGTTATACATATGAGATAAAAACTCATCATTCTCATACTTAAGAATTAATTATATATATATATAGTATTCTAAGGTTTTTAGTATTTCATATTAGAAATCTTTAACTACTTTCTATGTTGATGATAAATGTGTAAAACCATTACATTAGAAGCACAACAATAACAATTTGTCCAAATTGTTTTCTTGTCACAATTTGTAAAATGCTTTTATGAATTTATGGTATGACCATGTTCTTCATTGAAAAGGTAAAAAATATGATTGATGTTTCTTAATGGTAAATTAAATAATTTTTGGTGAGAAGAATACTCGATTTATTTAGATTTTATTTCTTAAGTATTATTAAACTATTTTTATTAACAATAACAGTTCTTGAATTTAAGTTGAGATTTATATTTTTAAAACTTTTCTCTAATTATTTAGAATATATATGCTATGGTATTATTATTATCAAACATCATTAAATTGATCTTGCGATTGAGTGGTTATTTGGTCTCTAGCTGAACCCACAATATATTGATCTTAGAGAAATGAGTGATTATATTTCTGGGACTCAAGGCTATTGGAACTCCACCATCTTACTCTTGTAATCTTCTCAAGGAGTTGAAATTCGTGTATTGTAGGTCCTTTAACATTTCATCTTTCATGTTTTCAAAGTTACCATATTCAGGAAGTTACTTTTTATTATAAATGTAGTTTCAAGGTTTGGTACTCTTTCATTAAGATTGGACAATCCAAATTCCACTTCTTTATGTTATTTTTTTAATTGATGAGCCATCATTAAGTTTAATAGCAAGTATAATTGTTTCCATCATCTTTTTCCATGTGATCCCACTATTACATACTAGAGTTATTCTATAATTTTTTTTAATCTATAACAACTTTTAATTCATCCTAGATAAATATACCAATAAAAACTTATTCAAATTTCAAATTTGCATGCCTTAAAAAATGCTAGTCCAGCCAACCCCCTCCTTAAAGTATATCTAATGTTTTGTCCCCTCTGATTCTCAAAGTGTTGTCTATATTTGTCTAATATTACTTCTCTCCAATGTCAAAGGTTTGACCAAATTCTAATGTTCCAAGAGAAAGTTATGGTAACTTCCAAAAAACTTGTTGTTTTGTCTCTTTTAGAAGAGTGAACTTGTACATCTTGGCACTCGTATTTTTTTTCTACTTATGATATTTTTACTAGAAACACAGTGGCACATCTTATTTCTCATGCAATATGTGGTAATCGATTCTTAACTCACATGTTTCTCGTATAATAGTTTTACACAAAACATTTCGAAGCTATAACAATATAGGACTTGAAATTATCCCACAGGTAGAATGCAATGTGACCTAAGGATACAAAAAAAAATCTTTTCTAAAATGTCCCATAACATTTAAAACTAGGTATACCTACTATAATAACAGATAATGAGTACAATTACAATTAAAATTAAGGATCTAAGCAACCAATAAAGAAAATAATAATATAATAATAGAAATGTTATATCACGATATCAATGAGTTTTGTAGAAGATAACCTTTTATAGATGAATGGTTTCTTGTCATGTTTTTGTAGTAGAGAAAAAGTCACTCTTAAAAAAAAAAATACGTACGTCTTACATAAAGTATAGATATATTTATATACAGATTTGACAAAAGCATTGCATTAGTTTTGTCATAATTTTACTACATATTTAATTCTTTAAGAGAGAACATAATTCAATTTAAAATTAAGAAAAAATATTCTCAAAAGATCTTAAAGACATTTCAATTTTTCAAGACCAAATACAACAAATTAAAATTGATTTATGTGCTAGCCTAATTTGTAATACATAACCCAAATTTAAATATTAATAATATATGTAAAACTATAATATACTATACCTCCCATCATAATGAAATAAACAACTAGACAATATAAAGAAACCCCATTGATATTTACCAAACACATTCTATAAAAATAATTTAGTAAACAAGCAACAAAGTCTTGTATTATAAAATACCAAAAAAATCCTTCAACTACATTCCTAAGGGAATAATGCTATAAAATGGATGTAACTAAATACCCACTCAACAACATAGAAAAGTCAATAGAATTTGTGAAAGGCACGACACTACATTAAGTTTTCATGTGAAATGTAGTTTTCATGTCATAAGTATCATGGTAGATTAATAAATTTTAATGAGAAAATTGAAATTGAATGAATAATCTAAAATTTCTTAAAATTTGTTATCCAACATAAATTTTAATGATCGTCAAAGTTTTGAGGAGTTTAAATTATTGAACTTATGGCATAAAATGTGTATTCATGGGATATTAAATAATAATTCTAATTTCACTAAATATTAAAGAGTGTTGTTTAAAACTATTTTTGTTGAATATCATCCAATATACATTTGAAATTAAAACACACTTACTTATAACTAATAACATATATGGGTGGTCACAAAGTTGCTCCATAAAACCATTGCAATAGGGTTGCGCTAGCGGAGAAAAAATGAAGATTTGCACACACCTAAGGAAGCACACATGCGCCTTTAGGTTTGGTACCGAATCGAGGCGCATGCGTGCTACTCCGCGTGCAATTTTTTTGCACATATGCATCCAAGGGTGTGCGCGTGCTCCTGTTAAACCAAATAAAAGAAGGGGGTAGAACGTTGTCTATTTCATTTCCAATCAAACAAGTTTCATTTACCCAACATGTACATGGTAGGAGATCACCCCACTCACCCATTTCACTCACGAACTCCATCAATCCATCTACTGAGTGATAATCCATTGCATTGGATAGGTAAGATCATTTTTTTGGTCATTTTATTGATTCCTTATTGTCTATTAAATTTTTAATAATTCCCAAATTAGTGGTTTGAAAGCTCCTTTCTTTCTCTTGATCACTAAGTTTTTTCATTTAGGGAATAACTCCTAGGTTTCCTACAAATTTACCATGTATCAACCAATGACTTGTATACATGGCTAAAAAAGTCCCAATGGTTATTATATTCCTCTTGTATTTCCACATAGAGAAAAAATGCACCTAGTAGATGCCAAGTGTTATGGTCCAAGACCTTTCCCATGGTCATCAATCCCTAGAAGCTTCTCTTACGACCTATGGGATACATTTCATCATTTTACCAATTCCATATCATAAGAACCAATTTTGGTGTTCAAATCCTCCAAATAGTGTCAATATCCTCACCAATAAGCTAAATATTCACAGCCATATCTAGTCCCTCAACACCGACACTTGGTGTTCATAACCTCTTAATCATATTTAAATATGCTCATATGGAGGCCAAATATACCCCGATCCTATTTGTGTTTTGATTTGACACATCATTCTTGGTCCTAAATGAATAGAATCCTTGTTTATGGCGTAAGGCATATGTTTCCTCCATTGAACATGTTCGTGGTCCCAAGGCCCATACCTAATGTACACAACCTACTTAGTTCAACAATCAAAGGCTTAGGATACCCTTCAAAGGTCAATTGCTATTCTTTACGGCATTAGCCATGGCTTGAGAAGCTTAGAATTGATTCTTACAACCTAAGTCTAAAATTTTCTACCTTAATCATGTCCAAAGAACTCACATCCAAACTGAGTGCTTAAAAAATCCTAATGTCTCACATTCCCCCCCTTGAAAATAATTATAACCTACGGAGTTATTGTGGTTGCAAGGATTTTTCCTACCATAAAAACTAATTAATGTTTTATATGTTGTCATTATAATGTGTGCACCTTTGTAATGTGTCTATCACGTTCATAATGCATACAAATTATTCTTGTTATAAAAAAAATGGAAACGAACCTTATTTTATGCAAACCAAAACTTACTTATTTGTTATAGAATCATCTCTCTGAAACACTACGGTTCGAATACAAATTTTATAATGTTTTTTACAATTTTCTCTTCATGTTTTGTTGAGTTCTTATTGCATTTGGTCCTTCTAAAGATGGGTAATTAACATAATCAAGAAGAAAAGTTTGACTGCATCAATTTGTACATAAACAGCATGCACATATACAAATATCTACACATACATACACACATAAGACCATGCACATACACAATAAATAAACCCTAGCTTGAAAAAGACAATGCCAATTTTGAGAAAGGGGGTCACTTCTAATATGAAGGCTCTGGGAGAGCGTGGCCCTTGTGAACACATCCACAATGGCCATATGCATGTGTGGGAGATGAAATAATCCAAGTCTACTCACTAGTTTGGGTTCTGTGCCCCCAAGGAAAATCCTTAAAGTCTCCCTCAATGGCCACAAGGTGCCTGGAAAAAATGACCATAGCACCAAAACCGTCAATCCGGTCGCCAATCCATCAATTCTAATGGATTCAAGATGATAGGTTTCTTCTAGCTCTCCCCCCCCCCCAACCGTGCCTCAAATTCCCAGAAATGGTGCGATTGTGCCATCTTCGGAACTAGTGTTTTGTTCATTGAAGGCCACATGGCCAATTTTGCACAAGGGGGTCATTTCTAATCCGAAGGATCCCGAGAGAGCGTGGAAATTATGAACACATCCACAATGGCCATATGGACATGTAGGAGACAAAAGAATACAAGTCCGCTCGTCATTTTTTATTTAGTGCCCTCACAGCAAATCCTCAAAGTGTCCTTGAATGGCCACGAGGTGCCCGGAAAAAACACCAATAGACCCAAAACAGTGACTCTGGTCGTGAATCCTTTGATTCTGATGGATTCGGGACACTGGTTTTCTGGCATAAGAAATATCATGCCTAGAATGTTTCAAGTATAGAAGACTTCCAATCAACTGTCGATAAAGTGTCCAATCAACCAATGGTGTGGAATCACCATCCTCAAGTCTTATTCCCGAGACGAATGGGAATGGTGTTGCCTTACAATCTAACATATTAAATTTGTTTACTAGGTCTGAAGCATATTTTTTTTTAGGTATGGTGATCCCATCAAATTTTTGAGCAATCTCTAACCCAAGGAATTGCTTCAACGAGCCCAAATCGCTTATGTCAAAAGCTAGATTTAAAGTAGTTTTTGTGTTGCCGATCGAAGCAAGATTGATTCCAGTTGTTAAAAGGTCATCAACATAAAGGACAATGATCAGAAAATTACCTTAATCATGCTGTAGGTATACATCTGGATCTGATTTGCACCTAGAAAAATTATGTGACAGAAGGAAGGAATACATCTTTGCATACCAAGCTCTTGGGGCCTATTTTAAACCATACAATGATTTCTTCAATCTGCACACTAATGTCGGAACATAAAGGACAATGATAAGAAAATTACCTTAATGCTGCTATAGGTACACATTTGGATCTGATTTGCGCCTAGAAAAATTTTGTGACAGAAGGAAGGAATCCATCTTTGCATACCAAGCTCTTGGGGCCTGTTTTAAACCATACAATGATTTCTTCAATCTGCACACTAATGTATGATCTTATATGTATCCTTCAGACTACTTCATGTAAATATCTTCTTTTAGATATCCATTAATAAATGCACTCTTCACATCCATATGGTGCACTTCCCAGTGCTTAGATGCGGAAGTTGCCAAAACTAGGCGTATAGAATCCATCTTTGCAACCGGTGCAAAGATCTCGGTGAAGTCCACTCCTTGGACTTGGGAGAAGCCTTTTGCAACCAAACTAGCCTTGTATTTGCAGGTTGAGCCATCTACAGCAACCTTTGTGCGGTAGACCCATTTTCATTGGACTAATTTCCTCCCAGGTGGAAGAGAAACTAGCTCCCATGTAGCATTTTTCTGAAGAGAACTGTACTCTTCATCCATGGCGGTTTGCCATCTCGGATCTCAATGGGAATGATAGTATGATTTGCAATTTGAACCTATCATAAAAAAAAATTCATATAGTAAAGGATCATAAAATGAAAGAGCCATACCTGCTCTTTGAAACTCTGCTCGAGTTCTCCTTGGATCGGTACGATTTCCAATGTTAGAACCAATAGATTGGAGAGTATTTTGGGCCCACTTTGGAAACTGTTGGGGCTGATCTAGATCCGCATCTAAACCTGATATTTCATGTTCATTGAAATATGATAAAACATCATAAATATCAGAACACAAACTATCATCATCTTCTTCCGAATATTCTTCTTGTGGAGGCGGCAATTCAACTGTTTCTTCGTCGACTAGTTTTAGATCTTGAAGCGATTCTTCAAATCTTACACTTCGCTCGATGAATATATTTTTGTATTTGATATCCATGAGTTTGTAGCCTCTAGATTCTTCAGCATATCCAATGAGGATGCACTTAGTACTTTGCGGATCCAAATATTTCCTCTTCTCAGTCAGAGTTCTAGCCCATGCAGTTGAGCCAAAAACCCTAAGATTGGACACATCAGGTTTGTGACCCGTATAGGCTTCGAAAGGAGTAGTAAATTTCACGAATGAGTGTGGAAATATATTTTTAATGTATGCAGCAACATTCATAGCCTCAACCCAAATATTTGCAGCCAAACCCTTTGACTGAAGCATACAAGTTGTCATTTCTTTCAGTGATCGGTTCTTCCTTTCCACTACACCGTTTTGTTGAGGTGTGTAGGGAAAAGTGTGCTGGATCTAAACTCCATTTTCTACAAAAAGTTGCAGCAACTCTGATTTTATATATTCACCTCCATTATCATATCTAATAGATTTTATCTTGCTTTCGGTGGGAGTCTCAACAGAAGCCTTGAAAATCTTGAATTTTTCTAGCACTTCTCACTTGTTTTTTAGAAAGAAGACCCATGTGAATCTGGAGAAGTCGTCAATAAATGTAAGAACATACCTTGATCCATTCATGTATGTATGTGGTAGCAGACCGTTGATATTAGAATGAATCATCCCCAAAATACAAGAAGCTCTGCTAGCTTTTCCTTGGTCAAACTTGTGCTCGGGGTGCTTCCCAATGATGCAACCCTTGCATATTCCTTTCGAGGATTTGGTCTTCGGAAGGCCATCAACCATGGATTTATTTTGCAGCAACCACAAATATTTATAATATTTATAATGTGGATGGAGATGGTGCTGTTGGATTCCAATGAATAAAAAGAATCTTTGTTTGCAACCATGTGATTCGAAGCTCCTGAATCTATGAGAAGAGTTGTGGAATTTAAAACACTAGCCATGAGTGCATGACCTCTTTCTATATGATCATTGTTGTCCTTCACCCTTCTGCCATCAGGAAGAACAATGTTTTTTTTTCTCCAAGAGAAGGGCCATCTGATCTATGGTCTTCTTTATGCATGAGCTTTCAAGATGAAAGCCCTTACTTCAATAAGAACATTTAGTCTTCTCTTTTCCATTTTGTTTGTTTTTTCTTGAACCGGATGGTTCATGTGACTGATTTGTCTTCTCCTTCTACTTTGGATGATCAAGCTTTGGCTTCTCTTTCTTTTTCTTCCCTTTTCCATTCGTAGCTTTGGATCCTCTAGAAAAAAGGGATTGATCTTTGGAGTGAATGGACCCATTTGAACAAGCTTATCATGCTCTTTTGTTAAGGACTCAATGAAGGCATCAAGGTAGTCATCTTCCAATTAGGAATTGTGAGCTTTCCCGTATTGAAAGTGGAAACAAAAACCAAATAATTTTTTCCTTGCTTTGTAAGGATGGATAGAATCAATTGGTTATCTTCCTTTTCCACTCCACATTGCTTCAATAGAATTACCAAGTGCTTAAACTTAGTGAAGAAGTCATTGATGGTCTCGAAATTCTCAGGATTGAATGCAATCAGCTCATTTTCTAGCTGACACGATCACATTTCATCCTGATTTCCAAAGAGAATGACAAGTTGATCCCACGCCTCTTTCGGATTAGCCAATCCAGTATGATGGAAAAGAAGATCCTTAGAAATATTGAGACAAAGGAAACCATAAGCTTCATCAAGCTTATTGAAGTATTTTTCCTTCTCTACTGGAGATGTAGCTTCGACTTCTATGCCCATGGTAACTCTATAGAAGCCCTTAGAGTGCAATATTATATCCATGTCATCCTTCCACTGATAATAGTTGAAGGAAGTGAGAAGATTTGATGAAGAAGTGTCCATCTTCAAGAAGAGCGAATGCATTAGGAGGAGGAGAGAACCTGCAAATCACAAAACAAACAAGAACCTTTAGGTCAACAACCTGCACTTTTCAAGTTGCATCACACTTGACATAGGAGATCAAGCAAGATTGAAAATCCAATGATCAATATACAAGAATTATGTGGAAATTCTTGGCTTCTGGTGCAGAATTGGAAAAAATAGTTGCAAGTGCAAAATATGCATGCAGGGCATAATCACTGGTGTAGAATCACCAGTGCAGAATAGTTGGCTTGTCCACGGGCATACATAATATACGTAATATTACGTAATATTGCTTGAATATACGTAATATTACGTAATATTGCTTGAATATACGTAATATTGCATCCACGGGCATTTCAATAAGTAAAGCCTGAGAGATGGGATTTGAATGTGTAGCTCACTATGTGTCCTCATTGCTTAGAGGGGATGGGCATTAATCCATACTGGATTTGTAACAGTTTTTTTGTGTTTGTTGAAACGGAATATTCCATAGCTCGATCTTCTCTCCTCTCAAGTCCAAAAGAAGGGATATCCATCTGCGGCCCACTGTCTTGCAAAAGACTTCAGCACACCTTCACACACAAATCCTACCTATTCAAACCCAATTATGGCATCACACACTGTCAAATTAATACCACCTTCACATACCAAGTTACACCCATTCAAACATCTTGATACCTAATTCCAACCCATGCCCAATATTTATAGTTTTATATAGCTTGAGTGTGCCTAACTATTAAGAGCATGTGTGTTCCTCCTTAGGTTCAGATTTGGAGAGGGGTAGGGTATGTACATCTCCATAGACTTTAGCACTCAAATTGTTGTGTGAATGGAGGTCACTTGTTCCCACAACAAAGGGGATCCATACACCAATTTGGTGTATGGCTTGTCCATGCCCTCAAAATTAGATTATTATTATTATTATTATCCATAAACCTCATTATACTAAGAAATGTATTATTTCTTCTTTTTTCTAGTTTTAAACCTCTAATTATGAAGTTTGTGATAGTAATAATAATCTATTTTTATGATCACAACCTAACTAGACACCATTTTGGTGTATGTGACCCGCTTGTTTGTGGCACAAAAACCCCCTCGATAAAGCGATTTAAGTGCTAAAATTTACGAAAGTGTACAAACCCTACCTCCTTAAGATTTGGAGCTATAATATTTTCTTTAATAAACCCATATCAAAATTAGACATACATTGATTTTATTTACAAAATAATACCCTTTCACTTTCGTAAAAATAAAATTTAAAATTTGTTATTTAAGGTTCTTCAAAATTTGCAAATGCTAAACAGATTCGATTCTAAATCACTGCCAAAATTTTTAAATTTTAAGGAAAATCGCGTAGGAAAAATCTTAAAAGCTAGAATAATAAAAATTTAAATATATTAAATAAAATTATCCCTGATTAAATTTTTAATTTATTTTGGATTTAAATATTATATTTTAAATTAAAATCCATTAAATTGCTTTATACATTGAATTTTGACCCTTCTCTGCGGGTGCAATATTCCAATTTTCATGGAGATATATACCAAAGCAAAATTATCGAGCCGACCCTTCTCTCCGGATGCAATATTCCAATTTTTAAGGAGATATATACCAAATTAAAATGATCGAGGAGGTTATAAATTTAGGATGTTATAAATCAACAATTTTGTGTGTTTTGATAACATTATTTTTCTGACATGAATCTGTAGAGATCGCATAATCTATATACGCGTTTCTGGGTTATTTCGCAGGATAATCGAGGCGAGGAAATATTTAATTTCGCAAAATAATACCTGGCTCACGTCAAATTTGTGTACACTCGGAGATCTGCTGTGTTTGTGTGAGAATGCAGAAATCACAAAATGTCTCCAGGAATGTGTATGAGTTCAAGATTGTCGAGAATAAAGTTCGAATGGAAGAGCTGGAAGTCCAAAAGCTGGCAGAAGATCTTGAGGCAACTTTAAAGCTCACCAGATCGCAGAGCAAATTCAGAACCCAATTGTCTCAGAAATCCGTCACCAAAAAATCGATCACCAAACCCGTCCGCAGATCCAAAACCCGATCTGCTCGAAAATCGGTAAGTGGAAGCAATCCCAGTCATCCCAACATAACAAGAGACTTACAGGAAAATGGTGGGGGAATACAGGCAAATTCTCGACTACACCAACGTTTTCCTGCTAATTTGCAGCTGCCCAAATTCATGACAAGCTTTTTGACCGAGCACTCTAACTGCCATTTTTGCAGAAGGGAGAAGGTCTGCGAGGAAAAAGATTGTGAACGTTGTGTCAATGGAGTCGTTGGAAAGGCTTGCATAGGAAAAACAGATTGCTCTGTGTGCCATTCAAATACTGGTGTGTTTTGTAGAAGATGCTTGAAATTGCGTTACGGGGAAGATCTTGAGACGGTGCGGGAAAATAAGAATTGGATGTGTCCACATTGTTCAGAGGAGAGAGGTATTAAGCCATACTGGATTTGTAACAGTTTTGTTTGCTTGGTGATACGTAAAATTCCATCCATAAACACAGGCATTTCAATAAGAAAAGCCCAAGAGATGGGATTTGAATGTGTAGCTGACTATGTGTCCTCATTGCTTAGAGGGGAGCAAGATTTCCATATGAAATAAACTCTGAGAAAATTCGACGTTAGGGTTGCCTATTGGGTCATATTAGGTCATAGGTAGACGTTACGTTTGTCTATTAGATGTTCATTTTTCTTGAAAGGGTTGTGTATTAGACGTTAATTTTCTGGCATAGACAGGTAGGTCATAGATAGACATCGATGGATAATGGTTGAATTTCAGTAATTTGTGGCCATGGCCAGAAGAGTGGAATTTTGTTTAGTTGCTTTTTTCTTCTAATGCCTTTGGCTACTGGTAAATCGCAATTTTTAAAGAGTCTTGGTATGCTTTGTGTTTTTGGGCTTACTTATTTGTTTACAGAATGTCATTTATCTTTTAACAATGACTTTTTTAGATTGGAAGTGGAAGTTTGTTTGAAGCTTTGTAACTGTGTAAGAAAAATGATGCATGGTAACATTTGTTTGATAACAGTTGAGATTTATAGTTATAAAGTTTTTTTAAATAATTCTAGAACATCTATCATGTTATGTAATTATTATTTTGATCAAAATTCTTTATATTGATTTTAAAATTGAAGTGATTATTTAGTTTTGAGTTTAGCCTACAATTTTGTAGATCTTGGAGTAATGAGTGATTATATGTTTTGGACTCAAAGTTATTGGAACTTTGTTATAGATTATTCTTGGTATCTTCTTTTCAAAGAGTTGACTTTTGTGTATGTAGGTCTCTTTTAAAAGTTCCCTTCATGTTTTCAAATTTCTTTTTTAGTTAAACTAGGATATTTCCTTTGAATGTTTGGAATTATTCGTTAGTTACCATATTCATAATGTAATTTCTGCTTAGAAATGTGTATTCAAGGATTGTTACTCTTTGGCTAAGTTTTGAAGACCCAAATTCCACTTCTTCGTGGATGAGCCTTCCAAAAGTTTAGGGAATATAATTTTTTTCACCATCACTTTCCATGTGATATGACTGTTACATTTTGTAGTTATTTTCCATTTTTTTTATCTATGACACCTTTGGAATCACCCTAGGTTAATATTCCGATCAAAATTTATGCAAATTTTAAATTCACATGGATTTAAAAACTCTAGTTTGTAGATTGTGTTACTAGCTAATCTTTATCCTAAAGTATCTCTGAAATTTTCGTCCATCTTATTCTAAAATATTTGTTTTTAGTAGTGTAATATCAATTATTTCCAATTTCAAATGTTTGACCAAATTCTAATGTTCCAAAAGAAAATTATGGTAACTTCCACAAAACTTTTTGTTTTTGCCTCTCGGGTGAATGAACTTATACAATCTTGAACACTTGAAAACTTATTTTGGAGGTATGAATGTAAATATGCTATACATATGAGATAACAATTCATCTCTCACATACTTATTTACAAACAAGTTATAAACTATATAAGGAATTCTAAGGTTTCTAGTATTGTAAATTAGGAATCCCTAACCACGGTATTTTTTAAGGATTCGAATATTACACTTAAGTATAGTATCCTAGGCGATTGTTTTGGATTGAAAAAAACATGTATATAGATAGTTAGGCGAATATTAAATATGGAACATACAATTTACTACTAAAACGTGTATTTTGGCGAATATTATGATAAAAAAACATATTTTATGTAAATATAAGCGATATTGGAAACTAAAAATGACCAAATAATGAATTTATTTTTTGAAAAATAACTAATTGACAAAATTTCGCCCTTAAAAATTACCCTATCCCTAACTATTGTTTGTATTGATGATAGGTGTATAAAACCATTACACTAGGAGTGCACAACCATAAATAATAGTTCCTCTTAATTGATGGTAGGTGTGCACAACAATTGGTCCAAAATCATTTATAGTTCCACTTGCCATAAATAAATGAAACCCTTCTATGAATTTATGGCATGACCATGATGTTCATTAAAAAGTATAAAAAATGACCAATGTTTCTTAATGGTAAGTTAAATAGCTTATTAGTGAGAAGAATATTAGATTTATTTAATATTTTATATCTTAAATATTATTAAACTATGTTTTTTCACAATAACATTTATTGGATTTTACTTGAGATTTATATTTCTAAAATTCTTCTTTAATTATCTAGAATGTCTATGCTATGGGATTAATAGTATCAAACTTTTTTATATTAATCTTGGGATTGAAGTGTTTATTTAGTGTTGAGTTGAATTCACAATTATGTGGATCTTGGAGTAATGAGTGATTAGATGTCTTGGACTCAAGGTTAGTGTTCTATGAGTGTGCTAGAATTTTCATGATTTGAACTCCCCCATCTCTCTCTTTTTATCTTCTTCTCAAGGAGTTGAGTTTTGTGTATGTAGGTTCCTTTCAAAAGTGCCCTCTCATATTTTCAAAGCTTTTTAAAGTCAAACTTGGATATTTCCATTGAATGTTTGGAATTATTCCTCACTTAACATATTCATGATATTACTTTTTCTTAGAAATGTAGTTTCAAGTTTTTCTACTTTTTCCCTAAGTTTGAACACCCAAATTCCACTTCTTCATGTTCTTCTTGTTTAATAAGTGAGTCTTCATGAAGTTTAATAGAGTACAATTTTTCCACCATAGTTTTCCATGTGAGCCCACTATTACTTTATTTTTTGTAAAACACATTTTTTGTCACCCTAGATAAATTTACCTTTAATTTTTTTCAAATTTCCATATCTTGAAATTTCTATTTTTAAAATTTTGATCCCTCTGATTCTCAAAGTTTTGTTTGTATTTGTTTTGTATTACTACTCTCAAATGCCAATTTTTTGACTAAATTCTATTGTTCCAAGAGAAATTTATGGTGACTTACACAAAAATTGTTGTTTTTGTCTCGTTTAGAAGAGGCACTTGCAGTTGTACATCTTGGCACATGTATGTTTTTTTTCCACTGGAGATATTTTTACTAGAAATACAATGGTCCATTTGGTTTCTCATGCAATATGTGGTACTCAATTTTGAACTCTCAAGTTTTCTATATAATATTTTTAACCAAAACACTTGTTTGAGATTAGGTTTTTTACTAGTAAGAAACCCAAACTTTTAGGGAGTGTAGCTTCGAAACTATAGCAATACAAGACTTGAAATTTTTCCACATGTAGTATGCAATGTCTCCTCTGGCTACAAAAGAAATTGTTTGATGAATGTCCCAAAAACAAAGTTATAGATAAAATGGCTCTAATGACAAATGCACAATATAATTTGATAATGGTTTAATTTTAGTAATTTTTGGCCATGGCAAGAAGAGTGGAATTTTGTTGAGTTGTTTTTTTCTTTTAATGCCTTTGGCTACTATTAAATCACAATTTTTTAAAGAGTTTGGTATGCTTTATGTTTTTTGGGCCTATTATTTTTTTACATAATGCTATTTATCTTTTAAAATTGATTTTATTTTAGATTGGAGTTGGAAGTTTGTTTGAAGCTTTGTAACTATGTAAGAAAAATGATGCATGGTAACATTTATTGGATTCCAATTGAGATTTATACTTTTAAAGTTTTTCTGTAATAATTATAGAATATCTATCATGTTATGCAATTATTATTTTGATCAAAATTCTTTATATTGATTTTGAGATTGAAGTGGTTATTTAGTTTTGAGTTGAACTCATAATTTGAACTTGGAGTAATGAGTGATTATATGCCTTTGATCTTATTCTTCTTATCCTATTCATAATGTTATTGCTTCTTAGAAGTGTAGTTTCAAGGATTGATACTCTTTGTCTAAGCTTGGACAACCCAAATTCTACTTTTTCATGGAGTCTTGTGTAATGGATGACCCTTTCAAAAGCTTAATAAATATAATTGTTTCCACCATCTCTTACCATGTGAGCTCACTATTACTTATACTAGTTATTCTTTATTTTTTATCTATGACATCTTTGGAATCACCTTAGGTCAATATTCCAATTAAAATTTATGGAAATTTCAAATTCATGTACCTTTAAAAACCCTAGTTTTTAGATTGTCTTGCTAGTTAATCTTTCTTCTAAAATACCTCTGAAAATTATGGTAACTTTGTAGGGACCTGTGTTCTGGGTGAAGAAATTTCAAAATATTAAAAGCATAATATAACCAATATAGTGCATAATCATCATAAAATTTGCAATTTCAAGGACTAACAAGTATACACATAATAATCAAGCCTGATACTATAGGTTGAATCTATTGCAGAGGAGTTGTTGTTGTCCGATCACCTCCTAGCCCTTATCGGTTTATCAAAGACCCCTTGGTTGACCTCCCTACCATATCGGGGGTACTCTTCTTTCCCCTAAACCCCCGAGCAATTTGGGGTCATAAGAACATACAATGCCATGGCTTTCTGTTGGGATCTCCCAATCCCTGGTCAAGCTATAAATCCAACTCCAAGGAACCACACTTTTAATCCAATTCTCTATTACGCTTCCCGTCCAACACTAGGGATCAAGAGAGCCCTCTCTCCCTCTCCTCCCTTTCTTTTATAATCAAAACTTGTATGCCAAGTGTCTCCTCATGAACAAATATTCTTTTAATTTAATAATTCTCTAATATTTATTCTCATCGATCATGTGTCACTTTAACTTAAGTGTGCACCTAATCTCCCTAAATCAATGGAAAGTAGGTGTAGTGGTCTCTACATGAGTTTTTGTTATGTTTTGCTCCACAATTTATTCATTCAGTATTCTTTCTCATTCATAATTTTTCTAGTAAAGATGGACATATATCTATTCTAAATTTTCTCTTTTTCTAAAGCCTAGAAAATTAATAAAATAAAATATTCTCTTATCAAATTTTCTAAATTTCTATATGCCTCTTTAATCATAAATGCACTGTTTTTCTAAATGCTAAAAGTGAGAAATATTCTTTTCATGCATAATTAATTTAATGCAATTTATATGTCAAGTACATAATTTGCAATTTGTCCCTTCATGCATAACTAATTTAATGCAATTTCTATATGCCAAATACATGGGTGTTCGTTTTGACTTTCTTTTCTTTATTCGTCTTGGTACCCCATCGGCGGGTCCTTTTGAATTTATTTCCTTAATCGTCTAGGTACCACATCATTGGTTCCTGCTAACTTTTTTTTCTTAATCATCTAGGTACCACATCGTCGGGTCCTTCCGACAACTTCCTTTTTCTCTGGTGGGGAGTACTGTGTAGCGATCAGGGAATCTTTATTGCAATCTCTCACCTACACTTCCTTGGAGACTAAGGGAAGCTGAGGGATAAGGTTCTCCTTATCGCGCACCCCTCAACTCATCGTACGCCACCAAGCCGTTATGGCCTCGGCCGTACGGCACATGCTTCCCCGGGTTAGATGAAACGATTTCCGACCCATTCGTGGAGTGCTAATTAAGAGTCGACAGTACGTCGTCGTACCCCTATGTATGTTTCTCGCTCTTACGACCCCTGTTTTTCCATTGTGATTCAGTTGATAAATCATTTTACCTGCCACTACACACAATCAAGGCACACATTAGTAGTGCTACACTATAAAAAAATCCTTCATTTCATTTATGGGGTACATCATCATAATCTCTCAGTCAGTCGAGCATATATCATTCAATCACTTCTATTTCATAATCTCTCAGTCAGTCGAGCATATATCATAAAATCAATTCTATTTCATAATATCTCAGTGAGTCGAGCATATATCATTCAATCATTTCTATATCATAATCTCTCAGTTAGTTGAGCATATACATTGTTCAGTCATCATTCATTCTGCTAATCATTAAGGAAAGCATTTATTCATTTATTGTTTTTAAGAAAAGTATCCATTTCTATAAGTGTCATTCAATCATTTCAAATATTCATAGGACCATTTTAGTGAATTTTATTTGGTTGGGTTACTAGGCAAGTGTCTTCAAGTATACAAGCAGTCAATGTACTGAGGTGGGGGTAACATACAACCCCTCTTATTAAAACTTCATCCTCGTCGGTCGCATACTCTTGCCTTCCATGCTTTCGCAAAATCCTCGTTAGTCGCATACTTTGTCTTTATCGACTCTATTCCTGTTGAACTGTCACCATGTTCAGCAATGCAACTCTTCTACTCAGCGTGTCGGCAACCTTGTTCGACTTGCTCGACCTATGTCTCAACATGAACGTATATCCCTGTAGGAACTCGACCCATTTCATGTGCCACTGATTTAACTTCGACTAAGTATTCAGGTACCTTAGCGCTTGGTGATCTATGTACAACACAAATTCCTTGGGAAACGTAATAGTGCCTCCACTTCTTCAATGCTTGGACAGTAGCATAAAATTTTGGGTCATAGAACGAATATTTCTGCTTCGCAACATCCGATTTTTCACTGAAAAATGAAATTGGTCGGCCCTCCTTGATCAACACTGCTCCAATTTCTATTCCACTTGCGTCGCAATCAACCTGGAAAAATTTGTAGAAATATGGGAGCGCCAACACTGGGCTCTCAGTGACCTTTTCCTTCAACTTGTCGAAAGATCGATGGGAAGCTTCTGTCCACTTGAACTCCCCTTTGCACATGCACTCCATCAATGGTGCGCAAATTCGACTGAATCCCCTGATGAAGTTCCTATAGAAAGTGGCAAGTCGTTGTAAACTCGTCACTCCAGTCGCACTTGTCGGTACAGGCCAATCCAATATCGCCTTCACCTTTTTTGGGTCCATCACCAACCCTTTACTCGAGATTACGAATCCCAAGTACACCAGTTCTTCCTTCATGAAGAAACACTTTTGTAGGTTCACCATCAGCTTCTATTCCTACAACTTCTGCAATACCTATCGAATGTGCCCCAAGTGTTCCGTCCTGGTTCAACTTAAATTCAGAATGTCATCTAGAAAGACTATGACAAACTTTCCCAAGAATGGTTACAGTACTTCATTCATTAATCACATGAATGTACTGGGTGCATTAGTCAATCCAAATGGCATGACTAACCACTCATATAGCCCCTCCTTTGCCTTGAATGTTGTCTTCCATTCATCTCCTTCTCTAACCCAAATCTAGTGATAACCGGTCTTCAGGCCTATCTTCGTGAAGTACTTCGCTCCACTCAAACAATCCATCAAGTCGTCTATTCTCGGCAATGGAAACCGATACTTGATCATGATCTTGTTCATAGCTTTGGAGTCTGTACACATCCTCCATTCTCCACCTTTCTTCGGTGCTAATACTGTTGGTACCGTGCACGGACTCAGACTCTCTCTGATCAACCCTCTTCCCAAAAAATCCTAGACCTGTCGATTGAGTTCTCGACCTTCTGTCGGACTCATCCTATGCGGTGCTTTGTTTGGCAAACTCAACCCTAGAATCAAGTCGATCTAATGGGATATGATCCTTGAAGGAGGCAATCCTGTCGGTGTCTCATCGAATACTATGCTCTTAAACTCTTTGAGCATCTTTTCGATTTCAAATGGAATTTTCTCCTTGATCGTCACCTTCTCGACACATGGTCCCTTCAGAATGATAGCATAACACCCTGATTCCTTTTCCTCCTCCGCAAGGAATTCTTTCACTGAACACATCAGCACTCACTTCTCCCAAAAGTTGCTCTCGCCATGCTTACCATCATTTTTCTCCTCCGATTTCGGCTTAAGAGTCCTCTTCACGCCATTTTTCCACACTATGACTATGTTGGCTCGATAATCATAGATCATTTTCTAATCGTATTGCCATGGTCTCCCTAACAACAGATGGCACGTGTCCATTGGGATTACATCACACAGTACACTATCCTCTAACTTCCTGACCTTGAAGTTAATTAGGGACTGTCTGGTCACCTTCACATGGTGTCCTTTCTGCAACCATGAGATCTTGTACGTGTGTGGATGTTCCCGACATTTCAATTTTTCCTTCTCGATCACCTCTGTCGACACAATATTCTCAGTGCTTCCACCATCAGCTATGTTCTTGCAACACCATTCGCCGATTCACACTTTCGTTCAAAAGATCGCCTTCCGCTGTGTTGGTTCTTGCTCATTTTGCTGGTTGTCATGGCCCGAATTTTCTTCTTACCATCCTCACTGCTGTCGGATTCTGATTCCTCCCTCTTGTTGACATGCTCATCTCTTCGATTTTGGGTTTTGACTCCTCTATAGCATGTAGGTTCTCTGGGAATTCATATGCCTTGTGTCTTGCTCCACAACACTTATAACAGAATATGATTGGTCTGTTAGATCCTTTTCTGTCGGATGGACCACCTCAACCATATGCACCTTAACCATGATTCTCAGACCATCGCATCGATTTTCTTGCGCTTTCTCCCTTGTCGATGTCCCTTCTGCATGTCGACTATATTTGACAGTTTCCTTCCTGTAACCGCTACTTTGGACTTTTGCGGAAATAGTCCTCGCACCTCGACTAGTCGTCCTACCTCTGGTCACTGCGGATTTCCTCAACAATTTCTCTTCTTCCTTTAGAGCTAACTGGTAGGATTCACCCACTACTCAGAATCTTGACATTCTCAATTCATCCTGAATGGCATATTTCAAGCCGTTCACATACCTAGCGACAGCTTCTTCTCCTTTGTCGGTCTGGCCTAACCTTATCGACAATCTATAGAACTCTTCCATGTACTCCTTCATGGTCATCTCCTTTTGTCGAAAGTTCTGCAACTTCCTGAACAAGGAAATCACATAGTCATTTTGGCAAGAACTTTCCTTTCAGCTTGGCGACCATCCTGTCCCAAGAATTGATTTTCTCCATGCCCTTCTTGACTCTGTTAGCCCGTACATTGTCCCACAACAATGAGGCATGACCCTTCAACCTCAGACATGCAGTCTTAACCCACTTAGGATCCTCGATCTGCTCGATGTTGAAGTATTTCTCCATCTCTCTGAACCAGTTGATCAAATCTTCTGGATCCAGACTTCCCAAGTAGGTACGAACATCTATCTTTTCTCAGCCTCTCATATCCATCAGAAGCTTGATGATTTTTTCTTCTGGTTCATCTCCTGTAGCTTCCCGATCTTCCACTTCTTTGACCTCCTCGTCATTGTGGTCTAGCGCATCAGGAATACAACCACAACTTTGGATTTCTTTGATTGTTTCAACTTCATTTGTGAAAGTTCGCATTGTTTAGATGCACTCGTCGAACATTTCACGATCAACTGTGACTGCTACGCCATGTGCTCTTCGTCCTCGGACATGAATGCCTCTATGAGCCATTTCCAACCTCGATTGAAACTCCCACTCATCCAATCGCAACCAGACTTCAACAAGTCGTGCTCAACTCTACCCAACCTTAGCTATAGCTATTCAACGCACTTGCAAGCTTAATACCACTGACGTTATCCTTCAACTCTTGGGATTTTCTCTGCTCTGATACCAACTAACGCAAGGCAGGTTGGTATTGCTGCGTTTTTCCTCGACAGGATTCTCCTCCCGCTCTGATACCAATTGGCGCAAGGGAACCTTAGGAATTTAAGGTTCTTTCTTAACAACACACACCACACACATGTTCACATAGACAAGATGCAAACAACATGCCAGAAGCTGGCTTATATTACTTCTCCGCATCAGATACAATGCAAACTACAAGGAAATGAAATAACTAACTAACTGTCGGTCTTAGCTGTTACAACATAGAAGTATGAGTATGAGAATGCAGAAATCACAAAATGTGTCCAGGAATGTGTATGAGTTCAAGATTGTCGAGAATAAAGTTCGAATGGAAGAGCTGGAAGTCCAAAAGCTGGCAGAAGATCTTGAAGCAACTTTAAAGCTCACCAGATCGCAGAGCAAATTCAAAACCCAATTGTCTCAGAAATTCATTACCAAAAAATTGATCACCAAACCCGTCCGCAGATCCAAAACCCGATATACTCAAAAATCGGTAACTGGAAGCAATCCCAGTCATCCCAACATAACAAGAGACTTACAAGAAAATGGTGGGGGAATATAGGCAAATTCTTGACTACACCAACGTTTTCCTGCTAATATGCAGTTGCCCACAAGCTTATTCATGACAAGCTTTTTGACCGAGCACTCTAACTGCCATTTTTGCAGGAGGGAGAAGGTCTGCGAGGAAAAAGATTGTGAATGTTGTGTCAATGGAGTCATTGGAAAGGCTTGCATAGGAAAAACAAATTGCTCTATGTGCCATTCAAATACTCCTGTGTTTTGTAGAAGATGCTTGAAATTGCGTTACGGGGAAGATCTTGAGACGGTGCGGGAAAATAAGAATTGGATGTGTCCACATTGTTCATAGGAGAGAGGTATTAAGCCATACTGGATTTGTAACAGCTTGATTTGCTTGGTGATACGTAAAATTCCATCCATATCCACAGGCATTTCAATAAGAAAAGCCGAAGAGATGGGATTTGAATGTGTAGCTGACTATGTGTCCTCATTGCTTAGAAGGGAGCAAGATTTCCATATGAAATAAACTCTGAGAAAGTTCGACGTTAGGGTTGTCTATTGGGTCATATTAGGTCATAGGTAGATGTTACGTTTGTCTATTAGACGTTCATTTTTCTTGAAAGCGTTGTGTATTAGACGC
Organism: Larix kaempferi; assembly: GCA_027924585.1. Lineage (NCBI taxonomy): Eukaryota > Viridiplantae > Streptophyta > Pinopsida > Pinales > Pinaceae > Larix > Larix kaempferi. The sequence continues at coordinate 4,488,407 of BSBM01000680.1, read as the reverse complement.
TCATTTTCTGGCATAGACAGGTAGGTCATAGGTAGACATCGATGGATAATGGTTGAATTTCAGTAATTTGTTGAGTTGCTTTTTTCTTGAGTTTCTTTTTTCTTCTAATGCCTTTGGCTACTGGTAAATCGCAATTTTTAAAGAGTCTGGTATGCTTTAGTATGCTTTGTGTTTTTGGGTTTACTTATTTGTTTACGGAATGTCATTTATCTTTTAACATTGACCTTTTTAGATTGGAAGTGGAAGTTTGTTTGAAGCTTTGTAACTGTGTAAGAAAAATGATGCATGGTAACATTTGTTTGATAACAGTTGAGATTTATAGTTTTAAAGTTTTTTTAAATAATTCTAGAATATCTATCATGTTATGTAATTATTATTTTGATCAAAAAATTTTATATTGATTTTAAAATTGAAGTGATTATTTAGTTTTGAGTTTAACCTACAATTTTGTAGATCTTGGAGTAATGAGTGATTATATGTTTTGGACTCAAGGTTATTGGAACTTTGTTATAGGTTATTCTTCGTATCTTCTTCTCAAAGAGTTGACTTTTCTGTATGTAGGTCCCTTTTAAAAGTTCTCTTTATGTTTTCAAATTTCTTTTTAAGTTAAACTAGGATATTTCCTTTGAATGTTTGGAATTATTCGTTAGTTACCATATTCATAATATCATTTCTTCTTAGAAATGTAGTTTCAAGGATTGTTACTCTTTGGCTAAGTTTTGAAGACCCAAATTCCACTTTTTCATGTTCTTTTTGTGTAATGGATGAGCCTTCCAAAAGTTTAGGGAATAGAATTTTTTTCACCATCACTTTCGATGTGATATGACTGTTACATTTTGTAGTTAGTTTCCATTTTTTTTGTCTATGACACCTTTGGAATCACCCTAGGTCAATATTCTAATCAAAATTTATGCAAAATTTAAATTCACATGGATTTTAAAACTCTAGTTTGTAGATTGTGTTGTTAGCTAATCTTTCTCCTAAAGTATCTCTGAAATTTTAGTCCATCTTATTCTAAAATATTTGTCTTTAGTAGTGTAATATCAATTAGTTGCAATTTCAAAGGTTTGACCACATTCTAATGTTCCAAGAGAAAATTATGGTAACTTCCACAAAACTTTTTGTTTTTGCCTCTCAGGTGAATGAACTTATAAAATCTTGAACACTGGAAAACTTATTTTAGAGGTATGAATGTAAATATGTTATACATATGAGATAACAATTCATCTCTCGCATACTTATTTACAAACAAGTTATAAACTATATAAGGAATTCTAAGGTTTCTAGTATTGTAGATTATGAATCCCTAACCGCAGTATTTTTTAAGGATTCGAATATTATACTTGAGTATAGTATCCTAGGCGACTATTTTGGATTGAAAAAAACATGTATATAGATAGTTAGGCGAATATTAAATATGGAACATACAATTTACTACTAAAACGTGTATATTTTGGTGAATATTATGATAAAAAAACATATTTTATGTAAATATAAGTGATATTGGAAACTAAAAATGACCAGATAATTAATTTATTTTTTGAAAAAAAGCCCGAAAAATAGCCAATTAACGAAATTTCGCCCTTAAAAATTACCCTATCCCTAACTTTTGTTTGTGTTGATGATAGGTGTGTAAAACCATACACTAGGAGTGCACAACCATAAAATAATAGTTTGTCTTAATTGATGATAGGTGTGCACAACAATTGGTCCGAAATCATTTATAGTTCCACTTGCCATAAATAAACAAAACCCTTCTATGAATTTATGGCACGACGATGTTGTTCATTAAAGAGTATAAAAAATGACCAATGTTTATTAATGGTAAGTTAAATAGCTTATTACTGAGAAGAATATTAGATTTATCTAATATTTTATATCTTAATTATTATTAAACTAATTTTTTTAACAATAACATTTATTGGATTCTACTTGAGATTTATATTTCTAAAATTCTTCTTTAATTATCTAGAATATCTATGCTATGGGATTATTAGTATCAAACTTTTTTATATTAATCTTCGGATTGAAGTGTTTATTTAGTGTTGATTTGAACTCACAATTATGTGGATCTTGGAGTAATGAGTGATTATATGTCTTCGACTCAAGGTTAGTGCTCTATGAGTGTGCTAGAATTTTCATCATATGAACTCCACCAACTTTCTTTTTATCTTCTTCTCAAGGAGTTGAGTTTTGTGTATGTAGGTCCCTTTCAAAAGTGCCCTCTCATATTTTGAAAGCTTTTTAAAGTAAAACTTGGATATTTCCTTTGAATGTTTGGAATTACTCCTTACTTAACATATTCATGATATTACTTTTTCTTAGAAATGTAGTTTCAAGTTTTTCTAGTTTTTCACTAAGCTTGAACATCCAAATTCCACTTCTTCATGTTCTTCTTGTTTAATAAATGAGTCTTCATGAAGTTTAATAGAGTACAATTTTTTCCATCATAGTTTTCCATGTGAGCCCACTATTACTTACTAGAGTTATTCTTTATTTTTTGTAAAACACATTTTTCGTCACCCTAGATAAATTTACAAATAATTTTTTTTCAAATTTACATATCTTGAAATTTCCATTTTTAAAATTTTGATCCCTCTGATTCTCAAAGTTTTGTTTGTATTTGTTTTGTATTACTACTCTCAAATGCCAATTTTTTGACTAAATTCTATTGTTCCAAGAGAAATTTATGGTAACTTACACAAAACATGTTGTTTTTGTCTCATTTAGAAGAGGCACTTGCAATTGTACATCTTGGCACATGTATGTTTTATTTACACTTGATATATTTTTACTAGAAATACAATGGTCCATCTTGTTTCTCATGCAATATGTGGTACTCAATTTTGAACTCTCAGGTTTTCTATATAATATTTTTAACCAAAACACTTGTTTGAGATCAGGTCTATCTTCGTGAATTACTTCGCTCCACTCAAACAATCCATCAAGTCGTCCATTCTCGGCAATGGAAACCGATACTTGATCGTGATCTTGTCGATAGATTTGGAGTCTGTACACATCCTCCATTATCCAACTTTCTTCGGCGCTAATACCACCGCTACCACACACGGACTCAGACTCTCTTTGATCAACCCTCTTCCCAACAACTCTTGGACCTGTCAATTGAGTTCCCGACCTTCTGTCGGACTCATCCTATGTGGTGCTTTGTTTAGCAGACTCGAACCTGGAATCAAGTCGATCTGATGGGATATGCTCCTTTTGGGTGGCAATCCTATCGGTGTCTCATCGACTACTATGCTCTTAAACTCTTTGAGTAGCTTTCCGACTTCGAACAGAATTTTCTCCTTCATTGTCGCCTTCTCGAAACATGCTCCCTTCGGAATGATAGCATAACACCTTGATTCCTTTTCCTCCTCTACAAGGAATTCTTTCACTGAACACATTAGCACTCGATTCTCCCAAAAGTTGCTCTCACTCTGCTTACCGTCGGTTTGCTCCTACGGTTTTGGCTTAAGAGTCCTCTTCACGCCATTTTTCCACACTGTGACTGTGTTGGCTCGACCATCATAGATAATTTTCTGATCATATTGCCATGGTCTCCCTAAAAACAGATGGCACGCATCCATTGGGATTACATCACACAGTACACCGTCCTCTAACTTCCCGACCTTGAAGTTCATCAGGCACTATCTGGTCACCTTCACATGGTGTCCTTTCTACAACCATGAGATCTTGTACAGGTGTGGATGTTCCCGACATTTCAACTTTTCCTTCTCGATCACCTCTATCGACACAATATTCTCAGTGCTTCCACCATCAACTATGTTCTTGCAACGCCATTCGTCGATTCGTACCTTCGTTCAAAAGATCACCTTTCACTGTGTCAGCTCTTGCTCATCGCGTCTATTGTCCAAAACCAGTGTCTTTCTGGCTGTCAGGCCCGAATTTTCTTCTTACCATCCTCACTGCTTTCGGATTCTGATTCCTCCCTCTCGTCGACTTTATCATCTCTTCGATGTCTGGGTTTTTACTCCTCTGTAGCATGTAGGTTCTCTGGGCATTCATATGCCTTGTGTCTCACTCCACGACACTTATAACAGAATATGGTTGGTCTATTAGCTCCTTTTCTATCGGATGCACCACCTCAACCATACGCACCTTGACCACGAGTCTCACAACCATCTCATCGGTTTTCTTGCGCTTTCTCCCTTGTCGATTTTCCTTCCACATGTCGACTATCTTCGACAGTTTCCTTCCTGTAACTGCTACTTTGGATTTTCGTGGAAACAATCCTTGCACCCCGACTAGTCATCCTACCTCTGGTCGCTGCAGATTTCCTCGAAAATTTATCTTCTGCCTTTAGAGCTAACTTGTAGGATTCACCCACTACTCTGAATCTTGACATGCTCAATTCATCTTGAATGGCATATTTTCAAGCCATTCACATACCTGGTGACAACTTCTTCTCCTACGTCGGTCTGGGCTGACCTTATCGACAATCTATAGAACTCTTCCATGTACTCCTTCATGGTCATCTCCTTTTGTCAAAAGTTCTGCGACTTCCTGAATAAGGAAATCACATAGTCATTTGGCAAGAACTTTCCTTTCAGCTTGGAGACCATCCTGTCCCAAGACTTGATTTTCTCCTTGCCCTTCTTGACTCTGTCAACCTGTACATTGTCACACCACAATGAGGCATGACCCTTCAACCTCAGACATGCAGTCTTAACCCACTTAGGATCCTTAATCTTCTCCATGTCGAAGTATTTCTCCATCTCTCTGAACCAGTCAATCAAATCTTCTGGATCCAGACTTCCCAAGTAGGTACAAACATCTATCTTTTCTCGACCTCTCATATCCATCAGAATCTTGATGATTTTTTCTTCTGGTTCATCTCCTGTAGCTTCCCGATCTTCCACTTCTTCGACCTCCTCATCGTTTTGGTCTAGTGCATCAGGAATACAACCACACCTTTGGATTTATTTGATCGATGCAACTTCATTTGTGAAAGTTCGCATTGTTTGAATGCACTCGTCAAAAATTTCACGATCAATTGTGACTACTGCGCCACGCGCTCTTTGTCCTCGAACATGAACGCGTATGTGAGCCATTTCCAACCTCGGTTGAAACTCCCACTCATCCAATCGCAACCGGAATTCAACAAGTCGTGCTCAAATCTAACCAACCTCAGCTAGAGTTGTTCAACGCACTTGCAAGCTTAATACCACTGACATTATCCTTTAACTCTTGGGATTTTGTCTACTCTGATACCAACTGATGCAAGGCAGGTTGGTATCACTACCTTTCTCCTGGACAGGATTCTCCTCCCGCTCTAATACCAATTGACGCAAGGGCACCTTAGGACTTTAAGGTTCTTTCTTAACAATACACACCACGCATATGTTCACATAGACAAGATGCAAACAACATACCAGAAGTTGGCTTATATTACTTCTCTGAATCAGATACAATGCAAACTACAAGGAAATGAAATAACTAACTAACTGTCAGCCTTAGTTGTTACAACATAGAAGTAACTATGTGCTCTCTCAGCGTGTCAACCTCACCCTCTCCTGGTTCGTTGTGGAACTCTGAGCTATGGCTCGATCTTCTCTGTGTTCAGAAGTTGTGTGACTGTTCTCTCCAATCTACAGAACTCCCCGAACTCTGCTCTGCAACTCCAACAAAATGTAACTTCTTCTCTGCTCTTCGCCTATGCATAAGCCTTTTACTTTGCTGTTGTTATTCCTGAGACCACTGTAATCTCCTAGACATGCATACTCTGTCAGCCGATCCTTCCATGATCCTGCAGACCTGCAACTGTCAGCGCCCCAACCGTGCTGCACAACCTCTGCCTGTGACGACATCTATCATGTCTTCACCCACCTACAATAAATACCATTAAATTCCTTAGCAACCCCGAACTATTGCCAATTACTCTCCTTGACTTCTATGCATCCTTCTGACAAGCTATAGAAAACCATCACATTGACCATACTATATGTCAGCTTCGACTCACCTGTTGGCTTCCTTCGCAACCCAAGGCTTCTCCAGTCCACCCCTTCCTCCTCACTTGGCTCATGCCCAACCTATCAATATCGCGGTCTAACAATATTTCGACCTTACTGTGAATTTGCAGAAACTTGTCGTCTATCGACATTCGAATGTCAACTATCGGTTGTCATCTGTCGACCTCAACATGTCGACTCTCGACCTTTGCACTCATGTTGACTGCTTCGACAGTTCCCTGCTTGACTTATTGACTTCGACGAGTCAATCTACTTCACGCACCAGCGGTCTTCAGCACTCCCTCTGGTCGGTCTCTTCATGTCGATCAACTTCAACTCATCTTCCTAGGCCCCAATGCTCCTGCATCATAGTCCGTCGTTGTACCCCTATGTATGTTTCTCGTTCTTACGACCCCTGTTTTTCCATTGTGAGTCAGTCGGTAAATCATTTTACCTGCCACTGCACACACTCAAGGCACACATCAGTAGTGTTGCACTATAAAAATCCTTCATTGTATTTATGGGGTACATCATCATAATCTGTCAATCAGTCGAGCATATATCATTCAATCACTTCTATTTCATAATCTCTCAGTCAGTCGAGCATATATCATTCAATCACTTCTATTTCATAATCTCTTAGTCAGTCGAGCATATATCGTTCAATCACTTCTATTTCATAATCTCTTAGTTAGTCGAGCATATATCATTCAATCATTTCTATATCATAATATCTCAGTTAGTCGAGCATATACATCATTCATTCATCATTCATTCTGCTAATCATTAAGCAAAGCATTCATTCATTTATTGTTTTTAAGAAAAGTATCCATTTCTATAAGTGTCGTTCAATCATTTCAAATATTCATAGGACCAGTTTACTAAATTTTATTCGGTTGGGTTACCAAGCAAGTGTCTTCAAGTCTACAGTCAGTCAATGTACTGAGGCGGGCATTACAAACTTCCAAAAAACTTATTGTTTGTTAAATTTTGAGAATTAATTCACAATACTCTAGGATCTTCACTGAGATAATAACATATACAATATATCAATGCATAACAATCACAATAATCATGACAAGCATCACAAGAATCAAAAGCAAGAGAGACAAGAGACACAGAGTTTCCATGGGGAAAACCCTAAGGTGAAAAACACCACAACTTCCTTAGAGATAGAGAGAGCAATGGCTCAACAAAAGTACAACCAAAATACACTGAGATAGTCTCCTATTAGCAGATGATACTCCTCCTCACTAGTGCACCACTTTCTAAGTGAGAGAAGTATGAGTTTCCAAGTGATCCAAGTAGAGATCTCTCGATCTCTATTTATACTAGTCTATTTTCCCAGTGGCCTTATGGGGCCGACTTGTATAGCTATGTATATCAACCATTTAATATATATTTCAGGGTCGACCCCAGACATGGTGATCTAATAACCCTTCGCCATGTACACACACTTGCTACACTTGTCAATACACATGACGGCACTTCCTTATAGAGGAATAACACATCTCTTATAAGGGTACAATAAATATATATGAAATACATAGATGAAATACATTCTGATGTTACATATACATCAACACTCCCTCTTAACTAGGAAGGTATTTCTCGACACAGTTCTACTAGACAAGTCTTCTTCTCAGGATCATCATCATTGATGCATCGTCGTCATCATCGTCACTGCTGCTGCTATCCCAACCAATCTCTGACTCTACTCATCATAGGAAGTTCTACAGAGCCAGTCCTTTTTCATACTGGATGTAGGCCCACCACCTGCAGGTCTTCATCATCACTAGCCATACTGTGGAATCCTTAGGACTTATTACGTGCTACAACAAAACCTAGCTGTAGCATCCCAGGCTATTACGAGCACTCAACTCTACCTATCGGATCTCCAAGGAGCACATTACATGTGACCCATCACAAAACCTGGATGAATCATCCCAGGCTGTTACAAGAACACAACTCTACCTGTCGGATCTCCCAGGAGCACATTACATGTGACCCATCACAAAACCTGGCTAAAGCATCCCAGGCTGTTACGAGCACACAGCTCTACCTGTCGGATCTCCCAGGAGCACATTACATGTGATCTCACCAAAAAACCTGGCTGAAGCATCTGAGGCCTTCTTCATCCTGTCCAGATCTCCTAAGAGAAAATTACATGTGGTCCACCACAAAACCTGGTTGAAGCATCTGAGGCCTTTTTCATCCTATCCAGATCTCCCAGGAGCAAATTACATGCCATAGGAAAAAACCTTGCAAGAGCATATCAGGATGTTACGGGTACACAACTCCGACCTGAAATCTCCCAGGACACAAATTACATGTCCTCCTAAAGCAATGGCTTGAAAGAGCATCCCAGGCTGTTACGGGTACACAACTATGACCTATAGGATCTCCCAGACATGCTCATCTGCACAACCTGATCCACGGCCACAAAGTATCATCCTGATACTCACCATACATCATCCTGATCATCATCACTGCAACATCCTGCTGCATGTCATTTGGAGAAGCTCGTCATCCAAGATCATCATGATCATACAATGCATCTACCTGATGCATACCAAGTATCTACCTGATACATATCATCATACACAGTGTATTCACCTGATACATAGATACATGATCCACACAATGTATCCATCAACATACATGATCTACCTGATCATACCTGATACATATCAACATACATGATCTACCTGATCATACAATGTATCCACCTGATACATATACAGGTACATGGTCCAAGCATCCAACATGATGCATATACAAAATACATACAAATGATCCATCTGATCATATCCAACATCCAACATGATGCGTACATACATATACATATAAATGATCCAACTGATCATATCCAGCAGAAACTAGAACATCATCCTGATGCTCATCATCCAGCACTTACATCCATAGCCATGTGAAGGATCCTCCTTCCAACATGCTTGGAGTGGCTTCAGCAAATGTGTCCATCACTTCTTCCTCAAAGTGTCGTCGATCTGAAGAACACCAAGCCTCTCCCTGAAGTATTCAAACTTCCCTCTGGCTAGTGGCTTTGTCAGTACATTTGCAATCTGCTCGTCCATCGCAACATACAGGAGCTTCGCAAGTGCTCTCTACACCATATCCCTGATATAGTGATATTTGATCTCTATGTGTTTTGACCTGTCATCAAACAATGGGCTCTCGTACAGCTTCACACAACTCTGGTTATCGTAAAAGATACTAGTAGCATCCAACAGGAGATCAAATAACTCAGACAGTAGCTTCCGTAGCCATACTGTCTCACAACTAGCTGAACAGGCTGCAACATACTATGCCTCAGTTGTACTCAGTGCTACATAGGACTGATTCCTACTAAACCAAGAGATCACACCTGATCCCATACTGAAGCATCACCCAAATGTGCTCTTCCTATCTATAGCACTGCCAACCCAATCTGAATCAACATAACCCTACAGGTTAAACTTTTGATTCGCTTCATACTTGAGCCCATAATCCACTGTACCCTTCAGGTACCTTAGAACATGCTTTTCAGCAACCAGGTGAACACTCCTCGGATCTGTCAGGAATTGACTCAATGTGTTCACAACAAAGCAAATATCTGGTCTCGTGTTTGTCAAGTACATCAAGGACCCAATCATCTGACGATACATAGATACATCAACCGGCTTAGATGAAGCATCACATAGAAGCTTCAGGTTCGATGCCATAGGTGTGGCCATGGCCTTGCAATCCATCATCCTGAATCTCTTTAGGATATCTACCGTGTACTTCCCTTGACCAAGGAAGATCTCACATGCACTCTGCCACACCTCCATACCTAGGAAATAATGCATCATTCCCAAATATTTCATATCGAACTCGGCAGCAAGCTTCCTCTTAGTATCTGCAATCAATCTGTCATCTCCTGTTACAAATAAGTCATCCACATACAGGGGTAGAATCACAGGATTCCCTTCCTCAACTTTGTAGTAAAGGCTGGAATCCGCTTTACTCTTGGTAAAGCCCAAACTAGATAGGAAACTATCTATCCTACCATACCAAGTTCTGGGAGCTTGCTTCAAGCCATACAAGGCTTTCTTCAATCTGCACACATATGACTCCCTGTCATGTATTTCAAAACTGAGTGGCTGCTCCACATAGACTTCTTCTTCAACTACACCATTCAAGAAAGCTGTCTTGAAATCCATCTGGTGTATCTTCCATTTTATCACTTTTATACTTCTCTAGGTTGCCATCTGCAGCATGCTTGATCTTGTATATCCATTTGGAAGTCACAACAAACTTCTCTTTAGGTCTTGGGACAACATCCCAAATATCATTCTTCATGATCGACGGATCATGGAATTCTTCCCGTATCCTGGGAACTTCAATATCTTCAATAGATAAATTTTGTTGCTTTGAACAAATGTTGTAGTCCTTCCTTTGTAGGTGAAGGTATACGGTCTTTCCTACAAAACAAGTTAAATTGCATGATTAGAAACATCTCGTAATTTTCAGAACAAATTCTTTCACATAAAGAAATATGTCATACAGTCATGCAATTGTTTAAGCCAATGCTTCAATACAACATTTATCCATGTTCCATAACTTTCTAGATGCCTTCGAGTCTCTACCAGAACATTCTTAAGAGTTTGCACTACTCCCAACATGTCAGCAAAGAGGTTTCATTCTCTATAAGTAGCAATGGAATGTTGTACAGTGCCATAGGCCACTTACCCGTCATATGCATATTAGTAGTATATTGTTCATTAATATAATCATTCTAATATGCACAATACATATCCTAAGTCTAGGAACATGAGCATATAAATCATTGAAATTTTTTATTTAAACAAACAAATATGCAAGAAATGATAATTGAAATACTTATGTTTGTTTGTTTGTTGGATGGACACCTTATGAGTCTTTGCTTCCTTGCAGAAGTTGCTGGAGTCCTAATCTGAAGTAGCTTCTTCTACACCTTTCTGTTGTGAAATGTAGAAAGATGATCAACTCCCTCTGAATATCTGCATCCTTGCAGGAACTACTGGAGTGTGCTTTTTCTTGATCTTTGATTCTTTTGCACGGGCAACTGGAGTGTGCTCCCTCTTGATCTTTGCTTCCTAGATTACCTGTTCTTGAACTTATATTCATCCTTGGTCCCTAAGCATTCTTATTAGTATCATGATTGTGTTATCCTTGTGATCTCATACAAAATCATGCATTCATTAGTATATTCTTAGAACTATCAAAACACAATAATCTCAAGCATGTATAGTCATGATCATTTCAAACAGAAATAATAAGCATTAGCATTCAGGGTTTATATAGGACTCTTATGGTTAGTCATAACATGTCTAAACCTGTGATCACTCAAACCTATGACTCTTCTTGGTTAGTCATAATATTAAATAAGGTAAGACACATAATATGCATATACCCATGATTATTCAAACCTATGTCTTTATGAACAATCATCATCAATCATGTCATGCATACTTATATAAGAGATCCTATGATATAAGGAAAACATACTTGTTCACCATATTTTCTAGTTATGTCTAGTAATGTTTTCGTGTTCTCTTCAATGTCCTGCATAGCTCATAAGTTAACGTTTTCAAAAACAATTTATACATACCTCTATGTGATTCATGACTATGGATGAATCTTTGTCTTCATGTCACCATGACATTTTCAGGTTGTCCCTTCAATTTGTACAATCCTCCCTCTTACTCTCCAATCACCACTGCATCATTAATAGATTTACCCTTTCGCCACACTAGGACTTGTCCATCCACAAATGCAACCCTCATAACTTTTGCATCCAATGCAGAGATGGAGAGAATGTTATTCTTGAGCCCAGGTACATAAAGGACTTCTTTCATCTTCAAAGATTTTCCAGAATCTAGGTTGTAGGAGGCTTCACCACTTCCTTTGATAGGGTATTGATAATCATCCCCAAGTTTCACCTTATGGGGTGACTCATGTTCAGATAGGTTTACAAAATATTCCTTAAACCCAGTCATGTGTTTGGAAGCCCCACTGTCAATTAACCAATCATTACAACCATGGGAGATAGTACCTGTGAGAGCAGAGATTAGAACATACTCTTCTTCACTTGATGAGTCATCTTCACTTTCTACCCTAGCTTTCTTCTTTGGAGGTTCATTATCTTCGGTAGCATGAGCATGGTACCTTCTTTTGTTACCCTTCTTCTTCTTGCAGGAGTTGTTGTTGTCCCTTTTGTTCTTGGGACATTCTGAAGCAAAGAGACCCTTCTCATTACAAGAGAAACACCTTAGATCTTTCTTGTCTTTGTGATAATGATGAGAAGATTTCTTCTTGAGATGGGATGGATCCCTCTTGAACTTGCCCTTCTTAGTGTGAGTTGTGAGAGCTTGATCTTCATTCCCCATCTTTTCTTCTCTTGCCACAAGCCTTGCTTCTTCTTGGGAACATTCCTCCCACAATCTACTGAAGGAGATTTATTTCTTTCTTGCACAGATCCCTTGGATAAAAGAGTCCCATGACCTAGGTAGGCCATTCAATGTGATCATAACAATTTCACCATTCTCCACCATTTCATCTACAACTTCAAGTTGTTCCTTGATTTGAGAGACCTTGGAGAAATAGGATTGAATGGTTTCTCCATTCGACATCTTGACCCCTTTCAATTGATTCCGTAGGGTCATCTTTCGATTTATGTTCTTTCCTTCAAACAGCTTGGTCAAAGAGTCAAACAAAACCTTGGGTGTCTTTAGAGAAAACACATGGGGTATGAGATGGTTTTTGATAGAATCAGTAATGATTCTCTTTTCCTTGGCCAAGTTCTTCTTATGCTATACCTTAGCCTCTTCATCCTCTAGGATAGGGATGTCTTCTTTTATATATGAGTCCAACTCATTCTCTTCCATGATTAACCCAATCCTATACTTCCAAGCTCGGAAGTTATCAGCCCCTTCAAGTTTATCCTCAAGCTTGGTGTGGTGAGACATCTTAAAGAGTACTTCAAATGGAAATAGAAAAGATTTAGGTCTTACCACTTGAAATGCTGAAAACTAGATCTCGTCCCGGATTAGGGTTTGTCGAAAAAACCCTAAAAATTCAAAATCTGAATTTCAACTTCCTGAAAGGATAGAAAGATGCGCCTTGATGAGCTGAGTAGCCTGGTGTATTCAGAATTTGAGATCAGCAAAGCTTTACCCTTCATATTTTCCTTTTTGTCCTCGCGGGTTCTTTAGGGAGAGCCTTGAATTAGGGTTTTAGTTTCCCAGAGATCTACCCAGCTAAAAAAAACGATCCAAAGCTCTACACTTCGATTTTTGCAAGGAGCTTCCAGATATGTCTTCAGATTTAAGAAATTCCTATTTTTGTGGAAACCCTAATTTTTAGGGCCAAATCTGAAAATGGTCAGAATTGAATTCTGATTGGACAGATAGATTCTCCTTAATGAGTAGAGTCAATATACTATACTGCTTTTCTAAAATCTGTGGATAGAAACCCAATAAACAAGAAACTCAAGTTTTCATCACTGCAAAATGTCTTCTTCTAAGGTTAGCTCTGATACCATGTTAAATTTTGAGCATTAATTCATAATACTCTAGGATCTTCACTGAGAGAATAACATATACAGTATATCAATGCATAACAATCACAATAAGCATGACAAACATCACAAGAATCAAAAGCAAAAGAGACAAGAGACACAGACTTTGCGTGGTGAAAACCCTAAGGTGAAAAACCCCACAACTTCCTCAGAGATAGAGAGAGCAATGGCTCAACCAAAGTACAACCAAAATACACTGAGATATTCTCCTAGTAGCAGATGATCCTCCTCCTCACTAGTGCACCACTTTCTGAGTGAGAGAAGTATGAGTTTCCGAGTGATCCAAATAGAGATCTCCCGATCTCTATTTATACTAGTATGTTTTCCGAGTGACCTTATGGGGCCAACTTGTCTAGCTAGGTATATCAACCATATAATATATATTTCAGGGCCGACCCCACACATGGTGGTCTAATAACCCTTCACCAAGTACACACACTTGCGACACTTGTCAATACACATGACGACACTTCCATATAGAGGAATAACACATCTCTTATAAGGGTACAATAAATATATATGAAATACATAGATGAAATACATTCCAAAGTTACATATACATCAACATTGTTTTTGCCTCTTACGGAAGTGAACTTATACAATTTTGAACATTATAAAGAACTTATTTTGGAATTATGAATTTAGATATGTTATACATATGAGATAAAAACTCATCATTCTCATACTTAAGAATTAATTATATAAAAATTAATTATATATATATATAGTATTCTAAGGTTTTTAGTATTTCATATTAGAAATCTATAACTACTTTCTATGTTGATGATAAATGTGTAAAACCATTACATTAGAAGCACAACAATAACAATTTGTCCAAATTGTTTTCTTGTCACAATTTGTAAAACGCTTTTATGAATTTATGGTATGACCATGTTCTTCATTGAAAAGGTAAAAATATGATTGATGTTTCTTAATGGTAAATTAAATAATTTTTGGTGAGAAGAATACTCGATTTATTTAGATTTTATATCTTAAGTATGATTAAACTATTTTTATTAACAATAACAGTTCTTGAATTTAAGTTGAGATTTATATTTTTAAAACTTTTCTCTAATTATTTAGAATATATATGCTATGGGATTATTATTATCAAACATCATTAAATTGATCTTGCGATTGAGTGGTTATTTGGTCTCTAGCTGAACCCACAATATATTGATCTTAGAGAAATGAGTGATTATATTTCTGGGACTCAAGGCTATTGGAACTCCACCATCTTACTCTTGTAATCTTCTCAAGGAGTTGAAATTCGTGTATTGTAGGTCCTTTAACATTTCATCTTTCATGTTTTCAAAGTTACCATATTCAGGAAGTTACTTTTTATTATAAATGTAGTTTCAAGGTTTGGTACTCTTTCATTAAGATTGGACAATCCAAATTCCACTTCTTTATGTTATTTTTTTAATCGATGAGCCATCATTAAGTTTAATAGCAAGTATAATTGTTTCCATCATCTTTTTCCATGTGATCCCACTATTACATACTAGAGTTATTCTATAATTTTTTTTAATCTATAACAACTTTTAATTCATCCTAGATAAATATACCAATAAAAACTTATTCAAATTTCAAATTTGCATGCCTTAAAAAATGCTAGTCCAGCCAACCCCCTCCTTAAAGTATATCTAATGTTTTGGCCCCTCTGATTCTCAAAGTGTTGTCTATATTTGTCTAATATTACTTCTCTCCCATGTCAAAGGTTTAACCAAATTCTAATGTTCCAAGAGAAAGTTATGGTAACTTCCAAAAAACTTGTTGTTTTGTCTCTTTTAGAAGAGTGAACTTGTACATCTTGGCACTCGTATTTTTTTTCTACTTATGATATTTTTACTAGAAACACAATGGCACATCTTATTTCTCATGCAATATGTGGTAATCGATTCTTAACTCACATGTTTCTCGTATAATAGTTTTACACAAAACATTTCGAAGCTATAGCAATATAGGACTTGAAATTATCCCACATGTAGAATGCAATGTGACCTAAGGATACAAAAAAAAATCTTTTCTAAAATGTCCCATAACATTTAAAACTAGGTATACCTACTATAATAACAGATAATGAGTACAATTACAATTAAAATTAAGGATCTAAGCAACCAATAAAGAAAATAATAATATAATAATAGAAATGTTATATCACGATATCAATGAGTTTTGTAGAAGATAACCTTTTATAGATGAATGGTTTCTTGTCATGTTTTTGTAGTAGAGAAAAAGTCACTCTTAAAAAAAAAAATACGTACGTCTTACATAAAGTATAGATATCTTTATATACAGATTTGACAAAAGCATTGCATTAGTTTTGTCATATTTTTACTACATATTTAATTCTTTAAGAGAGAACATAATTCAATTTAAAATTAAGAAAAAATATTCTCAAAAGATCTTAAAGACATTTCAATTTTTCAAGACCAAATACAACAAATTAAAATTGATTTATGTGCTAGCCTAATTTGTAATACAGAACCCAAATTTAAATATTAATAATATATGTAAAACTATAATATACTATACCTCCCATCATCATGAAATAAACAACTAGACAATATAAAGAAACCCCATTGATATTTACCAAACACATTCTATAAAAAATAATTTAGTAAACAAGCAACAAAGTCTTGTATTATAAAATACCAAAAAAATCCTTCAACTACATTCCTAAGGGAATAATGCTATAAAATGGATGTAACTAAATACCCACTCAACAACATAGAAAAGTCAATAGAATTTGTGAAAGGCACGACACTACATTAAGTTTTCATGTGAAATGTAGTTTTCATGTCATAAGTATCATGGTAGATTAATAAATTTTAATGAGAAAATTGAAATTGAATGAATAATCTAAAATTTCTTAAAATTTGTTATCCAACATAAATTTTAATGATCGTCAAAGTTTTGAGGAGTTTAAATTATTGAACTTATGGCATAAAATGTGTATTCATGGGATATTAAATAATAATTCTAATTTCACTAAATATTAAAGAGTGTTGTTTAAAACTATTTTTGTTGAATATCATCCAATACACATTTGAAATTAAAACACACTTACTTATAACTAATAACATATATGGGTGGTCACAAAGTTGCTCCATAAAACCATTGCAATAGGGTTGCGCTAGCGGAGAAAAAATGAAGATTTGCACACACCTAAGGAAGCACGCATGCGCCTTTAGGTTTGGTACCGAATCGAGGCGCATGCATGCTACTCCGCGTGCAATGTTTTTGCACATATGCATCCAAGGGTGTGCGCGTGCTCCTGTTAAACCAAATAAAAGAAGGGGGTAGAACGTTGTCTATTTCATTTCCAATCAAACAAGTTTCATTTACCCAACATGTACATGGTAGGAGATCACCCCACTCACCCATTGCACTCACGAACTCCATCAATCCATCTACTGAGTGATAATCCATTGCATTGGATAGGTAAGATCATTTTTTTGGTCATTTTATTGATCCCTTATTGTCTATTAAATTTTTAATAATTCCCAAATTAGTGGTTTGAAAGCTCCTTTCTTTCTCTTGATCACTAAGTGTTATGGTCCAAGACCTTTCCCATGGTCATCAATCCCTAGAAGCTTCTCTTAGGACCTATGGGATACATTTCATCATTTTACCAATTCCATATCATAAGAACCAATTTTGGTGTTCAAATCCTCCAAATAGTGTCAATATCCTCACCAATAAGCTAAATATTCACAGCCATATCTAGTCCCTCAACACCGACACTTGGTGTTCATAACCTCTTAATCATATTTAAATATGCTCATATGGAGGCCAAATATCCCCCGATCCTATTTGTGTTTTGATTTGACACATCATTCTTGGTCCTAAATGAATAGAATCCTTGTTTATGGCGTAAGGGATATGTTTCCTCCATTGAACATGTTCGTGGTCCCAAGGCCCATACCTAATGTACACAACCTACTTAGTTCAACAATCAAAGGCTTAGGATACCCTTCAAAGGTCAAATGCTATTCTTTACGGCATTAGCCATGGCTTGAGATGCTTAGAATTGATTCTTACAACCTAAGTCTAAAATTTTCTACCTTAATCATGTCCAAAGAACTCACATCCAAACTGAGTGCTTAAAAAATCCTAATGTCTCACATTCCCCCCCTTGAAAATAATTATAACCTACGGAGTTATTGTGGTTGCAAGGATTTTTCCTACCATAAAAACTAATTAATGTTTTATATGTTGTCATTATAATGTGTGCACCTTTGTAATGTGTCTATCACGTTCATAATGCATACAAATTATTCTTGTTATAAAAAAAATGGAAACCAACCTTATTTTATGCAAACCAAAACTTACTTATTTGTTATAGAATCATCTCTCTGAAACACTACGGTTCGAATACAAATTTTATAATGTTTTTTACAATTTTCTCTTCATGTTTTGTTGAGTTCTTATTGCATTTGGTCCTTCTAAAGATGGGTAATTAACATAATCAAGAAGAAAAGTTTGACTGCATCAATTTGTACATAAACAGCATGCACATATACAAATATCTACACGTACATACACACATAAGACCGTGCACATACACAATAAATAAACCCTAGCTTGAAAAAGACAATGCCAATTTTGAGAAAGGGGGTCACTTCTAATATGAAGGCTCTGGGAGAGCGTGGCCCTTGTGAACACATCCACAATGGCCATATGCATGTGTGGGAGATGAAATAATCCAAGTCTACTCACTAGTTTGGGTTCTGTGCCCCCAAAGAAAATCCTTAAAGTCTCCCTCAATGGCCACAAGGTGCCTGGAAAAAATGACCATAGCACCAAAACCGTCAATCCGGTCGCCAATCCATCGATTTTAATGGATTCAAGATGATAGGTTTCTTCTATCTCTCCCCCCCCCCCAACCGTGCCTCAAATTCCCAGAAATGGTGCGATTGTGCCATCTCCGGAACTAGTGTTTTGTTCATTGAAGGCCACATGGCCAAGTTTGCACAAGAGGGTCATTTCTAATCCGAAGGATCCCGAGAGAGCGTGGAAATTATGAACACATCCACAATGGCCATATCGACATGTAGGAGACAAAAGAATACAAGTCCGCTCGTCATTTTTTATTTAGTGCCCTCACATCAAATCCTCAAAGTGTCCTTGAATGGCCACGAGGTGCCCGGAAAAAAACACCAATAGACCCAAAACAGTGACTCTGGTCGTGAATCCTTTGATTCTGATGGATTCGGGACACTGGTTTTCTGGCATAAGAAATATCATGCCTAGAATGTTTCAAGTATAGAAGACTTCCAATCAACTGTCGATAAAGTGTCCAATCAACCAATGGTGTGGAATCACCATCCTCAAGTCTTATTCCCGAGACGAATGGGAATGGTGTTGCCTTACAATCTAACATATTAAATTTGTTTACTAGGTCTGAAGCATATTTTTTTTAGGTATGGTGATCCCATCAAAGTTTTGAGCAATCTCTAACCCAAGGAATTGCTTCAACGAGCCCAAATCGCTTATGTCAAAATCTAGATTTAAAGTAGTTTTTGTGTTGCCGATCGAAGCAAGATTGATTCCAGTTGTTAAAAGGTCATCAACATAAAGGACAATGATCAGAAAATTACCTTAATCATGCTGTAGGTATACATCTGGATCTGATTTGCACGTAGAAAAATTATGTGACAGAAGGAAGGAATACATCTTTGCATACCAAGCTCTTGGGGCCTATTTTAAACCATACAATGATTTCTTCAATCTGCACACTAATGTCGGAACATAAAGGACAATGATAAGAAAATTACCTTAATGCTGCTATAGGTACACATTTGGATCTGATTTGCGCCTAGAAAAATTTTGTGACAGAAGGAAGGAATCCATCTTTGCATACCAAGCTCTTGGGGCCTGTTTTAAACCATACAATGATTTCTTCAATCTGCACACTAATGTATGATCTTATATGTATCCTTCAGACTACTTCATGTAAATATATTCTTTTAGATATCCATTAATAAATGCACTCTTCACATCCATATGGTGCACTTCCCAGTGCTTAGATGCGGAAGTTGCCAAAACTAGGCGTATAGAATCCATCTTTGCAACCGGTGCAAAGATCTCGGTGAAGTCCACTCCTTGGACTTGGGAGAAGCCTTTTGCAACCAAACTAGCCTTGTATTTGCAGGTTGAGCCATCTACAGCAACCTTTGTGCGGTAGACCCATTTTCATTGGACTAATTTCCTCCCAGGTGGAAGAGAAACTAGCTCCCATGTAGCATTTTTCTGAAGAGAACTGTACTCTTCATCCATGGCGGTTTGCCATCTCGGATCTCAATGGGAATGATAGTATGATTTGCAATTTGAACCTATCATAAAAAAAAAATTCATATAGTAAAGGATCATAAAATGAAAGAGCCATACCTGCTCTTTGAAACTCTGCTCGAGTTCTCCTTGGATCGGTACGATTTCCAATGTTAGAACCAATAGATTGGAGAGTATTTTGGGCTCACTTTGGAAACCGTTGGGGCTGATCTAGATCCGCATCTAAAACTGATATTTCATGTTCATTGAAATATGATAAAACATCATAAATATCAGAACACAAACTATCATCATCTTCTTCCGAATATTCTTCTTGTGGAGGCGGCAATTCAACTGTTTCTTCGTCGACTAGTTTTAGATCTTGAAGCGATTCTTCAAATCTTACACTTTGCTCGATGAATATATTTTTGTATCTGATATCCATGAGTTTGTAGTCTCTAGATTCTTCAGCATATCCAATGAGGATGCACTTAGTACTTTGCGGATCCAAATATTTTCTCTTCTCAGTCAGAGTTCTAGCCCATGCAGTTGAGCCAAAAACCCTAAGATTGGACACATCAGGTTTGTGACCCGTATAGGCTTCGAAAGGAGTAGTAAATTTCACGAATGAGTGTGGAAATATATTTTTAATGTATGCAGCAACATTCATAGCCTCAGCCCAAATATTTGCAGCCAAACCCTTTGACTGAAGAATACAAGTTGTCATTTCTTTCAGTGATCGGTTCTTCCTTTCCACTACACCGTTTTGTTGAGGTGTGTAGGGAAAAGTGTGCTGGATCTAAACTCCATTTTCTACAAAAAGTTGCAGCAGTTCTGATTTTATATATTCACCTCCATTATCATATCTAATAGATTTTATCTTGCTTTCGGTGGGAGTCTCAACAGAAGCCTTGAAAATCTTGAATTTTTCTAGCACTTCTGACTTGTTTTTTAGAAAGAAGACCCATGTGAATCTGGAGAAGTCGTCAATAAATGTAAGAACATACCTTGATCCATTCATGTATGTATGTGGTAGCAGACCGTTGATATCAGAATGAATCATCCCCAAAATACAAGAAGCTCTGCTAGCTTTTCCTTGGTCAAACTTGTGCTCGGGGTGCTTCCCAATGATGCAACCCTTGCATATTCCTTTCGAGGATTTGGTCTTCGGAAGGCCATCAACCATGGATTTATTTTGCAGCAACCACAAATATTTATAATATTTATAATGTGGATGGAGATGGTGCTGTTGGATTCCAATGAATAAAAAGAATCTTTGTTTGCAACCATGTGATTCGAAGCTCTTGAATCTATGAGAAGAGTTGTGGAATTTAAAACACTAGCCATGAGTGCATGACCTCTTTCTATATGATCATTGTTGTCCTTCACCCTTCTGCCATCAGGAAGAACAATGTTTTTTTTCTCCAAGAGAAGGGCCATCTGATCTATGGTCTTCTTCATGCATGAGCTTTCAAGATGAAAGCCCTTACTTCAATAAGAACATTTAGTCTTCTCTTTTCCATTTTGTTTGTTTTTTCTTGAACCGGATGGTTCATGTGACTGATTTGTCTTCTCCTTCTACTTTGGATGATCAAGCTTTGGCTTCTCTTTCTTTTTCTTCCCTTTTCCATTCGTAGCTTTGGATCCTCTAGAAAAAAGGGATTGATCTTCGGAGTGAATGGACCCATTTGAACAAGCTTATCATGCTCTTTTGTTAAGGACTCAATGAAGGCATCAAGGTAGTCATCTTCCAATTAGGAATTGTGAGCTTTCCCGTATTGAAAGTGGAAACAAAAACCAAATAATTTTTTCCTTGCTTTGTAAGGATGGATAGAATCAATTGGTTATCTTCCTTTTCCACTCCACATTGCTTCAATAGAATTACCAAGTGCTTAAACTTAGTGAAGAAGTCATTGATGGTCTCGAAATTCTCAGGATTGAATGCAATCAGCTCATTTTCTAGCTGACACGATCACATTTCATCCTGCTTTCCAAAGAGAATGACAAGTTGATCCCATGCCTCTTTCGGATTAGCCAATCCAGTATGATGGAAAAGAAGATCCTTAGAAATGTTGAGACAAAGGAAACCATAAGCTTCATCAAGCTTATTGAAGTATTTTTCCTTCTCTACTGGAGATGTAGCTTCGACTTCTATGCCCATGGTGACTCTATAGAAGCCCTTAGAGTGCAATATTATATCCATGTCATCCTTCCACTGATAATAGTTGAAGGAAGTGAGAAGATTTGATGAAGAAGTGTCCATCTTCAAGAAGAGCGAATGCATTAGGAGGAGGAGAGAACCTGCAAATCACAAAACAAACAAGAACCTTTAGGTCAACAACCTGCACTTTTCAAGTTGCATCACACTTTACATAGGAGATCAAGCAAGCTTGAAAATCCAATGATCAATATACAAGAATTATGTGGAAATTCTTGGCTTCTGGTGCAGAATTGGAAAAAATAGTTGCAAGTGCAAAATATGCATGCAGTGCATAATCACTGGTGCAGAATCACCAGTGCAGAATAGTTGGCTTGTCCACGGGCATACATAATATACGTAATATTACGTAATATTGCTTGAATATACGTAATATTACGTAATATTGCTTGAATATACGTAATATTGCATCCATGGGCATTTCAATAAGTAAAGCCTGCGAGATGGGATTTGAATGTGTAGCTCACTATGTGTCCTCATTGCTTAGAGGGGATGGGCATTAATCCATACTGGATTTGTAACAGTTTTTTTGTGTTTGTTGAAACGGAATATTCCATAGCTCGATCTTCTCTCCTCTCAAGTCCAAAAGAAGGGATATCCATCTGCGGCCCACTGTCTTGCAAAAGACTTCAGCACACCTTCACACACAAATACTACCTATTCAAACCCAATTATGGCATCACACACTGTCAAATTAATACCACCTTCACATACCAAGTTACACCCATTCAAACATCTTGATACCTAATTCCAACCCATGCCCAATATTTATAGTTTTATATAGCTTGAGTGTGCCTAACTATTAAGAGCATGTGTGTTCCTCCTTAGGTTCAGATTTGGAGAGGGGTAGGGTATGTACATCTCCATAGACTTTAGCACTCAAATTGTTGTGTGAATGGAGGTCACTTGTTCCCACAACAAAGGGGATCCATACACCAATTTGGTGTATGGCTTGTCCATGCCCTCAAAATTAGATTATTATTATTATTATTATCCATAAACCTCATTATACTAAGAAATGCATTATTTCTTCTTTTTTCTAGTTTTAAACCTCTAATTATGAAGTTTGTGATAGTAATAATAATCTATTTTTATGATCACAACCTAACTAGACACCATTTTGGTGTATGTGACCCGCTTGTTTGTGGCACAAAAACCCCCTCGATAAAGCGATTTAAGTGCTAAAATTTACGAAAGTGTACAAACCCTACCTCCTTAAGATTTGGAGCTATAATATTTTCTTTAATAAACCCATATCAAAATTAGACATACATTGATTTTATTTACAAAATAATACCCTTTCACTTTCGTAAAAATAAAATTTAAAATTTGTTATTTAAGGTTCTTCAAAATTTGCAAATGCTAAACAGATTCGATTCTAAATCACTACCAAAATTTTTAAATTTTAAGGAAAATGGCGTAGGAAAAATCTTAAAAGCTAGAATAATAAAAATTTAAATATATTAAATAAAATTATCCCTGATTAAATTTTTAATTTATTTTGGATTTAAATATTATATTTTAAATTAAAATCCATTAAATTGCTTTATACATTGAATTTTGACCCTTCTCTGCGGGTGCAATATTCCAATTTTCATGGAGATATATACCAAAGCAAAATTATCGAGCCGACCCTTCTCTCCGGATGCAATATTCCAATTTTTAAGGAGATATATACCAAATTAAAATGATCGAGGAGGTTATAAATTTAGGATGTTATAAATCAACAATTTTGTGTGTTTTGATAACATTATTTTTCTGACATGAATCTGTAGAGATCGCATAATCTATATACGCGTTTCTGGGTTATTTCGCAGGATAATCGAGGCGAGGAAATATTTAATTTCGCAAAATAATACCTGGCTCACGTCAAATTTGTGTACACTCGGAGATCTGCTGTGTTTGTGTGAGAATGCAGAAATCACAAAATGTCTCCAGGAATGTGTATGAGTTCAAGATTGTCGAGAATAAAGTTCGAATGGAAGAGCTGGAAGTCCAAAAGCTGGCAGAAGATCTTGAGGCAACTTTAAAGCTCACCAGATCGCAGAGCAAATTCAGAACCCAATTGTCTCAGAAATCCGTCACCAAAAAATCGATCACCAAACCCGTCCGCAGATCCAAAACCCGATCTGCTCGAAAATCGGTAAGTGGAAGCAATCCCAGTCATCCCAACATAACAAGAGACTTACAGGAAAATGGTGGGGGAATACAGGCAAATTCTCGACTACACCAACGTTTTCCTGCTAATTTGCAGCTGCCCAAATTCATGACAAGCTTTTTGACCGAGCACTCTAACTGCCATTTTTGCAGAAGGGAGAAGGTCTGCGAGGAAAAAGATTGTGAACGTTGTGTCAATGGAGTCGTTGGAAAGGCTTGCATAGGAAAAACAGATTGCTCTGTGTGCCATTCAAATACTGGTGTGTTTTGTAGAAGATGCTTGAAATTGCGTTACGGGGAAGATCTTGAGACGGTGCGGGAAAATAAGAATTGGATGTGTCCACATTGTTCAGAGGAGAGAGGTATTAAGCCATACTGGATTTGTAACAGTTTTGTTTGCTTGGTGATACGTAAAATTCCATCCATAAACACAGGCATTTCAATAAGAAAAGCCCAAGAGATGGGATTTGAATGTGTAGCTGACTATGTGTCCTCATTGCTTAGAGGGGAGCAAGATTTCCATATGAAATAAACTCTGAGAAAATTCGACGTTAGGGTTGCCTATTGGGTCATGTTAGGTCATAGGTAGACGTTACGTTTGTCTATTAGATGTTCATTTTTCTTGAAAGGGTTGTGTATTAGACGTTAATTTTCTGGCATAGACAGGTAGGTCATAGATAGACATCGATGGATAATGGTTGAATTTCAGTAATTTGTGGCCATGGCCAGAAGAGTGGAATTTTGTTTAGTTGGTTTTTTCTTCTAATGCCTTTGGCTACTGGTAAATCGCAATTTTTAAAGAGTCTTGGTATGCTTTGTGTTTTTGGGCTTACTTATTTGTTTACAGAATGTCATTTATCTTTTAACAATGACTTTTTTAGATTGGAAGTGGAAGTTTGTTTGAAGCTTTGTAACTGTGTAAGAAAAATGATGCATGGTAACATTTGTTTGATAACAGTTGAGATTTATAGTTATAAAGTTTTTTTAAATAATTCTAGAATATCTATCATGTTATGTAATTATTATTTTGATCAAAATTCTTTATATTGATTTTAAAATTGAAGTGATTATTTAGTTTTGAGTTTAGCCTACAATTTTGTAGATCTTGGAGTAATGAGTGATTATATGTTTTGGACTCAAGGTTATTGAAACTTTGTTATAGATTATTCTTGGTATCTTCTTTTCAAAGAGTTGACTTTTGTGTATGTAGGTCTCTTTTAAAAGTTCCCTTCATGTTTTCAAATTTCTTTTTTAGTTAAACTAGGATATTTCCACAAATTTCTTTTTTAGTTAAACTAGGATATTTCCTTTGAATGTTTGGAATTATTCGTTAGTTACCATATTCATAATGTAATTTCTGCTTAGAAATGTGTATTCAAGGATTGTTACTCTTTGGCTAAGTTTTGAAGACCCAAATTCCACTTCTTCGTGGATGAGCCTTCCAAAAGTTTAGGGAATAGAATTTTTTTCACCATCACTTTCCATGTGATATGAGTGTTACATTTTGTAGTTATTTTCCATTTTTTTTATCTATGACACCTTTGGAATCACCCTAGGTTAATATTCCGATCAAAATTTATGCAAATTTTAAATTCACATGGATTTAAAAACTCTAGTTTGTAGATTGTGTTACTAGCTAATCTTTATCCTAAAGTATCTCTGAAATTTTCGTCCATCTTATTCTAAAATATTTGTTTTTAGTAGTGTAATATCAATTATTTCCAATTTCAAATGTTTGACCAAATTCTAATGTTCCAAGAGAAAATTATGGTAACTTCCACAAAACTTTTTGTTTTTGCCTCTCGGGTGAATGAACTTATACAATCTTGAACACTTGAAAACTTATTTTGGAGGTATGAATGTAAATATGCTATACATATGAGATAACAATTCATCTCTCACATACTTATTTACAAACAAGTTATAAACTATATAAGGAATTCTAAGGTTTCTAGTATTGTAAATTAGAAATCCCTAAGCACGATATTTTTTAAGGATTCGAATATTATACTTAAGTATAGTATCCTAGGCGATTATTTTGGATTGAAAAAAACATGTATATAGATAGTTAGGCGAATATTAAATATGGAACATACAATTTACTACTAAAACGTGTATTTTGGCGAATATTATGATAAAAAAACATATTTTATGTAAATATAAGCGATATTGGAAACTAAAAATGACCAAATAATGAATTTATTTTTTGAAAAATAACTAATTGACAAAATTTCGCCCTTAAAAATTACCCTATCCCTAACTATTGTTTGTATTGATGATAGGTGTATAAAACCATTACACTAGGAGTGCACAACCATAAATAATAGTTCCTCTTAATTGATGGTAGGTGTGCACAACAATTGGTCCAAAATCATTTATAGTTCCACTTGCCATAAATAAATGAAACCCTTCTATGAATTTATGGCATGACCATGATGTTCATTAAAAAGTATAAAAAATGACCAATGTTTCTTAATGGTAAGTTAAATAGCTTATTAGTGAGAAGAATATTAGATTTATTTAATATTTTATATCTTAAATATTATTAAACTATGTTTTTTCACAATAACATTTATTGGATTCTACTTGAGATTTATATTTCTAAAATTCTTCTTTAATTATCTAGAATGTCTATGCTATGGGATTAATAGTATCAAACTTTTTTATATTAATCTTGGGATTGAAGTGTTTATTTATTGTTGAGTTGAATTCACAATTATGTGGATCTTGGAGTAATGAGTGATTAGATGTCTTGGACTCAAGGTTAGTGTTCTATGAGTGTGCTAGAATTTTCATGATTTGAACTCCCCCATCTCTCTCTTTTTATCTTCTTCTCAAGGAGTTGAGTTTTGTGTATGTAAGTTCCTTTCAAAAGTGCCCTCTCATATTTTCAAAGCTTTTTAAAGTCAAACTTGGATATTTCCATTGAATGTTTGGAATTATTCCTCACTTAACATATTCATGATATGACTTTTTCTTAGAAATGTAGTTTCAAGTTTTTCTACTTTTTCACTAAGTTTGAACACCCAAATTCCACTTCTTCATGTTCTTCTTGTTTAATAAGTGAGTCTTCATGAAGTTTAATAGAGTACAATTTTTTCCACCATAGTTTTCCATGTGAGCCCACTATTACTTTATTTTTTGTAAAACACATTTTTCGTCACCCTAGATAAATTCTATTGTTCCAAGAGAAATTTATGGTAACTTACACAAAAATTGTTGTTTTTGTCTCGTTTAGAAGAGGCACTTGCAGTTGTACATCTTGGCACATGTATGTTTTTTTTCCACTGGAGATATTTTTACTAGAAATACAATGGTCCATTTGGTTTCTCATGCAATATGTGGTACTCAATTTTGAACACTCAAGTTTTCTATATAATATTTTTAACCAAAACACTTGTTTGAGATTAGGTTTTTTACTAGTAAGAAACCCAAACTTTTAGGGAGTGTAGCTTCGAAACTATAGCAATACAAGACTTGAAATTTTTCCACATGTAGTATGCAATGTCTCCTCTGGCTACAAAAGAAATTGTTTGATGAATGTCCCAAAAACAAATTTATAGATAAAATGGCTCTAATGACAAATGCACAATATAATTTGATAATGGTTTAATTTTAGTAATTTTTGGCCATGGCAAGAAGAGTGGAATTTTGTTGAGTTGTTTTTTTCTTTTAATGCCTTTGGCTACTATTAAATCACAATTTTTTAAAGAGTTTGGTATGCTTTATGTTTTTTGGGCCTATTATTTTTTTACATAATCCTATTTATCTTTTAAAATTGATTTTAATTTAGATTGGAGTTGGAAGTTTGTTTGAAGCTTTGTAACTATGTAAGAAAAATGATGCATGGTAACATTTATTGGATTCCAATTGAGATTTATACTTTTAAAGTTTTTCTGTAATAATTAAAGAATATCTATCATGTTATGCAATTATTATTTTGATCAAAATTCTTTATATTGATTTTGAGATTGAAGTGGTTATTTAGCTTTGAGTTGAACTCATAATTTAAACTTGGAGTAATGAGTGATTATATGCCTTTGATCTTATTCTTCTTATCCTATTCATAATGTTATTTCTTCTTAGAAGTGTAGTTTCAAGGATTGATACTCTTTGTCTAAGCTTGGACAACCCAAATTCTACTTTTTCATGGAGTCTTGTGTAATGGATGACCCTTTCAAAAGCTTAATAAATATAATTGTTTCCACCATCTCTTACCATGTGAGCTCACTATTACTTATACTAGTTATTCTTTATTTTTTATCTATGACATCTTTGGAATCACCTTAAGTCAATATTCCAATTAAAATTTATGGAAATTTCAAATTCATGTACCTTTAAAAACCCTAGTTTTTAGATTGTCTTGCTAGTTAATATTTCTTCTAAAATACCTCTGAAAATTATGGTAACTTTGTAGGGACCTGTGTTCTGGGTGAAGAAATTTCAAAATATTAAAAGCATAATATAACCAATATAGTGCATAATCATCATAAAATTTGCAATTTCAAGGACTAACAAGTATACACATAATAATCAATCCTAATACTATAGGTTGAATCTATTGTAGAGGAGTTGTTGTTGTCCGATCACCTCCTAGCCCTTATCGGTTTATCAAAGACCCCTTGGTTGACATCCCTACCATATCGGGGGTACTCTTCTTTCCCCTAAACCCCCGAGCAATTTGGGGTCATAAGAACATACAATGCCATGGCTTTCTGTTGGGATCTCCCAATCCCTGATCAAGCTATAAATCCAACTCCAAGGAACCACACTTTTAATCCAATTCTCTATTACGCTTCCCGTCCAACACTAGGGATCAAGAGAGCCCTCTCTCCCTCTCCTCCCTTTCTTTTATAATCAAAACTTGTATGCCAAGTGTCTCCTCATGAACAAATATTCTTTTAATTTAATAATTCTCTAATATTTATTCTCATCGATCATGTGTCACTTTAACTTAAGTGTGCACCTAATCTCCCTAAATCAATGGAAAGTAGGTGTAGTGGTCTCTACATGAGTTTTTGTTATGTTTTGCTCCACAATTTATTCATTCAATATTCTTTCTCATTCATAATTTTTCTAGTAAAGATGGACATATATCTATTCTAAATTTTCTCTTTTTCTAAAGCCTAGAAAATTAATAAAATAAAATATTCTCTTATCAAATTTTCTAAATTTCTATATGCCTCTTTAATCATATATGCACTGTTTTTCTAAATGCTAAAAGTGAGAAATATTCTTTTCATGCATAATTAATTTAATGCAATTTATATGTCAAGTACATAATTTGCAATTTGTCCCTTCATGCATAACTAATTTAATGCAATTTCTATATGCCAAATACATGGGTGTTCGTTTTGACTTTCTTTTCTTTATTCGTCTTGGTACCACATCGTCGGGTCCTTTTGAATTTATTTCCTTAATCGTCTAGGTACCACATCATTGGTTCCTTCTAACTTTTTTTTCTTAATCATCTAGGTACCACATCGTCGGGTCCTTCCGACAACTTCCTTTTTCTCTGGTGGGGAGTACTGTGTAGCGATCAGGGAATCTTTATTGCAATATCTCACCTACACTTCCTTGGAGACTAAGGGAAGCTGAGGGATAAGGTTCTCCTTATCGCGCACCCCTCAACTCATCGTACGCCACCAAGCCGTTATGGCCTCGGCCGTACGGCACATGCTTCCCCGGGTTAGATGAAACGATTTCCGACCCATTCGTGGAGTGCTAATTAAGAGTCGACAGTACGTCGTCTTACCCCTATGTATGTTTCTCGCTCTTACGTCCCCTGTTTTTCCATTGTGATTCAGTTGATAAATCATTTTACCTGCCACTACACACAATCAAGGCACACATTAGTAGTGCTGCACTATAAAAAAATCCTTCATTGCATTTATGGGGTACATCATCATAATCTCTCAGTCAATCGAGCATATATCATTCAATCACTTCTATTTCATAATCTCTCAGTCAGTCGAGCATATATCATAAAATCAATTCTATTTCATAATATCTCAGTGAGTCGAGCATATATCATTCAATCATTTCTATATCATAATCTCTCAGTTAGTTGAGCATATACATTGTTCAGTCATCATTCATTCTGCTAATCATTAAGCAAAGCATTTATTCATTTATTGTTTTTAAGAAAAGTATCCATTTCTATAAGTGTCATTCAATCATTTCAAATATTCATAGGACCATTTTAGTGAATTTTATTTGGTTGGGTTACTAGGCAAGTGTCTTCAAGTATACAAGCAGTCAATGTACTAAGGTGGGGGTAACATACAACCCCTCTTATTAAAACTTCATCCTCGTCGGTCGCATACTCTTGCCTTCCATGCTTTCGCAAAATCCTCGTTAGTCGCATACTTTGTCTTTATCGACTCTATTCCTGTTGAACTGTCACCATGTTCAGCAATGCAACTCTTCTACTCAGCGTGTCGGCAACCTTGTTCGACTTGCTCGACCTATGTCTCAACATGAACGTATATCCCTGTAGGAACTCGACCCATTTCATGTGCCACTGATTTAACTTCGACTAAGTATTCAGGTACCTTAGCGCTTGGTGATCTATGTACAACACAAATTCCTTGGGAAACGTAATAGTGCCTCCACTTCTTCAATGCTTGGACAGTAGCATAAAATTTTGGGTCATAGAACGAATATTTCTGCTTCGCAACATCCGATTTTCCACTGAAAAATCAAATTGGTCGGCCCTCCTTGATCAACACTGCTCCAATTTCTATTCCACTTGCGTCGCAATCAACCTGGAAAACTTTGTAGAAATATGGGAGCGCCAACACTGGGCTCTCAGTGACCTTTTCCTTCAACTTGTCGAAAGATCGATGGGAAGCTTCTGTCCACTTGAACTCCCCTTTGCACATGCACTCCGTCAATGGTGTGCAAATTCGACTGAATCCCCTGATGAAGTTCCTATAGAAAGTGGCAAGTCGTTGTAAACTCCTCACTCCAGTCGCGCTTGTCGGTACAGGCCAATCGAATATCACCTTCACCTTTTTTGGGTCCATCACCAACCCTTTACTCGAGATTACGAATCCCAAGTACACCAGTTCTTCCTTCATGAAGAAACACTTTTGTAGGTTCACCATCAGCTTCTATTCCTACAACTTCTGCAATACCTATCGAATGTGCCCCAAGTATTCCGTCCTGGTTCAACTTAAATTCAGAATGTCATCTAGATAGACTATGACAAACTTTCCCAAGAATGGTTACAGTACTTCATTCATTAATCACATGAATGTACTGGGTGCATTAGTCAATCCAAATGGCATGACTAACCACTCATATAGCCCCTCCTTTGCCTTGAATGTTGTCTTCCATTCATCTCCTTCTATAACCCAAATCTAGTGACAACCGGTCTTAAGGCCTATCTTTGTGAAGTAATTCGCTCCACTCAAACAATCCATCAAGTCGTCTATTCTCGGCAATGGAAACCAATACTTGATCATGATCTTGTTCATAGCTTTGGAGTCTGTACACATCCTCCATTCTCCACCTTTCTTCGGTGCTAATACTGTTGGTACCGTGCAGGGACTCAGACTCTCTCTGATCAACCCTCTTCCCAAAAAATCCTAGACCTGTCGATTGAGTTCTCGACCTTCTGTCGGACTCATCCTATGCGGTGCTTTGTTTGGCAGACTCAACCCTGGAATCAAGTCGATCTAATGGGATATGATACTTGAAGGAGGCAATCCTGTCGGTGTCTCATCGAATACTATGCTCTTAAACTCTTTGAGCATCTTTTCGATTTCGAACGGAATTTTCTCCTTGATTGTCAACTTCTCGACACATGGTCCCTTCAGAATGATAGCATAACACCCTGATTCTTTTTCCTCCTCCGCAAGGAATTCTTTCACTGAACACATCAGCACTCACTTCTCCCAAAAGTTGCTCTCGCCATGCTTACCATCATTTTTCTCCTCCGATTTCGGCTTAAGAGTCCTCTTCACGCCATTTTTCCACACTATGACTATGTTGGCTCGACCATCATAGATCATTTTCTAATCGTATTGCCATGGTCTCCCTAACAACAGATGGCACGTGTCCATCGGGATTACATCACACAGTACACTATCCTCTAACTTCCTCACCTTCAAGTTAATTAGGCACTGTCTGGTCACCTTCACATGGTGTCCTTTCTGCAACCATGAGATCTTGTACGGGTGTGGATGTTCCCGACATTTCAAATTTTCCTTCTCGATCACCTGTGTCGACACAATATTCTCAGTGCTTCCACCATCAGCTATGTTCTTGCAACACCATTCGCCGATTCACACTTTCGTTCAAAAGATCGCCTTCCGCTGTGTTGGTTCTTGCTCATTTTGCTGGTTGTCATGGCCCGAATTTTCTTCTTACCATCCTCACTGCTGTCGGATTCTGATTCCTCCCTCTTGTTGACTTGCTTATCTCTTCGATGTTTGGGTTTTGACTCCTCTGTAGCATGTAGGTTCTCTGGGCATTCATATGCCTTGTGTCTTGCTCCACAACACTTATAATAGAATATGATTGGTCTGTTAGATCCTTTTCTGTCGGATGGACCACCTCAAACATATGCACCTTAACCATGATTCTCAGACCATCGCATCGATTTTCTTGCACTTTCTCCCTTCTCGATGTCCCTTCCGCATGTCGACTATCTTTGACAGTTAACTTCCTGTAACCGCTACTTTGGACTTTTGCAGAAACAGTCCTCGCACCTCGACTAGTCGTCCTACCTCTAGTCATTGCGGATTTCCTCGACAATTTCTCTTCTTCCTTTAGAGCTAACTTGTAGGATTCACCCACTACTCAGAATCTTGACATTCTCAATTCATCCTGAATGGCATATTTCAAGCCATTCACATACCTAGCGACAGCTTCTTCTCCTTTGTCGGTCTGGGCTAACCTTATCGACAATCTATAGAAATCTTCCATGTACTCCTTCATGGTCATCTCCTTTTGTCGAAAGTTCTGCAACTTCCTGAACAAGGAAATCACATAGTCATTTTGGCAAGAACTTTCCTTTCAGCTTGGCGACCATCCTGTCCCAAGAATTGATTTTCTCCATGCCCTTCTTGACTCTGTTAGCACGTACATTGTCCCACAACAATGAGGCATGACCCTTCAACCTCAGACATGCAGTATTAACCCACTTAGGATCCTCGATCTGCTCGATGTTGAAGTATTTCTCCATCTCTTTGAACCAGTTGATCAAATCTACTGGATCCAGACTTCCCAAGTAGGTACGAACATCTATCTTTCCTCAACCTCTCATATCCATCAGAAGCTTGATGATTTTTTCTTCTGGTTCATCTCCTGTAGCTTCCCGATCTTCCACTTCTTTGACCTCCTCGTCATTGTGGTCTAGCGCATCAGGAATACAACCACAACTTTGTATTTCTTTGATCGTTTCAACTTCATTTGTGAAAGTTCGCATTGTTTAGATGCACTCGTCGAACATTTAACGATCAACTGTGACTGCTACGCCATGTGCTCTTCGTCCTCGGACATGAACGCCTCTATGAGCCATTTCAAACCTCGGTTTAAACTCCCACTCATCCAATCGCAACCAGACTTCAACAAGTCGTGCTCAACTCTACCCAACCTTAGCTATAGCTATTCAACACACTTGCAAGCTTAATACCACTGACGTTATCCTTCAACTCTTGGGATTTTCTCTGCTCTGATACCAACTAACGCAAGGCAGGTTGGTATTGCTGCCTTTTTCCTCGACAGGATTCTCCTCCCACTCTGATACCAATTGGCGCAAGGGAACCTTAGGACTTTAAGGTTCTTTCTTAACAACACACACCACACACATGTTCACATAGACAAGATGCAAACAACATGCCAGAAGCTGGCTTATATTACTTCTCCGCATCAGATACAATGCAAACTACAAGGAAATGAAATAACTAACTAACTATCGGTCTTAGCTGTTACAACATAGAATTATGAGTATGAGAATGCAGAAATCACAAAATGTGTCCAGGAATGTGTATGAGTTCAAGATTGTCGAGAATAAAGTTCGAATGGAAGAGCTGGAAGTCCAAAAGCTGGCAGAAGATCTTGAAGCAACTTTAAAGCTCACCAGATCGCAGAGCAAATTCAAAACCCAATTGTCTCAGAAATCCGTCACCAAAAAATCGATCACCAAACCCGTCCGCAGATCCAAAACCCGATCTACTCAAAAATCGGTAACTGGAAGCGATCCCAGTCATCCCAACATAACAAGAAACTTACAGGAAAATGGTGGGGGAATACAGGCAAATTCTCGACTACACCAACGTTTTCCTTCTAATATGCAGCTTCCCACAAGCTTATTCATGACAAGCTTTTTGACCGAGCACTCTAACTGCCATTTTTGCAGGAGGGAGAAGGTCTGCGAGGAAAAAGATTGTGAACGTTGTGTCAATGGAGTCGTTGGAAAGGATTGCATAGGAAAAATAGATTGCTCTATGTGCCATTCAAATATTGTTGTGTTTTGTAGAAGATGCTTGAAATTGCGTTACGGGGAAGATCTTGAGACGGTGTGGGAAAATAAGAATTGGATGTGTCCACATTGTTCATAGGAGAGAGGTATTAAGCCATACTGGATTTGTAACAGCTTGATTTGCTTGGTGATACGTAAAATTCCATCCATATCCACAGGCATTTCAATAAGAAAAGCTAAAGAGATGGGATTTGAATGTGTAGCTGACTATGTGTCCTCATTGCTTAGAAGGGAGCAAGATTTCCATATGAAATAAACTCTGAGAAAATTCGACGTTAGGGTTGTCTATTGGGTCATATTAGTTCATAGGTAGATGTTACGTTTGTCTATTAGACGTTCATTTTTCTTGAAAGGGTTGTGTATTAGACGTTCATTTTCTGGCATAGACCGGTAGGTCATAGGTAGACATCGATGGATAATGGTTGAATTTCAGTAATTTGTTGAGTTGCTTTTTTCTTGAGTTTCTTTTTTCTTCTAATGCCTTTGGCTACTGGTAAATCGCAATTTTTAAAGAGTCTGGTATGCTTTAGTATGCTTTGTGTTTTTGGGTTTACTTATTTGTTTACAGAATGACATTTATCTTTTAACATTGACCTTTTTAGATTGGAAGTGGAAGTTTGTTTGAAGCTTTGTAACTGTGTAAGAAAAATGATGCATGGTAACATTTGTTTGATAACAGTTGAGATTTATAGTTTTAAAGTTTTTTTTAATAATTCTAGAATATCTATCATGTTATGTAATTATTATTTTGATCAAAAAAATTTATATTGATTTTAAAATTGAAGTGATTATTTAGTTTTGAGTTTAACCTACAATTTTGTAGATCTTGGAGTAATGAGTGATTATATGTTTTGGACTCAAGGTTATTGGAACTTTGTTATAGGTTATTCTTCGTATCTTCTTCTCAAATAGTTGACTTTTCTGTATGTAGGTCCCTTTTAAAAGTTCTCTTTATGTTTTCAAATTTCTTTTTAAGTTAAACTAGGATATTTCCTTTGAATGTTTGGAATTATTCGTTAGTTACCATATTCATAATATCATTTCTTCTTAGAAATGTAGTTTCAAGGATTGTTACTCTTTGGCTAAGTTTTGAAGACCCAAATTTCACTTTTTCATGTTCTTTTTGTGTAATGGATGAGCCTTCCAAAAGTTTAGGGAATAGAATTTTTTTCACCATCACTTTCGATGTGATATGAATGTTACATTTTGTAGTTAGTTTCCATTTTTTTTGTCTATGACACCTTTGGAATCACCCTAGGTCAATATTCCAATCAAAATTTATGCAAATTTTAAATTCACATGGATTTTAAAACTCTAGTTTGTAGATTGTGTTGTTAGCTAATCTTTCTCCTAAAGTATCTCTGAAATTTTAGTCCATCTTATTCTAAAATATTTGTCTTTAGTAGTGTAATATCAATTAGTTGCAATTTCAAAGGTTTGACCACATTCTAATGTTCCAAGAGAAAATTATGGTAACTTCCACAAAATTTTTTGTTTTTGCCTCTCAGGTGAATGAACTTATAAAATCTTGAACACTGGAAAACTTATTTTAGAGGTATGAATGTAAATATGTTATACATATGAGATAACAATTCATGTCTCGCATACTTATTTACAAACAAGTTATAAACTATATAAGGAATTCTAAGGTTTCTAGTATTGTAGATTAAGAATCCCTAACCGCAGTATTTTTTAAGGATTCGAATATTATACTTGAGTATAGTATCCTAGGCGACTATTTTGGATTGAAAAAAACATGTATATAGATAGTTAGGCGAATATTAAATATGGAACATACAATTTACTACTAAACGTGTATATTTTGGTGAATATTATGATAAAAAAACATATTTTATGTAAATATAAGTGTTATTGGAAACTAAAAATGACCAGATAATGAATTTATTTTTTGAAAAAAAGCCCGAAAAATAGCCAGTTAACGAAATTTCGCCCTTAAAAATTACCCTATCCCTAACTTTTGTTTGTGTTGATGATAGGTGTGTAAAACCATACACTAGGAGTGCACAACCATAAAATAATAGTTTGTCTTAATTGATGATAGGTGTGCACAACAATTGGTCCGAAATCATTTATAGTTCCACTTGCCATAAATAAACAAAACCCTTCTATGAATTTATGGCACGACCATGTTGTTCATTAAAAAGTATAAAAAATGACCAATGTTTATTAATGGTAAGTTAAATAGCTTATTACTGAGAAGAATATTAGATTTATCTAATATTTTATATCTTAATTATTATTAAACTAATTTTTTTAACAATAACATTTATTGGATTCTACTTGAGATTTATATTTCTAAAATTCTTCTTTAATTATCTAGAATATCTATGCTATGGGATTATTAGTATCAAACTTTTTTATATTAATCTTGGGATTGAAGTGTTTATTTAGTGTTGAGTTGAACTCACAATTATGTGGATCTTGGAGTAATGAGTGATTAGATGTCTTCGACTCAAGGTTAGTGCTCTATGAGTGTGCTAGAACTTTCATGATATGAACTCCACCAACTTTCTTTTTATCTTCTTCTCAAGGAGTTGAGTTTTGTGTATGTAGGTCCCTTTCAAAAGTGCCCTCTCATATTTTCAAAGCTTTTTAAAGTAAAACTTGGATATTTCCTTTGAATGTTTGGAATTACTCCTTACTTAACATATTCATGATATTACTTTTTCTTAGAAATGTAGTTTCAAGTTTTTCTAGTTTTTCACTAAGCTTGAACATCCAAATTCCACTTCTTCATGTTCTTCTTGTTTAATAAATGAGTCTTCATGAAGTTTAATAGAGTACAATTTTTTCCACCATAGTTTTCCATGTGAGCCCACTATTACTTACTAGAGTTATTCTTTATTTTTTGTAAAACACATTTTTCGTCACCCTAGATAAATTTACAAATAATTTTTTTTCAAATTTACATATCTTGAAATTTCCATTTTTAAAATTTTGATCCCTCTGAGTCTCAAAGTTTTGTTTGTATTTGTTTTGTATTACTACTCTCAAATGCCAATTTTTTGACTAAATTCTATTGTTCCAAGAGAAATTTATGGTAACTTACACAAAACATGTTGTTTTTGTCTCATTTAGAAGAGGCACTTGCAATTGTACATCTTGGCACATGTATGTTTTATTTACACTTGATATATTTTTACTTGAAATACAATGGTCCATCTTGTTTCTCGTGCAATATGTGGTACTCAATTTTGAACTCTCAAGTTTTCTATATAATATTTTTAACCAAAACACTTGTTTGAGATCAGGTCTATCTTAGTGAATTACTTCGCTCCACTCAAACAATCCATCAAGTCGTCCATTCTCGGCAATGGAAACCGATACTTGATCGTGATCTTGTCGATAGCTTTGGAGTCTGTACACATCCTCCATTCTCCAACTTTCTTCAGCGCTAATACCACCACTACCACGCATGGACTCAGACTCTCTTTGATCAACCCTCTTCCCAACAACTCTTGGACCTGTCAATTGAGTTCCCGACCTTCTGTCGGACTCATCCTATGTGGTGCTTTGTTTAGCAAACTCGAACCTGGAATCAAGTCGATCTGATGGGATATGCTCCTTGTGGGTGGCAATCCTATCGGTGTCTCATCGACTACTATGCTCTTAAACTCTTTTAATAGCTTTCCTACTTCGAACAGAATTTTCTCCTTCATTGTCACCTTCTCGAAACATGCTCCCTTCGGAATGATAGCATAACACCTTGATTCCTTTTCCTCCTCTACAAGGAATTCTTTCACTGAACACATTAGCACTCGATTCTCCCAAAAGTTGCTCTCACTCTGCTTACCGTCGGTTTGCTCCTACGGTTTTGGCTTAAGAGTCCTCTTCACGCCATTTTTCCACACTGTGACTGTGTTGGCTCGACCATCATAGATAATTTTCTGATCATATTGCCATGGTCTCCCTAACAACAGATGGCACGCATCCATTCGGATTACGTCACACAGTACACTGTCCTCTAACTTCCCGACCTTGAAGTTAATCAAGCACTATCTGGTCACCTTCACATGGTGTCCTTTCTACAACCATGAGATCTTGTACAGGTGTGGATGTTCCCGACATTTCAACTTTTCCTTCTCGATCACCTCTGTCGACACAATATTCTCAGTGCTTCCACCATCAACTATGTTCTTGCAACGCCATTCGTCGATTCGTACCTTCGTTCAAAAGATCGCCTTTCACTGTGTCAGTTCTTGCTCATCGCGTCTATTATCCAAAACCAGTGTCTTTCTGGCTGTCATGGCCCGAATTTTCTTCTTACCATCCTCACTGCTTTCGGATTCTGATTCCTCCCTCTCGTCGACTTGATCATCTCTTCGATGTCTGGGTTTTTACTCCTCTCCAGCATGTAGGTTCTCTGGGCATTCATATGCCTTGTGTCTCACTCCACGACACTTATAACAGAATATGGTTGGTCTGTTAGCTCCTTTTCGGTCGGATGCACCACCTCAACCATACGCACCTTGACCACGAGTCTCACAACCATCTCATCGGTTTTCTTGCGCTTTCTCCCTTGTCGATGTCCCTTCCACATGTCGACTATCTTCGACAGTTTCCTTCCTGTAACTGCTACTTTGGATTTTCCTGGAAACAGTCCTTGCACCCCGACTAGTCATCCTACCTCTGGTCGCTGCAGATTTCCTCGAAAATTTATCTTCTGCCCTCAGAGCTAACTTGTAGGATTCACCCACTACTCTGAATCTTGACATGCTCAATTCATCTTGAATGGCATATTTTCAAGCCATTCACATACCTGGTGACAACGTCTTCTCCTACGTCGGTCTGGCCCGACCTTATCGACAATCTATAGAACTCTTCCATGTACTCCTTCATGGTCATCTCCTTTTGTCAAAAGTTCTGCGACTTCCTGAATAAGGAAATCACATAGTCATTTGGCAAGAACTTTCCTTTCAGCTTGGAGACCATCCTATCCCAAGACTTGATTTTCTCCTTGCCCTTCTTGACTCTGTCAACCTGTACATTATCCCACCACAATGAGGCATGACCCTTCAACCTCAGACATGCAGTCTTAACCCACTTAGGATCCTTAATCTTCTCCATGTCGAAGTATTTCTCCATCTCTCTGAACCAGTCAATCAAATCTTCTGGATCCAGACTTCCCAAGTAGGTACAAACATCTATCTTTTCTCGACCTCTCATATCCGTCAGAATCTTGATGATTTTTTCTTCTGGTTCATCTCCTGTAGCTTCCCGATCTTCCACTTCTTTGACCTCCTCATCGTTTTGGTCTAGTGCATCAGGAATACAACCACACCTTTGGATTTATTTGATCGATGCAACTTCATTTGTGAAAGTTCGCATTGTTTGAATACACTCGTCGAAAATTTCACGATCAACTATCACTACTGCGCCACGCGCTCTTTGTCCTCGAACATGAACGCGTATGTGATCCATTTCCAACCTCGGTTGAAACTCCCACTCATCCAATCGCAACCGGACTTCAACAAGTCGTGCTCAACTCTAACCAACCTCAGCTAGAGTTGTTCAACGTACTTGCAAGCTTAATACCACTGACATTATCCTTTAACTCTTGGGATTTTCTCTACTCTAATACCAACTGATGCAAGGCAGGTTGGTATCACTACCTTTCTCCTGGACAGGATCCTCCTCCCGCTCTGATACCAATTGACGCAAGGGCACCTTAGGACTTTAAGGTTCTTGCTTAAGAATACACACCACGCACATGTTCACATAGACAAGATGCAAACAACATACCAGAAGCTGGCTTATATTACTTCTCTGAATCAGATACAATGCAAAATACAAGGAAATGAAATAACTAACTAACTATCAGCCTTAGCTGTTACAACATAGAAGTAACTATGTGCTCTCTCAGCGTGTCGACCTCACCCTCTCCTGGTTCGTTGTGGAACTCTGAGCTATGGCTCGATCTTCTCTGTGTTCGGAAGTTGTGTGACTGTTCTCTCCAATCTACAGAACTCCCCGAACTCTACTCTGCAACTCCAACACAATGTAACTTCTTCTCTTCTCTTCGCCTACGCATAAGCCTTTTACTCTACTGTTGTTATTCCTGAGACCACTGTAATCTCCAAGACATGCATCCTCTATCAGCCGATCCTTCCATGATCCTGCAGACCTACAACTGTCAGCGCCCCAACCGTGCTGCACAACCTCTGCCTGTGACGACATCTATCATGTCTTCACCCACCTACAATAAATACCATTAAATTCCTTAGCAACCCCGAACTATTGCCAATTACTCTCCTTGACTTCTATGCATCCTTCTGACAAGCTATAGAAAACCATCACATTGACCATACTGTATGTCAGCTTCGACTCACCTGTTGGCTTCCTTCGCAACCCAAGGCTTCTCCAGTCCACCCCTTCCTCCTCACTTGGCTCATGCCCAACCTATCAATATCGCGGTCTAACAATATGTCGACCTTACTGTGAATTTACAGAAACTTGTCGTCTATCGACATTCGCATGTCAACTATCGGTTGTCATCTGTCGACCTCAACATGTCGACTCTCGACCTTTGCACTCATGTTGACTGCTTCGACAGTTCCATGCTTGACTTATTGACTTCGACGAGTCAATCTACTTCACGCACCAGCGGTCTTCAGCACTCCCTCTAGTCGGTCTCTTCATGTCGATCAACTTCAACTCATCTTCCTAGGCCCCAATGCTCCTGCATCACAATCCGTCATCGTACCCCTATGTATGTTTCTCATTCTTACGACCCCTGTTTTTCCATTGTGAGTCAGTCGGTAAATCAATTTACCTGCCACTGCACACACTCAAGGCACACATCAGTAGTGTTGCACTATAAAAATCCTTCATTGTATTTATAGGGTACATCATCATAATCTGTCAATCAGTCGAGCATATATCATTCAATCACTTCTATTTCATAATCTCTCAGTCAATCGAGCATATATCATTCAATCACTTCTATTTCATAATATGTTAGTCAGTCGAGCATATATCGTTCAATCACTTCTATTTCATAATCTCTCAGTCAGTCGAGCATATATCATTCAATCATTTCTATATCATAATATCTCAGTTAGTCGAGCATATACATCATTCATTCTGCTAATCACTAAGCAAAGCATTCATTCATTTATTGTTTTAAAGAAAAGTATCCATTTCTATAAGTGTCGTTCAATCATTTCAAATATTCATTGGACCATTTTACTAAATTTTATTCGGTTGGGTTACCAAGCAAGTGTCTTCAAGTCTACAGTCAGTCAATGTACAGAGGCGGGCATTACAAACTTCCAAAAAACTTATTGTTTGTTAAATTTTGAGCATTAATTCACAATAATCTAGGATCTTCACTGAGATAATAACATATACAATATATCAATGCATAACAATCACAATAATCATGAGAAGCATCACAAGAATCAAAAGCAAGAGAGACAAGAGACACAGAGTTTCCATGGGGAAAACCCTAAGGTGAAAAACCCCACAACTTCCTCAGAGATAGAGAGAGCAATGGCTCAACAAAAGTACAACCAAAATACACTGAGATAGTCTCCTATTAGCAGATGATCCTCCTCCTCACTAGTGCACCACTTTCTAAGTGAGAGAAGTATGAGTTTCCAAGTGATCCAAGTAGAGATCTCTCGATCTCTATTTATACTAGTCTATTTTCCCAGTGACCTTATGGGGCCGACTTGTATAGCTATGTATATCAACCATATAATATATATTTCAGGGTCGACGCCAGACATGGTGGTCTAATAACCCTTCTCCAAGTACACACACTTGCGACACTTGTCAATACACATGACGGCACTTCCTTATAGAGGAATAACACATCTCTTATAAGGGTACAATAAATATATATGAAATACATAGATGAAATACATTCTGATGTTACATATACATCAACACTCCCTCTTAACTAGGAAGGTATTTCTCGACACAGTTCTACTAGACAAGTCTTCTTCTCAGGATCATCATCATTGATGCATCGTCGTCATCATCGTCACTGCTGCTGCTATCTCAACCAATCTCTGACTCTACTCATCATAGGAAGTTCTACAGAGCCAGTCCTTTTTCATAATGGATGTAGGCCCACCACCTGCAGGTCTTCATCATCACTAGCCATACTGTGGAATCCTTAGGACTTATTACGTGCTACAACAAAACCTAGCTGTAGCATCCCAGGCTATTACGAACACTCAACTCTACCTATCGGATCTCCAAGGAGCACATTACATATGACCCATCACAAAACCTGGATGAAGCATCCCAGGCTGTTACAAGCACACAACTCTACCTGTCGGATCTCCCAGGAGCACATTACATGTGACCCATCACAAAACCTGGCTGAAGCATCCCAGGCTGTTACGAGCACACAGCTCTACCTGTCGGATCTCCCAGGAGCACATTACATGTGATCTCACCACAAAACCTGGCTGAAGCATCTGAGGCCTTCTTCATCCTATCCAGATCTCCCAAGAGAAAATTACATGTGGTCCACCACAAAACCTGGCTGAAGCATCTGAGGCCTTTTTCATCCTATCCAGATCTCCCAGGAGCAAATTACATGCCATAGGAAAAAACCTTGCAAGAGCATCTCAGGATGTTACGGGTACACAACTCCGACCTGAAATCTCCCAGGACACAAATTACATGTCCTCCCAAAGCAATGGCTTGAAAGAGCATCCCAGGCTGTTACAGGTACACAACTATGACCTATAGGATCTCCCAGACATTCTCATCTGCACAACCTGATCCACGGCCACAAAGTATCATCCTGATACTCACCATACATCATACTGATCATCATCACTGCAACATCCTGCTGCATGTCATCTGGAGAAGCTCGTCATCCAAGATCATCATGATCATACAATGCATCTACCTGATGCATACCAAGTATCTACCTGATACATATCATCATACACAGTGTATTCACCTGATACATATATACATGACCCACACAATGTATCCATCAACATACATGATCTACCTGATCATACCTGATACATATCAACATACATGATCTACCTGATCATACAATGTATCCACCTGATACATATACAGGTACATGGTCCAAGCATCCAACATGATGCATATACAAAATACATACAAATGATCC
This sequence comes from Larix kaempferi, assembly GCA_027924585.1. Classification (NCBI taxonomy): domain Eukaryota; kingdom Viridiplantae; phylum Streptophyta; class Pinopsida; order Pinales; family Pinaceae; genus Larix; species Larix kaempferi. Next base: position 4,444,568 of record BSBM01000680.1, on the reverse strand, counting down.
AACTGATCATATCCAACATCCAACATGATGCGTACATACATATACATATAAATGATCCAACTGATCATATCCAGCAGAAACTAGAACGTCATCCTGATGCTTATCATCCAGCACTTACATCCATAGCCATGTGAAGGATCCTCCTTCCAACATGCTTGGAGTGGCTTCAGCAAATGTGTCCATCACTTCTTCCTCAAAGTGTCGTCGATCTGAAGAACACCAAGCCTCTCCCTGAAGTATTCAAACTTCACTCTGGCTAGTGTCTTTGTCAGTACATTTGCAATCTGCTCGTCTATCGCAACATACAGGAGCTTCACAGCTCCTCTCTACACCATATCCCTGATATAGTGATATTTGATCTCTATGTGTTTTGACCTGTCATCAAACACTGGGCTCTCGGACAACTTCACACAACTCTGGTTATCGTAAAAGATACTAGTAGCATCCAACAGGAGATCAAATAACTCAGACAGTAGCTTCCGTAGCCATACTGTCTCACAACTAGCTGAACAGGCTGCAACATACTATGCCCCAGTTGTACTCAGTGCTACATAGGACTGATTCCTACTAAACCAAGAGATCACACTTGATCCCATACTGAAGCAGCACCCAAATGTGCTCTTCCTATCTATAGCACTTCCAACCCAATCTGAATCAACATAACCCTACAGGTTAAACTTTTGATTCACTTCATACTTGAGTCCATAATCCACTGTACCCTTCAGGTACGTTAGAACATGCTTTTCAGCAACCAGGTGAACACTCATCGGATCTGTCAGGAATTGACTCAATGTGTTCACAACAAAGCAAATATCTGGTCTCGTGTTTGTCAAGTACATCAAGGACCCAATCATCTGACGATACATAGATACATCAACCGGCTTAGATGAAGCATCACATAGAAGCTTCAGGTTTGATGCCATAGGTGTGGCCATGGCCTTGCAGTCCATCATCCTGAATCTCTTTAGGATATCTACTGTGTACTTCCCTTGACCAAGGAAGATCCCACCTGCACTCTGCCACACCTCCATACCTAGCAAATAATGCATCATTCCCAAATATTTCATATCGAACTCGGAAACAAGCTTCCTCTTAGTATCTACAATCAATCTGTCATCTCCTGTTACAAATAAGTCATCCACATACAGGGGTAGAATCACAGGATTCCCTTCCTCAACCTTGTAGTAAAGGCTGGAATCCGCTTTACTCTTGGTAAAGCCCAAACTAGATAGGAAACTATCTATCCTACCATACCAAGTTCTGGGAGCTTGCTTCAAGCCATACAAGGCTTTCTTCAATCTGCACACATATGACTCCCTGTCATGTATTTCAAAACTGAGTGGATGCTCCACATAGACTTCTTCTTCAACTACACCATTCAAGAAAGTTGTCTTGAAATCCATCTGGTGTATCTTCCATTTTATCACTTTTATACTTCTCTAGGTTGCCATCTACAGCATGCTTGATCTTGTATATCCATTTGGAAGTCACAACAAACTTCTCTTTAGGTCTTGGGACAACATCCCAAATATCATTCTTCATGATCGACGGATCGTGGAATTCTTCCCGTATCCTGGGAACTTCAATATCTTCAATAGATAAATTTTGTTGCTTTGAACAAATGTTGTAGTCCTTCTTTTGTAGGTGAAGGTATACGGTCTTTCCTACAAAACAAGTTAAATTGCATGATTAGAAACATCTCGTAATTTTAAGTACAAATTCTTTCACATAAAGAAATATGTCATACAGTCATGCAATTGTTTAAGCCAATGCTTCAATACAACATTTATCCATGTTCCATAACTTTCTAGATGCCTTCGAGTCTCTACCAGAACATTCTTAAGAGTTTGCACTACTCCCAACATGTCAGCAAAGAGGTTTCATTCTCTATAAGTAGCAATGGAATGTTGTACAGTGCCATAGGCCACTTACCCGTCATATGCATATTAGTAGTATATTGTTCATTAATACAATCATTCTAATATGCACAATACATATCCTATGTCTAGGAACATGAGCATATAAATCATTGAAAATTTTTATTTAAACAAACAAATATGCAAGAAATGATAATTGAAATACTTATCTTTGTTTGTTTGTTGGATGGAGACCTTATGAGTCTTTGCTTCCTTGCAGGAGCTGCTGGAGTCCTAATCTGAAGTAGCTTCTTCTACACCTTTCTGTTGTGAAATGTAGAAAGATGATCAAATCCCTCTGAATATCTGCATCCTGGAAGGAACTACTGGAGTGTGCTTTTTCTTGATCTTTGATTCTTTTGCAGGGGCAACTGGAGTGTGCCCCCTCTTGATCTTTGCTTCCTAGATTACCTGTTCTTGAACTTATATTCATCCTTGGTCCCTAAGAATTCTTATTAGTATCATGATTGTGTTACCCTTGTGATCTCATACAAAATCATGCATTCATTAGTATATTCTTAGAACTATCAAAACACAATAATCTCAAGCATGTATAGTCATGATCATTTCAAACAGAAATAATAAGCAGTAGCATTCAGGGTTTATATAGGACTCTTATGGTTAGTCATAACATGTCTAAACCTGTGATCACTCAAACCTATGACTCTTCTTCGTTAGTCATAATATTAAATAAGGTAAGACACATAATATGCATATACCCACGATTATTCAAACCTATGTCTTTATGAACAATCATCATCAATCATGTCATGCATACTTATATAAGAGATCCTATGATATAAGGAAAACATACTTGTTCACCATATTTTCTAGTTATGTCTAGTAATGTTTTCTTGTTCTCTTCAATGTCCTGCATAACTCATAAGTTAACCTTTTCAAAAACAATTTATACATACCTCTATGTGATTCATGACTATGGATGAATCTTTGTCTTCATGTCACCATGACATTTTCAGGTTGTCCCTTCAATTTGTACAATCCTCCCTCTTACTCTCCAATCACCACTGCATCATCAATAGATTTACCCTTTGGCCACACTAGGACTTGTCCATACACAAATGCAACCCTCATGCCTTTTGCATCCAATGCAGAGATGGAGAGAAGGTTATTCTTGAGCCCAGGTACATAAAGGACTTCTTTCATCTTCAAAGATTTTCCAGAATCTAGGTTGTAGGAGGCTTCACCACTTCCTTTGATAGGGTATTGATAATCATCCCCAAGTTTCACCTTATGGGGTGACTCATGTTCAGATAGGTTTACAACATATTCCTTAAACCCAGTCATGTGTTTGGAAGCCCCACTGTCAATTAACCAATCATTACAACCATGGGAGATAGTACCTGTGAGAGCAGAGATTAGAACATACTCTTCTTCACTTGATGAGTCATCTTCACTTTCTGCCCTAGCTTTCTTCTTTGGAGGTTCATTATCTTCGGTAGCATGAGCATGGTACCTTCTTTTGTTACCCTTCTTCTTCTTGCTGGAGTTGTTGTTGTCCCTTTTGTTGTTGGGACATTCTGAAGCAAAGAGACCCTTCTCATTACAAGAGAAACACCTTAGATCTTTCTTGTCTTTGTGATAATGATGAGAATATTTCTTCTTGAGATGGGATGGCTCCCTCTTGAACTTGCCCTTCTTAGTGTGAGCTGTGAGAGCTTGATCTTCATTCCCCATCTTTTCTTCTCTTGCCACAAGCCTTGCTTCTTCTTGGGAACATTCCTCCCACAATCTACTGAAGGAGATTAATTTCTTTCTTGCACAGATCCCTTGGATAAAAGAGTCCCATGACCTAGGTAGGCCATTCAATGTGATCATAACAATTTCACCATTCTCCACCATTTCATCTACAGCTTCAAGTTGTTCCTTGATTTGAGAGACCTTGGAGAAATAGGATTGAATGGTTTCTCCATTCGACATCTTGACCCCTTTCAATTGATTCCGCAGGGTCATCTTTCGATTTATGTTCTTTCCTTCAAACAGCTTGGTCAAAGAGTCAAACAAAACCTTGGGTGTCTTTAGAGAAAACACATGGGGTATGAGATGGTTTTTGATAGAATCAGTAATGATTCTCTTTTCCTTGGCCAAGTTCTTCTTATGCTATACCTTAGCCTCTTCATCCTCTAGGATAGGGATGTCTTCTTTTATACATGAGTCCAACTCATTCTCTTCCATGATTAACCCAATCCTATACTTCCAAGCTCGGAAGTTATCAGCCCCTTCAAGTTTATCCTCAAGCTTGGTGTGGTGAGACATCTTAAAGAGTACTTCAAATGGAAATAGAAAAGATTTAGGTCTTACCACTTGAAATGCTGAAAACTAGATCTGGTCCCGGATTAGGGTTTGTCGAAAAAACCCTAAAAATTCAAAATCTGAATTTCAACTTCCTGAAAGGATAGAAAGATGCGCCTTGATGAGCTGATTAGCCTGGTGTATTCCGAATTTGAGATCAGCAAAGCTTTACCCTTCAGATTTTCCTTTTTGTCCTCGCGGGTTCTTTAGGGAGAGCCTTGAATTAGGGTTTTAGTTTCCCAGAGATCTACCCAGCCAAAAATCTCGATCCAAAGCTCTACACTTCGATTTTTGCAAGGAGCTTCCAGATATGTCTTCAGATTTAAGAAATTCCTATTTTTGTGGAAACCCTAATTTTTAGGGCCAAATCTGAAAATGGTCAGAATTGAATTCTGATTGGACAGATAGATTCTCCTTAATGAGTAGAGTCAATCTACTATACTGCGTTTCTAAAATCTGTGGATAGAAACCCAATAAACAAGAAACTCAAGTTTTCATCACTGCAAAATGTCTTCTTCTAAGGTTAGCTCTGATACCATGTTAAATTTTGAGCATTAATTCATAATACTCTAGGATCTTCACTGAGAGAATAACATATACAGTATATCAATGCATAACAATCACAATAAGCATGACAAACATCACAAGAATCAAAAGCAAAAGAGACAAGAGACACAGACTTTGCGTGGTGAAAACCCTAAGGTGAAAAACCCCACAACTTCCTCAGAGATAGAGAGAGCAATGGCTCAACCAAAGTACAACCAAAATACATTGATATATTCTCCTAGTAGCAGATGATCCTCCTCCTCACTAGTGCGCCACTTTCTGAGTGAGAGAAGTATGAGTTTCCGAGTGATCCAAATAGAGATCTCCCGATCTCTATTTATACTAGTATGTTTTCCGAGTGACCTTATGGGACCGACTTGTCTAGCTAGGTATATCAACCATATAATATATATTTCAGGGCCGACCCCACACATGGTGGTCTAATAACCCTTCACCAAGTACACACACTTGCGACACTTGTCAATACACATGACGACACTTCCATATAGAGGAATAACACATCTCTTATAAGGGTACAATAAATATATATGAAATACATAGATGAAATACATTCCAAAGTTACATATACATCAACATTGTTTTTGCCTCTTACGGAAGTGAACTTATACAATTTTGAACATTATAAAGAACTTATTTTGGAATTATGAATTTAGATATGTTATACATATGAGATAAAAACTCATCATTCTCATACTTAAGAATTAATTATATAAAAATTAATTATATATATATATATAGTATTCTAAGGTTTTTAGTATTTCATATTAGAAATCTATAACTACTTTCTATGTTGATGATAAATGTGTAAAACCATTACATTAGAAGCACAACAATAACAATTTGTCCAAATTGTTTTCTTGTCACAATTTGTAAAACGCTTTTATGAATTTATGGTATGACCATGTTCTTCATTGAAAAGGTAAAAAATATGATTGATGTTTCTTAATGGTAAATTAAATACTTTTTGGTGAGAAGAATACTCGATTTATTTATATTTTATATCTTAAGTATTATTAAACTATTTTTATTAACAATAACAGTTCTTGAATTTAAGTTGAGATTTATATTTTTAAATCTTTTCTCTAATTATTTAGAATATATATGCTATGGGATTATTATTATCAAACATCATTAAATTGATCTTGCGATTGAGTGGTTATTTGGTCTCTAGCTGAACCCACAATATATTGATCTTAGAGAAATGAGTGATTATATTTCTGGGACTCAAGGCTATTGGAACTCCACCATCTTACTCTTGTAATCTTCTCAAGGAGTTGAAATTCGTGTATTGTAGGTCCTTTAACATTTCATCTTTCATGTTTTCAAAGTTACCATATTCAGGAAGTTACTTTTTATTATAAATGTAGTTTCAAGGTTTGGTACTCTTTCATTAAGATTGGACAATCCAAATTCCACTTCTTTATGTTATTTTTTTAATTGATGAGCCATCATTAAGTTTAATAGCAAGTATAATTGTTTCCATCATCTTTTTCCATGTGATCCCACTATTACATACTAGAGTTATTCTATAATTTTTTTTAATCTATAACAACTTTTAATTCATCCTAGATAAATATACCAATAAAAACTTATTCAAATTTCAAATTTCCATGCCTTAAAAAATGCTAGTCCAGCCAACCCCCTCCTTAAAGTATATCTAATGTTTTGGCCCCTTTGATTCTCAAAGTGTTGTCTATATTTGTCTAATATTACTTCTCTCCCATGTCAAAGGTTTGACCAAATTCTAATGTTCCAAGAGAAAGTTATGGTAACTTCCAAAAAACTTGTTGTTTTGTCTCTTTTAGAAGAGTGAACTTGTACATCTTGGCACTCGTATTTTTTCTCTACTTATGATATTTTTACTAGAAACACAATGGCACATCTTATTTCTCATGCAATATGTGGTAATCGATTCTTAACTCACATGTTTCTCATATAATAGTTTTACACAAAACATTTCGAAGCTATAGCAATATAGGACTTGAAATTATCCCACATGTAGAATGCAATGTGACCTAAGGATACAAAAAAAAATCTTTTCTAAAATGTCCCATAACATTTAAAACTAGGTATACCTACTATAATAACAGATAATGAGTACAATTACAATTAATATTAAGGATCTAAGCAACCAATAAAGAAAATAATAATATAATAATAGAAATGTTATATCACGATATCAATGAGTTTTGTAGAAGATAACCTTTTATAGATGAATGGTTTCTTGTCATGTTTTTGTAGTAGAGAAAAAGTCACTCTTAAAAAAAAAAATACGTACGTCTTACATAAAGTATAGATATATTTATATACAGATTTGACAAAAGCATTGCATTAGTTTTGTCATATTTTTACTACATATTTAATTCTTTAAGAGAGAACATAATTCAATTTAAAATTAAGAAAAAATATTCTCAAAAGATCTTAAAGACATTTCAATTTTTCAAGACCAAATACAACAAAATAAAATTGATTTATGTGCTAGCCTAATTTGTAATACAGAACCCAAATTTAAATATTAATAATATATGTAAAACTATAATATACTATACCTCCCATCATCATGAAATAAACAACTAGACAATATAAAGAAACCCCATTGATATTTACCAAACACATTCTATAAAAAATAATTTAGTAAACAAGCAACAAAGTCTTGTATTATAAAATACCAAAAAAATCCTTCAACTACATTCCTAAGGGAATAATGCTATAAAATGGATGTAACTAAATACCCACTCGACAACATAGAAAAGTCAATAGAATTTGTGAAAGGCACAACACTACATTAAGTTTTCATGTCAAATGTAGTTTTCATGTCATAAGTATCATGGCAGATTAATAAATTTTAATGAGAAAATTGAAATTGAATGAATAATCTAAAATTTCTTAAAATTTGTTATCCAACATAAATTTTAATGATCGTCAAAGTTTTGAGGAGTTTAAATTATTGAACTTATGGCATAAAATGTCTATTCATGGGATATTAAATAATAATTCTAATTTCACTAAATATTAAAGAGTGTTGTTTAAAACTATTTTTGTTGAATATCATCCAATACACATTTGAAATTAAAACACACTTACTTATAACTAATAACATATATGGGTGGTCACAAAGTTGCTCCATAAAACCATTGCAATGGGGTTGCGCTAGCGGAGAAAAAATGAAGATGTGCACACACCTAAGGAAGCACGCATGCGCCTTTAGGTTTGGTACCGAATCGAGGCGCATGCGTGCCACTCCGTGTGCAATTTTTTTGCACATATGCATCCAAGGGTGTGCGCGTGCTCCTGTTAAACCAAATAAAAGAAGGGGGTAGAACGTTGTCTATTTCATTTCCAATCAAACAAGTTTCATTTACCCAACACGTACATGGTAGGAGATCACCCCACTCACCCATTGCACTCACGAACTCCATCAATCCATCTACTGAGTGATAATCCATTGCATTGGATAGGTAAGATCATTTTTTTGGTCATTTTATTGATTCCTTATTGTCTATTAAATTTTTAATAATTCCCAAATTAGTGGTTTGAAAGCTCCTTTCTTTCTCTTGATCACTAAGTTTTTTCATTTAGGGAATAACTCCTAGGTTTCCTACAAATTTACCATGTATCAACCAATGACTTGTATACATGGCTAAAAAAGTCCCAATGGTTATTATATTCCTCTTGTATTTCCACATAGAGAAAAAATGCACCTAGTAGATGCCAAGTGTTATGGTCCAAGACCTTTCCCATGGTCATCAATCTCTAGAAGCTTTTCTTAGGACCTATGGGATACATTTCATCATTTTACCAATTCCATATCATAAGAACCAATTTTGGTGTTCAAATCCTCCAAATAGTGTCAATATCCTCACCAATAAGGTAAATATTCACAGCCATATCTAGTCCCTCAACACCGACACTTGGTGTTCATAACCTCTTAATCATATTTAAATATGCTCATATGGAGGCCAAATATCCCCCGATCCTATCTGTGTTTTGATTTGACACATCATTCTTGGTCCTAAATGAATAGAATCCTTGTTTATGGCGTAAGGCATATGTTTCCTCCATTGAACATGTTCATGGTCCCAAGGCCCATACCTAATGTACACAACCTACTTAGTTCAACAGTCAAAGGCTTAGGATACCCTTCAAAGGTCAATTGCTATTCTTTACGGCATTAGCCATGGCTTGAGATGCTTAGAATTGATTCTTACAACCTAAGTCTAAAATTTTCTAACTTAATCATGTCCAAAGAACTCACATCCAAACTGAGTGCTTAAAAAATCCTAATGTCTCACATTCCCCCCCTTGAAAATAATTATAACCTACGGAGTTATTCTGGTTGCAAGGATTTTTCCTACCATAAAAACTAATTAATGTTTTATATGTTGTCATTATAATGTGTGCACCTTTGTAATGTGTCTATCACGTTCATAATGCATACAAATTATTCTTGTTATAAAAAAAATGGAAACCAACCTTATTTTATGCAAACCAAAACTTACTTAATTGTTATAGAATCATCTCTCTGAAACACTACGGTTCGAATACAAATTTTATAATGTTTTTTACAATTTTCTCTTCATGTTTTGTTGAGTTCTTATTGCATTTGGTCCTTCTAAAGATGGGTAATTAACATAATCAAGAAGAAAAGTTTGACTGCATCAATTTGTACATAAACAGCATGCACATATACAAATATCTACACGTACATACACACATAAGAACATGCACATACACAATAAATAAACCCTAGCTTGAAAAAGACAATGCCAATTTTGAGAAAGGGGGTCACTTCTAATATGAAGGCTCTGGGAGAGCGTGGCCCTTGTGAACACATCCACAATGGCCATATGCATGTGTGGGAGATGAAATAATCCAAGTATACTCACTAGTTTGGGTTCTGTGCCCCCAAAGAAAATCCTTAAAGTCTCCCTCAATGGCCACAAGGTGCCTGGAAAAAATGACCATAGCACCAAAACCGTCAATCCGGTCGCCAATCCATCGATTCTAGTGGATTCAAGATGATAGGTTTCTTCTATCTCTGCCCCCCCCCCCCAACCGTGCCTCAAATTCCCAGAAATGGTGCGATTGTGCCATCTCCGGAACTAGTGTTTTGTTCATTGAAGGCCACATGGCCAATTTTGCACAAGGGGGTCATTTCTAATCCGAAGGATCCTGAGAGAGCGTGGAAATTATGAACACATCCACAATGGCCATATGGACATGTAGGAGACAAAAGAATACAAGTCCGCTCGTCATTTTTTATTTAGTGCCCTCACAGCAAATCCTCAAAGTGTCCTTGAATGGCCACGAGGTGCCCGGAAAAAACACCAATAGACCCAAAACAGTGACTCTGGTCGTGAATCCTTTGATTCTCATGGATTCGGGACACTGGTTTTCTGGCATAAGAAATATCATGCCTAGAATGTTTCAAGTATAGAAGACTTCCAATCAACTGTCGATAAAGTGTCCAATCAACCAATGGTGTGGAATCACCATCCTCAAGTCTTATTCCCAAGACGAATGGGAATGGTGTTGCCTTACAATCTAACATATTAAATTTGTTTACCAGGTCTGAAGCATATTTTTTTTTAGGTATGGTGATCCCATCAAAGTTTTGAGCAATCTCTAACCCAAGGAATTGCTTCAACGAGCCCAAATCGCTTATGTCAAAAGCTAGATTTAAAGTAGTTTTTGTGTTGCCGATCGAAGCAAGATTGATTCCAGTTGTTAAAAGGTCATCAACATAAAGGACAATGATTAGAAAATTACCTTAATCATGCTGTAGGTATACATCTGGATCTGATTTACACCTAGAAAAATTATGTGACAGAAGGAAGGAATACATCTTTGCATACCAAGCTCTTGGGGCCTATTTTAAACCATACAATGATTTCTTCAATATGCACACTAATGTCGGAACATAAAGGACAATGATAAGAAAATTACCTTAATGCTGCTATAGGTACACATTTGGATCTGATTTGCACCTAGAAAAATTTTGTGACAGAAGGAAGGAATCCATCTTTGCATACCAAGCTCTTGGGGCCTGTTTTAAACCATACAATGATTTCTTCAATCTGCACACTAATGTATGATCTTATATGTATCCTTCAGACTACATCATGTAAATATCTTCTTTTAGATCTTCATTAATAAATGCACTCTTCACATCCATATGGTGCACTTCCCAGTGCTTAGATGCGGAAGTTGCCAAAACTAGGCGTATAGAATCCATCTTTGCAACCCGTGCAAAGGTCTTGGTGAAGTCCACTCCTTGGACTTGGGAGAATCCTTTTGCAACCAAACTAGCCTTGTATTTGTAGGTTGAGCCATCTACAGCAACCTTTGTGCGGTAGACCCATTTTCATTGGACTAATTTCCTCCCAGGTGGAAGAGAAACTAGCTCCCATGTAGCATTTTTCTGAAGAGAACTGTACTCTTCATCCATGGCGGTTTGCCATCTCGGATCTCAATGGGAATGATAGTATGATTTGCGATTTGAACCTATCATAAAAAAAAAAAATTCATATAGTAAAGGATCATAAAATGAAAGAGCCATACCTGCTCTTTGAAACTCTGCTCGAGTTCTCCTTGGATCGGTACGATTTCCAATGTTAGAACCAATAGATTGGAGAGTATTTTGGGCCCACTTTGGAAACTGTTGGGGCTGATCTAGATCCGCATCTAAACCTGATATTTCATGTTCATTGAAATATGATAAAACATCATAAATATCAGAACCCAAACTATCATCATCTTCTTCCGAATATTCTTCTTGTGGAGGCGGCAATTCAACTGTTTCTTCGTCGACTAGTTTTAGATCTTGAAGCGATTCTTCAAATCTTACACTTTGCTCGATGAATATATTTTTGTATCTGATATCCATGAGTTTGTAGCCTCTAGATTCTTCAGCATATCCAATGAGGATGCACTTAGTACTTTGCGGATCCAAATATTTTCTCTTCTCAGTCAGAGTTCTAGCCCATGCAGTTGAGCCAAAAACCCTAAGATTGGACACATCAGGTTTGTGACCCGTATAGGCTTCGAAAGGAGTAGTAAATTTCACGAATGAGTGTGGAAATATATTTTTAATGTATGCATCAACATTCATAGCCTCAACCCAAATATTTGCAGCCAAACCCTTTGACTGAAGCATACAAGTTGTCATTTCTTTCAGTGATCGGTTCTTCCTTTCCACTACACCGTTTTGTTGAGGTGTGTAGGGAAAAGTGTGCTGGATCTAAACTCCATTTTCTACAAAAAGTTGCAGCAGTTCTGATTTTATATATTCACCTCCATTATCATATCTAATAGATTTTATCTTGCTTTCGGTGGGAGTCTCAACAGAAGCCTTGAAAATCTTGAATTTTTCTAGCACGTCTGACTTGTTTTTTAGAAAGAAGACCCATGTGAATCTGGAGAAGTCGTCAATAAATGTAAGAACATACCTTGATCCATTCATGTATGTATGTGGTAGCAGACCGTTGATATTAGAATGAATCATCCCCAAAATACAAGAAGCTCTGCTAGCTTTTCCTTGGTCAAACTTGTGCTCGGGGTGCTTCCCAATGATGCAACCCTTGCATATTCCTTTCGAGGATTTGGTCTTCGGAAGGCCATCAACCATGGATTTATTTTGCAGCAACCACAAATATTTATAATATTTATAATGTGGATGGAGATGGTGCTGTTGGATTCCAATGAATAAAAAGAATCTTTGTTTGCAACCATGTGATTCGAAGCTCCTGAATCTATGAGAAGAGTTGTGGAATTTAAAACACTAGCCATGAGTGCATGACCTCTTTCTATATGATCATTGTTGTCCTTCACCCTTCTGCCATCAGGAAGAACGATGTTTTTTTTTTCCAAGAGAAGGGCCATCTGATCTATGGTCTTCTTCATGCATGAGCTTTCAAGATGAAATCCCTTACTTCAATAAGAACATTTAGTCTTCTCTTTTCCATTTTGTTTGTTTTTTCTTGAACCGGATGGTTCATGTGACTGATTTGTCTTCTCCTTCTACTTTGGATGATCAAGCTTTGGCTTCTCTTTCTTTTTCTTCCCTTTTCCATTCGTAGCTTTGGATCCTCTAGAAAAAAGGGATTGATCTTTGGAGTGAATGGACCCATTTGAACAAGCTTATCATGCTCTTTTGTTAAGGACTCAATGAAGGCATCAAGGTAGTCATCTTCCAATTAGGAATTGTGAGCTTTCCCGTATTGAAAGTGGAAACAAAAACCAAATAATTTTTTCCTTGCTTTGTAAGGATGGATAGAATCAATTGGTTATCTTCCTTTTCCACTCCACATTGCTTCAATAGAATTACCAAGTGCTTAAACTTAGTGAAGAAGTAATTGATGGTCTCGAAATTCTCAGGATTGAATGCAATCAGCTCATTTTCTAGCTGACACGATCACATTTCATCCTGCTTTCCAAAGAGAATGACAAGTTGATCCCATGCCTCTTTCGGATTAGCCAATCCAGTATGATGGAAAAGAAGATCCTTAGAAATGTTGAGACAAAGGAAACCATAAGCTTCATCAAGCTTATTGAAGTATTTTTCCTTCTCTACTAGAGATGTAGCTTCGACTTCTATGCCCATGGTGACTCTATAGAATCCCTTAGAGTGCAATATTATATCCATGTCATCCTTCCACTGATAATAGTTGAAGGAAGTGAGAAGATTTGATGAAGAAGTGTCCATCTTCAAGAAGAGCGAATGCATTAGGAGGAGGAGAGAACCTGCAAATCACAAAACAAACAAGAACCTTTAGGTCAACAACCTGCACTTTTCAAGTTGCATCACACTTGACATAGGAGATCAAGCAAGCTTGAAAATCCAATGATCAATATACAAGAATTATGTGGAAATTCTTGGCTTCTGGTGCAGAATTGGAAAAAATAGTTGCAAGTGCAAAATATGCATGCAGTGCATAATCACTGGTGCAGAATCACCAGTGCAGAATAGTTGGCTTGTCCACGGGCATACATAATATACGTAATATTACGTAATATTGCTTGAATATACGTAATATTACGTAATATTGCTTGAATATACGTAATATTGCATCCATGGGCATTTCAATAAGTAAAGCCTCAGAGATGGGATTTGAATGTGTAGCTCACTATGTGTCCTCATTGCTTAGAGGGGATGGGCATTAATCCATACTGGATTTGTAACAGTTTTTTTGTGTTTGTTGAAACGGAATATTCCATAGCTCGATCTTGTCTCCTCTCAAGTCCAAAAGAAGGGATATCCATCTGCGGCCCACTGTCTTGCAAAAGACTTCAGCACACCTTCACACACAAATACTACCTATTCAAACCCAATTATGGCATCACACACTATCAAATTAATACCACCTTCACATACCAAGTTACACCCATTCAAACATCTTGATACCTAATTCCAACCCATGCCCAATATTTATAGTTTTATATAGCTTGAGTGTGCCTAACTATTAAGAGCATGTGTGTTCCTCCTTAGGTTCATATTTGGAGAGGGGTAGGGTATGTACATCTCCATAGACTTTAGCACTCAAATTGTTGTGTGAATGGAGGTCACTTGTTCCCACAACAAAGGGGATCCATACACCAATTTGGTGTATGGCTTGTCCATGCCCTCAAAATTAGATTATTATTATTATTATTATCCATAAACCTCATTATACTAAGAAATGTATTATTTCTTCTTTTTTCTAGTTTTAAACCTCTAATTATGAAGTTTGTGATAGTAATAATAATCTATTTTTATGATCACAACCTAACTAGACACCATTTTGGTGTATGTGACCCGCTTGTTTGTGGCACAAAAAACCCCTCGATAAAGCGATTTAAGTGCTAAAATTTACAAAAGTGTACAAACCCTACCTCCTTAAGATTTGGAGCTATAATATTTTCTTTAATAAACCCATATCAAAATTAGACATACATTGATTTTATTTACAAAATAATACCCTTTCACTTTCGTAAAAATAAAATTTAAAATTTGTTATTTAAGGTTCTTCAAAATTTGCAAATGCTAAACAGATTCGATTCTAAATCACTACCAAAATTTTTAAATTTTAAGGAAAATCGCGTAGGAAAAATCTTAAAAGCTAGAATAATAAAAATTTAAATATATTAAATAAAATTATCCCTGATTAAATTTTTAATTTATTTTGGATTTAAATATTATATTTTAAATTAAAATCCATTAAATTGCTTTATACATTGAATTTTGACCCTTCTATGCGGGTGCAATATTCCAATTTTCATGGAGATATATACCAAAGCAAAATTATCGAGCCGACCCTTCTCTCCGGATGCAATAAATCAACAATATATACCAAATTAAAATGATCGAGGAGGTTATAAATTTAGGATGTTATAAATCAACAATTTTGTGTGTTTTGATAACATTATTTTTCTGACATGAATCTGTAGAGATCGCATAATCTATATACGCGTTTCTGGGTTATTTCGCAGGATAATCGAGGCGAGGAAATATTTAATTTCGCAAAATATTCTACTTGGGAAATTTTTAATACCTGGCTCACGTCAAATTTGTGTACACTCGGAGATCTGCTGTGTTTGTGTGAGAATGCAGAAATCACAAAATGTCTCCAGGAATGTGTATGAGTTCAAGATTGTCGATAATAAAGTTCGAATGGAAGAGCTGGAAGTCCAAAAGCTGGCAGAAGATCTTGAGGCAACTTTAAAGCTCACCAGATCGCAGAGCAAATTCAGAACCCAATTGTCTCAGAAATCCGTCACCAAAAAATCGATCACCAAACCCGTCCGCAGATCCAAAACCCGATCTGCTCGAAAATCGGTAAGTGGAAGCAATCCCAGTCATCCCAACATAACAAGAGACTTACAGGAAAATGGTGGGGGAATACAGGCAAATTCTCGACTACACCAACGTTTTCCTGCCAATTTGCAGCTGCCCAAATTCATGACAAGCTTTTTGACCGAGCACTCTAACTGCCATTTTTGCAGAAGGGAGAAGGTCTGCGAGGAAAAAGATTGTGAACGTTGTGTCAATGGAGTCGTTGGAAAGGCTTGCATAGGAAAAACAGATTGCTCTGTGTGCCATTCAAATACTGGTGTGTTTTGTAGAAGATGCTTGAAATTGCGTTACGGGGAAGATCTTGAGACGGTGCGGGAAAATAAGAATTGGATGTGTCCACATTGTTCAGAGGAGAGAGGTATTAAGCCATACTGGATTTGTAACAGTTTTGTTTGCTTGGTGATACGTAAAATTCCATCCATAAACACAGGCATTTCAATAAGAAAAGCCCAAGAGATGGGATTTGAATGTGTAGCTGACTATGTGTCCTCATTGCTTAGAGGGGAGCAAGATTTCCATATGAAATAAACTCTGAGAAAATTCGACGTTAGGGTTGCCTATTGGGTCATATTAGGTCATAGGTAGACGTTACGTTTGTCTATTAGATGTTCATTTTTCTTGAAAGGGTTGTGTATTAGACGTTAATTTTCTGGCATAGACAGGTAGGTCATAGATAGACATCGATGGATAATGGTTGAATTTCAGTAATTTGTGGCCATGGCCAGAAGAGTGGAATTTTGTTTAGTTGCTTTTTTCTTCTAATGCCTTTGGCTACTGGTAAATCGCAATTTTTAAAGAGTCTTGGTATGCTTTGTGTTTTTGGGCTTACTTATTTGTTTACAGAATGTCATTTATCTTGTAACAATGACTTTTTTAGATTGGAAGTGGAAGTTTGTTTGAAGCTTTGTAACTGTGTAAGAAAAATGATGCATGGTAACATTTGTTTGATAACAGTTGAGATTTATAGTTATAAAGTTTTTTTAAATAATTTTAGAATATCTATCATGTTATGTAATTATTATTTTGATCAAAATTCTTTATATTGATTTTAAAATTGAAGTGATTATTTAGTTTTGAGTTTAGCCTACAATTTTGTAGATCTTGGAGTAATGAGTGATTATATGTTTTGGACTCAAGGTTATTGGAACTTTGTTATAGATTATTCTTGGTATCTTCTTTTCAAAGAGTTGAGTTTTGTGTATGTAGGTCTCTTTTAAAAGTTCCCTTCATGTTTTCAAATTTCTTTTTTAGTTAAACTAGGATATTTCCTTTGAATGTTTGGAATTATTCGTTAGTTACCATATTCATAATATAATTTCTGCTTAGAAATGTGTATTCAAGGATTGTTACTCTTTGGCTAAGTTTTGAAGACCCAAATTCCACTTCTTCGTGGATGAGCCTTCCAAAAGTTTAGGGAATAGAATTCTTTTCACCATCACTTTCCATGTGATATGAGTGTTACATTTTGTAGTTATTTTCCATTTTTTTTATCTATGACACCTTTGGAATCACCCTAGGTTAATATTCCGATCAAAATTTATGCAAATTTTAAATTCACATGGATTTAAAAACTCTAGTTTGTAGATTGTGTTACTAGCTAATCTTTATCCTAAAGTATCTCTGAAATTTTCGTCCATCTTATTCTAAAATATTTGTTTTTAGTAGTGTAATATCAATTATTTCCAATTTCAAATGTTTGACCAAATTCTAATGTTCCAAGAGAAAATTATGGTAACTTCCACAAAACTTTTTGTTTTTGCCTCTCGGGTGAATGAACTTATACAATCTTGAACACTTGAAAACTTATTTTGGAGGTATGAATGTAAATATGCTATACATATGAGATAACAATTCATCTCTCACATACTTATTTACAAACAAGTTATAAACTATATAAGGAATTCTAAGGTTTCTAGTATTGTAAATTAGGAATCCCTAACCACGGTATTTTTTAAGGATTCGAATATTATACTTAAGTATAGTATCCTAGGAGATTATTTTGGATTGAAAAAAACATGTATATAGATAGTTAGGCGAATATTAAATATGGAACATACAATTTACTACTAAAACGTGTATTTTGGCGAATATTATGATAAAAAAACATATTTTATGTAAATATAAGCGATATTGGAAACTAAAAATGACCAAATAATGAATTTATTTTTTGAAAAATAACTAATTGACAAAATTTCGCCCTTAAAAATTACCCTATCCCTAACTATTGTTTGTATTGATGATAGGTGTATAAAACCATTACACTAGGAGTGCACAACCATAAATAATAGTTCCTCTTAATTGATGGTAGGTGTGCACAACAATTGGTCCAAAATCATTTATAGTTCGACTTGCCATAAATAAATGAAACCCTTCTATGAATTTATGGCATGACCATGATGTTCATTAAAAAGTATAAAAAATGACCAATGTTTCTTAATTGTAAGTTAAATAGCTTATTAGTGAGAAGAATATTAGATTTATTTAATATTTTATATCTTAAATATTATTAAACTATGTTTTTTCACAATAACATTTATTGGATTCTACTTGAGATTTATATTTCTAAAATTCTTCTTTACTTATCTAGAATGTCTATGCTATGGGATTAATAGTATCAAACTTTTTTATATTAATCTTGGGATTGAAGTGTTTATTTATTGTTGAGTTGAATTCACAATTATGTGGATCTTGGAGTAATGAGTGATTAGATGTCTTGGACTCAAGGTTAGTGTTCTATGAGTGTGCTAGAATTTTCATGATTTGAACTCCCCCATCTCTCTCTTTTTATCTTCTTCTCAAGGAGTTGAGTTTTGTGTATGTAGGTTCCTTTCAAAAGTGCCCTCTCATATTTTCAAAGCTTTTTAAAGTCAAACTTGGATATTTCCATTGAATGTTTGGAATTATTCCTCACTTAACATATTCATGATATTACTTTTTCTTAGAAATGTAGTTTCAAGTTTTTCTACTCTTTCACTAAGTTTGAACACCCAAATTCCACTTCTTCATGTTCTTCTTGTTTAATAAGTGAGTCTTCATGAAGTTTAATAGAGTACAATTTTTTCCACCATAGTTTTCCATGTGAGCCCACTATTACTTTATTTTTTGTAAAACACATTTTTCGTCACCCTAGATAAATTTACCTTTAATTTTTTTCAAATTTCCATATCTTGAAATTTCTATTTTTAAAATTTTGATCCCTCTGATTCTCAAAGTTTTGTTTGTATTTGTTTTGTATTACTACTCTCAAATGCCATTTTTTTGACTAAATTCTATTGTTCCAAGAGAAATTTATGGTAACTTACACAAAAATTGTTGTTTTTGTCTCGTTTAGAAGAGGCACTTGCAGTTGTACATCTTGGCACATGTATGTTTTTTTTCCACTGGAGATATTTTTACTAGAAATACAATGGTCCATTTGGTTTCTCATGCAATATGTGGTACTCAATTTTGAACTCTCATGTTTTCTATATAATATTTTTAACCAAAACACTTGTTTGAGATTAGGTTTTTTACTAGTAAGAAACCCAAACTTTTAGGGAGTGTAGCTTCGAAACTATAGCAATACAAGACTTGAAATTTTTCCACATGTAGTATGCAATGTCTCCTCTGGCTACAAAAGAAATTGTTTGATGAATGTCCCAAAAACAAATTTATAGATAAAATGGCTCTAATGACAAATGCACAATATAATTTGATAATGGTTTAATTTTAGTAATTTTTGGCCATGGCAAGAAGAGTGGAATTTTGTTGAGTTGTTTTTTTCTTTTAATGCCTTTGGCTACTATTAAATCACAATTTTTTAAAGAGTTTGGTATGCTTTATGTTTTTTGGGCCTATTATTTTTTTACATAATGCTATTTATCTTTTAAAATTGATTTTATTTTAGATTGGAGTTGGAAGTTTGTTTGAAGCTTTGTAACTATGTAAGAAAAATGATGCATGGTAACATTTATTGGATTCCAATTGAGATTTATACTTTTAAAGTTTTTCTGTAATAATTATAGAATATCTATCATGTTATGCAATTATTATTTTGATCAAAATTCTTTATATTGATTTTGAGATTGAAGTGGTTATTTAGTTTTGAGTTGAACTCATAATTTGAACTTGGAGTAATGAGTGATTATATGCCTTTGATCTTATTCTTCTTATCCTATTCATAATGTTATTACTTTTAGAAGTGTAGTTTCAAGGATTGATACTCTTTGTCTAAGCTTGGACAACCCAAATTCTACTTTTTCATGGAGTCTTGTGTAATGGATGACCCTTTCAAAAGCTTAATAAATATAATTGTTTCCACCATCTCTTACCATGTGAGCTCACTATTACTTATACTAGTTATTCTTTATTTTTTATCTATGACATCTTTGGAATCACCTTAGGTCAATATTCCAATTAAAATTTATGGAAATTTCAAATTCATGTACCTTTAAAAACCCTAGTTTTTAGATTGTCTTGCTAGTTAATCTTTCTTCTAAAATACCTCTGAAAATTATGGTAACTTTGTAGGGACCTGTGTTCTGGGTGAAGAAATTTCAAAATATTAAAAGCATAATATAACCAATATAGTGCATAATCATCATAAAATTTGCAATTTCAAGGACTAACAAGTATACACATAATAATCAAGCCTGATACTATAGGTTGAATCTATTGCAGAGGAGTTGTTGTTGTCCGATCACCTCCTAGCCCTTATCGGTTTATCAAAGACCCCTTGGTTGACCTCCCTACCATATCGGGGGTACTCTTCTTTCCCCTAAACCCCCGAGCAATTTGGGGTCATAAGAACATACAATTCCATGGCTTTCTGTTGGGATCTCCCAATCCCTGGTCAAGCTATAAATCCAACTCCAAGGAACCACACTTTTAATCCAATTCTCTATTACGCTTCCCGTCCAACACTAGGGATCAAGAGAGCCCTCTCTCCCTCTCCTCCCTTTCTTTTATAATCAAAACTTGTATGCCAAGTGTCTCCTCATGAACAAATATTCTTTTAATTTAATAATTCTCTAATATTTATTCTCATCGATCATGTGTCACTTTAACTTAAGTGTGCACCTAATCTCCCTCAATCAATGGAAAGTAGGTGTAGTGGTCTCTACATGAGTTTTTGTTATGTTTTGCTCCACAATTTATTCATTCAATATTCTTTCTCATTCATAATTTTTCTAGTAAAGATGGACATATATCTATTCTAAATTTTCTCTTTTTCTAAAGCCTAGAAAATTAATAAAATAAAATATTCTCTTATCAAATTTTCTAAATTTCTATATGCCTCTTTAATCATAAATGCACTGTTTTTCTAAATGCTAAAAGTGAGAAATATTCTTTTCATGCATAATTAATTTAATGCAATTTATATGTCAAGTACATAATTTGCAATTTGTCCCTTCATGCTTAACTAATTTAATGCAATTTCTATATGCCAAATACATGGGTGTTCGTTTTGACTTTCTTTTCTTTATTCGTCTTGGTACCACATCGTCGGGTCCTTTTGAATTTATTTCCTTAATCGTCTAGGTACCACATCATTGGTTCCTTCTAACTTTTTTTTCTTAATCATCTAGGTACCACATCGTCGGTTCCTTCCGACAACTTCCTTTTTCTATGGTGGGGAGTACTGTGTAGCGATCAGGGAATCTTTATTGCAATCTCTCACCTACACTTCCTTGGAGACTAAGGGAAGCTGAGGGATAAGGTTCTCCTTATCGCGCACCCATCAACTCATCGTACGCCACCAAGCCGTTATGGCCTCGGCCGTACGGCACATGCTTCCCCGGGTTAGATGAAACGATTTCCGACCCATTTGTGGAGTGCTAATTAAGAGTCGACAGTACGTCGTCGTACCCCTATGTATGTTTCTCGCTCTTACGACCCCTGTTTTTCCATTGTGATTCAGTTGATAAATCATTTTACCTGCCACTACACACAATCAAGGCACACATTAGTAGTGCTGCACTATAAAAAAATCCTTCATTGCATTTATGGGGTACATCATCATAATCTCTCAGTCAGTCGAGCATATATCATTCAATCACTTCTATTTCATAATCTCTCAGTCAGTCGAGCATATATCATAAAATCAATTCTATTTCATAATATCTCAGTGAGTCGAGCATATATCATTCAATCATTTCTATATCATAATCTCTCAGTTAGTTGAGCATATACATTGTTCAGTCATCATTCATTCTGCTAATCATTAAGGAAAGCATTTATTCATTTATTGTTTTTAAGAAAAGTATCCATTTCTATAAGTGTCATTCAATCATTTCAAATATTCATAGGACCATTTTAGTGAATTTTATTTGGTTGGGTTACTAGGCAAGTGTCTTCAAGTATACAAGCAGTCAATGTACTGAGGTGGGGGTAACATACAACCCCTCTTATTAAAACTTCATCCTCGTCGGTCGCATACTCTTGCCTTCCATGCTTTCGCAAAATCCTCGTTAGTCGCATACTTTGTCTTTATCGACTCTATTCCTGTTGAACTGTCACCATGTTCAGCAATGCAACTCTTCTACTCAGCGTGTCGGCAACCTTGTTCGACTTGCTCGACCTATGTCTCAACATGAACGTATATCCCTGTAGGAACTCGACCCATTTCATGTGCCACTGATTTAACTTCGACTAAGTATTCAGGTACCTTAGCGCTTGGTGATCTATGTACAACACAAATTCCTTGGGAAACGTAATAGTGCCTCCACTTCTTCAATGCTTGGACAGTAGCATAAAATTTTGGGTCATAGAACGAATATTTCTGCTTCGCAACATCCGATTTTCCACTGAAAAATCAAATTGGTCGGCCCTCCTTGATCAACACTGCTCCAATTTCTATTCCACTTGCGTCGCAATCAACTTGGAAAACTTTGTAGAAATATGGGAGCGCCAACACTGGGCTCTCAGTGACCTTTTCCTTCAACTTGTCGAAAGATCGATGGGAAGCTTCTGTCCACTTGAACTCCCCTTTGCACATGCACTCCGTCAATGGTGCGCAAATTGGACTGAATCCCCTGATGAAGTTCCTATAGAAAGTGGCAAGTCATTGTAAACTCCTCACTCCAGTCGCGCTTGTCGGTACAGGCCAATCCAATATCGCCTTCACCTTTTTTGGGTCCATCACCAACCCTTTACTCGAGATTACGAATCCCAAGTACACCAGTTCTTCCTTCATGAAGAAACACTTTTGTAGGTTCACCATCAGCTTCTATTCCTACAAATTCTGCAATACCTATCGAATGTGCCCCAAGTATTCCGTCCTGGTTCAACTTAAATTCAGAATGTCATCTAGATAGACTATGACAAACTTTCCCAAGAATGGTTACAGTACTTCATTCATTAATCACATGAATGTACTGGGTGCATTAGTCAATCCAAATGGGATGAATAACCACTCATATAGCCCCTCCTTTGCCTTGAATGTTGTCTTCCATTCATCTCCTTCTATAACCAAAATCTAGTGACAACCGGTCTTAAGGCCTATCTTCGTGAAGTAATTCGCTCCACTCAAACAATCCATCAAGTCGTCTATTCTCGGCAATGGAAACCGATACTTGATCATGATCTTGTTCATAGCTTTGGAGTCTGTACACATCCTCCATTCTCCACCTTTCTTCGGTGCTAATACTGTTGGTACCGTGCAGGGACTCAGACTCTCTCTGATCAACCCTCTTCCCAAAAAATCCTAGACCTGTCGATTGAGTTCTCGACCTTCTGTCGGACTCATCCTATGCGGTGCTTTGTTTGGCAGACTCAACCCTGGAATCAAGTCGATCTAATGGGATATGATACTTGAAGGAGGCAATCCTGTCGGTGTCTCATCGAATACTATGCTCTTAAACTCTTTGAGCATCTTTTCGATTTCGAACGGAATTTTCTCCTTGATTGTCAACTTCTCGACACATGGTCCCTTCAGAATGATAGCATAACACCCTGATTCTTTTTCCTCCTCTGCAAGGAATTCTTTCACTGAACACATCAGCACTCACTTCTCCCAGAAGTTGCTCTCGCCATGCTTACCATCATTTTTCTCCTCCGATTTCGGCTTAAGAGTCCTCTTCACGCCATTTTTCCACACTATGACTATGTTGGCTCGACCATCATAGATCATTTTCTAATCGTATTGCCATGGTCTCCCTAACAACAGATGGCACGTGTCCATTGGGATTACATCACACAGTACACTATCCTCTAACTTCCTGACCTTCAAGTTAATTAGGCACTGTCTGGTCACCTTCACATGGTGTCCTTTCTGCAACCATGAGATCTTGTACGGGTGTGGATGTTCCCGACATTTCAAATTTTCCTTCTCGATCACCTCTGTCGACACAATATTCTCAGTGCTTCCACCATCAGCTATATTCTTGCAACACCATTCGCCGATTCACACTTTCGTTCAAAAGATCGCCTCCCGCTGTGTTGGTTCTTGCTCATTTCGCTGGTTGTCATGGCCCGAATTTTCTTCTTACCATCCTCACTGCTGTCGGATTCTGATTCCTCCCTCTTGTTGACTTGCTTATCTCTTCGATGTTTGGGTTTTGACTCCTCTGTAGCATGTAGGTTCTCTGGGCATCCATATGCCTTGTGTCTTGTTCCACAACACTTATAATAGAATATGATTGGTCTGTTAGATCCTTTTCTGTCGGATGGACCACCTCAACCATATGCACCTTAACCATGATTCTCAGACCATCGCATCGATTTTCTTGCACTTTCTCCCTTCTCGATGTCCCTTCCGCATGTCGACTATCTTTGACAGTTTCCTTCCTGTAACCGCTACTTTGGACTTTTGCGGAAACAATCCTCGCACCTCGACTAGTCGTCCTACCTCTGGTCACTGCGGATTTCCTCGACAATTTCTCTTCTTCCTTTAGAGCTAACTTGTAGGATTCACCCACTACTCAGAATCTTGACATTCTCAATTCATCCTGAATGGCATATTTCAAGTCGTTCACATACCTAGCGACAGCTTCTTCTCCTTTGTCGGTCTGGCCTAACCTTATCGACAATCTATAGAAATCTTCCATGTACTCCTTCATGGTCATCTCCTTTTGTCGAAAGTTCTGCAACTTCCTGAACAAGGAAATCACATAGTAATTTTGGCAAGAACTTTCCTTTCAGCTTGGCGACCATCCTGTCCCAAGAATTGATTTTCTCCATGCCCTTCTTGACTCTGTTAGCACGTACATTGTCCCACAACAATGAGGCATGACCCTTCAACCTCAGACATGCAGTCTTAACCCACTTAGGATCCTCGATCTGCTCGATGTTGAAGTATTTCTCCATCTCTCTGAACCAGTTGATCAAATCTTCTGGATCCAGACTTCCCAAGTAGGTACGAACATCTATCTTTCCTCAACCTCTCATATCCATCAGAAGCTTGATGATTTTTTCTTCTGGTTCATCTCCTGTAGCTTCCCGATCTTCCACTTCTTTGACCTCCTCGTCATTGTGGTCTAGCGCATCAGGAATACAACCACAACTTTGGATTTCTTTGATCGTTTCAACTTCATTTGTGAAAGTTTGCATTGTTTAGATGCACTCGTCGAACATTTAACGATCAACTGTGACTGCTACGCCATGTGCTCTTCGTCCTCGGACATGAACGCCTCTATGAGCCATTTCAAACCTCGGTTTAAACTCCCACTCATCCAATCGCAACCAGACTTCAACAAGTCGTGCTCAACTCTACCCAACCTTAGCTATAGCTATTCAACACACTTGCAAGCTTAATACCACTGACGTTATCCTTCAACTCTTGGGATTTTCTCTGCTCTGATACCAACTAACGCAAGGCAGGTTGGTATTGCTGCCTTTTTCCTCGACAGGATTCTCCTCCCGCTCTGATACCAATTGGCGCAAGGGAACCTTAGGACTTTAAGGTTCTTTCTTAACAACACACACCACACACATGTTCACATAGACAAGATGCAAACAACATGCCAGAAGCTGGCTTATATTACTTCTCCGCATCAGATACAATTCAAACTACAAGGAAATGAAATAACTAACTAACTATCGGTCTTAGCTGTTACAACATAGAAGTATGAGTATGAGAATGCAGAAATCACAAAATGTGTCCAGGAATGTGTATGAGTTCAAGATTGTCGAGAATAAAGTTCGAATGGAAGAGCTGGAAGTCCAAAAGCTGGCAGAAGATCTTGAAGCAACTTTAAAGCTCACCAGATCGCAGAGCAAATTCAAAACCCAATTGTCTCAGAAATCCGTCACCAAAAAACCAAACCCGTCCGCAGATCCAAAACCCGATCTACTCAAAAATCGGTAACTGGAAGCAATCCTAGTCATCCCAACATAACAAGAAACTTACAGGAAAATGGTGGGGGAATACAGGCAAATTCTCGACTACACCAACGTTTTCCTTCTAATATGCAGCTACCCACAAGCTTATTCATGACAAGCTTTTTGACCGAGCACTCTAACTGCCATTTTTGCAGGAGGGAGAAGGTCTGGGAGGAAAAAGATTGTGAACATTGTGTCAATGGAGTCGTTGGAAAGGATTGCATAGGAAAAATAGATTGCTCTATGTGCCATTCAAATATTGCTGTGTTTTGTAGAAGATGCTTGAAATTGCGTTACGGGGAAGATCTTGAGACGGTGCGGGAAAATAAGAATTGGATGTGTCCACATTGTTCATAGGAAAGAGGTATTAAGCCATACTGGATTTGTAACAGCTTGATTTGCTTGGTGATACGTAAAATTCCATCCATATCCACAGGCATTTCAATAAGAAAAGCTAAAGAGATGGGATTTGAATGTGTAGCTGACTATGTGTCCTCATTGCTTAGAAGGGAGCAAGATTTCCATATGAAATAAACTCTGAGAAAATTCGACGTTAGGGTTGTCTATTGGGTCATATTAGTTCATAGGTAGATGTTACGTTTGTCTATTAGACGTTCATTTTTTTTGAAAGGGTTGTGTATTAGACGTTCATTTTCTGGCATATACAGGTAGGTCATAGGTAGACATCGATGGATAATGGTTGAATTTCAGTAATTTGTTGAGTTGCTTTTTTCTTGAGTTTCTTTTTTCTTCTAATGCCTTTGGCTACTGGTAAATCGCAATTTTTAAAGAGTCTGGTATGCTTTACTATGCTTTGTGTTTTTGGGTTTACTTATTTGTTTACAGAATGTCATTTATCTTTTAACATTGACCTTTTTAGATTGGAAGTGGAAGTTTGTTTGAAGCTTTGTAACTGTGTAAGAAAAATGATGCATGGTAACATTTGTTTGATAACAGTTGAGATTTATAGTTTTAAAGTTTTTTTTAATAATTCTAGAATATCTATCATGTTATGTAATTATTATTTTGATCAAAAAAATTTATATTGATTTTAAAATTGAAGTGATTATTTAGTTTTGAGTTTAACCTACAATTTTGTAGATCTTGGAGTAATCAGTGATTATATGTTTTGGACTCAAGGTTATTGGAACTTTGTTATAGGTTATTCTTCGTATCTTCTTCTCAAATAGTTGACTTTTCTGTATGTAGGTCCCTTTTAAAAGTTCTCTTTATGTTTTCAAATTTCTTTTTAAGTTAAACTAGGATATTTCCTTTGAATGCTTGGAATTATTCGTTAGTTACCATATTCATAATATCATTTCTTCTTAGAAATGTAGTTTCAAGGATTGTTACTCTTTGGCTAAGTTTTGAAGACCCAAATTTCACTTTTTCATGTTCTTTTTGTGTAATGGATGAGCCTTCCAAAAGTTTATGGAATAGAATTTTTTTCACCATCACTTTCGATGTGATATGACTGTTACATTTTGTAGTTAGTTTCCATTTTTTTTGTCTATGACACCTTTGGAATCACCCTAGGTCAATATTCCAATCAAAATTTATGCAAATTTTAAATTCACATGGATTTTAAAACTCTAGTTTGTAGATTGTGTTGTTAGCTAATCTTTCTCCTAAAGTATCTCTGAAATTTTAGTCCATCTTATTCTAAAATATTTGTCTTTAGTAGTGTAATATCAATTAGTTGCAATTTCAAAGGTTTGACCACATTCTAATGTTCCAAGAGAAAATTATGGTAACTTCCACAAAAGTTTTTGTTTTTGCCTCTCAGGTGAATGAACTTATAAAATCTTGAACACTGGAAAACTTATTTTAGAGGTATGAATGTAAATATGTTATACATATGAGATAACAATTCATGTCTCGCATACTTATTTACAAACAAGTTATAAACTATATAAGGAATTCTAAGGTTTCTAGTATTGTAGATTAAGAATCCCTAACCGCAGTATTTTTTAAGGATTCGAATATTATACTTGAGTATAGTATCCTAGGCGACTATTTTGGATTGAAAAAAACATGTATATAGATAGTTAGGCGAATATTAAATATGGAACATACAATTTACTACTAAACGTGTATATTTTGGTGAATATTATGATAAAAAAACATATTTTATGTAAATATAAGTGTTATTGGAAACTAAAAATGACCACATAATGAATTTATTTTTTGAAAAAAAGCCCGAAAAATAGCCAGTTAACGAAATTTCGCCCTTAAAAATTACCCTATCCCTAACTTTTGTTTGTGTTGATGATAGGTGTGTAAAACCATACACTAGGAGTGCACAACCATAAAATAATAGTTTGTCTTAATTGATGATAGGTGTGCACAACAATTGGTCCGAAATCATTTATAGTTCCACTTGCCATAAATAAACAAAACCCTTCTATGAATTTATGGCACGACCATGTTGTTCATTAAAAAGTATAAAAAATGACCAATGTTTATTAATGGTAAGTTAAATAGCTTATTACTGAGAAGAATATTAGATTTATCTAATATTTTATATCTTAATTATTATTAAACTAATTTTTTTAACAATAACATTTATTGGATTCTACTTGAGATTTATATTTCTAAAATTCTTCTTTAATTATCTAGAATATCTATGCTATGGGATTATTAGTATCAAACTTTTTTATATTAATCTTCGGATTGAAGTGTTTATTTAGTGTTGAGTTGAACTCACAATTATGTGGATCTTGGAGTAATGAGTGATTAGATGTCTTCAACTCAAGGTTAGTGCTCTATGAGTGTGCTAGAACTTTCATGATATGAACTCCACCAACTTTCTTTTTATCTTCTTCTCAAGGAGTTGAGTTTTGTGTATGTAGGTCCCTTTCAAAAGTGCCCTCTCATATTTTCAAAGCTTTTTAAAGTAAAACTTGGATATTTCCTTTGAATGTTTGGAATTACTCCTTACTTAACATATTCATGATATTACTTTTTCTTAGAAATGTAGTTTCAAGTTTTTCTAGTTTTTCACTAAGCTTGAACATCCAAATTCCACTTCTTCATGTTCTTCTTGTTTAATAAATGAGTCTTCATGAAGTTTAATAGAGTACAATTTTTTCCACCATAGTTTTCCATGTGAGCCCACTATTACTTACTAGAGTTATTCTTTATTTTTTGTAAAACACATTTTTCGTCACCCTAGATAAATTTACAAATAATTTTTTTTCAAATTTACATATCTTGAAATTTCCATTTTTAAAATTTTGATCCCTTTGGGTCTCAAAGTTTTGTTTGTATTTGTTTTGTATTACTACTCTCAAATGCCAATTTTTTGACTAAATTCTATTGTTCCAAGAGAAATTTATGGTAACTTACACAAAACATGTTGTTTTTGTCTCATTTAGAAGAGGCACTTGCAATTGTACATCTTGGCACATGTATGTTTTATTTACACTTGATATATTTTTACTAGAAATACAATGGTCCATCTTGTTTCTCGTGCAATATGTGGTACTCAATTTTGAACTCTCAAGTTTTCTATATAATATTTTTAACCAAAACACTTGTTTGAGATCAGGTCTATCTTCGTGAATTACTTCACTCCACTCAAACAATCCATCAAGTCGTCCATTCTCGGCAATGGAAACCGATACTTGATCGTGATCTTGTCGATAGCTTTGGAGTCTGTACACATCCTCCATTCTCCCACTTTCTTCGGCGCTAATACCACCACTACCACGCACGGACTCAGACTCTCTTTGATCAACCCTCTTCCCAACAACTCTTGGACCTGTCAATTGAGTTCTCGACCTTCTGTCGGACTCATCCTATGTGGTGCTTTTTTTAGCAGACTCGAACCTGGAATCAAGTCGATCTGATGGGATATGCTCCTTGTGGGTGGCAATCCTATCGGTGTCTCATCGACTACTATGCTCTTAAACTCTTTTAATAGCTTTCCGACTTCGAACAGAATTTTCTCCTTCATTGTCACCTTCTCGAAACATGCTCCCTTCGGAATGATAGCATAACACCTTGATTCCTTTTCCTCCTCTAAAAGGAATTCTTTCACTGAACACATTAGCACTCGATTCTCCCAAAAGTTGCTCTCACTCTGCTTACCGTCGGTTTGCTCCTACGGTTTTGGCTTAAGAGTCCTCTTCACGCCATTTTTCCACACTGTGACTGTGTTGGCTCGACCATCATAGATAATTTTCTGATCATATTGCCATGGTCTCCCTAACAACAGATGGCACGCATCCATTGGGATTACATCACACAGTACACCGTCCTCTAACTTCCCGACCTTGAAGTTCATCAGGCACTATCTGGTCACCTTCACATGGTGTCCTTTCTACAACCATGAGATCTTGTACAGGTGTGGATGTTCCCGACATTTCAACTTTTCCTTCTCGATCACCTCTGTCGACACAATATTCTCAGTGCTTCCACCATCAACTATGTTCTTGCAACGCCATTCGTCGATTCGTACCTTCGTTCAAAAGATCACCTTTCACTGTGTCAGCTCTTGCTCATCGCGTCTATTGTCCAAAACCAGTGTCTTTCTGGCTGTCAGGCCCGAATTTTCTTCTTACCATCCTCACTGCTTTCGGATTCTGATTCCTCCCTCTCGTCGACTTGATCATCTCTTCGATGTCTGGGTTTTTACTCCTCTCCAGCATGTAGGTTCTCTGGGCATTCATATGCCTTGTGTCTCACTCCACGACACTTATAACAGAATATGGTTGGTCTGTTAGCTCCTTTTCGATCGGATGCACCACCTCAACCATACGCACCTTGACCACGAGTCTCACAACCATCTCATCGGTTTTCTTGCGCTTTCTCCCTTGTCGATGTCCCTTCCACATGTCGACTATCTTCGACAGTTTCCTTCCTGTAACTGCTACTTTGGATTTTCCTGGAAACAGTCCTTGCACCCCGACTAGTCATCCTACCTCTGGTCGCTGCAGATTTCCTCGAAAATTTATCTTCTGCCCTCAGAGCTAACTTGTAGGATTCACCCACTACTCTGAATCTTGACATGCTCAATTCATCTTGAATGGCATATTTTCAAGACATTCACATACCTGGTGACAAATTCTTCTCCTACGTCGGTCTAGCCTGACCTTATCGACAATCTATAGAACTCTTCCATGTACTCCTTCATGGTCATCTCCTTTTGTCAAAAGTTCTGCGACTTCCTGAATAAGGAAATCACATAGTCATTTGGCAAGAACTTTCCTTTCAGCTTGGAGACCATCCTGTCCCAAGACTTGATTTTCTCCTTGCCCTTCTTGACTCTGTCAACCTGTACATTATCCCACCACAATGAGGCATGACCCTTCAACCTCAGACATGCAGTCTTAACCCACTTAGGATCCTTAATCTTCTCCATGTCGAAGTATTTCTCCATCTCTCTGAACCAGTCAATCAAATCTTCTGGATCCAGACTTCCCAAGTAGGTACAAACATCTATCTTTTCTCGACCTCTCATATCCGTCAGAATCTTGATGATTTTTTCTTCTGGTTCATCTCCTGTAGCTTCCCGATCTTCCACTTCTTCGACCTCCTCATCGTTTTGGTCTAGTGCATCAGGAATACAACCACACCTTTGGATTTATTTGATCGATGCAACTTCATTTGTGAAAGTTCGCATTGTTTGAATACACTCGTCGAAAATTTCACGATCAACTATGACTACTGCGCCACGCGCTCTTTGTCCTCGAACATGAACGCGTATGTGAGCCATTTCCAACCTCGGTTGAAACTCCCACTCATCCAATCGCAACCGGACTTCAACAAGTCGTGCTCAACTCTAACCAACCTCAGCTAGAGTTGTTCAACGTACTTGCAAGCTTAATACCACTGACATTATCCTTTAACTCTTGGGATTTTCTCTACTCTGATACCAACTGATGCAAGGCAGGTTGGTATCACTACCTTTCTCCTGGACAGGATCCTCCTCCCGCTCTGATACCAATTGACGCAAGGGCACCTTAGGACTTTAAGGTTCTTGCTTAACAATACACACCACGCACATGTTCACATAGACAAGATGCAAACAACATACCAGAAGCTAGCTTATATTACTTCTCTGAATCAGATACAATGCAAACTACAAGGAAATGAAATAACTAACTAACTATCAGCCTTAGCTGTTACAACATAGAAGTAACTATGTGCTCTCTCAGCATGTCGACCTCACCCTCTCCTGGTTCGTTGTGGAACTCTGAGCTATGGCTCGATCTTCTCTGTGTTCGGAAGTTGTGTGACTGTTCTCTCCAATCTACAGAACTCCCCAAACTCTACTCTGCAACTCCAACACAATGTAACTTCTTCTCTGCTCTTCGCCTACGCATAAGCCTTTTACTCTACTGTTGTTATTCCTGAGACCACTGTAATCTCCAAGACATGCATCCTCTATCAGCCGATCCTTCCATGATCCTGCAGACCTGCAACTGTCAGCGCCCCAACCGTGCTGCACAACCTCTGCCTGTGACGACATCTATCATGTCTTCACCCACCTACAATAAATACCATTAAATTCCTTAGCAACCCCGAACTATTGCCAATTACTCTCCTTGACTTCTATGCATCCTTCTGACAAGCTATAGAAAACCATCACATTGACCATACTGTATGTCAGCTTCGACTCACCTGTTGGCTTCCTTCGCAATCCAAGGCTTCTCCAGTCCACCCCTTCCTCCTCACTTGGCTCATGCCCAACCTATCAATATCGCGGTCTAACAATATGTCGACCTTACTGTGAATTTGCAGAAACTTGTCGTCTATCGACATTCGCATGTCAACTATCGGTTGTCATCTGTCGACCTCAACATGTCGACTCTCGACCTTTGCACTCATGTTGACTGCTTCGACAGTTCCCTGCTTGACTTATTGACTTCGACGAGTCAATCTACTTCACGCACCAGCGGTCTTCAGCACTCCCTCTAGTCGGTCTCTTCATGTTGATCAACTTCAACTCATCTTCCTAAGCCCCAATGCTCCTGCATCACAATCCGTCGTCGTACCCCTATGTATGTTTCTCATTCTTACGACCCCTATTTTTCCATTGTGAGTCAGTCGGTAAATCATTTTACCTGCCACTGCACACACTCAAGGCACACATCAGTAGTGTTGCACTATAAAAATCCTTCATTGTATTTATGGGGTACATCATCATAATCTGTCAATCAGTCGAGCATATATCATTCAATCACTTCTATTTCATAATCTCTCAGTCAGTCAAGCATATATCATTCAATCACTTCTATTTCATAATATCTTAGTCAGTCGAGCATATATCGTTCAATCACTTCTATTTCACAATCTCTCAGTCAGTCGAGCATATATCATTCAATCATTTCTATATCATAATATCTCAGTTAGTCGAGCATATACATCATTCATTCTGCTAATCACTAAGCAAAGCATTCATTCATTTATTGTTTTTAAGAAAAGTATCCATTTCTATAAGTGGCGTTCAATCATTTCAAATATTCATAGGACCAGTTTACTAAATTTTATTCGGTTGGGTTACCAAGCAAGTGTCTTCAAGTCTACAGTCAGTCAATGTACTGAGGCGGGCATTACAAACTTCCAAAAAACTTATTGTTTGTTAAATTTTGAGCATTAATTCACAATACTCTAGGATCTTCACTGAGATAATAACATATACAATATATCAATGCATAACAATCACAATAATCATGACAAGCATCACAAGAATCAAAAGCAAGAGAGACAAGAGACACAGAGTTTCCATGGGGAAAACCCTAAGGTGAAAAACCCCACAACTTCCTCAGAGATAGAGAGAGCAATGGCTCAACAAAAGTACAACCAAAATACACTGAGATAGTCTCCTATAAGCAGATGATCCTCCTCCTCACTAGTGCACCACTTTCTAAGTGAGAGAAGTATGAGTTTCCAAGTGATCCAAGTAGAGATCTCTCGATCTCTATTTATACTAGTCTATTTTCCCAGTGACCTTATGGGGCCGACTTGTATAGCTATGTATATCAACCATTTAATATATATTTCAGGGTTGACCCCAGACATGGTGGTCTAATAACCCTTCGCCAAGTACACACACTTGCTACACTTGTCAATACACATGACGGCACTTCCTTATAGAGGAATAACACATCTCTTATAAGGGTACAATAAATATATATGAAATACATAGATGAAATACATTCTGATGTTACATATACATCAACACTCCCTCTTAACTAGGAAGGTATTTCTTGACACAGTTCTACTAGACAAGTCTTCTTCTCAGGATCATCATCATTGATGCATCGTCGTCATCATCGTCACTGCTGCTGCTATCTCAACCAATCTCTGACTCTACTCATCATAGGAAGTTCTACAGAGCCAGTCCTTTTTCATACTGGATGTAGGCCCACCACCTGCAGGTCTTCATCATCACTAGCCATACTGTGGAATCCTTAGGACTTATTACGTGCTACAACAAAACCTAGCTGTAGCATCCCAGGCTATTAGGAGCACTCAACTCTACCTATCGGATCTCCAAGGAGCACATTACATGTGACCCATCACAAAACCTGGATGAAGCATCCCAGGCTGTTACAAGCACACAACTCTACCTGTCGGATCTCCCAGGAGCACATTACATCTGACCCATCACAAAACCTGGCTGAAGCATCCCAGGTTGTTACAAGCACACAGCTCTACCTGTCGGATCTCCCAGGAGCACATTACATGTGATCTCACCACAAAACCTGGCTGGAGCATCTGAGGCCTTCTTCATCCTGTCCAGATCTCCCAAGAGAAAATTACATGTGGTCCACCACAAAACCTGGCTGAAGCATCTAAGGCCTTTTTCATCCTATCCAGATCTCCCAGGAGCAAATTACATGCCATAGGAAAAAACCTTGCAAGAGCATCTCAGGATGTTACGGGTACACAACTCCGACCTGAAATCTCCCAGGACACAAATTACATGTCCTCCCAAAGCAATGGCTTGAAAGAGCATCCCAGGCTGTTACGGGTACACAACTATGACCTATAGGATCTCCCAGACATGCTCATCGACACAACCTGATCCACGGCCACAAAGTATCATCCTGATACTCACCATACATCATCCTGATCATCATCACTACAACATCCTGCTGCATGTCATCTGGAGAAGCTCGTCATCCAAGATCATCCTGATCATACAATGCATCTACCTGATGCATACCAAGTATCTACCTGATACATATCATCATACACAGTGTATTCACCTGATACATAGATACATGATCCACACAATGTATCCATCAACATACATGATCTACCTGATCATACCTGATACATATCACCATACATGATCTACCTGATCATACAATGTATCCACCTGATACATATACAGGTACATGGTCCAAGCATCCAACATGATGCATATACAAAATACATACAAATGATCCAACTGATCATATCCAACATCCAACAGGATGCGTACATACATATACATATAAATGATCCAACTGATCATATCCAGCAGAAACTAGAACATCATCCTGATGCTCATCATCCAGCACTTACATCCATAGCCATGTGAAGGATCCTCCTTCCAACATGCTTGGAGTGGCTTCAGCAAATGTGTCCATCACTTCTTCCTCAAAGTGTCGTCGATCTGAAGAACACCAAGCCTCTCCCTGAAGTATTCAAACTTCACTCTGACTAGTGGCTTTGTCAGTACATTTGCAATCTGCTCGTCCATCGCAACATACAGGAGCTTCACAGCTCCTCTCTACACCATATCCCTGATATAGTGATATTTTATCTCTATGTGTTTTGACCTGTCATCAAACACTGGGCTCTCGGACAGCTTCACACAACTCTGGTTATCGTAAAAGATACTAGTAGCATCCAACAGGAGATCAAATAATTCAGACAGTAGCTTCCGTAGCCATACTGTCTCACAACTAGCTGAACAGGCTGCAACATACTATGCCTCAGTTGTACTCAGTGCTACATAGGACTGATTCCTACTAAACCAAGAGATCACACCTGATCCCATACTGAAGCATCACCCAAATGTGCTCTTCCTATCTATAGCACTGCCAACCCAATCTGAATCAACATAACCCTACAGGTTAAAATTTTGATTCGCTTCATACTTGAGCCCATAATCCACTGTACCCTTCAGGTACCTTAGAACATGCTTTTCAGCAACCAGGTGAACACTCCTCGGATCTGTCAGGAATTGACTCAATGTGTTCACAACAAAGCAAATATCTGGTCTCGTGTTTGTCAAGTACATCAAGGACCCAATCATCTGACGATACATAGATACATCAACCGGCTTAGATGAAGCATCACATAGAAGCTTCTGGTTCGATGCCATAGGTGTGGCCATGGCCTTGCAATCCATCATCCTGAATCTCTTTAGGATATCTACCGTGTACTTCCCTTGACCAAGGAAGATCTCACCTGCACTCTGCCACACCTCCATACCTAGGAAATAATGCATCATTCCCAAATATTTCATATCGAACTCAGCAGCAAGCTTCCTCTTAGTATCTGCAATCAATCTGTCATGTCCTGTTACAAATAAGTCATCCACATACAGGGGTAGAATCACAGGATTCCCTTCCTCAACCTTGTAGTAAAGGCTGGAATCCGCTTTACTCTTGGTAAAGCCCAAACTAGATAGGAAACTATCTATCCTACCATACCAAGTTCTGGGAGCTTGCTTCAAGCCATACAAGGCTTTCTTCAATCTGCACACATATGACTCCCTGTCATGTATTTCAAAACTGAGTGGCTGCTCCACATAGACTTCTTCTTCAACTACACCATTCAAAAAAGCTGTCTTGAAATCCATCTGGTGTATCTTCCATTTTATCACTTTTATACTTCTCTAGGTTGCCATCTACAGCATGCTTGATCTTGTATATCCATTTGGAAGTCACAACAAACTTCTCTTTAGGTCTTGGGACAACATCCCAAATATCATTCTTCATGATCGACGGATCATGGAATTCTTCCCGTATCCTGGGAACTTCAATATCTTCAATAGATAAATTTTGTTGCTTTGAACAAATGTTGTAGTCCTTCTTTTGTAGGTGAAGGTATACGGTCTTTCCTACAAAACAAGTTAAATTGCATGATTAGAAACATCTCGTAATTTTCAGAACAAATTCTTTCACATAAAGAAATATGTCATACAGTCATGCAATTGTTTAAGCCAATGCTTCAATACAACATTTATCCATGTTCCATAACTTTCTAGATGCCTTCGAGTCTCTACCAGAACATTCTTAAGAGTTTGCACTACTCCCAACATGTCAGCAAAGAGGTTTCATTCTCTATAAGTAGCAATGGAATGTTGTACAGTGCCATAGGCCACTTACCCGTCATATGCATATTAGTAGTATATTGTTCATTAATACAATCATTCTAATATGTACAATACATATCCTAAGTCTAGGAACATGAGCATATAAATCATTGAAAATTTTTATTTAAACAAACAAATATGCAAGAAATGATAATTGAAATACTTATCTTTGTTTGTTTGTTGGATGGACACCTTATGAGTCTTTGCTTCCTTGCAGGAGCTGCTGGAGTCCTAATCTGAAGTAGCTTCTTCTACACCTTTCTGTTGTGAAATGTAGAAAGATGATCAACTCCCTCTGAATATCTGCGTCCTTGCAGGAACTACTGGAGTGTGCTTTTTCTTGATCTTTGATTCTTTTGCAGGGGCAACTGGAGTGTGCTCCCTCTTGATCTTTGCTTCCTAGATTACCTGTTCTTGAACTTATATTCATCCTTGGTCCCTAAGCATTCTTATTAGTATCATGATTGTGTTATCCTTGTGATCTCATACAAAATCATGCATTCATTAGTATATTCTTAGAACTATCAAAACACAATAATCTCAAGCATGTATAGTCATGATCATTTCAAACAGAAATAATAAGCATTAGCATTCAAGGTTTATATAGGACTCTTATGGTTAGTCATAACATGTCTAAACCTGTGATCACTCAAACCTATGACTCTTCTTGGTTAGTCATAATATTAAATAAGGTAAGACACATAATATGCATATACCCATGATTATTCAAACCTGTGTCTTTATGAACAATCATCATCAATCATGTCATGCATACTTATATAAGAGATCCTATGATATAAGGAAAACATACTTGTTCACCATATTTTCTAGTTATGTCTAGTAATGTTTTCGTGTTCTCTTCAATGTCCTGCATAACTCATAAGTTAACCTTTTCAAAAACAATTTATACATACCTCTATGTGATTCATGACTATGGATGAATCTTTGTCTTCATGTCACCATGACATTTTCAGGTTGTCCCTTCAATTTGTACAATCCTCCCTCTTACTCTCCAATCACCACTGCATCATCAATAGATTTACCCTTTGGCCACACTAGGACTTGTCCATCCACAAATGCAACCCTCATGCCTTTTGCATCCAATGCAGAGATGGAGAGAAGGTTATTCTTGAGCCCAGCTACATAAAGGACTTCTTTCATCTTCAAAGATTTTCCAGAATCTAGGTTGTAGGAGGCTTCACCACTTCCTTTGATAGGGTATTGATAATCATCCCCAAGTTTCACCTTATGGGGTGACTCATGTTCAGATAGGTTTACAAAATATTCCTTAAACCCAGTCATGTGTTTGGAAGCCCCACTGTCAATTAACCAATCATTACAACCATGGGAGATAGTACCTGTGAGAGCAGAGATTAGAACATACTCTTCTTCACTTGGTGAGTCATCTTCACTTTCTGCCCTAGCTTTCTTCTTTGGAGGTTCATTATCTTCGGTAGCATGAGCATGGTACCTTCTTTTGTTACCCTTCTTCTTCTTGCTGGAGTTGTTGTTGTCCCTTTTGTTCTTGGGACATTCTGAAGCAAAGAGACCCTTCTCATTACAAGAGAAACACCTTAGATCTTTCTTGTCTTTGTGATAATGATGAGAAGATTTCTTCTTGAGATGGGATGGCTCCCTCTTGAACTTGCCCTTCTTAGTGTGAGCTGTGAGAGCTTGATCTTCATTCCCCATCTTTTCTTCTCTTGCCACAAGCCTTGCTTCTTCTTGGGAACATTCCTCCCACAATCTACTGAAGGAGATTAATTTCTTTCTTGCACAGATCCCTTGGATAAAAGAGTCCCATGACCTAGGTAGGCCATTCAATGTGATCATAACAATTTTACCATTCTCCACCATTTCATCTACAGCTTCAAGTTGTTCCTTGATTTGAGAGACCTTGGAGAAATAGGATTGAATGGTTTCTCCATTCGACATCTTGACCCCTTTCAATTGATTCCGCAGGGTCATCTTTCAATTTATGTTCTTTCCTTCAAACAGCTTGGTCAAAGAGTCAAACAAAACCTTGGGTGTCTTTAGAGAAAACACATGGGGTATGAGATGGTTTTTGATAGAATCAGTAATGATTCTCTTTTCCTTGGCCAAGTTCTTCTTATTCTATACCTTAGCCTCTTCATCCTCTAGGCTAGGGATGTCTTCTTTTATATATGAGTCCAACTCATTCTCTTCCATGATTAACCCAATCCTATACTTCCAAGCTCGGAAGTTATCAACCCCTTCAAGTTTATCCTCAAGCTTGGTGTGGTGAGACATCTTAAAGAGTACTTCAAATGGAAATAGAAAAGATTTAGGTCTTACCACTTGAAATGCTGAAAACTAGATCTGGTCCCGGATTAGGGTTTGTCGAAAAAACCCTAAAAATTCAAAATCTGAATTTCAACTTCCTGAAAGGATAGAAAGATGCGCCTTGATGAGCTGATTAGCCTGGTGTATTCAGAATTTGAGATCAGCAAAGCTTTACCCTTCAGATTTTCCTTTTTGTCCTCGCGGGTTCTTTAGGGAGAGCCTTGAATTAGGGTTTTAGTTTCCCAGAGATCTACCCAGCCAAAAATCTCGATCCAAAGCTCTACACTTCGATTTTTGCAAGGAGCTTCCAGATATGTCTTCAGATTTAAGAAATTCCTATTTTTGTGGAAACCCTAATTTTTAGGGCCAAATCTGAAAATGGTCAGAATTGAATTCGGATTGGACAGATAGATTCGCCTTAATGAGTAGAGTCAATATACTATACTGCTTTTCTAAAATCTGTGGATAGAAACCCAATAAACAAGAAACTCAAGTTTTCATCACTGCAAAATGTCTTCTTCTAAGGTTAGCTCTGATACCATGTTAAATTTTGAGCATTAATTCATAATACTCTAGGATCTTCACTGAGAGAATAACATATACAGTATATCAATGCATAACAATCACAATAAGCATGACAAACATCACAAGAATCAAAAGCAAAAGAGACAAGAGACACAGACTTTGCGTGGTGAAAACCCTAAGGTGAAAAACCCCACAACTTCCTCAGAGATAGAGAGAGCAATGGCTCAACCAAAGTACAACCAAAATACACTGATATATTCTCCTAGTAGCAGATGATCCTCCTCCTCACTAGTGCACCACTTTCTGAGTGAGAGAAGTATGAGTTTCCGAGTGATCCAAATAGAGATCTCCCGATCTCTATTTATACTAGTATGTTTTCCGAGTGACCTTATGGGGCCGACTTGTCTAGCTAGGTATATCAACCATATAATATATATTTCAGGGCCGAACCCACACATGGTGGTCTAATAACCCTTCACCAAGTACACACACTTGCGACACTTGTCAATACACATGACGACACTTCCATATAGAGGAATAACACATCTCTTATAAGGGTACAATAAATATATATGAAATACATAGATGAAATACATTCCAAAGTTACATATACATCAACATTGTTTTTGACTCTTAGGGAAGTGAACTTATACAATTTTGAACATTATAAAGAACTTATTTTGGAATTATGAATTTAGATATGTTATACATATGAGATAAAAACTCATCATTCTCATACTTAAGAATTAATTATATATATATATAGTATTCTAAGGTTTTTAGTATTTCATATTAGAAATCTATAACTACTTTCTATGTTGATGATAAATGTGTAAAACCATTACATTAGAAGCACAACAATAACAATTTGTCCAAATTGTTTTCTTGTCACAATTTGTAAAACGCTTTTATGAATTTATGGTATGACCATGTTCTTCATTGAAAAGGTAAAAAATATGATTGATGTTTCTTAATGGTAAATTAAATAATTTTTGGTGAGAAGAATACTCGATTTATTTAGATTTTATATCTTAAGTATTATTAAACTATTTTTATTAACAATAACAGTTCTTGAATTTAAGTTGAGATTTATATTTTTAAAACTTTTCTCTAATTATTTAGAATATATATGCTATGGGATTATTATTATCAAACATCATTAAATTGATCTTGCGATTGAGTGGTTATTTGGTCTCTAGCTGAACCCACAATATATTGATCTTAGAGAAATGAGTGATTATATTTCTGGGACTCAAGGCTATTGGAACTCCACCATCTTACTCTTGTAATCTTCTCAAGGAGTTGAAATTCGTGTATTGTAGGTCCTTTAACATTTCATCTTTCATGTTTTCAAAGTTACCATATTCAGGAAGTTACTTTTTATTATAAATGTAGTTTCAAGGTTTGGTACTCTTTCATTAAGATTGGACAATCCAAGTTCCACTTCTTTATGTTATTTTTTTAATTGATGAGCCATCATTAAGTTTAATAGCAAGTATAATTGTTTCCATCATCTTTTTCCATGTGATCCCACTATTACATACTAGAGTTATTCTATAATTTTTTTTAATCTATAACAACTTTTAATTCATCCTAGATAAATATACCAATAAAAGCTTATTCAAATTTCAAATTTGCATGCCTTAAAAAATGCTAGTCCAGCCAACCCCCTCCTTAAAGTATATCTAATGTTTTGGCCCCTCTGATTCTCAAAGTGTTGTCTATATTTGTCTAATATTACTTCTCTCCCATGTCAAAGGTTTGACCAAATTCTAATGTTCCAAGAGAAAGTTATGGTAACTTACAAAAAACTTGTTGTTTTGTCTCTTTTAGAAGAGTGAACTTGTACATCTTGGCACTCGTATTTTTTTTCTACTTATGATATTTTTACTAGAAACACAATGGCACATCTTATTTCTCATGCAATATGTGGTAATCGATTCTTAACTCACATGTTTCTTGTATAATAGTTTTACACAAAACATTTCGAAGCTATAGCAATATAGGACTTGAAATTATCCCACATGTAGAATGCAATGTGACCTAAGGATACAAAAAAAAATCTTTTCTAAATTGTCCCATAACATTTAAAACTAGGTATACCTACTATAATAACAGATAATGAGTACAATTACAATTAAAATTAAGGATCTGAGCAACCAATAAAGAAAATAATAATATAATAATAGAAATGTTATATCACGATATCAATGAGTTTTGTAGAAGATAACCTTTTATAGATGAATGGTTTCTTGTCATGTTTTTGTAGTAGAGAAAAAGTCACTCTTAAAAAAAAAATGCGTACGTCTTACATAAAGTATAGATATATTTATATACAGATTTGACAAAAGCATTGCATTAGTTTTGTCATATTTTTACTACATATTTAATTCTTTAAGAGAGAACATAATTCAATTTAAAATTAAGAAAAAATATTATCAAAAGATCTTAAAGACATTTCAATTTTTCAAGACCAAATACAACAAATTAAAATTGATTTATGTGCTAGCCTAATTTGTAATACAGAACCCAAATTTAAATATTAATAATATATGTAAAACTATAATATACTATACCTCCCATCATCATGAAATAAACAACTAGACAATATAAAGAAACCCCATTGATATTTACCAAACACATTCTATAAAAAATAATTTAGTAAACAAGCAACAAAGTCTTGTATTATAAAATACCAAAAAAATCCTTCAACTACATTCCTAAGGGAATAATGCTATAAAATGGATGCAACTAAATACCCACTCAACAACATAGAAAAGTCAATAGAATTTGTGAAAGGCACAACACTACATTAAGTTTTCATGTCAAATGTAGTTTTCATGTCATAAGTATCATGGTAGATTAATAAATTTTAATGAGAAAATTGAAATTGAATGAATAATCTAAAATTTCTTAAAATTTGTTATCCAACATAAATTTTAATGATCGTCAAAGTTTTGAGGAGTTTAAATTATTGAACTTATGGCATAAAATGTGTATTCATGGGATATTAAATAATAATTCTAATTTCACTAAATATTAAAGAGTGTTGTTTAAAACTATTTTTGTTGAATATCATCCAATACACATTTGAAATTAAAACACACTTACTTATAACTAATAACATATATGGGTGGTCACAAAGTTGCTCCATAAAACCATTGCAATAGGGTTGCGCTAGCGGAGAAAAAATGAAGATTTGCACACACCTAAGGAAGCACGCATGCGCCTTTAGGTTTGGTACCGAATCGAGGCGCATGCGTGCTACTCCGCGTGCAATTTTTTTGCACATATGCATCCAAGGGTGTGCGCGTGCTCCTGTTAAACCAAATAAAAGAAGGGGGTAGAACGTTGTCTATTTCATTTCCAATCAAACAAGTTTCATTTACCCAACATGTACATGGTAGGAGATCACCCCACTCACCCATTGCACTCACGAACTCCATCAATCCATCTACTGAGTGATAATCCATTGCATTGGATAGGTAAGATCATTTTTTTGGTCATTTTATTGATTCCTTATTGTCTATTAAGTTTTTAATAATTCCCAAATTAGTGGTTTGAAAGCTCCTTTCTTTCTCTTGATCACTAAGTTTTTTCATTTAGGGAATAACTCCTAGGTTTCCTACAAATTTACCATGTATCAACCAATGACTTGTATACATGGCTAAAAAAGTCCCAATGGTTATTATATTCCTCTTGTATTTCCACATAGAGAAAAAATGCACCTAGTAGATGCCAAGTGTTATGGTCCAAGACCTTTCCCATGGTCATCAATCCCTAGAAGCTTCTCTTAGGACCTATGGGATACATTTCATCATTTTACCAATTCCATATCATAAGAACCAATTTTGGTGTTCAAATCCTCCAAATAGTGTCAATATCCTCACCAATAAGCTAAATATTCACAGCCATATCTAGTCCCTCAACACCGACACTTGGTGTTCATAACCTCTTAATCATATTTAAATATGCTCATATGGAGGCCAAATATCCCCCGATCCTATTTGTGTTTTGATTTGACACATCATTCTTGGTCCTAAATGAATAGAATCCTTGTTTATGGCGTAAGGCATATGTTTCCTCCATTGAACATGTTCGTGGTCCCAAGGCCCATACCTAATGTACACAACCTACTTAGTTCAACAATCAAAGGCTTAGGATACCCTTCAAAGGTCAATTGCTATTCTTTACGGCATTAGCCATGGCTTGAGATGCTTAGAATTGATTCTTACAACCTAAGTCTAAAATTTTCTACCTTAATCATGTCCAAAGAACTCACATCCAAACTGAGTGCTTAAAAAATCCTAATGTCTCACATTCCCCCCCTTG
Organism: Larix kaempferi; assembly: GCA_027924585.1. NCBI lineage: Eukaryota > Viridiplantae > Streptophyta > Pinopsida > Pinales > Pinaceae > Larix > Larix kaempferi. The sequence continues at coordinate 4,400,161 of BSBM01000680.1, read as the reverse complement.
AAAATAATTATAACCTACGGAGTTATTGTGGTTGCAAGGATTTTTCCTACCATAAAAACTAATTAATGTTTTATATGTTGTCATTATAATGTGTGCACCTTTGTAATGTGTCTATCACGTTCATAATGCATACAAATTATTCTTGTTATAAAAAAAATGGAAACCAATCTTATTTTATGCAAACCAAAACTTACTTATTTGTTATAGAATCATCTCTCTGAAACACTACGGTTCGAATACAAATTTTATAATGTTTTTTACAATTTTCTCTTCATGTTTTGTTGAGTTCTTATTGCATTTGGTCCTTCTAAAGATGGGTAATTAACATAATCAAGAAGAAAAGTTTGACTGCATCAATTTGTACATAAACAGCATGCACATATACAAATATCTACACGTACATACACACATAAGACCATGCACATACACAATAAATAAACCCTAGCTTGAAAAAGACAATGCCAATTTTGAGAAAGGGGGTCACTTCTAATATGAAGGCTCTGGGAGAGCGTGGCCCTTGTGAACACATCCACAATGGCCATATGCATGTGTGGGAGATGAAATAATCCAAGTCTACTCACTAGTTTGGGTTCTGTGCCCCCAAAGAAAATCCTTAAAGTCTCCCTCAATGGCCACAAGGTGCCTGGAAAAAATGACCATAGCACCAAAACCGTCAATCCGGTCGCCAATCCATCGATTCTAATGGATTCAAGATGATAGGTTTCTTCTAGCTCTCCCCCCCCCCCAACCGTGCCTCAAATTCCCAGAAATGGTGCGATTGTGCCATCTCCGGAACTAGTGTTTTGTTCATTGAAGGCCACATGGCCAATTTTGCACAAGGGGGTCATTTCTAATCCGAAGGATCCCGAGAGAGCGTGGAAATTATGAACACATCCACAATGGCCATATGGACATGTAGGATACAAAAGAATACAAGTCCGCTCATCATTTTTTATTTAGTGCCCTCACAGCAAATCCTCAAAGTGTCCTTGAATGGCCACGAGGTGCCCGGAAAAAACACCAATAGACCCAAAACAGTGACTCTGGTCGTGAATCCTTTGATTCTGATGGATTCGGGACACTGGTTTTTTGGCATAAGAAATATCATGCCTAGAATGTTTCAAGTATAGAAGACTTCCAATCAACTGTCGATAAAGTGTCCAATCAACCAATGGTGTGGAATCACCATCCTCAAGTCTTATTCCCGAGACGAATGGGAATGGTGTTGCCTTACAATCTAACATATTAAATTTGTTTACTAGGTCTGAAGCATATTTTTTTTTAGGTATGGTGATCCCATCAAAGTTTTGAGCAATCTCTAACCCAAGGAATTGCTTCAACGAGCCCAAATCGCTTATGTCAAAAGCTAGATTTAAAGTAGTTTTTGTGTTGCCGATCGAAGCAAGATTGATTCCAGTTGTTAAAAGGTCATCAACATAAAGGACAATGATTAGAAAATTACCTTAATCATGTTGTAGGTATACATCTGGATCTGATTTGCACCTAGAAAAATTATGTGACAGAAGGAAGGAATACATCTTTGCATACCAAGCTCTTGGGGCCTATTTTAAACCATACAATGATTTCTTCAATCTGCACACTAATGTCGGAACATAAAGGACAATGATAAGAAAATTACCTTAATGCTGCTATAGGTACACATTTGGATCTGATTTGCGCCTAGAAAAATTTTGTGACAGAAGGAAGGAATCCATCTTTGCATACCAAGCTCTTGGGGCCTGTTTTAAACCATACAATGATTTCTTCAATCTGCACACTAATGTATGATCTTATATGTATCCTTCAGACTACTTCATGTAAATATCTTCTTTTAGATATCCATTAATAAATGCACTCTTCACATCCATATGGTGCACTTCCCAGTGCTTAGATGCGGAAGTTGCCAAAACTAGGCGTATAGAATCCATCTTTGCAACCGGTGCAAAGATCTCGGTGAAGTCCACTCCTTGGACTTGGGAGAAGCCTTTTGCAACCAAACTAGCCTTGTATTTGCAGGTTGAGCCATCTACAGCAACCTTTGTGCGGTAGACCCATTTTCATTGGACTAATTTCCTCCCAGGTGGAAGAGAAACTAGCTCCCATGTAGCATTTTTTTGAAGAGAACTGTACTCTTCATCCATGGCGGTTTGCCATCTCGGATCTCAATGGCAATGATAGTATGATTTGCAATTTGAACCTATCATAAAAAAAAAATTCATATAGTAAAGGATCATAAAATGAAAGAGCCATACCTGCTCTTTGAAACTCTGCTGGAGTTCTCCTTGGATCGGTACGATTTCCAATGTTAGAACCAATAGATTGGAGAGTATTTTGGGCCCACTTTGGAAACTGTTGGGGCTGATCTAGATCCGCATCTAAACCTGATATTTCATGTTCATTGAAATATGATAAAACATCATAAATATCAGAACACAAACTATCATCATCTTCTTCCGAATATTCTTCTTGTGGAGGCGGCAATTCAACTGTTTCTTCGTCGACTAGTTTTAGATCTTGAAGCGATTCTTCAAATCTTACACTTTGCTCGATGAATATATTTTTGTATCTGATATCCATGAGTTTGTAGCCTCTAGATTCTTCAGCATATCCAATGAGGATGCACTTAGTACTTTGCGGATCCAAATATTTTCTCTTCTCAGTCAGAGTTCTAGCCCATGCAGTTGAGCCAAAAACCCTAAGATTGGACACATCAGGTTTGTGACCCGTATAGGCTTCGAAAGGAGTAGTAAATTTCACGAATGAGTGTGGAAATATATTTTTAATGTATGCAGCAACATTCATAGCCTCAACCCAAATATTTGCTGCCAAACCCTTTGACTGAAGCATACAAGTTGTCATTTCTTTCAGTGATCGGTTCTTCCTTTCCACTACACCGTTTTGTTGAGGTGTGTAGGGAAAAGTGTGCTGGATCTAAACTCCATTTTCTACAAAAAGTTGCAGCAGTTCTGATTTTATATATTCACCTCCATTATCATATCTAATAGATTTTATCTTGCTTTCGGTGGGAGTCTCAACAGAAGCCTTGAAAATCTTGAATTTTTCTAGCACGTCTGACTTGTTTTTTAGAAAGAAGACCCATGTGAATATGGAGAAGTCGTCAATAAATGTAAGAACATACCTTGATCCATTCATGTATGTATGTGGTAGCAGACTGTTGATATCAGAATGAATCATCCCCAAAATACAAGAAGCTCTGCTAGCTTTTCCTTGGTCAAACTTGTGCTCGGGGTGCTTCCCAATGATGCAACCCTTGCATATTCCTTTCGAGGATTTGGTCTTCGGAAGGCCATCAACCATGGATTTATTTTGCAGCAACCACAAATATTTATAATATTTATAATGTGGATGGAGATGGTGCTGTTGGATTCCAATGAATAAAAAGAATCTTTGTTTGCAACCATGTGATTCGAAGCTCCTGAATCTATGAGAAGAGTTGTGGAATTTAAAACACTAGCCATGAGTGCATGACCTCTTTCTATATGATCATTGTTGTCCTTCACCCTTCTGCCATCAGGAAGAACGATGTTTTTTTTCTCCAAGAGAAGGGCCATCTGATCTATGGTCTTCTTCATGCATGAGCTTTCAAGATGAAAGCCCTTACTTCAATAAGAACATTTAGTCTTCTCTTTTCCATTTTGTTTGTTTTTTCTTGAACTGGATGGTTCATGTGACTGATTTGTCTTCTCCTTCTACTTTGGATGATCAAGCTTTGGATTCTCTTTCTTTTTCTTCCCTTTTCCATTCGTAGCTTTGGATCCTCTAGAAAAAAGGGATTGATCTTTGGAGTGAATGGACCCATTTGAACAAGCTTATCATGCTCTTTTGTTAAGGACTCAATGAAGGCATCAAGGTAGTCATCTTCCAATTAGGAATTGTGAGCTTTCCCATATTGAAAGTGGAAACAAAAACCAAATAATTTTTTCCTTGCTTTGTAAGGATGGATAGAATCAATTGGTTATCTTCCTTTTCCACTCCACATTGCTTCAATAGAATTACCAAGTGCTTAAACTTAGTGAAGAAGTCATTGATGGTCTCGAAATTCTCAGGATTGAATGCAATCAGCTCATTTTCTAGCTGACACGATCACATTTCATCCTGCTTTCCAAAGAGAATGACAAGTTGATCCCATGCCTCTTTCGGATTAGCCAATCCAGTATGATGGAAAAGAAGATCCTTAGAAATGTTGAGACAAAGGAAACCATAAGCTTCATCAAGCTTATTGAAGTATTTTTCCTTCTCTACTGGAGATGTAGCTTCGACTTCTATGCCCATGGTGACTCTATAGAAGCCCTTAGAGTGCAATATTATATCCATGTCATCCTTCCACTGATAATAGTTGAAGGAAGTGAGAAGATTTGATGAAGAAGTGTCCATATTCAAGAAGAGCGAATGCATTAGGAGGAGGAGAGAACCTGCAAATCACAAAACAAACAAGAACCTTTAGGTCAACAACCTGCACTTTTCAAGTTGCATCACACTTGAAATAGGAGATCAAGCAAGCTTGAAAATCCAATGATCAATATACAAGAATTATGTGGAAATTCTTGGCTTCTGGTGCAGAATTGGAAAAAATAGTTGCAAGTGCAAAATATGCATGCAGTGCATAATCACTGGTGCAGAATCACCAATGCAGAATAGTTGGCTTGTCCACGGGCATACATAATATACGTAATATTACGTAATATTGCTTGAATATACGTAATATTACGTAATATTGCTTGAATATACGTAATATTGCATCCATGGGCATTTCAATAAGTAAAGCCTGAGAGATGGGATTTGAATGTGTAGCTCACTATGTGTCCTCATTGCTTATAGGGGATGGGCATTAATCCATACTGGATTTGTAACAGTTTTTTTGTGTTTGTTGAAACGGAATATTCCATAGCTCGATCTTCTCTCCTCTCAAGTCCAAAAGAAGGGATATCCATCTGCGGCCCACTGTCTTGCAAAAGACTTCAGCACACCTTCACACACAAATACTACCTATTCAAACCCAATTATGGCATCACACACTATCAAATTAATACCACCTTCACATACCAAGTTACACCCATTCAAACATCTTGATACCTAATTCCAACCCATGCCCAATATTTATAGTTTTGTATAGCTTGAGTGTGCCTAACTATTAAGAGCATGTGTGTTCCTCCTTAGGTTCAGATTTGGAGAGGGGTAGGGTATGTACATCTCCATAGACTTTAGCACTCAAATTGTTGTGTGAATGGAGGTCACTTGTTCCCACAACAAAGGGGATCCATACACCAATTTGGTGTATGGCTTGTCCATGCCCTCAAAATTAGATTATTATTATTATTATTATCCATAAACCTCATTATACTAAGAAATGTATTATTTCTTCTTTTTTCTAGTTTTAAACCTCTAATTATGAAGTTTGTGATAGTAATAATAATCTATTTTTATGATCACAACCTAACTAGACACCATTTTGGTGTATGTGACCCGCTTGTTTGTGGCACAAAAACCCCCTCGATAAAGCGATTTAAGTGCTAAAATTTACGAAAGTGTACAAACCCTACCTCCTTAAGATTTGGAGCTATAATATTTTCTTTAATAAACCCATATCAAAATTAGACATACATTGATTTTATTTACAAAATAATACCCTTTCACTTTCGTAAAAATAAAATTTAAAATTTGTTATTTAAGGTTCTTCAAAATTTGCAAATGCTAAACAGATTCGATTCTAAATCACTACCAAAATTTTTAAATTTTAAGGAAAATCGCGTAGGAAAAATCTTAAAAGCTAGAATAATAAAAATTTAAATATATTAAATAAAATTATCCCTGATTAAATTTTTAATTTATTTTGGATTTAAATATTATATTTTAAATTAAAATCCATTAAATTGCTTTATACATTGAATTTTGACCCTTCTCTGCGGGTGCAATATTCCAATTTTCATGGAGATATATACCAAAGCAAAATTATCGAGCCGACCCTTCTCTCCGGATGCAATATTCCAATTTTTAAGGAGATATATACCAAATTAAAATGATCGAGGAGGTTATAAATTTAGGATGTTATAAATCAACAATTTTGTGTGTTTTGATAACATTATTTTTCTGACATGAATCTGTAGAGATCGCATAATCTATATACGCGTTTCTGGGTTATTTCGCAGGATAATCGAGGCGAGGAAATATTTAATTTCGCAAAATAATACCTGGCTCACGTCAAATTTGTGTACACTCGGAGATCTGCTGTGTTTGTGTGAGAATGCAGAAATCACAAAATGTCTCCAGGAATGTGTATGAGTTCAAGATTGTCGAGAATAAAGTTCGAATGGAAGAGCTGGAAGTCCAAAAGCTGGCAGAAGATCTTGAGGCAACTTTAAAGCTCACCAGATCGCAGAGCAAATTCAGAACCCAATTGTCTCAGAAATCCGTCACCAAAAAATCGATCACCAAACCCGTCCGCAGATCCAAAACCCGATCTGCTCGAAAATCGGTAAGTGGAAGCAATCCCAGTCATCCCAACATAACAAGAGACTTACAGGAAAATGGTGGGGGAATACAGGCAAATTCTCGACTACACCAACGTTTTCCTGCTAATTTGCAGCTGCCCAAATTCATGACAAGCTTTTTGACCGAGCACTCTAACTGCCATTTTTGCAGAAGGGAGAAGGTCTGCGAGGAAAAAGATTGTGAAAGTTGTGTCAATGGAGTCGTTGGAAAGGCTTGCATAGGAAAAACAGATTGCTCTGTGTGCCATTCAAATACTGGTGTGTTTTGTAGAAGATGCTTGAAATTGCGTTACGGGGAAGATCTTGAGACGGTGCGGGAAAATAAGAATTGGATGTGTCCACATTGTTCAGAGGAGAGAGGTATTAAGCCATACTGGATTTGTAACAGTTTTGTTTGCTTGGTGATACGTAAAATTCCATCCATAAACACAGGCATTTCAATAAGAAAAGCCCAAGAGATGGGATTTGAATGTGTAGCTGACTATGTGTCCTCATTGCTTAGAGGGGAGCAAGATTTCCATATGAAATAAACTCTGAGAAAATTCGACGTTAGGGTTGCCTATTGGGTCATATTAGGTCATAGGTAGACGTTACGTTTGTCTATTAGATGTTCACTTTTCTTGAAAGGGTTGTGTATTAGACGTTAATTTTCTGGCATAGACAGGTAGGTCATAGATAGACATCGATGGATAATGGTTGAATTTCAGTAATTTGTGGCCATGGCCAGAAGAGTGGAATTTTGTTTAGTTGCTTTTTTCTTCTAATGCCTTTGGCTACTGGTAAATCGCAATTTTTAAAGAGTCTTGGTATGCTTTGTGTTTTTGGGCTTACTTATTTGTTTACAGAATGTCATTTATCTTTTAACAATGACTTTTTTAGATTGGAAGTGGAAGTTTGTTTGAAGCTTTGTAACTGTGTAAGAAAAATGATGCATGGTAACATTTGTTTGATAACAGTTGAGATTTATAGTTATAAAGTTTTTTTAAATAATTCTAGAATATCTATCATGTTATGTAATTATTATTTTGATCAAAATTCTTTATATTGATTTTAAAATTGAAGTGATTATTTAGTTTTGAGTTTAGCCTACAATTTTGTAGATCTTGGAGTAATGAGTGATTATATGTTTTGGACTCAAGGTTATTGGAACTTTGTTATAGATTATTCTTGATATCTTCTTTTCAAAGAGTTGACTTTTGTGTATGTAGGTCTCTTTTAAAAGTTCCCTTCATGTTTTCAAATTTCTTTTTTAGTTAAACTAGGATATTTCCACAAATTTCTTTTTTAGTTATCTATATGTGATATGAGTGATTATATGTTTTGGATTCAAGGTTATTGGAACTTTGTTATAGATTATTCTTGGTATCTTTTTTTCAAAGAGTTGACTTTTGTGTATGTAGGTCTCTTTTAAAAGTTCCCTTTATGTTTTCAAATTTCTTTTTTAGTTAAACTAGGATATTTCCTTTGAATGTTTGGAATTATTCGTTAGTTACCATATTCATAATGTAATTTCTGCTTAGAAATGTGTATTCAAGGATTGTTACTCTTTGGCTAAGTTTTGAAGACCCAAATTCCACTTCTTCTTGTATGAGCCTTCCAAAAGTTTAGGGAATAGAATTTTTTTCACCATCACTTTCCATGTGATATGACTGTTACATTTTGTAGTTATTTTCCATTTTTTTTATCTATGACACCTTTGGAATCACCCTAGGTTAATATTCCGATCAAAATTTATGCAAATTTTAAATTCACATGGATTTAAAAACTCTAGTTTGTAGATTGTGTTACTAGCTAATCTTTATCCTAAAGTATCTCTGAAATTTTCGTCCATCTTATTCTAAAATATTTGTTTTTAGTAGTGTAATATCAATTATTTCCAATTTCAAATGTTTGACCAAATTCTAATGTTCCAAGAGAAAATTATGGTAACTTCCACAAAACTTTTTGTTTTTGCCTCTCGGGTGAATGAACTTATACAATCTTGAACACTTGAAAACTTATTTTGGAGGTATGAATGTAAATATGCTATACATATGAGATAACAATTCATCTCTCACATACTTATTTACAAACAAGTTATAAACTATATAAGGAATTCTAAGGTTTCTAGTATTGTAAATTAGGAATCCCTAACCACGGTATTTTTTAAGGATTCGAATATTATACTTAAGTATAGTATCCTAGGAGATTATTTTGGATTGAAAAAAACATGTATATAGATAGTTAGGCGAATATTAAATATGGAACATACAATTTACTACTAAAACGTGTATTTTGGCGAATATTATGATAAAAAAACATATTTTATGTAAATATAAGCGATATTGGAAACTAAAAATGACCAAATAATGAATTTATTTTTTGAAAAATAACTAATTGACAAAATTTCGCCCTTAAAAATTACCCTATCCCTAACTATTGTTTGTATTGATGATAGGTGTATAAAACCATTACACTAGGAGTGCACAACCATAAATAATAGTTCCTCTTAATTGATGGTAGGTGTGCACAACAATTGGTCCAAAATCATTTATAGTTCGACTTGCCATAAATAAATGAAACCCTTCTATGAATTTATGGCATGACCATGATGTTCATTAAAAAGTATAAAAAATGACCAATGTTTCTTAATTGTAAGTTAAATAGCTTATTAGTGAGAAGAATATTAGATTTATTTAATATTTTATATCTTAAATATTATTAAACTATGTTTTTTCACAATAACATTTATTGGATTCTACTTGAGATTTATATTTCTAAAATTCTTCTTTACTTATCTAGAATGTCTATGCTATGGGATTAAAAGTATCAAACTTTTTTATATTAATCTTGGGATTGAAGTGTTTATTTATTGTTGAGTTGAATTCACAATTATGTGGATCTTGGAGTAATGAGTGATTAGATGTCTTGGACTCAAGGTTAGTGTTCTATGAGTGTGCTAGAATTTTCATGATTTGAAATCCCCCATCTCTCTCTTTTTATCTTCTTCTCAAGGAGTTGAGTTTTGTGTATGTAGGTTCCTTTCAAAAGTGCCCTCTCATATTTTCAAAGCTTTTTAAAGTCAAACTTGGATATTTCCATTGAATGTTTGGAATTATTCCTCACTTAACATATTCATGATATTACTTTTTCTTAGAAATGTAGTTTCAAGTTTTTCTACTCTTTCACTAAGTTTGAACACCCAAATTCCACTTCTTCATGTTCTTCTTGTTTAATAAGTGAGTCTTCATGAAGTTTAATAGAGTACAATTTTTTCCACCATAGTTTTCCATGTGAGCCCACTATTACTTTATTTTTTGTAAAACACATTTTTCGTCACCCTAGATAAATTTACCTTTAATTTTTTTCAAATTTCCATATCTTGAAATTTCTATTTTTAAAATTTTGATCCCTCTGATTCTCAAAGTTTTGTTTGTATTTGTTTTGTATTACTACTCTCAAATGCCATTTTTTTTGACTAAATTCTATTGTTCCAAGAGAAATTTATGGTAACTTACACAAAAATTGTTGTTTTTGTCTCGTTTAGAAGAGGCACTTGCAGTTGTACATCTTGGCACATGTATGTTTTTTTTCCACTGGAGATATTTTTACTAGAAATACAATGGTCCATTTGGTTTCTCATGCAATATGTGGTACTCAATTTTGAACTCTCAAGTTTTCTATATAATATTTTTAACCAAAACACTTGTTTGAGATTAGGTTTTTTACTAGTAAGAAACCCAAACTTTTAGGGAGTGTAGCTTCGAAACTATAGCAATACAAGACTTGAAATTTTTCCACATGTAGTATGCAATGTCTCCTCTGGCTACAAAAGAAATTGTTTGATGAATGTCCCAAAAACAAATTTATAGATAAAATGGCTCTAATGACAAATGCACAATATAATTTGATAATGGTTTAATTTTAGTAATTTTTGGCCATGGCAAGAAGAGTGGAATTTTGTTGAGTTGTTTTTTTCTTTTAATGCCTTTGGCTACTATTAAATCACAATTTTTTAAAGAGTTTGGTATGCTTTATGTTTTTTGGGCCTATTATTTTTTTACATAATCCTATTTATCTTTTAAAATTGATTTTATTTTAGATTGGAGTTGGAAGTTTGTTTGAAGCTTTGTAACTATGTAAGAAAAATGATGCATGGTAACATTTATTGGATTCCAATTGAGATTTATACTTTTAAAGTTTTTCTGTAATAATTATAGAATATCTATCATGTTATGCAATTATTATTTTGATCAAAATTCTTTATATTGATTTTGAGATTGAAGTGGTTATTTAGTTTTGAGTTGAACTCATAATTTAAACTTGGAGTAATGAGTGATTATATGCCTTTGATCTTATTCTTCTTATCCTATTCATAATGTTATTTCTTCTTAGAAGTGTAGTTTCAAGGATTGATACTCTTTGTCTAAGCTTGGACAACCCAAATTCTACTTTTTCATGGAGTCTTGTGTAATGGATGACCCTTTCAAAAGCTTAATAAATATAATTGTTTCCACCATCTCTTACCATGTGAGCTCACTATTACTTATACTAGTTATTCTTTATTTTTTATCTATGATATCTTTGGAATCACCTTAAGTCAATATTCCAATTAAAATTTATGGAAATTTCAAATTCATGTACCTTTAAAAACCCTAGTTTTTAGATTGTCTTGCTAGTTAATCTTTCTTCTAAAATACCTCTGAAAATTATGGTAACTTTGTAGGGACCTGTTTTCTGGGTGAAGAAATTTCAAAATATTAAAAGCATAATATAACCAATATAGTGCATAATCATCATAAAATTTGCAATTTCAAGGACTAACAAGTATACACATAATAATCAAGCCTAATACTATAGGTTGAATCTATTGTAGAGGAGTTGTTGTTGTCCGATCACCTCCTAGCCCTTATCGGTTTATCAAAGACCCCTTGGTTGACCTCCCTACCATATCGGGGGTACTCTTCTTTCCCCTAAACCCCCGAGAAATTTGGGGTCATAAGAACATACAATGCCATGGCTTTCTGTTGGGATCTCCCAATCCCTCGTCAAGCTATAAATCCAACTCCAAGGAACCACACTTTTAATCCAATTCTCTATTACGCTTCCCGTCCAACACTAGGGATCAAGAGAGCCCTCTCTCCCTCTCCTCCCTTTCTTTTATAATCAAAACTTGTATGCCAAGTGTCTCCTCATGAACAAATATTCTTTTAATTTAATAATTCTCTAATATTTATTCTCATCGATCATGTGTCACTTTAACTTAAGTGTGCACCTAATCTCCCTAAATCAATGGAAAGTAGGTGTAGTGGTCTCTACATGAGTTTTTGTTATGTTTTGCTCCACAATTTATTCATTCAATATTCTTTCTCATTCATAATTTTTCTAGTAAAGATGGACATATATCTATTCTAAATTTTCTCTTTTTCTAAAGCCTAGAAAATTAATAAAATAAAATATTCTCTTATCAAATTTTCTAAATTTCTATATGCCTCTTTAATCATATATGCACTGTTTTTCTAAATGCTAAAAGTGAGAAATATTCTTTTCATGCATAATTAATTTAATGCAATTTATATGTCAAGTACATAATTTGCAATTTGTCCCTTCATGCATAACTAATTTAATGCAATTTCTATATGCCAAATACATGGGTGTTCGTTTTGACTTTCTTTTCTTTATTCGTCTTGGTACCACATCGTCGGGTCCTTTTGAATTTATTTCCTTAATCGTCTAGGTACCACATCATTGGTTCCTTCTAACTTTTTTTTCTTAATCATCTAGGTACCACATCGTCGGGTCCTTCCGACAACTTCCTTTTTCTCTGGTGGGGAGTACTGTGTAGCGATCAGGGAATCTTTATTGCAATATCTCACCTACACTTCCTTGGAGACTAAGGGAAGCTGAGGGATAAGGTTACCCTTATCGCGCACCCCTCAACTCATCGTACGCCACCAAGCCGTTATGGCCTCGGCCGTACGGCACATGCTTCCCCGGGTTAGATGAAACGATTTCCGACCCATTCGTGGAGTGCTAATTAAGAGTCGACAGTACGTTGTCGTACCCCTATGTATGTTTCTCGCTCTTACGTCCCCTGTTTTTCCATTGTGATTCAGTTGATAAATCATTTTACCTGCCACTACACTCAATCAAGGCACACATTAGTAGTGCTGCACTATAAAAAAATCCTTCATTGCATTTATGGGGTACATCATCATAATCTCTCAGTCAGTCGAGCATATATCATTCAATCACTTCTATTTCATAATCTCTCAGTCAGTCGAGCATATATCATAAAATCAATTCTATTTCATAATATCTCAGTGAGTCGAGCATATATCATTCAATCATTTCTATATCATAATCTCTTAGTTAGTTGAGCATATACATTGTTCAGTCATCATTCATTCTGCTAATCATTAAGCAAAGCATTTATTCATTTATTGTTTTTAAGAAAAGTATCCATTTCTATAAGTGTCATTCAATCATTTCAAATATTCATAGGACCATTTTAGTGAATTTTATTTGGTTGGGTTACTAGGCAAGTGTCTTCAAGTATACAAGCAGTCAATGTACTGAGGTGGGGGTAACATACAACCCCTCCTATTAAAACTTCATCCTCGTCGGTCGCATACTCTTGCCTTCCATGCTTTCGCAAAATCCTCGTTAGTCGCATACTTTGTCTTTATCGACTCTATTCCTGTTGAACTGTCACCATGTTCAGCAATGCAACTCTTCTACTCAGCGTGTCGGCAACCTTGTTCGACTTGCTCGACCTATGTCTCAACATGAATGTATATCCCTGTAGGAACTCGACCCATTTCATGTGCCACTGATTTAACTTCGACTAAGTATTCAGGTACCTTAGCGCTTGGTGATCTATGTACAACACAAATTCCTTGGGAAACGTAATAGTGCCTCCACTTCTTCAATGCTTGGACAGTAGCATAAAATTTTGGGTCATAGAACGAATATTTCTGCTTTGCAACATCCGATTTTCCACTGAAAAATCAAATTGGTCGACCCTCCTTGATCAACACTGCTCCAATTTCTATTCCACTTGCGTCGCAATCAACCTGGAAAACATTGTAGAAATATGGGAGCGCCAACACTGGGCTCTCAGTGACCTTTTCCTTCAACTTGTCGAAAGATCGATGGGAAGCTTTTGTCCACTTGAACTCCCCTTTGCACATGCACTCCGTCAATGGTGCGCAAATTCGACTGAATCCCCTGATGAAGTTCCTATAGAAAGTGGCAAGTCGTTGTAAACTCCTCACTCCAGTCGCGCTTGTCGGTACAGGCCAATCCAATATCGCCTTCACCTTTTTTGGGTCCATCACCAACCCTTTACTCGAGATTACGAATCCCAAGTACACCAGTTCTTCCTTCATGAAGAAACACTTTTGTAGGTTCACCATCAGCTTCTATTCCTACAACTTCTGCAATACCTATCGAATGTGCCCCAAGTATTCCGTCCTGGTTCAACTTAAATTCAGAATGTCATCTAGATAGACTATGACAAACTTTCCCAAGAATGGTTACAGTACTTCATTCATTAATCACATGAATGTACTGGGTGCATTAGTCAATCCAAATGGCATGACTAACCACTCATATAGCCCCTCCTTTGCCTTGAATGTTGTCTTCCATTCATCTCCTTCTATAACCCAAATCTAGTGACAACCGGTCTTAAGGCCTATCTTCGTGAAGTAATTCGCTCCACTCAAACAATCCATCAAGTCGTCTATTCTCGGCAATGGAAACCGATACTTGATCATGATCTTGTTCATAGCTTTGGAGTATGTACACATCCTCCATTCTCCACCTTTCTTCGGTGCTAATACTGTTGGTACCGTGCAGGGACTCAGACTCTCTCTGATCAACCCTCTTCCCAAAAAATCCTAGACCTGTCGATTGAGTTCTCGACCTTCTGTCGGACTCATCCTATGCGGTGCTTTGTTTGGCAGACTCAACCCTGGAATCAAGTCGATCTAATGGGATATGATACTTGAAGGAGGCAATCCTGTCGGTGTCTCATCGAATACTATGCTCTTAAACTCTTTGAGCATCTTTTCGATTTCGAACGGAATTTTCTCCTTGATTGTCAACTTCTCGACACATGGTCCCTTCAGAATGATAGCATAACACCCTGATTCTTTTTCCTCCTCCGCAAGGAATTCTTTCACTGAACACATCAGCACTCACTTCTCCCAAAAGTTGCTCTCGCCATGCTTACCATCATTTTTCTCCTCCGATTTCGGCTTAAGAGTCCTCTTCACGCCATTTTTCCACACTATGACTATGTTGGCTCGACCATCATAGATCATTTTCTAATCGTATTGCCATGGTCTCCCTAACAACAGATGGCATGTGTCCATTGGGATTACATCACACAGTACACTATCCTCTAACTTCCTGACCTTCAAGTTAATTAGGCACTGTCTGGTCACCTTCACATGGTGTCCTTTCTGCAACCATGAGATCTTGTACGGGTGTGGATGTTCCCGACATTTCAAATTTTCCTTCTCGATCACCTCTGTCGACACAATATTCTCAGTGCTTCCACCATCAGCTATGTTCTTGCAACACCATTCGCCGATTCACACTTTCGTTCAAAAGATCGCCTCCCGCTGTGTTGGTTCTTGCTCATTTTGCTGGTTGTCATGGCCCGAATTTTCTTCTTACCATCCTCACTGCTGTCGGATTCTGATTCCTCCCTCTTGTTGACTTGCTTATCTCTTCGATGTTTGGGTTTTGACTCCTCTGTAGCATGTAGGTTCTCTGGGCATCCATATGCCTTGTGTCTTGCTCCACAACACTTATAATAGAATATGATTGGTCTGTTAGATCCTTTTCTGTCGGATGGACCACCTCAACCATATGCACCTTAACCA
Organism: Larix kaempferi; assembly: GCA_027924585.1. Classification (NCBI taxonomy): domain Eukaryota; kingdom Viridiplantae; phylum Streptophyta; class Pinopsida; order Pinales; family Pinaceae; genus Larix; species Larix kaempferi. The sequence continues at coordinate 4,384,779 of BSBM01000680.1, read as the reverse complement.
TGATTCTCAGACCATCGCATCGATTTTCTTGCACTTTCTCCCTTCTCGATGTCCCTTCCGCATGTCGACTATCTTTGACAGTTTCCTTCCTGTAACCGCTACTTTGGACTTTTGCGGAAACAGTCCTCGCACCTCGACTAGTCGTCCTACCTCTGGTCACTGCGGATTTCCTCGACAATTTCTCTTCTTCCTTTAGAGCTAACTTGTAGGATTCACCCACTACTCAGAATCTTGACATTCTCAATTCATCCTGAATGGCATATTTCAAGCCGTTCACATACCTAGCGACAGCTTCTTCTCCTTTGTCGGTCTGGCCTAACCTTATCGACAATATATAGAAATCTTCCATGTACTCCTTCATGGTGATCTCCTTTTGTCGAAAGTTCTGCAACTTCCTGAACAAGGAAATCACATAGTAATTTTGGCAAGAACTTTCCTTCCAGCTTGGCGACCATCCTGTCCCAAGAATTGATTTTCTCCATGCCCTTCTTGACTCTGTTAGCACGTACATTGTCCCACAACAATGAGGCATGACCCTTCAACCTCAGACATGCAGTCTTAACCCACTTAGGATCCTCGATCTGCTCGATGTTGAAGTATTTCTCCATCTCTCTGAACCAGTTGATCAAATCTTCTGGATCCAGACTTCCCAAGTAGGTACGAACATCTATCTTTCCTCAACCTCTCATATCCATCAGAAGCTTGATGATTTTTTCTTCTGGTTCATCTCCTGTAGCTTCCCGATCTTCCACTTCTTTGACCTCCTCGTCATTGTGGTCTAGCGCATCAGGAATACAACCACAACTTTGGATTTCTTTGATCGTTTCAACTTCATTTATGAAAGTTCGCATTGTTTAGATGCACTCGTCGAACATTTAACGATGAACTGTGACTGCTACGCCATGTGCTCTTCGTCCTCGGACATGAACGCCTCTATGATCCATTTCAAACCTCGGTTTAAACTCCCACTCATCCAATCGCAACCAGACTTCAACAAGTCGTGCTCAACTCTACCCAACCTTAGCTATAGCTATTCAACACACTTGCAAGCTTAATACCACTGACGTTATCCTTCAACTCTTGGGATTTTCTCTGCTCTGATACCAACTAACGCAAGGCAGGTTGGTATTGCTGCCTTTTTCCTCGACAGGATTCTCCTCCCGCTCTGATACCAATTGGCGCAAGGGAACCTTAGGACTTTAAGGTTCTTTCTTAACAACACACACCACACACATGTTCACATAGACAAGATGCAAACAACATGCCAGAAGCTGGCTTATATTACTTCTCCGCATCAGATACAATTCAAACTACAAGGAAATGAAATAACTAACTAACTATCGGTCTTAGCTGTTACAACATAGAAGTATGAGTATGAGAATGCAGAAATCACAAAATGTGTCCAGGAATGTGTATGAGTTCGAGATTGTTGAGAATAAAGTTCGAATGGAAGAGCTAGAAGTCCAAAAGCTGGCAGAAGATCTTGAAGCAACTTTAAAGCTCACCAGATCGCAGAGCAAATTCAAAACCCAATTGTCTCAGAAATCCGTCACCAAAAAATCGATCACCAAACCCGTCCGCAGATCCAAAACCCGATCTACTCAAAAATCGGTAACTGGAAGCAATCCCAGTCATCCCAACATAACAAGAAACTTACAGGAAAATGGTGGGGGAATACAGGCAAATTCTCGACTACACCAACGTTTTCCTTCTAATATGCAGCTACCCACAAGCTTATTCATGACAAGCTTTTTGACCGAGCACTCTAACTGCCATTTTTGCAGGAGGGAGAAGGTCTGCGAGGAAAAAGATTGTGAACATTGTGTCAATGGAGTCGTTGGAAAGGATTGCATAGGAAAAATAGATTGCTCTATGTGCCATTCAAATATTGTTGTGTTTTGTAGAAGATGCTTGAAATTGCGTTACGGGGAAGATCTTGAGACGGTGCGGGAAAATAAGAATTGGATGTGTCCACATTGTTCATAGGAAAGAGGTATTAAGCCATACTGGATTTGTAACAGCTTGATTTGCTTGGTGATACGTAAAATTCCATCCATATCCACAGGCATTTCAATAAGAAAAGCTAAAGAGATGGGATTTGAATGTGTAGCTGACTATGTGTCCTCATTGCTTAGAAGGGAGCAAGATTTCCATATGAAATAAACTCTGAGAAAATTCGACGTTAGGGTTGTCTATTGGGTCATATTAGTTCATAGGTAGATGTTACATTTGTCTATTAGACGTTCATTTTTCTTGAAAGGGTTGTGTATTAGACGTTCATTTTCTGGCATAGACAGGTAGGTCATAGGTAGACATCGATGGATAATGGTTGAATTTCAGTAATTTGTTGAGTTGCTTTTTTCTTGAGTTTCTTTTTTCTTCTAATGCCTTTGGCTACTGGTAAATCGCAATTTTTAAAGAGTCTGGTATGCTTTAGTATGCTTTGTGTTTTTGGGTTTACTTATTTGTTTACAGAATGTCATTTATCTTTTAACATTGACCTTTTTAGATTGGAAGTGGAAGTTTGTTTGAAGCTTTGTAACTGTGTAAGAAAAATGATGCATGGTAACATTTGTTTGATAACAGTTGAGATTTATAGTTTTAAAGTTTTTTTTAATAATTCTAGAATATCTATCATGTTATGTAATTATTATTTTGATCAAAAAAATTTATATTGATTTTAAAATTGAAGTGATTATTTAGTTTTGAGTTTAACCTACAATTTTGTAGATCTTGGAGTAATGAGTGATTATATGTTTTGGACTCAAGGTTATTGGAACTTTGTTATAGGTTATTCTTCGTATCTTCTTCTCAAATAGTTGACTTTTCTGTATGTAGGTCCCTTTTAAAAGTTCTCTTTATGTTTTCAAATTTCTTTTTAAGTTAAACTAGGATATTTCCTTTGAATGTTTGGAATTATTCGTTAGTTACCATATTCATAATATCATTTCTTCTTAGAAATGTAGTTTCAAGGATTGTTACTCTTTGGCTAAGTTTTGAAGACCCAAATTTCACTTTTTCATGTTCTTTTTGTGTAATGGATGAGCCTTCCAAAAGTTTAGGGAATAGAATTTTTTTCACCATCACTTTCGATGTGATATGACTGTTACATTTTGTAGTTAGTTTCCATTTTTTTTTGTCTATGACACCTTTGGAATCACCCTAGGTCAATATTCCAATCAAAATTTATGCAAATTTTAAATTCACATGGATTTTAAAACTCTAGTTTGTAGATTGTGTTGTTAGCTAATCTTTCTCCTAAAGTATCTCTGAAATTTTAGTCCATCTTATTCTAAAATATTTGTCTTTAGTAGTGTAATATCAATTAGTTGCAATTTCAAAGGTTTGACCACATTCTAATGTTCCAAGAGAAAATTATGGTAACTTCCACAAAAGTTTTTGTTTTTGCCTCTCAGGTGAATGAACTTATAAAATCTTGAACACTGGAAAACTTATTTTAGAGGTATGAATGTAAATATGTTATACATATGAGATAACAATTCATGTCTCGCATACTTATTTACAAACAAGTTATAAACTATATAAGGAATTCTAAGGTTTCTAGTATTGTAGATTAAGAATCCCTAACCGCAGTATTTTTTAAGGATTCGAATATTATACTTGAGTATAGTATCCTAGGCGACTATTTTGGATTGAAAAAAACATGTATATAGATAGTTAGGCGAATATTAAATATGGAACATACAATTTACTACTAAACGTGTATATTTTGGTGAATATTATGATAAAAAAACATATTTTATGTAAATATAAGTGTTATTGGAAACTAAAAATGACCAGATAATGAATTTATTTTTTGAAAAAAAGCCCGAAAAATAGCCAGTTAACGAAATTTCGCCCTTAAAAATTACCCTATCCCTAACTTCTGTTTGTGTTGATGATAGGTGTGTAAAACCATACACTAGGAGTGCACAACCATAAAATAATAGTTTGTCTTAATTGATGATAGGTGTGCACAACAATTGGTCCGAAATCATTTATAGTTCCACTTGCCATAAATAAACAAAACCCTTCTATGAATTTATGGCACGACCATGTTGTTCATTAAAAAGTATAAAAAATGACCAATGTTTATTAATGGTAAGTTAAATAGCTTATTACTGAGAAGAATATTAGATTTATCTAATATTTTATATCTTAATTATTATTAAACTAATTTTTTTAACAATAACATTTATTGGATTCTACTTGAGATTTATATTTCTAAAATTCTTCTTTAATTATCTAGAATATCTATGCTATGGGATTATTAGTATCAAACTTTTTTATATTAATCTTCGGATTGAAGTGTTTATTTAGTGTTGAGTTGAACTCACAATTATGTGGATCTTGGAGTAATGAGTGATTAGATGTCTTCGACTCAAGGTTAGTGCTCTATGAGTGTGCTAGAACTTTCATGATATGAACTCCACCAACTTTCTTTTTATCTTCTTCTCAAGGAGTTGAGTTTTGTGTATGTAGGTCCCTTTCAAAAGTGCCCTCTCATATTTTCAAAGCTTTTTAAAGTAAAACTTGGATATTTCCTTTGAATGTTTGGAATTACTCCTTACTTAACATATTCATGATATTACTTTTTCTTAGAAATGTAGTTTCAAGTTTTTCTAGTTTTTCACTAAGCTTGAACATCCAAATTCCACTTCTTCATGTTCTTCTTGTTTAATAAATGAGTCTTCATGAAGTTTAATAGAGTACAATTTTTTCCACCATAGTTTTCCATGTGAGCCCACTATTACTTACTAGAGTTATTCTTTATTTTTTGTAAAACACATTTTTCGTCACCCTAGATAAATTTACAAATAATTTTTTTTCAAATTTACATATCTTGAAATTTCCATTTTTAAAATTTTGATCCCTTTGGGTCTCAAAGTTTTGTTTGTATTTGTTTTGTATTACTACTCTCAAATGCCAATTTTTTGACTAAATTCTATTGTTCCAAGAGAAATTTATGGTAACTTACACAAAACATGTTGTTTTTGTCTCATTTAGAAGAGGCACTTGCAATTGTACATCTTGGCACATGTATGTTTTATTTACACTTGATATATTTTTACTAGAAATACAATGGTCCATCTTGTTTCTCGTGCAATATGTGGTACTCAATTTTGAACTCTCAAGTTTTCTATATAATATTTTTAACCAAAACACTTGTTTGAGATCAGGTCTATCTTCGTGAATTACTTCGCTCCACTCAAACAATCCATCAAGTCGTCCATTCTCGGCAATGGAAACCGATACTTGATCGTGATCTTGTCGATAGCTTTGGAGTCTGTACACATCCTCCATTCTCCAACTTTCTTCGGCGCTAATACCACCACTACCACGCACGGACTCAGACTCTCTTTGATCAACCCTCTTCCCAACAACTCTTGGACCTGTCAATTGAGTTCCCGACCTTCTGTCGGACTCATCCTATGTGGTGCTTTGTTTAGCAGACTCGAACCTGGAATCAAGTCGATCTGATGGGATATGCTCCTTGTGGGTGGCAATCCTATCGGTGTCTCATCGACTACTATGCTCTTAAACTCTTTTAATAGCTTTCCGACTTCGAACAGAATTTTCTCCTTCATTGTCACCTTCTCGAAACATGCTCCCTTCGGAATGATAGCATAACACCTTGATTCCTTTTCCTCCTCTACAAGGAATTCTTTCACTGAACACATTAGCACTCGATTCTCCCAAAATTTGCTCTCACTCTGCTTACCGTCGGTTTGCTCCTACGATTTTGGCTTAAGAGTCCTCTTCACGCCATTTTTCCACACTGTGACTGTGTTGGCTCGACCATCATAGATAATTTTCTGATCATATTGCCATGGTCTCCCTAACAACAGATGGCACGCATCCATTCGGATTACGTCACACAGTACACTGTCCTCTAACTTCCCGACCTTGAAGTTAATCAAGCACTATCTGGTCACCTTCACATGGTGTCCTTTCTACAACCATGAGATCTTGTACAGGTGTGGATGTTCCCGACATTTCAACTTTTCCTTCTCGATCACCTCTGTCGACACAATATTCTCAGTGCTTCCACCATCAACTATGTTCTTGCAACGCCATTCGTCGATTCGTACCTTCGTTCAAAAGATCGCCTTTCACTGTGTCAGTTCTTGCTCATCGCGTCTATTGTCCAAAACCAGTGTCTTTCTGGCTGTCATGGCCCGAATTTTCTTCTTACCATCCTCACTGCTTTCGGATTCTGATTCCTCCCTCTCGTCGACTTGATCATCTCTTCGATGTCTGGGTTTTTACTCCTCTCCAGCATGTAGGTTCTCTGGGCATTCATATGCCTTGCACCACCTCAACCATACGCACCTTGACCACGAGTCTCACAACCATCTCATCGATTTTCTTGCGCTTTCTCCCTTGTCGATGTCCCTTCCACATGTCGACTATCTTCGACAGTTTCCTTCCTGTAATTGCTACTTTGGATTTTCCTGGAAACAGTCCTTGCACCCCGACTAGTCATCCTACCTCTGGTCGCTGCAGATTTCCTCGAAAATTTATCTTCTGCCCTCAGAGCTAACTTGTAGGATTCACCCACTACTCTGAATCTTGACATGCTCAATTCATCTTGAATGGCATATTTTCAAGCCATTCACATACCTGGTGACAACTTCTTCTCCTACGTCGGTCTGGCCCGACCTTATCGACAATCTATAGAACTCTTCCATGTACTCCTTCATGGTCATCTCCTTTTGTCAAAAGTTCTGCGACTTCCTGAATAAGGAAATCACATAGTCATTTGGCAAGAACTTTCCTTTCAGCTTGGAGACCATCCTGTCCCAAGACTTGATTTTCTCCTTGCCCTTCTTGACTCTGTCAACCTGTACATTATCCCACCACAATGAGGCATGACCCTTCAACCACAGACATGCAGTCTTAACCCACTTAGGATCCTTAATCTTCTCCATGTCGAAGTATTTCTCCATCTCTCTGAACCAGTCAATCAAATCTTCTGGATCCAGACTTCCCAAGTAGGTACAAACATCTATCTTTTCTCGACCTCTCATATCCGTCAGAATCTTGATGATTTTTTCTTCTGGTTCATCTCCTGTAGCTTCCCGATCTTCCACTTCTTCGACCTCCTCATCGTTTTGGTCTAGTGCATCAGGAATACAACCACACCTTGGATTTATTTGATCGATGCAACTTCATTTGTGAAAGTTCGCATTGTTTGAATACACTCGTCGAAAATTTCACGATCAACTATGACTACTGCGCCACGCGCTCTTTGTCCTCGAACATGAACGCGTATGTGAGCCATTTCCAACCTCGGTTGAAACTCCCACTCATCCAATCACAACCGGACTTCAACAAGTCGTGCTCAACTCTAACCAACCTCAGCTAGAGTTGTTCAACGTACTTGCAAGCTTAATACCACTGACATTATCCTTTAACTCTTGGGATTTTCTCTACTCTGATACCAACTGATGCAAGGCAGGTTGGTATCACTACCTTTCTCCTGGACAGGATCATCCTCCCGCTCTGATACCAATTGACGCAAGGGAACCTTAGGACTTTAAGGTTCTTGCTTAACAATACACACCACGCACATGTTCACATAGACAAGATGGAAACAACATACCAGAAGCTGGCTTATATTACTTCTCTGAATCAGATACAATGCAAACTACAAGGAAATGAAATAACTAACTAACTATCAGCCTTAGCTGTTACAACATAGAAGTAACTATGTGCTCTCTCAGCGTGTCGACCTCACCCTCTCCTGGTTCGTTGTGGAACTCTGAGCTATGGCTCGATCTTCTCTGTGTTCGGAAGTTGTGTGACTGTTCTCTCCAATCTACAGAACTCCCCGAACTCTACTCTGCAACTCCAACACAATGTAACTTCTTCTCTGCTCTTCGCCTACGCATAAGCCTTTTACTCTACTGTTGTTATTCCTGAGACCACTGTAATCTCCAAGACATGCATCCTCTATCAGCCGATCCTTCCATGATCCTGCAGACCTGCAACTGCCAGCGCCCCAACCGTGCTGCACAACCTCTGCCTGTGACGACATCTATCATGTCTTCACCCACCTACAATAAATACCATTAAATTCCTTAGCAACCCCGAACTATTGCCAATTACTCTCCTTGACTTCTATGCATCCTTCTGACAAGCTATAGAAAACCATCACATTGACCATACTGTATGTCAGCTTCGACTCACCTGTTGGCTTCCTTCGCAACCCAAGGCTTCTCCAGCCCACCCCTTCCTGCTCACTTGGCTCATGCCCAACCTATCAATATCAAGGTCTAACAATATGTCAACCTTACTGTGAATTTGCAGAAACTTGTCGTCTATCGACATTCGCATGTCAACTATCGGTTGTCATCTGTCGACCTCAACATGTCGACTCTCGACCTTTGCACTCATGTTGACTGCTTCGACAGTTCCCTGCTTGACTTATTGACTTCGACGAGTCAATCTACTTCACGCACCAGCGGTCTTCAGCACTCCCTCTAGTCGGTCTCTTCATGTCGATCAACTTCAACTCATCTTCCTAAGCCCCAATGCTCCTGCATCACAATCCGTCGTCGTACCCCTATGTATGTTTCTCATTCTTACGACCCCTGTTTTTCCATTGTGAGTCAGTCGGTAAATCATTTTACCTGCCACTGCACACACTCAAGGAACACATCAGTAGTGTTGCACTATAAAAATCCTTCATTGTATTTATGGGGTACATCATCATAATCTGTCAATCAGTCGAGCATATATCATTCAATCACTTCTATTTCATAATCTCTCAGTCAGTCGAGCATATATCATTCAATCACTTCTATTTCATAATATCTTAGTCAGTCGAGCATATATCGTTCAATCACTTCTATTTCATAATCTCTCAGTCAGTCGAGCATATATCATTCAATCATTTCTATATCATAATATCTCAGTTAGTCGAGCATATACATCATTCATTCTGCTAATCACTAAGCAAAGCATTCATTTATTTATTGTTTTTAAGAAAAGTATCCATTTCTATAAGTGGCGTTCAATCATTTCAAATATTCATAGGACCAGTTTACTAAATTTTATTCGGTTGGGTTACCAAGCAAGTGTCTTCAAGTCTACAGTCAGTCAATGTACTGAGGCGGGCATTACAAACTTCCAAAAAACTTATTGTTTGTTAAATTTTGAGCATTAATTCACAATACTCTAGGATCTTCACTGAGATAATAACATATACAATATATCAATTCATAACAATCACAATAATCATGACAAGCATCACAAGAATCAAAAGCAAGAGAGACAAGAGACACAGAGTTTCCATGGGGAAAACCCTAAGGTGAAAAACCCCACAACTTCCTCAGAGATAGAGAGAGCAATGGCTCAACAAAAGTACAACCAAAATACACTGAGATAGTCTCCTATAAGCAGATGATCCTCCTCCTCACTAGTGCACCACTTTCTAAGTGAGAGAAGTATGAGTTTCCAAGTGATCCAAGTAGAGATCTCTCGATCTCTATTTATACTAGTCTATTTTCCCAGTGACCTTATGGGGCCGACTTGTATAGCTATGTATATCAACCATTTAATATATATTTCAGGGTTGACCCCAGACATGGTGGTCTAATAACCCTTCGCCAAGTACACACACTTGCTACACTTGTCAATACACATGACGGCACTTCCTTATAGAGGAATAACACATCTCTTATAAGGGTACAATAAATATATATGAAATACATAGATGAAATACATTCTGATGTTACATATACATCAACACTCCCTCTTAACTAGGAAGGTATTTCTTGACACAGTTCTACTAGACAAGTCTTCTTCTCAGGATCATCATCATTGATGCATCGTCGTCATCATCGTCACTGCTGCTGCTATCTCAACCAATCTCTGACTCTACTCATCATAGGAAGTTCTACAGAGCCAGTCCTTTTTCATACTGGATGTAGGCCCACCACCTGCAGGTCTTCATCATCACTGCAACATCCTGCTGCATGTCATCTGGAGAAGCTCATCATCCAAGATCATCCTGATCATACAATGCATCTACCTGATGCATACCAAGTATCTACCTGATACATATCATCATACACAGTGTATTCACCTGATACATAGATACATGATCCACACAATGTATCCATCAACATACATGATCTACCTGATCATACCTGATACATATCACCATACATGATCTACCTGATCATACAATGTATCCACCTGATACATATACAGGTACATGGTCCAAGCATCCAACATGATGCATATACAAAATACATACAAATGATCCAACTGATCATATCCAACATCCAACATGATGCGTACATACATATACATATAAATGATCCAACTGATCATATCCAGCAGAAACTAGAACATCATCCTGATGCTCATCATCCAGCACTTACATCCATAGCCATGTGAAGGATCCTCCTTCCAACATGCTTGGAGTGGCTTCAGCAAATGTGTCCATCACTTCTTCCTCAAAGTGTCGTCGATCTGAAGAACACCAAGCCTCTCCCTGAAGTATTCAAACTTCACTCTGGCTAGTGGCTTTGTCAGTACATTTGCAATCTGCTCGTCCATCGCAACATACAGGAGCTTCACAGCTCCTCTCTACACCATATCCATGATATAGTGATATTTGATCTCTATGTGTTTTGACCTGTCATCAAACACTGGGCTCTCGGACAGCTTCACACAACTCTGGTTATCGTAAAAGATACTAGTAGCATCCAACAGGAGATCAAATAACTCAGACAGTAGCTTCCGTAGCCATACTATCTCACAACTAGCTGAACAGGCTGCAACATACTATGCCTCAGTTGTACTCAGTGCTACATAGGACTGATTCCTACTAAACCAAGAGATCACACCTGATCCCATACTGAAGCATCACCCAAATGTGCTCTTCCTATCTATAGCACTGCCAACCCAATCTGAATCAACATAACCCTACAGGTTAAAATTTTGATTCGCTTCATACTTGAGCCCATAATCCACTGTACCCTTCAGGTACCTTAGAACATGCTTTTCAGCAACCAGGTGAACACTCCTCGGATATGTCAGGAATTGACTCAATGTGTTCACAACAAAGCAAATATCTGGTCTCGTGTTTGTCAAGTACATCAAGGACCCAATCATCTGACGATACATAGATACATCAACCGGCTTAGATGAAGCATCACATAGAAGCTTCAGGTTCGATGCCATAGGTGTGGCCATGGCCTTGCAATCCATCATCCTGAATCTCTTTAGGATATCTACCGTGTACTTCCCTTGACCAAGGAAGATCTCACCTGCACTCTGCCACACCTCCATACCTAGGAAATAATGCATCATTCCCAAATATTTCATATCGAACTCGGCAGCAAGCTTCCTCTTAGTATCTGCAATCAATCTGTCATGTCCTGTTACAAATAAGTCATCCACATACAGGGGTAGAATCACAGGATTCCCTTCCTCAACCTTGTAGTAAAGGCTGGAATCCGCTTTACTGTTGGTAAAGCCCAAACTAGATAGGAAACTATCTATCCTACCATACCAAGTTCTGGGAGCTTGCTTCAAGCCATACAAGGCTTTCTTCAATCTGCACACATATGACTCCCTGTCATGTATTTCAAAACTGAGTGGCTGCTCCACATAGACTTCTTCTTCAACTACACCATTCAAAAAAGCTGTCTTGAAATCCATCTGGTGTATCTTCCATTTTATCACTTTTATACTTCTCTAGGTTGCCATCTACAGCATGCTTGATCTTGTATATCCATTTGGAAGTCACAACAAACTTCTCTTTAGGTCTTGGGACAACATCCCAAATATCATTCTTCATGATCGACGGATCATGGAATTCTTCCCGTATCCTGGGAACTTCAATATCTTCAATAGATAAATTTTGTTGCTTTGAACAAATGTTGTAGTCCTTCTTTTGTAGGTGAAGGTATACGGTCTTTCCTACAAAACAAGTTAAATTGCATGATTAGAAACATCTCGTAATTTTCAGAACAAATTCTTTCACATAAAGAAATATGTCATACAGTCATGCAATTGTTTAAGCCAATGCTTCAATACAACATTTATCCATGTTCCATAACTTTCTAGATGCCTTCGAGTCTCTACCAGAACATTCTTAAGAGTTTGCACTACTCCCAACATGTCAGCAAAGAGGTTTCATTCTCTATAAGTAGCAATGGAATGTTGTACAGTGCCATAGGCCACTTACCCGTCATATGCATATTAGTAGTATATTGTTCATTAATACAATCATTCTAATATGTACAATACATATCCTAAGTCTAGGAACATGAGCATATAAATCATTGAAAATTTTTATTTAAACAAACAAATATGCAAGAAATGATAATTGAAATACTTATCTTTGTTTGTTTGTTGGATGGACACCTTATGAGTCTTTGCTTCCTTGCAGGAGCTGCTGGAGTCCTAATCTGAAGTAGCTTCTTCTACACCTTTCTGTTGTGAAATGTAGAAAGATGATCAACTCCCTCTGAATATCTGCATCCTTGCAGGAACTAATGGAGTGTGCTTTTTCTTGATCTTTGATTCTTTTGCAGGGGCAACTGGAGTGTGCTCCCTCTTGATCTTTGCTTCCTAGATTACCTGTTCTTGAACTTATATTCATCCTTGGTCCCTAAGCATTCTTATTAGTATCATGATTGTGTTATCCTTGTGATCTCATACAAAATCATGCATTCATTAGTATATTCTTAGAACTATCAAAACACAATAATCTCAAGCATGTATAGTCATGATCATTTCAAACAGAAATAATAAGCATTAGCATTCAAGGTTTATATAGGACTCTTATGGTTAGTCATAACATGTCTAAACCTGTGATCACTCAAACCTATGACTCTTCTTGGTTAGTCATAATATTAAATAAGGTAAGACACATAATATGCATATACCCATGATTATTCAAACCTATGTCTTTATGAACAATCATCATCAATCATGTCATGCATACTTATATAAGAGATCCTATGATATAAGGAAAACATACTTGTTCACCATATTTTCTAGTTATGTCTAGTAATGTTTTCGTGTTCTCTTCAATGTCCTGCATAACTCATAAGTTAACCTTTTCAAAAACAATTTATACATACCTCTATGTGATTCATGACTATGGATGAATCTTTGTCTTCATGTCACCATGACATTTTCAGGTTGTCCCTTCAATTTGTACAATCCTCCCTCTTACTCTCCAATCACCACTGCATCATCAATAGATTTACCCTTTGGCCACACTAGGACTTGTCCATCCACAAATGCAACCCTCATGCCTTTTGCATCCAATGCAGAGATGGAGAGAAGGTTATTCTTGAGCCCAGGTACATAAAGGACTTCTTTCATCTTCAAAGATTTTCCAAAATCTAGGTTGTAGGAGGCTTCACCACTTCCTTTGATAGGGTATTGATAATCATACCCAAGTTTCACCTTATGGGGTGACTCATGTTCAGATAGGTTTACAAAATATTCCTTAAACCCAGTCATGTGTTTGGAAGCCCCACTGTCAATTAACCAATCATTACAACCATGGGAGATAGTACCTGTGAGAGCAGAGATTAGAACATACTCTTCTTCACTTGATGAGTCATCTTCACTTTCTGCCCTAGCTTTCTTCTTTGGAGGTTCATTATCTTCGGTAGCATGAGCATGGTACCTTCTTTTGTTACCCTTCTTCTTCTTGCTGGAGTTGTTGTTGTCCCTTTTGTTCTTGGGACATTCTGAAGCAAAGAGACCCTTCTCATTACAAGAGAAACACCTTAGATCTTTCTTGTCTTTGTGATAATGATGAGAAGATTTCTTCTTGAGATGGGATGGCTCCCTCTTGAACTTTCCCTTCTTAGTGTGAGCTGTGAGAGCTTGATCTTCATTCCCCATCTTTTCTTCTCTTGCCACAAGCCTTGCTTCTTCTTGGGAACATTCCTCCCACAATCTACTGAAGGAGATTAATTTCTTTCTTGCACAGATCCCTTGGATAAAAGAGTCCCATGACCTAGGTAGGCCATTCAATGTGATCATAACAATTTCACCATTCTCCACCATTTCATCTACAGCTTCAAGTTGTTCCTTGATTTGAGAGACCTTGGAGAAATAGGATTGAATGGTTTCTCCATTCGACATCTTGACCCCTTTCAATTGATTCCGCAGGGTCATCTTTCGATTTATGTTCTTTCCTTCAAACAGCTTGGTCAAAGAGTCAAACAAAACCTTGGGTGTCTTTAGAGAAAACACATGGGGTATGAGATGGTTTTTGATAGAATCAGTAATGATTCTCTTTTCCTTGGCCAAGTTCTTCTTATGCTATACCTTAGCCTCTTCATCCTCTAGGATAGGGATGTCTTCTTTTATATATGAGTCCAACTCATTCTCTTCCATGATTAACCCAATCCTATACTTCCAAGCTCGGAAGTTATCAGCCCCTTCAAGTTTATCCTCAAGCTTGGTGTGGTGAGACATCTTAAAGAGTACTTCAAATGGAAATAGAAAAGATTTAGGTCTTACCACTTGAAATGCTGAAAACTAGATCTCGTCCCGGATTAGGGTTTGTCGAAAAAACCCTAAAAATTCAAAATCTGAATTTCAACTTCCTGAAAGGATAGAAAGATGCGCCTTGATGAGCTGATTAGCCTGGTGTATTCAGAATTTGAGATCACCAAAGCTTTACCCTTCAGATTTTCCTTTTTGTCCTCGCGGGTTCTTTAGGGAGAGCCTTGAATTAGGGTTTTAGTTTCCCAGAGATCTACCCAGCCAAAAATCTCGATCCAAAGCTCTACACTTCGATTTTTGCAAGGAGCTTCCAGATATGTCTTCAGATTTAAGAAATTCCTATTTTTGTGGAAACCCTAATTTTTAGGGCCAAATCTGAAAATGGTCAGAATTGAATTCTGATTGGACAGATAGATTCTCCTTAATGAGTAGAGTCAATCTACTATACTGCTTTTCTAAAATCTGTGGATAGAAACCCAATAAACAAGAAACTCAAGTTTTCATCACTGCAAAATGTCTTCTTCTAAGGTTAGCTCTGATACCATGTTAAATTTTGAGCATTAATTCATAATACTCTAGGATCTTCACTGAGAGAATAACATATACAGTATATCAATGCATAACAATCACAATAAGCATGACAAACATCACAAGAATCAAAAGCAAAAGAGACAAGAGACAGAGACTTTGCGTGGTGAAAACCCTAAGGTGAAAAACCCCACAACTTCCTCAGAGATAGAGAGAGCAATGGCTCAACCAAAGTACAACCAAAATACACTGAGATATTCTCCTAGTAGCAGATGATCCTCCTCCTCACTAGTGCACGACTTTCTGAGTGAGAGAAGTATGAGTTTCCGAGTGATCCAAATAGAGATCTCCCGATCTCTATTTATACTAGTATGTTTTCCGAGTGACCTTATGGGGCCGACTTGTCTAGCTAGGTATATCAACCATATAATATATATTTCAGGGCCGAACCCACACATGGTGGTCTAATAACCCTTCACCAAGTACACACACTTGCGACACTTGTCAATACACATGACGACACTTCCATATAGAGGAATAACACATCTCTTATAAGGGTACAATAAATATATATGAAATACATAGATGAAATACATTCCAAAGTTACATATACATCAACATTGTTTTTGACTCTTAGGGAAGTGAACTTATACAATTTTGAACATTATAAAGAACTTATTTTGGAATTATGAATTTAGATATGTTATACATATGAGATAAAAACTCATCATTCTCATACTTAAGAATTAATTATATATATATATAGTATTCTAAGGTTTTTAGTATTTCATATTAGAAATCTATAACTACTTTCTATGTTGATGATAAATGTGTAAAACCATTACATTAGAAGCACAACAATAACAATTTGTCCAAATTGTTTTCTTGTCACAATTTGTAAAACGCTTTTATGAATTTATGGTATGACCATGTTCTTCATTGAAAAGGTAAAAAATATGATTGATGTTTCTTAATGGTAAATTAAATAATTTTTGGTGAGAAGAATACTCGATTTATTTAGATTTTATATCGTAAGTATTATTAAACTATTTTTATTAACAATAACAGTTCTTGAATTTAAGTTGAGATTTATATTTTTAAAACTTTTCTCTAATTATTTAGAATATATATGCTATGGGATTATTATTATCAAACATCATTAAATTGATCTTGCGATTGAGTGGTTATTTGGTCTCTAGCTGAACCCACAATATATTGATCTTAGAGAAATGAGTGATTATATTTCTGGGACTCAAGGCTATTGGAACTCCACCATCTTACTCTTGTAATCTTCTCAAGGAGTTGAAATTCGTGTATTGTAGGTCCTTTAACATTTCATCTTTCATGTTTTCAAAGTTACCATATTCAGGAAGTTACTTTTTATTATAAATGTAGTTTCAAGGTTTGGTACTCTTTCATTAAGATTGGACAATCCAAGTTCCACTTCTTTATGTTATTTTTTTAATTGATGAGCCATCATTAAGTTTAATAGCAAGTATAATTGTTTCCATCATCTTTTTCCATGTGATCCCACTATTACATACTAGAGTTATTCTATAATTTTTTTTAATCTATAACAACTTTTAATTCATCCTTGATAAATATACCAATAAAAACTTATTCAAATTTCAAATTTGCATGCCTTAAAAAATGCTAGTCCAGCCAACCCCCTCCTTAAAGTATATCTAATGTTTTGGCCCCTCTGATTCTCAAAGTGTTGTCTATATTTGTCTAATATTACTTCTCTCCCATGTCAAAGGTTTGACCAAATTCTAATGTTCCAAGAGAAAGTTATGGTAACTTCCAAAAAACTTGTTGTTTTGTCTCTTTTAGAAGAGTGAACTTGTACATCTTGGCACTCGTATTTTTTTTCTACTTATGATATTTTTACTAGAAACACAATGGCACATCTTATTTCTCATGCAATATGTGGTAATCGATTCTTAACTCACATGTTTCTCGTATAATAGTTTTACACAAAACATTTCGAAGCTATAGCAATATAGGACTTGAAATTATCCCACATGTAGAATGCAATGTGACCTAAGGATACAAAAAAAAATCTTTTCTAAATTGTCCCATAACATTTAAAACTAGGTATACCTACTATAATAACAGATAATGAGTACAATTACAATTAAAATTAAGGATCTAAGCAACCAATAAAGAAAATAATAATATAATAATAGAAATGTTATATCACGATATCAATGAGTTTTGTAGAAGATAACCTTTTATAGATGAATGGTTTCTTGTCATGTTTTTGTAGTAGAGAAAAAGTCACTCTTAAAAAAAAAATACGTACGTCTTACATAAAGTATAGATATATTTATATACAGATTTGACAAAAGCATTGCATTAGTTTTGTCATATTTTTACTACATATTAAATTCTTTAAGAGAGAACATAATTCAATTTAAAATTAAGAAAAAATATTCTCAAAAGATCTTAAAGACATTTCAATTTTTCAAGACCAAATACAACAAATTAAAATTGATTTATGTGCTAGCCTAATTTGTAATACAGAACCCAAATTTAAATATTAATAATATATGTAAAACTATAATATACTATACCTCCCATCATCATGAAATAAACAACTAGACAATATAAAGAAACCCCATTGATATTTACCAAACACATTCTATAAAAAATAATTTAGTAAACAAGCAACAAAGTCTTGTATTATAAAATACCAAAAAAATCCTTCAACTACATTCCTAAGGGAATAATGCTATAAAATGGATGTAACTAAATACCCACTCAACAACATAGAAAAGTCAATAGAATTTGTGAAAGGCACAACACTACATTAAGTTTTCATGTCAAATGTAGTTTTCATGTCATAAGTATCATGGTAGATTAATAAATTTTAATGAGAAAATTGAAATTGAATGAATAATCTAAAATTTCTTAAAATTTGTTATCCAACATAAATTTTAATGATCGTCAAAGTTTTGAGGAGTTTAAATTATTGAACTTATGGCATAAAATGTGTATTCATGGGATATTAAATAATAATTCTAATTTCACTAAATATTAAAGAGTGTTGTTTAAAACTATTTTTGTTGAATATCATCCAATACACATTTGAAATTAAAACACACTTACTTATAACTAATAACATATATGGGTGGTCACAAAGTTGCTCCATAAAACCATTGCAATAGGGTTGCGCTAGCGGAGAAAAAATGAAGATTTGCACACACCTAAGGAAGCACGCATGCGCCTTTAGGTTTGGTACCGAATCGAGGCGCATGCGTGCTACTCCGCGTGCAATTTTTTTGCACATATGCATCCAAGGGTGTGCGCGTGCTCCTGTTAAACCAAATAAAAGAAGGGGGTAGAACGTTGTCTATTTCATTTCCAATCAAACAAGTTTCATTTACCCAACATGTACATGGTAGGAGATCACCCCACTCACCCATTGCACTCACGAACTCCATCAATCCATCTACTGAGTGATAATCCATTGCATTGGATAGGTAAGATCATCTTTTTGGTCATTTTATTGATTCCTTATTGTCTATTAAGTTTTTAATAATTCCCAAATTAGTGGTTTGAAAGCTCCTTTCTTTCTCTTGATCACTAAGTTTTTTCATTTAGGGAATAACTCCTAGGTTTCCTACAAATTTACCATGTATCAACCAATGACTTGTATACATGGCTTAAAAAGTCCCAATGGTTATTATATTCCTCTTGTATTTCCACATAGAGAAAAAATGCACCTAGTAGATGCCAAGTGTTATGGTCCAAGACCTTTCCCATGGTCATCAATCCCTAGAAGCTTCTTTTAGGACCTATGGGATACATTTCATCATTTTACCAATTCCATATCATAAGAACCAATTTTGGTGTTCAAATCCTCCAAATAGTGTCAATATCCTCACCAATAAGCTAAATATTCACAGCCATATCTAGTCCCTCAACACCGACACTTGGTGTTCATAACCTCTTAATCATATTTAAATATGCTCATATGGAGGCCAAATATCCCCCGATCCTATTTGTGTTTTGATTTGACACATCATTCTTGGTCCTAAATGAATAGAATCCTTGTTTATGGCGTAAGGCATATGTTTCCTCCATTGAACATGTTCGTGGTCCCAAGGCCCATACGTAATGTACACAACCTACTTAGTTCAACAATCAAAGGCTTAGGATACCCTTCAAAGGTCAATTGCTATTCTTTACGGCATTAGCCATGGCTTGAGATGCTTAGAATTGATTCTTACAACCTAAGTCTAAAATTTTCTACCTTAATCATGTCCAAAGAACTCACATCCAAACTGAGTGCTTAAAAAATCCTAATGTCTCACATTCCCCCCCTTGAAAATAATTATAACCTACGGAGTTATTGTGGTTGCAAGGATTTTTCCTACCATAAAAACTAATTAATGTTTTATATGTTGTCATTATAATGTGTGCACCTTTGTAATGTGTCTATCACGTTCATAATGCATACAAATTATTCTTGTTATAAAAAAAATGGAAACCAACCTTATTTTATGCAAACCAAAACTTACTTATTTGTTATAGAATCATCTCTCTGAAACACTACGGTTCGAATACAAATTTTATAATGTTTTTTACAATTTTCTCTTCATGTTTTGTTGAGTTCTTATTGCATTTGGTCCTTCTAAAGATGGGTAATTAACATAATCAAGAAGAAAAGTTTGACTGCATCAATTTGTACATAAACAGCATGCACATATACAAATATCTACACGTACATACACACATAAGACCATGCACATACACAATAAATAAACCCTAGCTTGAAAAAGACAATGCCAATTTTGAGAAAGGGGGTCACTTCTAATATGAAGGCTCTGGGAGAGCGTGGCCCTTGTGAACACATCCACAATGGCCATATGCATGTGTGGGAGATGAAATAATCCAAGTCTACTCACTAGTTTGGGTTCTGTGCCCCCAATGAAAATCCTTAAAGTCTCCCTCAATGGCCACAAGGTGCCTGGAAAAAATGACCATAGCACCAAAACCGTCAATCCGGTCGCCAATCCATCGATTCTAATGGATTCAAGATGATAGGTTTCTTCTAGCTCTCCTCCCCCCCCAACCGTGCCTCAAATTCCCAGAAATGGTGCGATTGTGCCATCTCCGGAACTAGTGTTTTGTTCATTGAAGGCCACATGGCCAATTTTGCACAAGGGGGTCATTTCTAATCCGAAGGATCCCGAGAGAGCGTGGAAATTATGAACACATCCACAATGGCCATATGGACATGTAGGAGACAAAAGAATACAAGTCCGCTCGTCATTTTTTATTTAGTGCCCTCACAGCAAATCCTCAAAGTGTCCTTGAATGGCCACGAGGTGCCCGGAAAAAACACCAATAGACCCAAAACAGTGACTCTGGTCGTGAATCCTTTGATTCTGATGGATTCGGGACACTGGTTTTCTGGCATAAGAAATATCATGCCTATAATGTTTCAAGTATAGAAGACTTCCAATCAACTGTCGATAAAGTGTCCAATCAACCAATGGTGTGGAATCACCATCCTCAAGTCTTATTCCCGAGACGAATGGGAATGGTGTTTCCTTACAATCTAACATATTAAATTTGTTTACTAGGTCTGAAGCATATTTTTTTTTAGGTATGGTGATCCCATCAAAGTTTTGAGCAATCTCTAACCCAAGGAATTGCTTCAACGAGCCCAAATCGCTTATGTCAAAAGCTAGATTTAAAGTAGTTTTTGTGTTGCCGATCGAAGCAAGATTGATTCCAGTTGTTAAAAGGTCATCAACATAAAGGACAATGATCAGAAAATTACCTTAATCATGCTGTAGGTATACATCTAGATCTGATTTGCACCTAGAAAAATTATGTGACAGAAGGAAGGAATACATCTTTGCATACCAAGCTCTTGGGGCCTATTTTAAACCATACAATGATTTCTTCAATCTGCACACTAATGTCGGAACATAAAGGACAATGATAAGAAAATTACCTTAATGCTGCTATAGGTACACATTTGGATCTGATTTGCGCCTAGAAAAATTTTGTGACAGAAGGAAGGAATCCATCTTTGCATACCAAGCTCTTGGGGCCTGTTTTAAACCATACAATGATTTCTACAATCTGCACACTAATGTATGATCTTATATGTATCCTTCAGACTACTTCATGTAAATATCTTCTTTTAGATATCCATTAATAAATGCACTCTTCACATCCATATGGTGCACTTCCCAGTGCTTAGATGCGGAAGTTGCCAAAACTAGGCGTATAGAATCCATCTTTGCAACCGGTGCAAAGATCTCGGTGAAGTCCACTCCTTGGACTTGGGAGAAGCCTTTTGCAACCAAACTAGCCTTGTATTTGCAGGTTGAGCCATCTACAGCAACCTTTGTGCGGTAGACCCATTTTCATTGGACTAATTTCCTCCCAGGTGGAAGAGAAACTAGCTCCCATGTAGCATTTTTCTGAAGAGAACTGTACTCTTCATCCATGGCGGTTTGCCATCTCGGATCTCAATGGCAATGATAGTATGATTTGCAATTTGAACCTATCATAAAAAAAAAATTCATATAGTAAAGGATCATAAAATGAAAGAGCCATACCTGCTCTTTGAAACTCTGCTGGAGTTCTCCTTGGATCGGTACGATTTCCAATGTTAGAACCAATAGATTGGAGAGTATTTTGGGCCCACTTTGGAAACTGTTGGGGCTGATCTAGATCCGCATCTAAACCTGATATTTCATGTTCATTGAAATATGATAAAACATCATAAATATCAGAACACAAACTATCATCATCTTCTTCCGAATATTCTTCTTGTGGAGGCGGCAATTCAACTGTTTCTTCGTCGACTAGTTTTAGATCTTGAAGCGATTCTTCAAATCTTACACTTTGCTCGATGAATATATTTTTGTATCTGATATCCCTGAGTTTGTAGCCTCTAGATTCTTCAGCATATCCAATGAGGATGCACTTAGTACTTTGCGGATCCAAATATTTTCTCTTCTCAGTCAGACTTCTAGCCCATGCAGTTGAGCCAAAAACCCTAAGATTGGACACATCAGGTTTGTGACCCGTATAGGCTTCGAAAGGAGTAGTAAATTTCACGAATGAGTGTGGAAATATATTTTTAATGTATGCAGCAATATTCATAGCCTCAACCCAAATATTTGCAGCCAAACCCTTTGACTGAAGCATACAAGTTGTCATTTCTTTCAGTGATCGGTTCTTCCTTTCCACTACACCGTTTTGTTGAGGTGTGTAGGGAAAAGTGTGCTGGATCTAAACTCCATTTTCTACAAAAAGTTGCAGCAGTTCTGATTTTATATATTCACCTCCATTATCATATCTAATAGATTTTATCTTGCTTTCGGTGGGAGTCTCAACAGAAGCCTTGAAAATCTTGAATTTTTCTAGCACGTCTGACTTGTTTTTTAGAAAGAAGACCCATGTGAATCTGGAGAAGTCGTCAATAAATGTAAGAACATACCTTGATCCATTCATGTATGTATGTGGTAGCAGACCGTTGATATCAGAATGAATCATCCCCAAAATACAAGAAGCTCTGCTAGCTTTTCCTTGGTCAAACTTGTGCTCGGGGTGCTTCCCAATGATGCAACCCTTGCATATTCCTTTCGAGGATTTGGTCTTTGGAAGGCCATCAACCATGGATTTATTTTGCAGCAACCACAAATATTTATAATATTTATAATGTGGATGGAGATGGTGCTGTTGGATTCCAATGAATAAAAAGAATCTTTGTTTGCAACCATGTGATTCGAAGCTCCTGAATCTATGAGAAGAGTTGTGGAATTTAAAACACTAGCCATGAGTGCATGACCTCTTTCTATATGATCATTGTTGTCCTTCACCCTTCTGCCATCAGGAAGAACGATGTTTTTTTTCTCTAAGAGAAGGGCCATCTGATCTATGGTCTTCTTCATGCATGAGCTTTCAAGATGAAAGCCCTTACTTCAATAAGAACATTTAGTCTTCTCTTTTCCATTTTGTTTGTTTTTTCTTGAACCGGATGGTTCATGTGACTGATTTGTCTTCTCCTTCTACTTTGGATGATCAAGCTTTGGCTTCTCTTTCTTTTTCTTCCCTTTTCCATTCGTAGCTTTGGATCCTCTAGAAAAAAGGGATTGATCTTTGGAGTGAATGGACCCATTTGAACAAGCTTATCATGCTCTTTTGTTAAAGACTCAATGAAGGCATCAAGGTAGTCATCTTCCAATTAGGAATTGTGAGCTTTCCCGTATTGAAAGTGGAAACAAAAACCAAATAATTTTTTCCTTGCTTTGTAAGGATGGATAGAATCAATTGGTTATCTTCCTTTTCCACTCCACATTGCTTCAATAGAATTACCAAGTGCTTAAACTTAGTGAAGAAGTCATTGATGGTCTCGAAATTCTTAGGATTGAATGCAATCAGCTCATTTTCTAGCTGACACGATCACATTTCATCCTGCTTTCCAAAGAGAATGACAAGTTGATCCCATGCCTCTTTCGGATTAGCCAATCCAGTATGATGGAAAAGAAGATCCTTAGAAATGTTGAGACAAAGGAAACCATAAGCTTCATCAAGCTTATTGAATTATTTTTCCTTCTCTACTGGAGATGTAGCTTCGACTTCTATGCCCATGGTGACTCTATAGAAGCCCTTAGAGTGCAATATTATATCCATGTCATCCTTCCACTGATAATAGTTGAAGGAAGTGAGAAGATTTGATGAAGAAGTGTCCATCTTCAAGAAGAGCAAATGCATTAGGAGGAGGAGAGAACCTGCAAATCACAAAACAAACAAGAACCTTTAGGTCAACAACCTGCACTTTTCAAGTTGCATCACACTTGACATAGGAGATCAAGCAAGCTTGAAAATCCAATGATCAATATACAAGAATTATGTGGAAATTCTTGGCTTCTGGTGCAGAATTGGAAAAAATAGTTGCAAGTGCAAAATATGCATGCAGTGCATAATCACTGGTGCAGAATCACCAGTGCAGAATAGTTGGCTTGTCCACAGGCATACATAATATACGTAATATTACGTAATATTGCTTGAATATACGTAATATTACGTAATATTGCTTGAATATACGTAATATTGCATCCATGGGCATTTCAATAAGGAAAGCCTGAGAGATGGGATTTGAATGTGTAGCTCACTATGTGTCCTCATTGCTTATAGGGGATGGGCATTAATCCATACTGGATTTGTAACAGTTTTTTTGTGTTTGTTGAAACGGAATATTCCATAGCTCGATCTTGTCTCCTCTCAAGTCCAAAAGAAGGGATATCCATCTACGGCCCACTGTCTTGCAAAAGACTTCAGCACACCTTCACACACAAATACTACCTATTCAAACCCAATTATGGCATCACACACTATCAAATTAATACCACCTTCACATACCAAGTTACACCCATTCAAACATCTTGATACCTAATTCCAACTCATGCCCAATATTTATAGTTTTATATAGCTTGAGTGTGCCTAACTATTAAGAGCATGTGTGTTCCTCCTTAGGTTCAGATTTGGAGAGGGGTAGGGTATGTACATCTCCATAGACTTTAGCACTCAAATTGTTGTGTGAATGGAGGTCACTTGTTCCCACAACAAAGGGGATCCATACACCAATTTGGTGTATGGCTTGTCCATGCCCTCAAAATTAGATTATTATTATTATTATTATCCATAAACCTCATTATACTAAGAAATGTATTATTTCTTCTTTTTTCTAGTTTTAAACCTCTAATTATGAAGTTTGTGATAATAATAATAATCTATTTTTATGATCACAACCTAACTAGACACCATTTTGGTGTATGTGACCCGCTTGTTTGTGGCACAAAAACCCCCTCGATAAAGCGATTTAAGTGCTAAAATTTACGAAAGTGTACAAACCCTACCTCCTTAAGATTTGGAGCTATAATATTTTCTTTAATAAACCCATAACAAAATTAGACATACATTGATTTTATTTACAAAATAATACCCTTTCACTTTCGTAAAAATAAAATTTAAAATTTGTTATTTAAGGTTCTTCAAAATTTGCAAATGCTAAACAGATTCGATTCTAAATCACTACCAAAATTTTTAAATTTTAAGGAAAATCGCGTAGGAAAAATCTTAAAAGCTAGAATAATAAAAATTTAAATATATTAAATAAAATTATCCCTGATTAAATTTTTAATTTATTTTGGATTTAAATATTATATTTTAAATTAAAATCCATTAAATTGCTTTATACATTGAATTTTGACCCTTCTCTGCGGGTGCAATATTCCAATTTTCATGGAGATATATACCAAAGCAAAATTATCGAGCCGACCCTTCTCTCCGGATGCAATATTCCAATTTTTAAGGAGATATATACCAAATTAAAATGATCGAGGAGGTTATAAATTTAGGATGTTATAAATCAACAATTTTGTGTGTTTTGATAACATTATTTTTCTGACATGAATCTGTAGAGATCGCATAATCTATATACGCGTTTCTGGGTTATTTCGCAGGATAATCGAGGCGAGGAAATATTTAATTTCGCAAAATAATACCTGGCTCACGTCAAATTTGTGTACACTCGGAGATCTGCTGTGTTTGTGTGAGAATGCAGAAATCACAAAATGTCTCCAGGAATGTGTATGAGTTCAAGATTGTCGAGAATAAAGTTCGAATGGAAGAGCTGGAAGTCCAAAAGCTGGCAGAAGATCTTGAGGCAACTTTAAAGCTCACCAGATCGCAGAGCAAATTCAGAACCCAATTGTCTCAGAAATCCGTCACCAAAAAATCGATCACCAAACCCGTCCGCAGATCCAAAACCCGATCTGCTCGAAAATCGGTAAGTGGAAGCAATCCCAGTCATCCCAACATAACAAGAGACTTACAGGAAAATGGTGGGGGAATACAGGCAAATTCTCGACTACACCAACGTTTTCCTGCTAATTTGCAGCTGCCCAAATTCATGACAAGCTTTTTGACCGAGCACTCTAACTGCCATTTTTGCAGAAGGGAGAAGGTCTGCGAGGAAAAAGATTGTGAAAGTTGTGTCAATGGAGTCGTTGGAAAGGCTTGCATAGGAAAAACAGATTGCTCTGTGTGCCATTCAAATACTGGTGTGTTTTGTAGAAGATGCTTGAAATTGCGTTACGGGGAAGATCTTGAGACGGTGCGGGAAAATAAGAATTGGATGTGTCCACATTGTTCAGAGGAGAGAGGTATTAAGCCATACTGGATTTGTAACAGTTTTGTTTGCTTGGTGATACGTAAAATTCCATCCATAAACACAGGCATTTCAATAAGAAAAGCCCAAGAGATGGGATTTGAATGTGTAGCTGACTATGTGTCCTCATTGCTTAGAGGGGAGCAAGATTTCCATATGAAATAAACTCTGAGAAAATTCGACGTTAGGGTTGCCTATTGGGTCATATTAGGTCATAGGTAGACGTTACGTTTGTCTATTAGATGTTCATTTTTCTTGAAAGGGTTGTGTATTAGACGTTAATTTTCTGGCATAGACAGGTAGGTCATAGATAGACATCGATGGATAATGGTTGAATTTCAGTAATTTGTGGCCATGGCCAGAAGAGTGGAATTTTGTTTAGTTGCTTTTTTCTTCTAATGCCTTTGGCTACTGGTAAATCGCAATTTTTAAAGAGTCTTGGTATGCTTTGTGTTTTTGGGCTTACTTATTTGTTTACAGAATGTCATTTATCTTTTAACAATGACTTTTTTAGATTGGAAGTGGAAGTTTGTTTGAAGCTTTGTAACTGTGTAAGAAAAATGATGCATGGTAACATTTGTTTGATAACAGTTGAGATTTATAGTTATAAAGTTTTTTTAAATAATTCTAGAATATCTATCATGTTATGTAATTATTATTTTGATCAAAATTCTTTATATTGATTTTAAAATTGAAGTGATTATTTAGTTTTGAGTTTAGCCTACAATTTTGTAGATCTTGGAGTAATGAGTGATTATATGTTTTGGACTCAAGGTTATTGGAACTTTGTTATAGATTATTCTTGATATCTTCTTTTCAAAGAGTTGACTTTTGTGTATGTAGGTCTCTTTTAAAAGTTCCCTTCATGTTTTCAAATTTCTTTTTTAGTTAAACTAGGATATTTCCACAAATTTCTTTTTTAGTTAAACTAAGATATTTCCTTTGAATGTTTGGAATTATTCGTTAGTTACCATATTCATAATGTAATTTCTGCTTAGAAATGTGTATTCAAGGATTGTTACTCTTTGGCTAAGTTTTGAAGACCCAAATTCCACTTCTTCGTGGATGAGCCTTCCAAAAGTTTAGGGAATAGAATTTTTTTCACCATCACTTTCCATGTGATATGACTGTTACATTTTGTAGTTATTTTCCATTTTTTTTATCTATGACACCTTTGGAATCACCCTAGGTTAATATTCCGATCAAAATTTATGCAAATTTTAAATTCACATGGATTTAAAAACTCTAGTTTGTAGATTGTGTTACTAGCTAATCTTTATCCTAAAGTATCTCTGAAATTTTCGTCCATCTTATTCTAAAATATTTGTTTTTAGTAGTGTAATATCAATTATTTCCAATTTCAAATGTTTGACCAAATTCTAATGTTCCAAGAGAAAATTATGGTAACTTCCACAAAACTTTTTGTTTTTGCCTCTCGGGTGAATGAACTTATACAATCTTGAACACTTGAAAACTTATTTTGGAGGTATGAATGTAAATATGCTATACATATGAGATAACAATTCATCTCTCACATACTTATTTACAAACAAGTTATAAACTATATAAGGAATTCTAAGGTTTCTAGTATTGTAAATTAGGAATCCCTAAGCACGGTATTTTTTAAGGATTCGAATATTATACTTAAGTATAGTATCCTAGGCGATTATTTTGGATTGAAAAAAACATGTATATAGATAGTTAGGCGAATATTAAATATGGAACATACAATTTACTACTAAAACGTGTATTTTGGCGAATATTATGATAAAAAAACATATTTTATGTAAATATAAGCGATATTGGAAACTAAAAATGACCAAATAATGAATTTATTTTTTGAAAAATAACTAATTCACAAAATTTCGCCCTTAAAAATTACCCTATCCCTAACTATTGTTTGTATTGATGATAGGTGTATAAAACCATTACACTAGGAGTGCACAACCATAAATAATAGTTCCTCTTAATTGATGGTAGGTGTGCACAACAATTGGTCCAAAATCATTTATAGTTCCACTTGCCATAAATAAATGAAACCCTTCTATGAATTTATGGCATGACCATGATGTTCATTAAAAAGTATAAAAAATGACCAATGTTTCTTAATGGTAAGTTAAATAGCTTATTAGTGAGAAGAATATTAGATTTATTTAATATTTTATATCTTAAATATTATTAAACTATGTTTTTTCACAATAACATTTATTGGATTCTACTTGAGATTTATATTTCTAAAATTCTTCTTTAATTATCTAGAATGTCTATGCTATGGGATTAATAGTATCAAACTTTTTTATATTAATCTTGGGATTGAAGTGTTTATTTATTGTTGAGTTGAATTCACAATTATGTGGATCTTGGAGTAATGAGTGATTAGATGTCTTGGACTCAAGGTTAGTGTTCTATGAGTGTGCTAGAATTTTCATGATTTGAACTCCCCCATCTCTCTCTTTTTATCTTCTTCTCAAGGAGTTGAGTTTTGTGTATGTAGGTTCCTTTCAAAAGTGCCCTCTCATATTTTCAAAGCTTTTTAAAGTCAAACTTGGATATTTCCATTGAATGTTTGGAATTATTCCTCTCTTAACATATTCATGATATTACTTTTTCTTAGAAATGTAGTTTCAAGTTTTTCTACTTTTTCACTAAGTTTGAACACCCAAATTCCACTTCTTCATGTTCTTCTTGTTTAATAAGTGAGTCTTCATGAAGTTTAATAGAGGACAATTTTTTCCACCATAGTTTTCCATGTGAGCCCACTATTACTTTATTTTTTGTAAAACACATTTTTCGTCACCCTAGATAAATTTACCTTTAATTTTTTTCAAATTTCCATATCTTGAAATTTCTATTTTTAAAATTTTGATCCCTCTGATTCTCAAAGTTTTGTTTGTATTTGTTTTGTATTACTACTCTCAAATGCCAATTTTTGACTAAATTCTATTGTTCCAAGAGAAATTTATGGTAACTTACACAAAAATTGTTGTTTTTGTCTCGTTTAGAAGAGGCACTTGCAGTTGTACATCTTGGCACATGTATGTTTTTTTTCCACTGGAGATATTTTTACTAGAAATACAATGGTCCATTTGGTTTCTCATGCAATATGTGGTACTCAGTTTTGAACTCTCAAGTTTTCTATATAATATTTTTAACCAAAACACTTGTTTGAGATTAGGTTTTTTACTAGTAAGAAACCCAAACTTTTAGGGAGTGTAGCTTCGAAACTATAGCAATACAAGACTTGAAATTTTTCCACATGTAGTATGCAATGTCTCCTCTGGCTACAAAAGAAATTGTTTGATGAATGTCCCAAAAACAAAGTTATAGATAAAATGGCTCTAATGACAAATGCACAATATAATTTGATAATGGTTTAATTTTAGTAATTTTTGGCCATGGCAAGAAGAGTGGAATTTTGTTGAGTTGTTTTTTTCTTTTAATGCCTTTGGCTACTATTAAATCACAATTTTTTAAAGAGTTTGGTATGCTTTATGTTTTTTGGGCCTATTATTTTTTACATAATCCTATTTATCTTTTAAAATTGATTTTATTTTAGATTGGAGTTGGAAGTTTGTTTGAAGCTTTGTAACTATGTAAGAAAAATGATGCATGGTAACATTTATTGGATTCCAATTGAGATTTATACTTTTAAAGTTTTTCTGTAATAATCATAGAATATCTATCATGTTATGCAATTATTATTTTGATCAAAATTCTTTATATTGATTTTGAGATTGAAGTGGTTATTTAGTTTTGAGTTGAAATCATAATTTGAACTTGGAGTAATGAGTGATTATATGCCTTTGATCTTATTCTTCTTATCCTATTCATAATGTTATTTCTTCTTAGAAGTGTAGTTTCAAGGATTGATACTCTTTGTCTAAGCTTGGACAACCCAAATTCTACTTTTTCATGGAGTCTTGTGTAATGGATGACCCTTTCAAAAGCTTAATAAATATAATTGTTTCCACCATCTCTTACCATGTGAGCTCACTATTACTTATACTAGTTATTCTTTATTTTTTATCTATGACATCTTTGGAATCACCTTAAGTCAATATTCCAATTAAAATTTATGGAAATTTCAAATTCATGTACCTTTAAAAACCCTAGTTTTTAGATTGTCTTGCTAGTTAATCTTTCTTCTAAAATACCTCTGAAAATTATGGTAACTTTGTAGGGACCTGTGTTCTGGGTGAAGAAATTTCAAAATATTAAAAGCATAATATAACCAATATAGTGCATAATCATTATAAAATTTGCAATTTCAAGGACTAACAAGTATACACATAATAATCAAGCTTGATACTATAGGTTGAATCTATTGCAGAGGAGTTGTTGTTGTCCGATCACCTCCTAGCCCTTATCGGTTTATCAAAGACCCCTTGGTTGACCTCCCTACCATATCGGGGGTACTCTTCTTTCCCCTAAACCCCCGAGCAATTTGGGGTCATAAGAACATACAATGCCATGGCTTTCTGTTGGGATCTCCCAATCCCTGGTCAAGCTATAAATCCAACTCCAAGGAACCACACTTTTAATCCAATTCTCTATTACGCTTCCCGTCAAACACTAGGGATCAAGAGAGCCCTCTCTCCCTCTCCTCCCTTTCTTTTATAATCAAAACTTGTATGCCAAGTGTCTCCTCATGAACAAATATTCTTTTAATTTAATAATTCTCTAATATTTATTCTCATCGATCATGTGTCACTTTAACTTAAGTGTGCACCTAATCTCCCTAAATCAATGGAAAGTAGGTGTAGTGGTCTCTACATGAGTTTTTGTTATGTTTTGCTCCACAATTTATTCATTCAATATTCTTTCTCATTCATAATTTTTCTAGTAAAGATGGACATATATCTATTCTAAATTTTCTCTTTTTCTAAAGCTTAGAAAATTAATAAAATAAAATATTCTCTTATCAAATTTTCTAAATTTCTATATGCCTCTTTAATCATATATGCACTGTTTTTCTAAACGCTAAAAGTGAGAAATATTCTTTTCA
Organism: Larix kaempferi; assembly: GCA_027924585.1. Lineage (NCBI taxonomy): Eukaryota > Viridiplantae > Streptophyta > Pinopsida > Pinales > Pinaceae > Larix > Larix kaempferi. The sequence continues at coordinate 4,353,544 of BSBM01000680.1, read as the reverse complement.
TGCATAATTAATTTAATGCAATTTATATGTCAATTACATAATTTGCAATTTGTCCCTTCATGCATAACTAATTTAATGCAATTTCTATATGCCAAATACATGGGTGTTCGTTTTGACTTTCTTTTCTTTATTCGTCTTGGTACCACATCGTCGGGTCCTTTTGAATTTATTTCCTTAATCGTCTAGGTACCACATCATTGGTTCCTTCTAACTTTTTTTCTTAATCATCTAGGTACCACATCGTCGGGTCCTTCCGACAACTTCCTTTTTCTCTGGTGGGGAGTACTGTGTAGCGATCAGGGAATCTTTATTGCAATATCTCACCTACACTTCCTTGGAGACTAAGGGAAGCTGGGGGATAAGGTTCTCCTTATCGCGCACCCCTCAACTCATCGTACTCCACCAAGCCGTTATGGCCTCGGTCGTACGGCACATGCTTCCCCAGGTTAGATGAAACGATTTCCGACCCATTCGTGGAGTGCTAATTAAGAGTCGACAGTACGTCGTCGTACCCCTATGTATGTTTCTCGCTCTTACGTCCCCTGTTTTTCCATTGTGATTCAGTTGATAAATCATTTTACCTGCCACTACACACAATCAAGGCACACATTAGTAGTGCTGCACTATAAAAAAATCCTTCATTGCATTTATGGGGTACATCATCATAATCTCTCAGTCAGTCGAGCATATATCATTCAATCACTTCTATTTCATAATATCTCAGTCAGTCGAGCATATATCATTCAATCATTTCTATATCATAATCTCTCAGTTAGTCGAGCATATATCATTCAATCATTTCTATATCATAATCTCTCAGTTAGTTGAGCATATACATTGTTCAGTCATCATTCATTCTGCTAATCATTAAGCAAAGCATTTATTCATTTATTGTTTTTAAGAAGAGTATCCATTTCTATAAGTGTCATTCAATCATTTCAAATATTCATAGGACCATTTTAGTGAATTTTATTTGGTTGGGTTACTAGGCAAGTGTCTTCAAGTATACAAGCAGTCAATGTACTGAGGTGGGGGTAACATACAACCCCTCTTATTAAAACTTCATCCTCGTCGGTCGCATACTCTTGCCTTCCATGCTTTCGCAAAATCCTCGTTAGTCGCATACTTTGTCTTTATCGACTCTATTCCTGTTGAACTGTCACCATGTTCAGCAATGCAACTCTTCTACTCAGCGTGTCGGCAACCTTGTTCGACTTGCTCGACCTATGTCTCAACATGAACGTATATCCCTGTAGGAACTCGACCCATTTCATGTGCCACTGATTTAACTTCGACTAAGTATTCAGGTACCTTAGCGCTTGGTGATCTATGTACAACACAAATTCCTTGGGAAACGTAATAGTGCCTCCACTTCTTCAATGCTTGGACAGTAGCATAAAATTTTGGGTCATAGAACGAATATTTCTGCTTCGCAACATCCGATTTTCCACTGAAAAATCAAATTGGTTGGCCCTCCTTGATCAACACTGCTCCAATTTCTATTCCACTTGCGTCGCAATCAACCTGGAAAACTTTGTAGAAATATGGGAGCGCCAACACTGGGCTCTCAGTGACCTTTTCCTTCAACTTGTCGAAAGATCGATGGGAAGCTTCTGTCCACTTGAACTCCCCTTTGCACATGCACTCCGTCAATGGTGCGCAAATTCGACTGAATCCCCTGATGAAGTTCATATAGAAAGTGGCAAGTCGTTGTAAACTCCTCACTCCAGTCGCGCTTGTCGGTACAGGCCAATCCAATATCGCCTTCACCTTTTTTGGGTCCATCACCAACCCTTTACTCGAGATTACGAATCCCAAGTACACCAGTTCTTCCTTCATGAAGAAACACTTTTGTAGGTTCACCATCAGCTTCTATTCCTACAACTTCTGCAATACCTATCGAATGTGCCCCAAGTATTCCGTCCTGGTTCAACTTAAATTCAGAATGTCATCTAGATAGACTATGAAAAACTTTCCCAAGAATGGTTACAGTACTTCATTCATTAATCACATGAATGTACTGGGTGCATTAGTCAATCCAAATGGCATGACTAACCACTCATATAGCCCCTCCTTTGCCTTGAATGTTGTCTTCCATTCATCTCCTTCTATAACCCAAATCTAGTGACAACCGGTCTTAAGGCCTATCTTCGTGAAGTAATTCGCTCCACTCAAACAATCCATCAAGTCGTCTATTCTCGGCAATGGAAACCGATACTTGATCATGATCTTGTTCATAGCTTTGGAGTCTATACACATCCTCCATTCTCCACCTTTCTTCGGTGCTAATACTGTTGGTACCGTGCAGGGACTCAGACTCTCTCTGATCAACCCTCTTCCCAAAAAATCCTAGACCTGTCGATTGAGTTCTCGACCTTCTGTCGGACTCATCCTATGCGGTGCTTTGTTTGGCAGACTCAACCCTGGAATCAAGTCGATCTAATGGGATATGATACTTGAAGGAGGCAATCCTGTCGGTGTCTCATCGAATACTATGCTCTTAAACTCTTTGAGCATCTTTTCGATTTCGAACGGAATTTTCTCCTTGATTGTCAACTTCTCGACACATGGTCCCTTCAGAATGATAGCATAACACCCTGATTCTTTTTCCTCCTCCGCAAGGAATTCTTTCACTGAACACATCAGCACTCACTTCTCCCAAAAGTTGCTCTCGCCATGCTTACCATCATTTTTCTCCTCCGATTTCGGCTTAAGAGTCCTCTTCACGCCATTTTTCCACACTATGACTATGTTGGCTCGACCATCATAGATCATTTTCTAATTGTATTGCCATGGTCTCCCTAACAACAGATGGCATGTGTCCATTGGGATTACATCACACAGTACACTATCCTCTAACTTCCTGACCTTCAAGTTAATTAGGCACTGTCTGGTCACCTTCACATGGTGTCCTTTCTGCAACCATGAGATCTTGTATGGGTGTGGATGTTCCCGACATTTCAAATTTTCCTTCTCTATCACCTCTGTCGACACAATATTCTCAGTGCTTCCACCATCAGCTATGTTCTTGCAACACCATTCGCCGATTCACACTTTCGTTCAAAAGATCGCCTCCCGCTGTGTTGGTTCTTGCTCATTTTGCTGGTTGTCATGGCCCGAATTTTCTTCTTACCATCCTCACTGCTGTCGGATTCTGATTCCTCCCTCTTGTTGACTTGCTTATCTCTTCGATAGTTGGGTTTTGACTCCTCTGTAGCATGTAGGTTCTCTGGGCATTCATATGCCTTGTGTCTTGCTCCACAACACTTATAATAGAATATGATTGGTCTGTTAGATCCTTTTCTGTCGGATGGACCACCTCAACCATATGCACCTTAACCATGATTCTCAGACCATCGCATCGATTTTCTTGCACTTTCTCCCTTCTCGATGTCCCTTCCGCATGTCGACTATCTTTGACAGTTTCCTTCCTGTAACCGCTACTTTGGACTTTTGCGGAAACAGTCCTCGCACCTCGACTAGTCGTCCTACCTCTGGTCACTGCGGATTTCCTCGACAATTTCTCTTCTTCCTTTAGAGCTAACTTGTAGGATTCACCCACTACTCAGAATCTTGACATTCTCAATTCATCCTGAATGGCATATTTCAAGCCGTTCACATACCTAGCGACAGCTTCTTCTCCTTTGTCGGTCTGGCCTAACCTTATCGACAATCTATAGAAATCTTCCATGTACTCCTTCATGGTCATCTCCTTTTGTCGAAAGTTCTGCAACTTCCTGAACAAGGAAATCACATAGTAATTTTGGCAAGAACTTTCCTTTCAGCTTGGCGACCATCCTGTCCCAAGAATTGATTTTCTCCATGCCCTTCTTGACTCTGTTAGCACGTACATTGTCCCACAACAATGAGGCATGACCCTTCAACCTCAGACATGCAGTCTTAACCCACTTAGGATCCTCGATCTGCCCGATGTTGAAGTATTTCTCCATCTCTCTGAACCAGTTGATCAAATCTTTTGGATCCAGACTTCCCAAGTAGGTACGAACATCTATCTTTCCTCAACCTCTCATATCCATCAGAATCTTGATGATTTTTTCTTCTGGTTCATCTCCTGTAGCTTCCCGATCTTCCACTTCTTTGACCTCCTCGTCATTGTGGTCTAGCGCATCAGGAATACAACCACAACTTTGGATTTCTTTGATCGTTTCAACTTCATTTGTGAAAGTTCGCATTGTTTAGATGCACTCGTCGAACATTTAACGATCAACTGTGACTGCTACGCCATGTTCTCTTCGTCCTCGGACATGAACGCCTCTATGAGCCATTTCAAACCTCAGTTTAAACTCCCACTCATCCAATCGCAACCAGACTTCAACAAGTCGTGCTCAACTCTACCCAACCTTAGCTATAGCTATTCAACACACTTGCAAGCTTAATACCACTGACGTTATCCTTCAACTCTTGGGATTTTCTCTGCTCTGATACCAACTAACGCAAGGCAGGTTGGTATTGCTGCCTTTTTCCTCGACAGGATTCTCCTCCCGCTCTGATACCAATTGGCGCAAGGGAACCTTAGGACTTTAAGGTTCTTTCTTAACAACACACACCACACACATGTTCACATAGACAAGATGCAAACAACATGCCAGAAGCTGTCTTATATTACTTCTCCGCATCAGATACAATTCAAACTACAAGGAAATGAAATAACTAACTAACTATCGGTCTTAGCTGTTACAACATAGAAGTATGAGTATGAGAATGCAGAAATCACAAAATGTGTCCAGGAATGTGTATGAGTTCAAGATTGTCGAGAATAAAGTTCGAATGGAAGAGCTGGAAGTCCAAAAGCTGGCAGAAGATCTTGAAGCAACTTTAAAGCTCACCAGATCGCAGAGCAAATTCAAAACCCAATTGTCTCAGAAATCCGTCACCAAAAAATCGATCACCAAACCCGTCCGCAGATCCAAAACCCGATCTACTCAAAAATCGGTAACTGGAAGCAATCCCAGTCATCCCAACATAACAAGAAACTTACAGGAAAATGGTGGGGGAATACAGGCAAATTCTCGACTACACCAACGTTTTCCTTCTAATATGCAGCTACCCACAAGCTTATTCATGACAAGCTTTTTGACCGAGCACTCTAACTGCCATTTTTGCAGGAGGGAGAAGGTCTGCGAGGAAAAAGATTGTGAACATTGTGTCAATGGAGTCATTGGAAAGGATTGCATAGGAAAAATAGATTGCTCTATGTGCCATTCAAATATTGCTGTGTTTTGTAGAAGATGCTTGAAATTGCGTTACGGGGAAGATCTTGAGACGGTGCGGGAAAATAAGAATTGGATGTGTCCACATTGTTCATAGGAAAGAGGTATTAAGCCATACTGGATTTGTAACAGCTTGATTTGCTTGGTGATACGTAAAATTCCATCCATATCCACAGGCATTTCAATAAGAAAAGCTAAAGAGATGGGATTTGAATGTGTAGCTGACTATGTGTCCTCATTGCTTAGAAGGGAGCAAGATTTCCATATGAAATAAACTCTGAGAAAATTCGACGTTAGGGTTGTCTATTGGGTCATATTAGTTCATAGGTAGATGTTACGTTTGTCTATTAGACGTTCATTTTTCTTGAAAGGGTTGTGTATTAGACGTTCATTTTCTAGCATAAACAGGTAGGTCATAGGTAGACATCGATGGATAATGGTTGAATTTCAGTAATTTGTTGAGTTGCTTTTTTCTTGAGTTTCTTTTTTCTTCTAATGCCTTTGGCTACTGGTAAATCGCAATTTTTAAAGAGTCTGGTATGCTTTAGTATGCTTTGTGTTTTTGGGTTTACTTATTTGTTTACAGAATGTCATTTATCTTTTAACATTGACCTTTTTAGATTGGAAGTGGAAGTTTGTTTGAAGCTTTGTAACTGTGTAAGAAAAATGATGCATGGTAACATTTGTTTGATAACAGTTGAGATTTATAGTTTTAAAGTTTTTTTTAATAATTCTAGAATATCTATCATGTTATGTAATTATTATTTTGATCAAAAAAATTTATATTGATTTTAAAATTGAAGTGATTATTTAGTTTTGAGTTTAACCTACAATTTTGTAGATCTTGGAGTAATGAGTGATTATATGTTTTGGACTCAAGGTTATTGGAACTTTGTTATAGGTTATTCTTCGTATCTTCTTCTCAAATAGTTGACTTTTCTGTATGTAGGTCCCTTTTAAAAGTTCTCTTTATGTTTTCAAATTTCTTTTTAAGTTAAACTAGGATATTTCCTTTGAATGTTTGGAATTATTCGTTAGTTACCATATTCATAATATCATTTCTTCTTAGAAATGTAGTTTCAAGGATTGTTACTCTTTGGCTAAGTTTTGAAGACCCAAATTTCACTTTTTCATGTTCTTTTTGTGTAATGGATGAGCCTTCCAAAAGTTTAGGGAATAGAATTTTTTTCACCATCACTTTCGATGTGATATGACTGTTACATTTTGTAGTTAGTTTCCATTTTTTTTGTCTATGACACCTTTGGAATCACCCTTGGTCAATATTCCAATCAAAATTTATGCAAATTTTAAATTCACATGGATTTTAAAACTCTAGTTTGTAGATTGTGTTGTTAGCTAATCTTTCTCCTAAAGTATCTCTGAAATTTTAGTCCATCTTATTCTAAAATATTTGTCTTTAGTAGTGTAATATCAATTAGTTGCAATTTCAAAGGTTTGACCACATTCTAATGTTCCAAGAGAAAATTATGGTAACTTCCACAAAAGTTTTTGTTTTTGCCTCTCAGGTGAATGAACTTATAAAATCTTGAACACTGGAAAACTTATTTTAGAGGTATGAATGTAAATATGTTATACATATGAGATAACAATTCATGTCTCGCATACTTATTTACAAACAAGTTATAAACTATATAAGGAATTCTAAGGTTTCTAGTATTGTAGATTAAGAATCCCTAACCGCAGTATTTTTTAAGGATTCGAATATTATACTTGAGTATAGTATCCTAGGCGACTATTTTGGATTGAAAAAAACATGTATATAGATAGTTAGGCGAATATTAAATATGGAACATACAATTTACTACTAAACGTGTATATTTTGGTGAATATTATGATAAAAAAACATATTTTATGTAAATATAAGTGTTATTGGAAACTAAAAATGACCAGATAATGAATTTATTTTTTGAAAAAAAGCCCGAAAAATAGCCAGTTAACGAAATTTCGCCCTTAAAAATTACCCTATCCCTAACTTTTGTTTTTGTTGATGATAGGTGTGTAAAACCATACACTAGGAGTGCACAACCATAAAATAATAGTTTGTCTTAATTGATGATAGGTGTGCACAACAATTGGTCCGAAATCATTTATAGTTCCACTTGCCATAAATAAACAAAACCCTTCTATGAATTTATGGCACGACCATGTTGTTCATTAAAAAGTATAAAAAATGACCAATGTTTATTAATGGTAAGTTAAATAGCTTATTACTGAGAAGAATATTAGATTTATCTAATATTTTATATCTTAATTATTATTAAACTAATTTTTTTAACAATAACATTTATTGGATTCTACTTGAGATTTATATTTCTAAAATTCTTCTTTAATTATCTAGAATATCTATGCTATGGGATTATTAGTATCAAACTTTTTTATATTAATCTTCGGATTGAAGTGTTTATTTAGTGTTGAGTTGAACTCACAATTATGTGGATCTTGGAGTAATGAGTGATTAGATGTCTTCGACTCAAGGTTAGTGCTCTATGAGTGTGCTAGAACTTTCATGATATGAACTCCACCAACTTTCTTTTTATCTTCTTCTCAAGGAGTTGAGTTTTGTGTATGTAGGTCCCTTTCAAAAGTGCCCTCTCATATTTTCAAAGCTTTTTAAAGTAAAACTTGGATATTTCCTTTGAATGTTTGGAATTACTCCTTACTTAACATATTCATGATATTACTTTTTCTTAGAAATGTAGTTTCAAGTTTTTCTAGTTTTTCACTAAGCTTGAACATCCAAATTCCACTTCTTCATGTTCTTCTTGTTTAATAAATGAGTCTTCATGAAGTTTAATAGAGTACAATTTTTTCCACCATAGTTTTCCATGTGAGCCCACTATTACTTACTAGAGTTATTCTTTATTTTTTGTAAAACACATTTTTCGTCACCCTAGATAAATTTACAAATAATTTTTTTTCAAATTTACATATCTTGAAATTTCCATTTTTAAAATTTTGATCCCTTTGGGTCTCAAAGTTTTGTTTGTATTTGTTTTGTATTACTACTCTCAAATGCCAATTTTTTGACTAAATTCTATTGTTCCAAGAGAAATTTATGGTAACTTACACAAAACATGTTGTTTTTGTCTCATTTAGAAGAGGCACTTGCAATTGTACATCTTGGCACATGTATGTTTTATTTACACTTGATATATTTTTACTAGAAATACAATGGTCCATCTTGTTTCTCGTGCAATATGTGGTACTCAATTTTGAACTCTCAAGTTTTCTATATAATATTTTTAACCAAAACACTTGTTTGAGATCAGGTCTATCTTCATGAATTACTTCGCTCCACTCAAACAATCCATCAAGTCGTCCATTCTCGGCAATGGAAACCGATACTTGATCGTGATCTTGTCGATAGCTTTGGAGTCTGTACACATCCTCCATTCTCCAACTTTCTTCGGCGCTAATACCACCACTACCACGCACGGACTCAGACTCTCTTTGATCAACCCTCTTCCCAACAACTCTTGGACCTGTCAATTGAGTTCCCGACCTTCTGTCGGACTCATCCTATGTGGTGCTTTGTTTAGCAGACTCGAACCTGGAATCAAGTCGATCTGATGGGATATGCTCCTTGTGGGTGGCAATCCTATCGGTGTCTCATCGACTACTATGCTCTTAAACTCTTTTAATAGCTTTTCGACTTCGAACAGAATTTTCTCCTTCATTGTCACCTTCTCGAAACATGCTCCCTTCGGAATGATAGCATAACACCTTGATTCCTTTTCCTCCTCTACAAGGAATTCTTTCACTGAACACATTAGCACTCGATTCTCCCAAAAGTTTCTCTCACTCTGCTTACCGTCGGTTTGCTCCTACGGTTTTGGCTTAAGAGTCCTCTTCACGCCATTTTTCCACACTGTGACTGTGTTGGCTCGACCATCATAGATAATTTTCTGATCATATTGCCATGGTCTCCCTAACAACAGATGGCACGCATCCATTCGGATTACGTCACACAGTACACTGTCCTCTAACTTCCCGACCTTGAAGTTAATCAAGCACTATCTGGTCACCTTCACATGGTGTCCTTTCTACAACCATGAGATCTTGTACAGGTGTGGATGTTCCCGACATTTCAACTTTTCCTTCTCGATCACCTCTGTCGACACAATATTCTCAGTGCTTCCACCATCAACTATGTTCTTGCAACGCCATTCGTCGATTCGTACCTTCGTTCAAAAGATCGCCTTTCACTGTGTCAGTTCTTGCTCATCGCGTCTATTGTCCAAAACCAGTGTCTTTCTGGCTGTCATGGCCCGAATTTTCTTCTTACCATCCTCACTGCTTTCGGATTCTGATTCCTCCCTCTCGTCGACTTGATCATCTCTTCGATGTCTGGGTTTTTACTCCTCTCCAGCATGTAGGTTCTCTGGGCATTCATATGCCTTGCACCACCTCAACCATACGCACCTTTACCACGAGTCTCACAACCATCTCATCGATTTTCTTGCGCTTTCTCCCTTGTCGATGTCCCTTCCACATGTCGACTATCTTCGACAGTTTCCTTCCTGTAACTGCTACTTTGGATTTTCCTGTAAACAGTCCTTGCACCCCGACTAGTCATCCTACCTCTGGTCGCTGCAGATTTCCTCGAAAATTTATCTTCTGCCCTCAGAGCTAACTTGTAGGATTCACCCACTACTCTGAATCTTGACATGCTCAATTCATCTTGAATGGCATATTTTCAAGCCATTCACATACCTGGTGACAACTTCTTCTCCTACGTCGGTCTGGCCCGACCTTATCGACAATCTATAGAACTCTTCTATGCACTCCTTCATGGTCATCTCCTTTTGTCAAAAGTTCTGCGACTTCCTGAATAAGGAAATCACATAGTCATTTGGCAAGAACTTTCCTTTCAGCTTGGAGACCATCCTGTCCCAAGACTTGATTTTCTCCTTGCCCTTCTTGACTCTGTCAACCTGTACATTATCCCACCACAATGAGGCATGACCCTTCAACCTCAGACATGCAGTCTTAACCCACTTAGGATCCTTAATATTCTCCATGTCGAAGTATTTCTCCATCTCTCTGAACCAGTCAATCAAATCTTCTGGATCCAGACTTCCCAAGTAGGTACAAACATCTATCTTTTCTCGACCTCTCATATCCGTCAGAATCTTGATGATTTTTTCTTCTGGTTCATCTCCTGTAGCTTCCCGATCTTCCACTTCTTCGACCTCCTCATCGTTTTGGTCTAGTGCATCAGGAATACAACCACACCTTTGGATTTATTTGATCGATGCAACTTCATTTGTGAAAGTTCGCATTGTTTGAATACACTCGTCGAAAATTTCACGATCAACTATGACTACTGCACCACGCGCTCTTTGTCCTCGAACATGAACGCGTATGTGAGCCATTTCCAACCTCGGTTGAAACTCCCACTCATCCAATCACAACCGGACTTCAACAAGTCGTGCTCAACTCTAACCAACCTCAGCTAGAGTTGTTCAACGTACTTGCAAGCTTAATACCACTGACATTATCCTTTAACTCTTGGGATTTTCTCTACTCTGATACCAACTGATGCAAGGCAGGTTGGTATCACTACCTTTCTCCTGGACAGGATCCTCCTCCCGCTCTGATACCAATTGACGCAAGGGCACCTTAGGACTTTAAGGTTCTTGCTTAACAATACACACCACGCACATGTTCACATAGACAAGATGCAAACAACATACCAGAAGCTGGCTTATATTACTTCTCTGAATCAGATACAATGCAAACTACAAGGAAATGAAATAACTAACTAACTATCAGCCTTAGCTGTTACAACATAGAAGTAACTATGTGCTCTCTCAGCGTGTCGACCTCACCCTCTCCTGGTTCGTTGTGGAACTCTGAGCTATGGCTCGATCTTCTCTGTGTTCGGAAGTTGTGTGACTGTTCTCTCCAATCTACAGAACTCCCCGAACTCTACTCTGCAACTCCAACACAATGTAACTTCTTCTCTGCTCTTCGCCTACGCATAAGCCTTTTACTCTACTGTTGTTATTCCTGAGACCACTGTAATCTCCAAGACATGCATCCTCTATCAGCCGATCCTTCCATGATCCTGCAGACCTGCAACTGTCAGCGCCCCAACCGTGCTGCACAACCTCTGCCTGTGACGACATTTATCATGTCTTCACCCACCTACAATAAATACCATTAAATTCCTTAGCAACCCCGAACTATTGCCAATTACTCTCCTTGACTTCTATGCATCCTTCTGACAAGCTATAGAAAACCATCACATTGACCATACTGTATGTCAGCTTCGACTCACCTGTTGGCTTCCTTCGCAACCCAAGGCTTCTCCAGCCCACCCCTTCCTCCTCACTTGGCTCATGCCCAACCTATCAATATGGCGGTCTAACAATATGTCGACCTTACTGTGAATTTGCAGAAACTTGTCGTCTATCGATATTCGCATGTCAACTATCGGTTGTCATCTGTCGACCTCAACATGTCGCCTCTCGACCTTTGCACTCATGTTGACTGCTTCGACAGTTCCCTGCTTGACTTATTGACTTCGACGAGTCAATCTACTTCACGCACCAGCGGTCTTCAGCACTCCCTCTAGTCGGTCTCTTCATGTCGATCAACTTCAACTCATCTTCCTAAGCCCCAATGCTCCTGCATCACAATCCGTCGTCGTACCCCTATGTATGTTTCTCATTCTTACGACCCCTGTTTTTCCATTGTGAGTCAGTCGGTAAATCATTTTACCTGCCACTGCACACACTCAAGGAACACATCAGTAGTGTTGCACTATAAAAATCCTTCATTGTATTTATGGGGTACATCATCATAATCTGTCAATCAGTCGAGCATATATCATTCAATCACTTCTATTTCATAATCTCTCAGTCAGTCGAGCATATATCATTCAATCACTTCTATTTCATAATATCTTAGTCAGTCGAGCATATATCGTTCAATCACTTCTATTTCGTAATCTCTCAGTCAGTCGAGCATATATCATTCAATCATTTCTATATCATAATATCTCAGTTAGTCGAGCATATACATCATTCATTCTGCTAATCACTAAGCAAAGCATTCATTCATTTATTGTTTTTAAGAAAAGTATCCATTTCTATAAGTGGCGTTCAATCATTTCAAATATTCATCGGACCAATTTACTAAATTTTATTCGGTTGGGTTACCAAGCAAGTGTCTTCAAGTCTACAGTCAGTCAATGTACTGAGGCGGGCATTACAAACTTCCAAAAAACTTATTGTTTGTTAAATTTTGAGCATTAATTCACAATACTCTAGGATCTTCACTGAGATAATAACATATACAATATATCAATGCATAACAATCACAATAATCATGACAAGCATCACAAGAATCAAAAGCAAGAGAGACAAGAGACACAGAGTTTCCATGGGGAAAACCCTAAGGTGAAAAACCCCACAACTTCCTCAGAGATAGAGAGAGCAATGGCTCAACAAAAGTACAACCAAAATACACTGAGATAGTCTCCTATAAGCAGATGATCCTCCTCCTCACTAGTGCACCACTTTCTAAGTGAGAGAAGTATGAGTTTCCAAGTGATCCAAGTAGAGATCTCTCGATCTCTATTTATACTAGTCTATTTTCCCAGTGACCTTATGGGGCCGACTTGTATAGCTATGTATATCAACCATTTAATATATATTTCAGGGTTGACCCTAGACATGGTGGTCTAATAACCCTTCGCCAAGTACACACACTTGCTACACTTGTCAATACACATGACGGCACTTCCTTATAGAGGAATAACACATCTCTTATAAGGGTACAATAAATATATATGAAATACATAGATGAAATACATTCTGATGTTACATATACATCAACACTCCCTCTTAACTAGGAAGGTATTTCTTGACACAGTTCTACTAGACAAGTCTTCTTCTCAGGATCATCATCATTGATGCATCGTCGTCATCATCGTCACTGCTGCTGCTATCTCAACCAATCTCTGACTCTACTCATCATAGGAAGTTCTACAGAGCCAGTCCTTTTTCATACTGGATGTAGGCCCACCACCTGCAGGTCTTCATCATCACTAGCCATAGTGTGGAATCCTTAGGACTTATTACGTGCTACAACAAAACCTAGCTGTAGCATCCCAGGCTATTACGAGCACTCAACTCTACCTATCGGATCTCCAAGGAGCACATTACATGTGACCCAACACAAAACATGGATGAAGCATCCCAGGCTGTTACAAGCACACAACTCTACCTGTCGGATCTCCCAGGAGCACATTACATCTGACCCATCACAAAACCTGGCTGAAGCATCCCAGGTTGTTACAAGCACACAGCTCTACCTGTCGGATCTCCCAGGAGCACATTACATGTGATCTCACCACAAAACCTGGCTGAAGCATCTGAGGCCTTCTTCATCCTGTCCAGATCTCCCAAGAGAAAATTACATGTGGTCCACCACAAAACCTGGCTGAAGCATCTGAGGCCTTTTTCATCCTATCCAGATCTCCCAGGAGCAAATTACATGCCATAGGAAAAAACCTTGCAAGAGCATCTCAGGATGTTACGGGTACACAACTCCGACCTGAAATCTCCCAGGACACAAATTACATGTCCTCCCAAAGCAATGGCTTGAAAGAGCATCCCAGGCTGTTACGGGTACACAACTATGACCTATAGGATCTCCCAGACATGCTCATCGACACAACCTGATCCACGGCCACAAAGTATCATCCTGATACTCACCATACATCATCCTGATCATCATCACTGCAACATCCTGCTGCATGTCATCTGGAGAAGCTCATCATCCAAGATCATCCTGATCATACAATGCATCTACCTGATGCATACCAAGTATCTACCTGATACATATCATCATACACAGTGTATTCACCTGATACATAGATACATGATCCACACAATGTATCCATCAACATACATGATCTACCTGATCATACCTGATACATATCACCATACATGATCTACCTGATCATACAATGTATCCACCTGATACATATACAGGTACATGGTCCAAGCATCCAACATGATGCATATACAAAATACATACAAATGATCCAACTGATCATATCCAACATCGAACATGATGCGTACATACATATACATATAAATGATCCAACTGATCATATCCAGCAGAAACTAGAACATCATCCTGATGCTCATCATCCAGCACTTACATCCATAGCCATGTGAAGGATCCTCCTTCCAACATTCTTGGAGTGGCTTCAGCAAATGTGTCCATCACTTCTTCCTCAAAGTGTCGTCGATCTGAAGAACACCAAGCCTCTCCCTGAAGTATTCAAACTTCACTCTGGCTAGTGGCTTTGTCAGTACATTTGCAATCTGCTCGTCCATCGCAACATACAGGAGCTTCACAGCTCCTCTCTACACCATATCCCTGATATAGTGATATTTGATCTCTATGTGTTTTGACCTGTCATCAAACACTGGGCTCTCGGACAGCTTCACACAACTCTGGTTATCGTAAAAGATACTAGTAGCATCCAACAGGAGATCAAATAACTCAGACAGTAGCTTCCGTAGCCATACTGTCTCACAACTAGCTGAACAGGCTGCAACATACTATGCCTCAGTTGTACTCAGTGCTACATAGGACTGATTCCTACTAAACCAAGAGATCACACCTGATCCCATACTGAAGCATCACCCAAATGTGCTCTTCCTATCTATAGCACTGCCAACCCAATCTGAATCAACATAACCCTACAGGTTAAAATTTTGATTCGCTTCATACTTGAGCCCATAATCCACTGTACCCTTCAGGTACCTTAGAACATGCTTTTCAGCAACCAGGTGAACACTCCTCGGATATGTCAGGAATTGACTCAATGTGTTCACAACAAAGCAAATATCTGGTCTCGTGTTTGTCAAGTACATCAAGGACCCAATCATCTGACGATACATAGATACATCAACCGGCTTAGATGAAGCATCACATAGAAGCTTCAGGTTCGATGCCATAGGTGTGGCCATGGCCTTGCAATCCATCATCCTGAATCTCTTTAGGATATCTACCGTGTACTTCCCTTGACCAAGGAAGATCTCACCTGCACTCTGCCACACCTCCATACCTAGGAAATAATGCATCATTCCCAAATATTTCATATCGAACTCGGCAACAAGCTTCCTCTTAGTATCTGCAATCAATCTGTCATGTCCTGTTACAAATAAGTCATCCACATACAGGGGTAGAATCACAGGATTCCCTTCCTCAACCTTGTAGTAAAGGCTGGAATCCGCTTTACTGTTGGTAAAGCCCAAACTAGATAGGAAACTATCTATCCTACCATACCAAGTTCTGGGAGCTTGCTTCAAGCCATACAAGGCTTTCTTCAATCTGCACACATATGACTCCCTGTCATGTATTTCAAAACTGAGTGGCTGCTCCACATAGACTTCTTCTTCAACTACACCATTCAAAAAAGCTGTCTTGAAATCCATCTGGTGTATCTTCCATTTTATCACTTTTATACTTCTCTAGGTTGCCATCTACAGCATGCTTGATCTTGTATATCCATTTGGAAGTCACAACAAACTTCTCTTTAGGTCTTGGGACAACATCCCAAATATCATTCTTCATGATCGACGGATCATGGAATTCTTCCCGTATCCTGGGAACTTCAATATCTTCAATAGATAAATTTTGTTGCTTTGAACAAATGTTGTAGTCCTTCTTTTGTAGGTGAAGGTATACGGTCTTTCCTACAAAACAAGTTAAATTGCATGATTAGAAACATCTCGTAATTTTCAGAACAAATTCTTTCACATAAAGAAATATGTCATACAGTCATGCAATTGTTTAAGCCAATGCTTCAATACAACATTTATCCATGTTCCATAACTTTCTAGATGCCTTCGAGTCTCTACCAGAACATTCTTAAGAGTTTGCACTACTCCCAACATGTCAGCAAAGAGGTTTCATTCTCTATAAGTAGCAATGGAATGTTGTACAGTGCCATAGGCCACTTACCCGTCATATGCATATTAGTAGTATATTGTTCATTAATACAATCATTCTAATATGTACAATACATATCCTAAGTCTAGGAACATGAGCATATAAATCATTGAAAATTTTTATTTAAACAAACAAATATGCAAGAAATGATAATTGAAATACTTATCTTTGTTTGTTTGTTGGATGGACACCTTATGAGTCTTTGCTTCCTTGCAGGAGCTGCTGGAGTCCTAATCTGAAGTAGCTTCTTCTACACCTTTCTGTTGTGAAATGTAGAAAGATGATCAACTCCCTCTGAATATCTGCATCCTTGCAGGAACTACTGGAGTGTGCTTTTTCTTGATCTTTGATTCTTTTGCAGGGGCAACTGGAGTGTGCTCCCTCTTGATCTTTGCTTCCTAGATTACCTGTTCTTGAACTTATATTCATCCTTGGTCCCTAAGCATTCTTATTAGTATCATGATTGTGTTATCCTTGTGATCTCATACAAAATCATGCATTCATAAGTATATTCTTAGAACTATCAAAACACAATAATCTCAAGCATGTATAGTCATGATCATTTCAAACATAAATAATAAGCATTAGCATTCAAGGTTTATATAGGACTCTTATGGTTAGTCGTAACATGTCTAAACCTGTGATCACTCAAACCTATGACTCTTCTTGGTTAGTCATAATATTAAATAAGGTAAGACACATAATATGCATATACCCATGATTATTCAAACCTATGTCTTTATGAACAATCATCATCAATCATGTCATGCATACTTATATAAGAGATCCTATGATATAAGGAAAACATACTTGTTCACCATATTTTCTAGTTATGTCTAGTAATGTTTTCGTGTTCTCTTCAATGTCCTGCATAACTCATAAGTTAACCTTTTCAAAAACAATTTATACATACCTCTATGTGATTCATGACTATGGATGAATCTTTGTCTTCATGTCACCATGACATTTTCAGGTTGTCCCTTCAATTTGTACAATCCTCCCTCTTACTCTCCAATCACCACTGCATCATCAATAGATTTACCCTTTGGCCACACTAGGACTTGTCCATCCACAAATTCAACCCTCATGCCTTTTGCATCCAATGCAGAGATGGAGAGAAGGTTATTCTTGAGCCCAGGTACATAAAGGACTTCTTTCATCTTCAAAGATTTTCCAGAATCTAGGTTGTAGGAGGCTTCACCACTTCCTTTGATAGGGTATTGATAATCATCCCCAAGTTTCACCTTATGGGGTGACTCATGTTCAGATAGGTTTACAAAATATTCCTTAAACCCAGTCATGTGTTTGGAAGCCCCACTGTCAATTAACCAATCATTACAACCATGGGAGATAGTACCTGTGAGAGCAGAGATTAGAACATACTCTTCTTCACTTGATGAGTCATCTTCACTTTCTGCCCTAGCTTTCTTCTTTGGAGGTTCATTATCTTCGGTAGCATGAGCATGGTACCTTCTTTTTTTACCCTTCTTCTTCTTGCTGGAGTTGTTGTTGTCCCTTTTGTTCTTGGGACATTCTGAAGCAAAGAGACCCTTCTCATTACAAGAAAAACACCTTAGATCTTTCTTGTCTTTGTGATAATGATGAGAAGATTTCTTCTTGAGATGGGATGGCTCCCTCTTGAACTTGCCCTTCTTAGTGTGAGCTGTGAGAGCTTGATTTTCATTCCCCATCTTTTCTTCTCTTGCCACAAGCCTTGCTTCTTCTTGGGAACATTCCTCCCACAATATACTGAAGGAGATTAATTTCTTTCTTGCACAGATCCCTTGGATAAAAGAGTCCCATGACCTAGGTAGGCCATTCAATGTGATCATAACAATTTCACCATTCCCCACCATTTCATCTACAGCTTCAAGTTGTTCCTTGATTTGAGAGACCTTGGAGAAATAGGATTGAATGGTTTCTCCATTCGACATCTTGACCCCTTTCAATTGATTCCGCAGGGTCATCTTTCGATTTATGTTCTTTCCTTCAAACAGCTTGGTCAAAGAGTCAAACAAAACCTTGGGTGTCTTTAGAGAAAACACATGGGGTATGAGATGGTTTTTGATAGAATCAGTAATGATTCTCTTTTCCTTGTCCAAGTTCTTCTTATGCTATACCTTAGCCTCTTCATCCTCTAGGATAGGGATGTCTTCTTTTATATATGAGTCCAACTCATTCTCTTCCATGATTAACCCAATCCTATACTTCCAAGCTCGGAAGTTATCAGCCCCTTCAAGTTTATCCTCAAGCTTGGTGTGGTGAGACATCTTAAAGAGTACTTCAAATGGAAATAGAAAATATTTAGGTCTTACCACTTGAAATGCTGAAAACTAGATTTGGTCCCGGATTAGGGTTTGTCGAAAAAACCCTAAAAATTCAAAATCTGAATTTCAACTTCCTGAAAGGATAGAAAGATGCGCCTTGATGAGCTGATTAGCCTGGTGTATTCAGAATTTGAGATCAGCAAAGCTTTACCCTTCAGATTTTCCTTTTTGTCCTCGCGGGTTCTTTAGGGAGAGCCTTGAATTAGGGTTTTAGTTTCCCAGAGATCTACCCAGCCAAAAATCTCGATCCAGAGCTCTACACTTCGATTTTTGCAAGGAGCTTCCAGATATGTCTTCAGATTTAAGAAATTCCTATTTTTGTGGAAACCCTAATTTTTAGGGCCAAATCTGAAAATGGTCAGAATTGAATTCTGATTGGACAGATAGATTCTCCTTAATGAGTAGAGTCAATCTACTATACTTCTTTTCTAAAATCTGTGGATAGAAACCCAATAAACAAGAAACTCAAGTTTTCATCACTGCAAAATGTCTTCTTCTAAGGTTAGCTCTGATACCATGTTAAATTTTGAGCATTAATTCATAATACTCTAGGATCTTCACTGAGAGAATAACATATACAGTATATCAATGCATAACAATCACAATAAGCATGACAAACATCACAAGAATCAAAAGCAAAAGAGACAAGAGACACAGACATTGCGTGGTGAAAACCCTAAGGTGAAAAACCCCACAACTTCCTCAGAGATAGAGAGAGAAATGGCTCAACCAAAGTACAACCAAAATACACTGAGATATTCTCCTAGTAGCAGATGATCCTCCTCCTCACTAGTGCACCACTTTCTAAGTGAGAGAAGTATGAGTTTCCGAGTGATCCAAATAGAGATCTCCCGATCTCTATTTATACTAGTATGTTTTCCGAGTGACCTTATGGGGCCGACTTGTCTAGCTAGGTATATCAACCATATAATATATATTTCAGGGCCGAACCCACACATGGTGGTCTAGTAACCCTTCACCAAGTACACACACTTGCGACACTTGTCAATACACATGACGACACTTCCATATAGAGGAATAACACATCTCTTATAAGGGTACAATAAATATATATGAAATACATTCCAAAGTTACATATACATCAACATTGTTTTTGCCTCTTACGGAAGTGAACTTATACAATTTTGAACATTATAAAGAACTTATTTTGGAATTATGAATTTAGATATGTTATACATATGAGATAAAAACTCATCATTCTCATACTTAAGAATTAATTATATATATATATATAGTATTCTAAGGTTTTTAGTATTTCATATTAGAAATCTATAACTACTTTCTATGTTGATGATAAATGTGTAAAACCATTACATTAGAAGCACAACAATAACAATTTGTCCAAATTGTTTTCTTGTCACAATTTGTAAAACGCTTTTATGAATTTATGGTATGACCATGTTCTTCATTGAAAAGGTAAAAAATATGATTGATGTTTCTTAATGGTAAATTAAATAATTTTTGGTGAGAAGAATACTCGATTTATTTAGATTTTATATCTTAAGTATTATTAAACTATTTTTATTAACAATAACAGTTCTTGAATTTAAGTTGAGATTTATATTTTTAAAACTTTTCTCTAATTATTTAGAATATATATGCTATGGGATTATTATTATCAAACATCATTAAATTGATCTTGCGATTGAGTGGTTATTTGGTCTCTAGCTGAACCCACAATATATTGATCTTAGAGAAATGAGTGATTATATTTCTGGGACTCAAGGCTATTGGAACTCCACCATCTTACTCTTGTAATCTTCTCAAGGAGTTGAAATTCGTGTATTGTAGGTCCTTTAACATTTCATCTTTCATGTTTTCAAAGTTACCATATTCAGGAAGTTACTTTTTATTATAAATGTAGTTTCAAGGTTTGGTACTCTTTCATTAAGATTGGACAATCCAAATTCCACTTCTTTATGTTATTTTTTTAATTGATGAGCCATCATTAAGTTTAATAGCAAGTATAATTGTTTCCATCATCTTTTTCCATGTGATCCCACTATTACATACTAGAGTTATTCTATAATTTTTTTTAATCTATAACAACTTTTAATTCATCCTAGATAAATATACCAATAAAAACTTATTCAAATTTCAAATTTGCATGCCTTAAAAAATGCTAGTCCAGCCAACCTCCTCCTTAAATTATTGAACTTATGGCATAAAATGTGTATTCATGGGATATTAAATAATAATTCTAATTTCACTAAATATTAAAGAGTGTTGTTTAAAACTATTTTTGTTGAATATCATCCAATACACATTTGAAATTAAAACACACTTACTTATAACTAATAACATATATGGGTGGTCACAAAGTTGCTCCATAAAACCATTGCAATAGGGTTGCGCTAGCGGAGAAAAAATGAAGATTTGCACACACCTAAGGAAGCACGCATGCGCCTTTAGGTTTGGTACCGAATCGAGGCGCATGCGTGCTACTCCGCGTGCAATTTTTTTGCACATATGCATCCAAGGGTGTGCGCGTGCTCCTGTTAAACCAAATAAAAGAAGGGGGTAGAACGTTGTCTATTTCATTTCCAATCAAACAAGTTTCATTTACCCAACATGTACATGGTAGGAGATCACCCCACTCACCCATTGCACTCACGAACTCCATCAATCCATCTACTGAGTGATAATCCATTGCATTGGATAGGTAAGATCATTTTTTTGGTCATTTTATTGATTCCTTATTGTCTATTAAGTTTTTAATAATTCCCAAATTAGTGGTTTGAAAGCTCCTTTCTTTCTCTTGATCACTAAGTTTTTTCATTTAGGGAATAACTCCTAGGTTTCCTACAAATTTACCATGTATCAACCAATGACTTGTATACATGGCTAAAAAAGTCCCAATGGTTATTATATTCCTCTTGTATTTCCACATAGAGAAAAAATGCACCTAGTAGATGCCAAGTGTTATGGTCCAAGACCTTTCCCATGGTCATCAATCCCTAGAAGCTTCTCTTAGGACCTATGGGATACATTTCATCATTTTACCAATTCCATATCATAAGAACCAATTTTGGTGTTCAAATCCTCCAAATAGTGTCAATATCCTCACCAATAAGCTAAATATTCACAGCCATATCTAGTCCCTCAACACCGACACTTGGTGTTCATAACCTCTTAATCATATTTAAATATGCTCATATGGAGGCCAAATATCCCCCGATCCTATTTGTGTTTTGATTTGACACATCATTCTTGGTCCTAAATGAATAGAATCCTTGTTTATGACGTAAGGCATATGTTTCCTCCATTGAACATGTTCGTGGTCCCAAGGCCCATACCTAATGTACACAACCTACTTAGTTCAACAATCAAAGGCTTAGGATACCCTTCAAAGGTCAATTGCTATTCTTTACGGCATTAGCCATGGCTTGAGATGCTTAGAATTGATTCTTACAACCTAAGTCTAAAATTTTCTACCTTAATCATGTCCAAAGAACTCACATCCAAACTGAGTGCTTAAAAAATCCTAATGTCTCACATTCCCCCCCTTGAAAATAATTATAACCTACGGAGTTATTGTGGTTGCAAGGATTTTTCCTACCATAAAAACTAATTAATGTTTTATATGTTGTCATTATAATGTGTGCACCTTTGTAATGTGTCTATCACGTTCATAATGCATACAAATTATTCTTGTTATAAAAAAAATGGAAACCAACCTTATTTTATGCAAACCAAAACTTACTTATTTGTTATAGAATCATCTCTCTGAAACACTACGGTTCGAATACAAATTTTATAATGTTTTTTACAATTTTCTCTTCATGTTTTGTTGAGTTCTTATTGCATTTGGTCCTTCTAAAGATGGGTAATTAACATAATCAAGAAGAAAAGTTTGACTGCATCAATTTGTACATAAACAGCATGCACATATACAAATATCTACACGTACATACACACATAAGACCATGCACATACACAATAAATAAACCCTAGCTTGAAAAAGACAATGCCAATTTTGAGAAAGGGGGTCACTTCTAATATGAAGGCTCTGGGAGAGCGTGGCCCTTGTGAACACATCCACAATGGCCATATGCATGTGTGGGAGATGAAATAATCCAAGTCTACTCACCAGTTTGGGTTCTGTGCCCCCAAAGAAAATCCTTAAAGTCTCCCTCACTGCCCACAAGGTGCCTGGAAAAAATGACCATAGCACCAAAACCATCAATCCGGTCGCCAATCCATCGATTCTAATGGATTCAAGATGATAGGTTTCTTCTAACTCTCCCCCCCCCCCCAACCGTGCCTCAAATTCCCAGAAATGGTGCGATTGTGCCATCTCCGGAACTAGTGTTTTGTTCATTGAAGGCCACATGGCCAATTTTGCACAAGGGGGTCATTTCTAATCCGAAGGATCCCGAGAGAGCGTGGAAATTATGAACACATCCACAATGGCCATATGGACATGTAGGAGACAAAAGAATACAAGTCCGCTCGTCATTTTTTATTTAGTGCCCTCACAGCAAATCCTCAAAGTGTCCTTGAATGGCCACGAGGTGCCCGGAAAAAACACCAATAGACCCAAAACAGTGACTCTGGTCGTGAATCCTTTGATTCTGATGGATTCGGGACACTGGTTTTCTGGCATAAGAAATATCATGCCTAGAATGTTTCAAGTATAGAAGACTTCCAATCAACTGTCGATAAAGTGTCCAATCAACCAATGGTGTGGAATCACCATCCTCAAGTCTTATTCCCGAGACGAATGGGAATGGTGTTGCCTTACAATCTAACATATTAAATTTGTTTACTAGGTCTGAAGCATATTTTTTTTTAGGTATGGTGATCCCATCAAAGTTTTGAGCAATCTCTAACCCAAGGAATTGCTTCAACGAGCCCAAATCGCTTATGTCAAAATCTAGATTTAAAGTAGTTTTTGTGTTGCCGATCGAAGCAAGATTGATTCCAGTTGTTAAAAGGTCATCAACATAAAGGACAATGATCAGAAAATTACCTTAATCATGCTGTAGGTATACATCTGGATCTGATTTGCACGTAGAAAAATTATGTGACAGAAGGAAGGAATACATCTTTGCATACCAAGCTCTTGGGGCCTATTTTAAACCATACAATGATTTCTTCAATCTGCACACTAATGTCGAAACATAAAGGACAATGATAAGAAAATTACCTTAATGCTGCTATAGGTACACATTTGGATCTGATTTGCGCCTAAAAAAATTTTGTGACAGAAGGAAGGAATCCATCTTTGCATACCAAGCTCTTGGGGCCTGTTTTAAACCATACAATGATTTCTTCAATCTGCACACTAATGTATGATCTTATATGTATCCTTCAGACTACTTCATGTAAATATCTTCTTTTAGATATCCATTAATAAATGCACTCTTCACATCCATATGGTGCACTTCCCAGTGCTTAGATGCGGAAGTTGCCAAAACTAGGCGTATAGAATCCATCTTTGCAACCGGTGCAAAGATCTCGGTGAAGTCCACTCCTTGGACTTGGGAGAATCCTTTTGCAACCAAACTAGCCTTGTATTTGCAGGTTGAGCCATCTATAGCAACCTTTGTGCGGTAGACCCATTTTCATTGGACTAATTTCCTCCCAGGTGGAAGAGAAACTAGCTCCCATGTAGCATTTTTCTGAAGAGAACTGTACTCTTCATCCATGGCGGTTTTCCATCTCGGATCTCAATGGGAATGATAGTATGATTTGCAATTTGAACCTATCATAAAAAAAAAATTCATATAGTAAAGGATCATAAAATGAAAGAGCCATACCTGCTCTTTGAAACTCTGCTCGAGTTCTCCTTG
This sequence comes from Larix kaempferi, assembly GCA_027924585.1. Classification (NCBI taxonomy): domain Eukaryota; kingdom Viridiplantae; phylum Streptophyta; class Pinopsida; order Pinales; family Pinaceae; genus Larix; species Larix kaempferi. Next base: position 4,329,169 of record BSBM01000680.1, on the reverse strand, counting down.
GATCGGTACGATTTCCAATGTTAGAACCAATAGATTGGAGAGTATTTTGGGCCCACTTTGGAAACTGTTGGGGCTGATCTAGATCCACATCTAAACCTGATATTTCATGTTCATTGAAATATGATAAAACATCATAAATATCAGAACACAAACTATCATCATCTTCTTCCGAATATTCTTCTTGTGGAGGCGGCAATTCAACTGTTTCTTCGTCGACTAGTTTTAGATCTTGAAGCGATTCTTCAAATCTTACACTTTGCTCGATGAATATATTTTTGTATCTGATATCCATGAGTTTGTAGCCTCTAGATTCTTCAGCATATCCAATGAGGATGCACTTAGTACTTTGCGGATCCAAATATTTTCTCTTCTCAGTCAGAGTTCTAGCCCATGTAGTTGAGCCAAAAACCCTAAGATTGGACACATCAGGTTTGTGACCCGTATAGGCTTTGAAAGGAGTAGTAAATTTCATGAATGAGTGTGGAAATATATTTTTAATGTATGCAGCAACATTCATAGCCTCAACCCAAATATTTGCAGCCAAACCCTTTGACTGAAGAATACAAGTTGTCATTTCTTTCAGTGATCGGTTCTTCCTTTCCACTACACCGTTTTGTTGAGGTGTGTAGGGAAAAGTGTGCTGGATCTAAACTCCATTTTCTACAAAAAGTTGCAGCAGTTCTGATTTTATATATTCACCTCCATTATCATATCTAATAGATTTTATCTTGCTTTCGGTGGGAGTCTCAACAGAAGCCTTGAAAATCTTGAATTTTTCTAGCACTTCTGACTTGTTTTTTAGAAAGAAGACCCATGTGAATCTGGAGAAGTCGTCAATAAATGTAAGAACATACCTTCATCCATTCATGTATGTATGTGGTAGCAGACCGTTGATATCAGAATGAATCATCCCCAAAATACAAGAAGCTCTGCTAGCTTTTCCTTGGTCAAACTTGTGCTCGGGGTGCTTCCCAATGATGCAACCCTTGCATATTCCTTTCGAGGATTTGGTCTTCGGAAGGCCATCAACCATGGATTTATTTTGCAGCAACCACAAATATTTATAATATTTATAATGTGGATGGAGATGGTGCTGTTGGATTCCAATGAATAAAAAGAATCTTTGTTTGCAACCATGTGATTCGAAGCTCCTGAATCTATGAGAAGAGTTGTGTAATTTAAAACACTAGCCATGAGTGCATGACCTCTTTCTATATGATCATTGTTGTCCTTCACCCTTCTGCCATCAGGAAGAACAATGTTTTTTTTCTCCAAGAGAAGGGCCATCTGATCTATGGTCTTCTTCATGCATGAGCTTTCAAGATGAAAGCCCTTACTTCAATAAGAACATTTAGTCTTCTCTTTTCCATTTTGTTTGTTTTTTCTTGAACCGGATGGTTCATGTGACTGATTTGTCTTCTCCTTCTACTTTGGATGATCAAGCTTTGGCTTCTCTTTCTTTTTCTTCCCTTTTCCATTCGTAGCTTTGGATCCTATAGAAAAAAGGGATTGATCTTTGGAGTGAATGGACCCATTTGAACAAGCTTATCATGCTCTTTTGTTAAGGACTCAATGAAGGCATCAAGGTAGTCATCTTCCAATTAGGAATTGTGAGCTTTCCCGTATTGAAAGTGGAAACAAAAACCAAATAATTTTTTCCTTGCTTTCTAAGGATGGATAGAATCAATTGGTTATCTTCCTTTTCCACTCCACATTGCTTCAATAGAATTACCAAGTGCTTAAACTTAGTGAAGAAGTCATTGATGGTCTCGAAATTCTCAGGATTGAATGCAATCAGCTCATTTTCTAGCTGACACGATCACATTTCATCCTGCTTTCCAAAGAGAATGACAAGTTGATCCCATGCCTCTTTCGGATTAGCCAATCCAGTATGATGGAAAAGAAGATCCTTAGAAATGTTGAGACAAAGGAAACCATAAGCTTCATCAAGCTTATTGAAGTATTTTTCCTTCTCTACTGGAGATGTAGCTTCGACTTCTATGCCCATGGTGACTCTATAGAAGCCCTTAGAGTGGAATATTATATCCATGTCATCCTTCCACTGATAATAGTTGAAGGAAGTGAGAAGATTTGATGAAGAAGTGTCCATCTTCAAGAAGAGCGAATGCATTAGGAGGAGGAGAGAACCTGCAAATCACAAAACAAACAAGAACCTTTAGGTCAACAACCTGCACTTTTCAAGTTGCATCACACTTTACATAGGAGATCAAGCAAGCTTGAAAATCCAATGATCAATATACAAGAATTATGTGGAAATTCTTGGCTTCTGGTGCAGAATTGGAAAAAATAGTTGCAAGTGCAAAATATGCATGCAGTGCATAATCACTGGTGCAGAATCACCAGTGCAGAATAGTTGGCTTGTCCACGGGCATACATAATATACGTAATATTACGTAATATTGCTTGAATATACGTAATATTACGTAATATTGCTTGAATATACGTAATATTGCATCCATGGGCATTTCAATAAGTAAAGCTTGAGAGATGGGATTTGAATGTGTAGCTCACTATGTGTCCTCATTGCTTAGAGGGGATGGGCATTAATCCATACTGGATTTGTGACAGTTTTTTTGTGTTTGTTGAAACGGAATATTCCATAGCTCGATCTTCTCTCCTCTCAAGTCCAAAAGAAGGGATATCCATCTGCGGCCCACTGTCTTGCAAAAGACTTCAGCACACCTTCACACACAAATACTACCTATTCAAACCCAATTATGGCATCACACACTGTCAAATTAATACCACCTTCACATACCAAGTTACACCCATTCAAACATCTTGATACCTAATTCCAACCCATGCCCAATATTTATAGTTTTATATAGCTTGAGTGTGCCTAACTATTAAGAGCATGTGTGTTCCTCCTTAGGTTCAGATTTGGAGAGGGGTAGGGTATGTACATCTCCATAGACTTTAGCACTCAAATTGTTGTGTGAATGGAGGTCACTTGTTCCCACAACAAAGGGGATCCATACACCAATTTGGTGTATGGCTTGCCCATGCCCTCAAAATTAGATTATTATTATTATTATTATCCATAAACCTCATTATACTAAGAAATGCATTATTTCTTCTTTTTTCTAGTTTTAAACCTCTAATTATGAAGTTTGTGATAGTAATAATAATCTATTTTTATGATCACAACCTAACTAGACACCATTTTGGTGTATGTGACCCGCTTGTTTGTGGCACAAAAACCCCCTCGATAAAGCGATTTAAGTGCTAAAATTTACGAAAGTGTACAAACCCTACCTCCTTAAGATTTGGAGCTATAATATTTTCTTTAATAAACCCATATCAAAATTAGACATACATTGATTTTATTTACAAAATAATACCCTTTCACTTTCGTAAAAATAAAATTTAAAATTTGTTATTTAAGGTTCTTCAAAATTTGCAAATGCTAAACAGATTCGATTCTAAATCACTACCAAAATTTTTAAATTTTAAGGAAAATCGCGTAGGAAAAATCTTAAAAGCTAGAATAATAAAAATTTAAATATATTAAATAAAATTATCCCTGATTAAATTTTTAATTTATTTTGGATTTAAATATTATATTTTAAATTAAAATCCATTAAATTGCTTTATACATTGAATTTTGACCCTTCTCTGCGGGTGCAATATTCCAATTTTCATGGAGATATATACCAAAGCAAAATTATCGAGCCGACCCTTCTCTCCGGATGCAATATTCCAATTTTTAAGGAGATATATACCAAATTAAAATGATCGAGGAGGTTATAAATTTAGGATGTTATAAATCAACAATTTTGTGTGTTTTGATAACATTATTTTTCTGACATGAATCTGTAGAGATCGCATAATCTATATACGCGTTTCTGGGTTATTTCGCAGGATAATCGAGGCGAGGAAATATTTAATTTCGCAAAATATTCTACTTGGGAAATTTTTAATACCTGGCTCACGTCAAATTTGTGTACACTCGGAGATCTGCTGTGTTTGTGTGAGAATGCAGAAATCACAAAATGTCTCCAGGAATGTGTATGAGTTCAAGATTGTCGAGAATAAAGTTCGAATGGAAGAGCTGGAAGTCCAAAAGCTGGCAGAAGATCTTGAGGCAACTTTAAAGCTCACCAGATCGCAGAGCAAATTCAGAACCCAATTGTCTCAGAAATCCGTCACCAAAAAATCGATCACCAAACCCGTCCGCAGATCCAAAACCCGATCTGCTCGAAAATCGGTAAGTGGAAGCAATCCCAGTCATCCCAACATAACAAGAGACTTACAGGAAAATGGTGGGGGAATACAGGCAAATTCTCGACTACACCAACGTTTTCCTGCTAATTTGCAGCTGCCCAAATTCATGACAAGCTTTTTGACCGAGCACTCTAACTGCCATTTTTGCAGAAGGGAGAAGGTCTGCGAGGAAAAAGATTGTGAACGTTGTGTCAATGGAGTCGTTGGAAAGGCTTGCATAGGAAAAACAGATTGCTCTGTGTGCCATTCAAATACTGGTGTGTTTTGTAGAAGATGCTTGAAATTGCGTTACGGGGAAGATCTTGAGACGGTGCGGGAAAATAAGAATTGGATGTGTCCACATTGTTCAGAGGAGAGAGGTATTAAGCCATACTGGATTTGTAACAGTTTTGTTTGCTTGGTGATACGTAAAATTCCATCCATAAACACAGGCATTTCAATAAGAAAAGCCCAAGAGATGGGATTTGAATGTGTAGCTGACTATGTGTCCTCATTGCTTAGAGGGGAGCAAGATTTCCATATGAAATAAACTCTGAGAAAATTCGACGTTAGGGTTGCCTATTGGGTCATATTAGGTCATAGGTAGACGTTACGTTTGTCTATTAGATGTTCATTTTTCTTGAAAGGGTTGTGTATTAGACGTTAATTTTCTGGCATAGACAGGTAGGTCATAGATAGACATCGATGGATAATGGTTGAATTTCAGTAATTTGTGGCCATGGCCAGAAGAGTGGAATTTTGTTTAGTTGCTTTTTTCTTCTAATGCCTTTGGCTACTGGTAAATCGCAATTTTTAAAGAGTCTTGGTATGCTTTGTGTTTTTGGGCTTACTTATTTGTTTACAGAATGTCATTTATCTTTTAACAATGACTTTTTTAGATTGGAAGTGGAAGTTTGTTTGAAGCTTTGTAACTGTGTAAGAAAAATGATGCATGGTAACATTTGTTTGATAACAGTTGAGATTTATAGTTATAAAGTTTTTTTAAATAATTCTAGAATATCTATCATGTTATGTAATTATTATTTTGATCAAAATTCTTTATATTGATTTTAAAATTGAAGTGATTATTTAGTTTTGAGTTTAGCCTACAATTTTGTAGATCTTGGAGTAATGAGTGATTATATGTTTTGGACTCAAGGTTATTGGAACTTTGTTATAGATTATTCTTGATATCTTCTTTTCAAAGAGTTGACTTTTGTGTATGTAGGTCTCTTTTAAAAGTTCCCTTCATGTTTTCAAATTTCTTTTTTAGTTAAACTAGGATATTTCCACAAATTTCTTTTTTAGTTAAACTAAGATATTTCCTTTGAATGTTTGGAATTATTCGTTAGTTACCATATTCATAATGTAATTTCTGCTTAGAAATGTGTATTCAAGGATTGTTACTCTTTGGCTAAGTTTTGAAGACCCAAATTCCACTTCTTCGTGGATGAGCCTTCCAAAAGTTTAGGGAATAGAATTTTTTTCACCATCACTTTCCATGTGATATGACTGTTACATTTTGTAGTTATTTTCCATTTTTTTTATCTATGACACCTTTGGAATCACCCTAGGTTAATATTCCGATCAAAATTTATGCAAATTTTAAATTCACATGGATTTAAAAACTCTAGTTTGTAGATTGTGTTACTAGCTAATCTTTATCCTAAAGTATCTCTGAAATTTTCGTCCATCTTATTCTAAAATATTTGTTTTTAGTAGTGTAATATCAATTATTTCCAATTTCAAATGTTTGACCAAATTCTAATGTTCCAAGAGAAAATTATGGTAACTTCCACAAAACTTTTTGTTTTTGCCTCTCGGGTGAATGAACTTATACAATCTTGAACACTTGAAAACTTATTTTGGAGGTATGAATGTAAATATGCTATACATATGAGATAACAATTCATCTCTCACATACTTATTTACAAACAAGTTATAAACTATATAAGGAATTCTAAGGTTTCTAGTATTGTAAATTAGGAATCCCTAAGCACGGTATTTTTTAAGGATTCGAATATTATACTTAAGTATAGTATCCTAGGCGATTATTTTGGATTGAAAAAAACATGTATATAGATAGTTAGGCGAATATTAAATATGGAACATACAATTTACTACTAAAACGTGTATTTTGGCGAATATTATGATAAAAAAACATATTTTATGTAAATATAAGCGATATTGGAAACTAAAAATGACCAAATAATGAATTTATTTTTTGAAAAATAACTAATTCACAAAATTTCGCCCTTAAAAATTACCCTATCCCTAACTATTGTTTGTATTGATGATAGGTGTATAAAACCATTACACTAGGAGTGCACAACCATAAATAATAGTTCCTCTTAATTGATGGTAGGTGTGCACAACAATTGGTCCAAAATCATTTATAGTTCCACTTGCCATAAATAAATGAAACCCTTCTATGAATTTATGGCATGACCATGATGTTCATTAAAAAGTATAAAAAATGACCAATGTTTCTTAATGGTAAGTTAAATAGCTTATTAGTGAGAAGAATATTAGATTTATTTAATATTTTATATCTTAAATATTATTAAACTATGTTTTTTCACAATAACATTTATTGGATTCTACTTGAGATTTATATTTCTAAAATTCTTCTTTAATTATCTAGAATGTCTATGCTATGGGATTAATAGTATCAAACTTTTTTATATTAATCTTGGGATTGAAGTGTTTATTTATTGTTGAGTTGAATTCACAATTATGTGGATCTTGGAGTAATGAGTGATTAGATGTCTTGGACTCAAGGTTAGTGTTCTATGAGTGTGCTAGAATTTTCATGATTTGAACTCCCCCATCTCTCTCTTTTTATCTTCTTCTCAAGGAGTTGAGTTTTGTGTATGTAGGTTCCTTTCAAAAGTGCCCTCTCATATTTTCAAAGCTTTTTAAAGTCAAACTTGGATATTTCCATTGAATGTTTGGAATTATTCCTCTCTTAACATATTCATGATATTACTTTTTCTTAGAAATGTAGTTTCAAGTTTTTCTACTTTTTCACTAAGTTTGAACACCCAAATTCCACTTCTTCATGTTCTTCTTGTTTAATAAGTGAGTCTTCATGAAGTTTAATAGAGTACAATTTTTTCCACCATAGTTTTCCATGTGAGCCCACTATTACTTTATTTTTTGTAAAACACATTTTTCGTCACCCTAGATAAATTTACCTTTAATTTTTTTCAAATTTCCATATCTTGAAATTTCTATTTTTAAAATTTTGATCCCTCTGATTCTCAAAGTTTTGTTTGTATTTGTTTTGTATTACTACTCTCAAATGCCAATTTTTTACTAAATTCTATTGTTCCAAGAGAAATTTATGGTAACTTACACAAAAATTGTTGTTTTTGTCTCGTTTAGAAGAGGCACTTGCAGTTCTACATCTTGGCACATGTATGTTTTTTTTCCACTGGAGATATTTTTACTAGAAATACAATGGTCCATTTGGTTTCTCATGCAATATGTGGTACTCAGTTTTGAACTCTCAAGTTTTCTATATAATATTTTTAACCAAAACACTTGTTTGAGATTAGGTTTTTTACTAGTAAGAAACCCAAACTTTTAGGGAGTGTAGCTTCGAAACTATAGCAATACAAGACTTGAAATTTTTCCACATGTAGTATGCAATGTCTCCTCTGGCTACAAAAGAAATTGTTTGATGAATGTCCCAAAAACAAAGTTATAGATAAAATGGCTCTAATGACAAATGCACAATATAATTTGATAATGGTTTAATTTTAGTAATTTTTGGCCATGGCAAGAAGAGTGGAATTTTGTTGAGTTGTTTTTTTCTTTTAATGCCTTTGGCTACTATTAAATCACAATTTTTTAAAGAGTTTGGTATGCTTTATGTTTTTTGGGCCTATTATTTTTTTACATAATCCTATTTATCTTTTAAAATTGATTTTATTTTAGATTGGAGGTGGAAGTTTGTTTGAAGCTTTGTAACTATGTAAGAAAAATGATGCATGGTAACATTTATTGGATTCCAATTGAGATTTATACTTTTAAAGTTTTTCTGTAATAATTATAGAATATCTATCATGTTATGCAATTATTATTTTGATCAAAATTCTTTATATTGATTTTGAGATTGAAGTGGTTATTTAGTTTTGAGTTGAACTCATAATTTGAACTTGGAGTAATGAGTGATTATATGCCTTTGATCTTATTCTTCTTATCCTATTCATAATGTTATTTCTTCTTAGAAGTGTAGTTTCAAGGATTGATACTCTTTGTCTAAGCTTGGACAACCCAAATTCTACTTTTTCATGGAGTCTTGTGTAATGGATGACCCTTTCAAAAGCTTAATAAATATAATTGTTTCCACCATCTCTTACCATGTGAGCTCACTATTACTTATACTAGTTATTCTTTATTTTTTATGGAAATTTCAAATTCATGTACCTTTAAAAACCCTAGTTTTTAGATTGTCTTGCTAGTTAATCTTTCTTCTAAAATACCTCTGAAAATTATGGTAACTTTGTAGGGACCTGTGTTCTGGGTGAAGAAATTTCAAAATATTAAAAGCATAATATAACCAATATAGTGCATAATCATTATAAAATTTGCAATTTCAAGGACTAACAAGTATACACATAATAATCAAGCTTGATACTATAGGTTGAATCTATTGCAGAGGAGTTGTTGTTGTCCCGATCACCTCCTAGCCCTTATCGGTTTATCAAAGACCCCTTGGTTGACCTCCCTACCATATCGGGGGTACTCTTCTTTCCCCTAAACCCCCGAGCAATTTGGGGTCATAAGAACATACAATGCCATGGCTTTCTGTTGGGATCTCCCAATCCCTGGTCAAGCTATAAATCCAACTCCAAGGAACCACACTTTTAATCCAATTCTCTATTACGCTTCCCGTCAAACACTAGGGATCAAGAGAGCCCTCTCTCCCTCTCCTCCCTTTCTTTTATAATCAAAACTTGTATGCCAAGTGTCTCCTCATGAACAAATATTCTTTTAATTTAATAATTCTCTAATATTTATTCTCATCGATCATGTGTCACTTTAACTTAAGTGTGCACCTAATCTCCCTAAATCAATGGAAAGTAGGTGTAGTGGTCTCTACATGAGTTTTTGTTATGTTTTGCTCCACAATTTATTCATTCAATATTCTTTCTCATTCATAATTTTTCTAGTAAAGATGGACATATATCTATTCTAAATTTTCTCTTTTTCTAAAGCTTAGAAAATTAATAAAATAAAATATTCTCTTATCAAATTTTCTAAATTTCTATATGCCTCTTTAATCATATATGCACTGTTTTTCTAAACGCTAAAAGTGAGAAATATTCTTTTCATGCATAATTAATTTAATGCAATTTATATGTCAAGTACATAATTTGCAATTTGTCCCTTCATGCATAACTAATTTAATGCAATTTCTATATGCCAAATACATGGGTGTTCGTTTTGACTTTCTTTTCTTTATTCGTCTTGGTACCACATCGTCGGGTCCTTTTGAATTTATTTCCTTAATCGTCTAGGTACCACATCATTGGTTCCTTCTAACTTTTTTTCTTAATCATCTAGGTACCACATCGTCGGGTCCTTCCGACAACTTCCTTTTTCTCTGGTGGGGAGTACTGTGTAGCGATCAGGGAATCTTTATTGCAATATCTCACCTACACTTCCTTGGAGACTAAGGGAAGCTGGGGGATAAGGTTCTCCTTATCGCGCACCCCTCAACTCATCGTACGCCACCAAGCCGTTATGGCCTCGGTCGTACGGCACATGCTTCCCCAGGTTAGATGAAACGATTTCCGACCCATTCGTGGAGTGCTAATTAAGAGTCGACATTACGTCGTCGTACCCCTATGTATGTTTCTCGCTCTTACGACCCCTGTTTTTCCATTGTGATTCAGTTGATAAATCATTTTACCTGCCACTACACACAATCAAGGCACACATTAGTAGTGCTGCACTATAAAAAAATCCTTCATTGCATTTATGGGGTACATCATCATAATCTCTCAGTCAGTCGAGCATATATCATTCAATCACTTCTATTTCATAATATCTCAGTGAGTCGAGCATATATCATTCAATCATTTCTATATCATAATCTCTCAGTTAGTTGAGCATATACATTGTTCAGTCATCATTCATTCTGCTAATCATTAAGCAAAGCATTTATTCATCTATTGTTTTTAAGAAAAGTATCCATTTCTATAAGTGTCATTCAATCATTTCAAATATTCATAGGACCATTTTAGTGAATTTTATTTGGTTGGGTTACTAGGCAAGTGTCTTCAAGTATACAAGTAGTCAATGTACTGAGGTGGGGGTAACATACAACCCCTCTTATTAAAAATTCATCCTCGTCGGTCGCATACTCTTGCCTTCCATGCTTTCGCAAAATCCTCGTTAGTCGCATACTTTGTCTTTATCGACTCTATTCCTGTTGAACTGTCACCATGTTCAGCAATGCAACTCTTCTACTCAGCGTGTCAGCAACCTTGTTCGACTTGCTCGACCTATGTCTCAACATGAACGTATATCCCTGTAGGAACTCGACCCATTTCATGTGCCACTGATTTAACTTCGACTAAGTATTCAGGTACCTTAGCGCTTGGTGATCTATGTACAACAAAAATTCCTTGGGAAACGTAATAGTGCCTCCACTTCTTCAATGCTTGGACAGTAGCATAAAATTTTGGGTCATAGAACGAATATTTCTGCTTTGCAACATCCGATTTTCCACTGAAAAATAAAATTGGTCGGCCCTCCTTGATCAACACTGCTCCAATTTCTATTCCACTTGCGTCGCAATCAACCTGGAAAACTTTGTAGAAATATGGGAGCGCCAACACTGGGCTCTCAGTGACCTTTTCCTTCAACTTGTCGAAAGATCGATGGGAAGCTTCTGTCCACTTGAACTCCCCTTTGCACATGCACTCCGTCAATGGTGCGCAAATTCGACTGAATCCCCTGATGAAGTTCCTATAGAAAGTGGCAAGTCGTTTTAAACTCCTCACTCCAGTCGCGCTTGTCGGTACAGGCCAATCCAATATCGCCTTCACCTTTTTTGGGTCCATCACCAACCCTTTACTCGAGATTACAAATCCCAAGTACACCAGTTCTTCCTTCATGAAGAAACACTTTTGTAGGTTCACCATCAGCTTCTATTCCTACAACTTCTGCAATACCTATCGAATGTGCCTTAAGTATTCCGTCCTGGTTCAACTTAAATTCAGAATGTCATCTAGATAGACTATGACAAACTTTCCCAAGAATGGTTACAGTACTTCATTCATTAATCACATGAATGTACTGGGTGCATTAGTCAATCCAAATGGCGTGACTAACCACTCATATAGCCCCTCCTTTGCCTTGAATGTTGTCTTCCATTCATCTCCTTCTATAACCCAAATCTAGTGACAACCGGTCTTCAAGCCTATCTTCGTGAAGTAATTCGCTCCACTCAAACAATCCATCAAGTCGTCTATTCTCGGCAATGGAAACCGATACTTGATCATGATCTTGTTCATAGCTTTGGAGTCTGTACACATCCTCCATTCTCCACCTTTCTTCGGTGCTAATACTGTTGGTACCGTGCAGGGACTCAGACTCTCTCTGATCAACCCTCTTCCCAAAAAATCCTAGACCTGTCGATTGAGTTCTCGACCTTCTGTCGGACTCATCCTATGCGGTGCTTTGTTTGGCAGACTCAACCCTGGAATCAAGTCGATCTAATGGGATATGATACTTGAAGGAGTCAATCCTGTCGGTGTCTCATCGAATACTATGCTCTTAAACTCTTTGAGCATCTTTTCGATTTCGAACGGAATTTTCTCCTTGATTGTCAACTTCTCGACACATGGTCCCTTCAAAATGATAGCATAACACCCTGATTCTTTTTCCTCCTCCGCAAGGAATTCTTTCACTGGACACATCAGCACTCGCTTCTCCCAAAAGTTGCTCTCGCCATGCTTACCATCAGTTTTCTCCTTCGATTTCGGCTTAAGAGTCCTCTTCACGCCATTTTTCCACACTATGACTATGTTGGCTCGACCATCATTGTAGTGCTCTGGTTTTTACAGCAGAGCACTATGTAAAATTTCAGATTTAATTTTCTACGTTTTAACTTTATCAGTTTATGGAAGTAAATTTCTAAGAATTACTATGTGCCTAAATAATATTTAGTGTACTGTTTCGTAATTTAAATAAAACAAACATATCGTTATTTTCTTTTCAACTATCATATTCCAGCATAAGAATAGGTTTCACAAATTAGTAAATCAGTAAATAGCAAGTTATGCATGTTTTACAGTAAGATTTTAGCATAATAATCAAATAACGTAAATGACAAGGAAATTACCTGATGCTGATGCTAACCGTAGGTTGTATAACCTCTTAGACAGCCAAATTGAAGTGTCCACCCTACCGACCAGCTATTATCTTGCTGGCCCTTGGAAATCAAAGGATTTCCAAGCCCCCGAGCCCACAATCTGATAATCCCGAGAGCAGTCTTTCCCTCTGTTCTCAAAATCTTTCTGTTCTCCAAACTTCTGTTCTCCCAACTTCTGTCCTCAAAACTCCTTTTCTTCCCCCAATCAAAAAAAAACCTCCATCTTTCTCCAAGCTCTCCCCCTCTATATAATTTCCCTTCCTCGAGAATATCTTGGGCTTACTCCACCGCCCAAAAATCCCCCTCTCGAGCCCCTCAACATTTACTCCTATTACCAGTTCAGTCATACACGGTTCTTTATAAAAAAGTATAATTAATTACTCTCATGGAAAAATTAGTTGGTTTTGGATTGACGGTCGTAAATATTTATTACGGTGGGGATTATCACCCAAAGGTTATCCATTCGGAACAAGTTTCATTAAATACAAGTCTATCCGCCATCCTTGATATTTTAATGTTATTAATGTAATTAATAAAATATTATATAATTAATTGCCCCTTGTCAACTTGGACATGATGTGTCTTAATGATCCACCTTATCCGTTGAGGCTACTTAGCTTGAGGTTTAAATTCCAAGATTAACATTGAATAATTAAATATCCATTTTCCATCACATCACGTTTATTCCAAAAATGATTATCTTATTATGGCTAACTTTTGAAATGGAATTAATCACACAATATTAATTTATAAATCAATATTTTAAATCTTACTTATATTGCATTTGTTACGATAGGGATATAAATGTTGCTGGAATATCATTTATTAATTAATAATAATAATTAAATCACCCTTTGACAATAATAAAAGGTGAATCAATCATAGTATTCTTAATTATTTGTTTATCACATGGGTACCCTATCATCAACATAGCATCCCTGTTCTTATAAACAAAGCACTTGTGAGGGCTTAAACAATTTTACTAATTAATTAGACACTATCATTACCCTATTCACAACAGTTCTTCTATGAAAATGTTAACTGACGATGCTTGTCTTAGTTTATTATTACAATGTTTTCATATAATTACTAATTCACTTATTTACACATTGACAACCTAGCCATTCATTACCTAAGTTGATTGATGTATCCTTAACTGAGTTATCTATGACATTTATACTACTATTCAAGCATGACAAGTATGTTATACACCAGTAATATTGTACACGTACAAGGTGTGCATGCATGGCCAGTGTATGCACATGTCGGACATGTACTATAAACAAACCCCATTCCGCCTATGCATACTTGCTAACTAACAATAGTATCTACCCCCATGCAGAAGAGCAAGCATAATCTATAGTATAATTACTTTAACATCCTCGGTTATTTAAAAGTTAACCCTTTACGATTTAACATCATTGTCTTTATGTTTACATTAGTTTAATCAATCAAGTACAGGAAGGGTGCCTACTTCCACTAACTCGGAATCAAGGAATACTAAACCCCCAACAGTGCTAACTAACACATCCTCCCATCATAACCTACGTCCAGCATCCTCCCTATCCTTCCTCTGCTAGTACAACAGTGGATGTCAGACTCACCGATCTGACCACATAGAACTTGAGAGCGATAGCGTCGGCTGAACAGCGGACCTATCCTCCCCTAGCAGGCATCCGACAATCGTCATCACAACAACATGGGGAGCGTGTCTCAGCACGGCCCTCCCACGACCTCGGGTCTCATGGAAACATAGGGTGGGAAACACCTCCATCCCTCTCAACATACTGGGCCTACGCCCTTATCAACTCATACTTGCTGCTATCGGGATTATCAGTTTGTGTTATCGTATCCTCATTTTGGCTGCTAAGGTTTGCTGTATGAACATGTTTTTCCTTTCCAATATATATCAGATCAAGTAACTGGCTATCCCATAGCCCCTGTGTCCTGTAGGTTAGTGTTTTGCAAAATACAATTTATAGAAAGCATTTTCCATTGATCGCCAATTGATCCATGTTATCATTTTATTTCATGTAACCTTTTAGCTCATCATAGATGCGTATGACATATAACATTTCAGCAATTCATATAAGAAGATGGTATCCACGTACCGAATCGTATATTTCACATTTCATTAAGGAAAACATATAAACATATACTGCAATCGTAAAATAAGGAAATCATATGATAATCATGACATCATAATCGCATAACCTAGTAACATCATAATCATGGTGAAATCATAAAACAGAGTAACATCATATAATGAGGTCCAATATAGTTTACTCAGTCGAGCTGAGTTCAACAGAATATAAGAAAATAAATTATCGCATGTCTAGTTGATAAATATGCCTAATCAAAATATGGGGCGTTACATACACCCACCCTTCGGGAAACTTCGTCCCGAAGTTTGGTCAAATTGATGCGGGAAAATTTTCGATGCATAGTCTCTGCATTCTCCCAGGTAGCAGACCCTGGGCTATAATTGTCCTACTGGACCTTAACTTGGTCCATGCTGCTATAGTTTTCACATTTGCTTCTAGTTTAATGTTAATATTTATCTCAATGATGCAAATCTCTAATAAATTTATATTGTTTTATGTTTCTTTGTTTTCCTTGGGTCGGTTATAGGTTAGTAATTGATGCTATCTTTCTCTTTCTTCCAACCAAGTTTAGTGCAATATTGAAATAGACACAATCTTCACACTAATTTGGTAGCTACATGTTGTCATTCATTGTGATTATCACTGCATATATTTAGTATATCTTCTTACTACATTTAGAACATATATGAACTCCACGCAACAACCTATGTATACTAACATGTACCCCTCATTATATATATATATATATATACTATTTCCTCAATTTCTACCCCTTATATATATAGGTATCCATGTTCCACATCATATATATATCATATTTCATCAAGGACGACAATTAAACATACACTGTGAGCATGAAAGAAAATGAATCTCATGATAACAACAACATCATAACTGCCTATCATAATAACATTATGAGAATAGTAACATATTAACATCGTAATCATAGTACCAATGTAGCATAGTAACATTATCACCATAGTATCAACACATAATCAAGTCTAATGTACCAAAAATATAGTTTACTTAGTCTAGCTGATTCCAACATCAACTAAGTGAATAAAGTACAGTAGGTCTAACTAAAAAGCATGACTAGTCAGAATATAGGGTGTTACATACACCTAACCTTCGGGAAACTTCGTCATTGCATCAAATATATCTAATATGGTTATGATTTCTATAGAATTACTTTATCATGCTTATAGGGTATTTTGTTAATTATTTTTACATTGCTCTCATTTGCACTCAAGGTCATTTACTATATAAAATAGGAGTCACTACCAAGTTGGAGACATCCTCCCCTGTCCTTATGTCTTTTATTAGTTATAGTTAATACATTTGCTATTAATATTTACTCTTCCTAAGTGTTTATGATAAATTTACCATTTAATACAAGGTTCTTATCTAACCATTTTGCCAAATTCTTATATTCTCGACTAGCACCTATATTGATTTAAGTTATTTCTTCAATTTGATTATCACTCTAGCTCCTTCAAGATCTCCCTCTAACTAAGCCTTCATGGAAGTCCAACACCAAAGTGAACCGCCACATGTTGACCATGTGGATTTTGCAACTATTTTAATTTACGACCATTAATTGTTTCTGGTTTAACATATAGAAAATGCCCCCTTGGGTGAGCATAAAATAAATAAAATGATATATGACTATCTTCTCGAGGTTAATATTTTAACCTAACCACAAGTTTATATGCTCGTAAGGTTGTGAACACTATTATTTAATTTATGCACTATCCACAATCATATCTCAACAAATTAAACAAATTAAAGTTCACGTATTTCTTAGCAATTAAAATTAAATAGCATTGATAAACTAAGATGTTTACTATCCAAAATCCTCACTTCTATTTTATTAAGCATAGTTCACTATTATACAATTATACAATAGATCAATAACTACGCTCATTCAAACAATTCCATGTGTTAGTCACTTTGATAGTTCGATCATTATTTCATAATACTATAACCATCAATTGTGTTCTTATGTCTAATAACATATAAATCCCTTTCACAATGGTTAGTCATGTAAAAGTTTAGTATGCAATACAATAGAGATCACGCCTTTTAAAAGTTATGTGCAAAACTATTTAATTTATTTACCATTTGCAACCTCAATCTTTAATTATAACTTAATCATCATTGGGTAGAATCCTCTCAAGAAATTTTAAAGTATAGTACAAAATATTCATGTATATAGTGATCAATTATATAGTTTATCTTCTATTTACCGTGAAATAATCAAGCTTAAGGGACAAGGTTACTCCAAGGTTACCGTGAACTAGTCTTGCCAGAGCCATACTTCATTCTATTAATTAAAATTTCCATTTAATAATAGGATATTTACTTTTAATGATAAAGGGTCTTGACGCGTTTTAATTAAATCTTTATAACTAGATTGCTACTCATCGGCAGATCCCATCTTCAATCCCTCATCGTCTACCTCCTCCTCCAACGTTGGCTGCGACTCCGCTGTCTGCAGTCTGCTAGACGTCAACGATTGCTATGTCGGCGGTTTCCTCTACACGGTCTCCTACGGCGATAGCTCCCACACTGGATCTTCGCCACAGAGACAGTGGTGTTCGGTACAACGTCGGTCTGCAATGAGGCCCTCGGCTGCAGCCATGACAACGTCGACCTTTCTGTCAGGGCCGTGGGGCTTCTTGGTCTCGGAGCCGGGCCGTTGTCCTTCCCCTCCTAACTCGGCACTCAGATGGGCCGTGCCTTATCCTACTGCACTCTTGAATTCTGGCCGGAGTCCTCAGGCACTCTTGAATTCGAGCCGGAGCCCATCCCCATCTGATTGATTTTCACGTTGCTGCAGACGAATCCCTAACTCCCGACCATCTACGAATCCTTCTCTCGATTTTTGTGCATCTGTAGATGAAAACCTAACTCCGTGAGGAACGCTTTCGTCGCCGGCACCCGAAAACTTCCAAGAGCATATTGAACCTTTTTTTTCAACTATCCATAAGAATGTTTTCTCCAACTATTCATCCGCTAGAGAGATTGCTTGACACTGCTGCTTTTATCCGGCTTGTGCATATCCAATGGTATGATTCAATACAATTTTTTTAAAATTGCCTTTTTAGACATTTTTAGACTACTTGATATTTTTATCGGCCGCGGGCATTTCCGAGAGCTAGATTCAATCCAATATTTTTAAATTGCTTTTGTTTGCACTGCGATTAGGTAGAATTGGTTATATTTGGAGATTGTACAACGACAGTTCTCCAACTTTTAGTATTTATTCAATTTTTAAATTTAAATTTATTTCCACCTGTCGTACTTAAGATTATTATCGGTAGTTTTTCAACGACTATTTTTATTCAAATTTTAAAAATTTATGAATCCTTGATGCATCCATTGCATGACTTTGCATGACTTGGGGAAGAGAACCGTTTAATTTGTTGGGTTAACCAGTCGTATAGCCGATGCACACTATAGCTAGCAATTCAATGTTTGCCCATCTTGAAAATTCATGTTGTCGTAAGGGAGAGTGAAAATTCATTTAATATTGGATCTTACTCCATTTTAATTAGATATTCATTTTTAGAAATATACAAATGTTATAACAATATTTCATATTTTAATATGATTTTAAATATTAAATATTATTTCTTTTAAAAAGATTTTTTAAAAATAATTGAAAAAATTTATATAAGAATTTTACAATGATGAATGGAAAAAGATAAAGTTAAAGAATCGTTAAAATTAAAATTAAATCTTTTACAAATTGTGATGCACAACTTCACTATGTTTTACGACGGATTTATTTTTCATTAACCTACATCACATCTTAACATTTTTTTATTTATGTTTTCTTCCACATATAAAATAATAATAAAAAATTTATATATTATATTAATGTATATATATTTATATATATATAGAATTTTTAATCTATTATATTATATAACTTTTTTAAATTTCTATTTATTTAATTTCTATTAATGTTTATGTAAAATTATAAAAAAATAAATAAGAAATTTTTTTTTTTTTTTTTTTTAATTTTGAATTTGGTAATAAAGCTTGAATAATGGGATCCATTAAAAAAGATGAATTTCTTCTTCAGCCACGCGCCAGCCTTTCCTTAACCTCTCCTCCTTCTCGTCACTCCCTCCTAGCTCCACCTCCACCCAGCACCAAGCACCAACCCTAGCCTGCTGCTCCACGAGGCTGCAGGCCTCGAGGCCACCCACTCGACCTTCTCTCTCCACGCGGCACGCAGCCTTTATTTCCCACGCGTCCCTGACTTGCCCTCGGATCCCCATCCTTTCACCTCCATGGAAGCCTATGGTTCAAGGGCGCCCACCTGAGGGTCTCGTGCATGCTTGCCATGTGCCGGTGTGCATGCTACCAGGTGGATTCTGGCGAGGAGCCCCAGAGGAAGGCGATCTTCTTTATATCAAGTCTCCACCTACCTCGCGCGCGCGTGAACTCTCATTTCTTCTCCTGCTTTACTGGGTTTTGTTCTGCGTTACAAGCATGGTCATGAGGATCGACACATGAAGAGCAATTCGAAAAGCTCAAGCGCTGGGATTAAGATATTAGTTGGGCGTTTGGTAGGTTGTGAGGAATGAAGAATTTGAATTGAAGAATTTCCAATCGCTACAAGGGAATGGCGTCTTCATCGGACTCATGGGTGAAGGAATTCAACGAGGCATCAAAACTCGCAGATGACAAAAACGCGAGATTAGGGGAGCGCAGTTCATTGCCTCCGACCGGGCCTGAAACGCAGCGTCATCTGTCAGCAATTAGGTGTAAGATCACCATCCTCGGTACCAGGCTTGACACCTTGGAAAATCTTCTTCCCAAGCTTCCTTCTCGCATGCACACGCCTTGTTGTCCCGCCCATTGCTGGCTCACAAAATTACCTCTTCTTACTTGTTTAAGCTCGCCAAGCTGTGACTTGATTTCGACGGATCGATACAAGTTTTGTTGGTTTAGATCGAAGTGCAGTGTGAAGGTCACAATTATTTTTCTGCACACGTCAAACAGTTAACGTGACTAGGGATTTGGCCAACATTTGGTGCTTTGACATGGAGGGGACTATTTTTACTCCGTGCTTGGAGGTCCTACCTAATGTGAAGTCTGCCGATGGTGATATACAGACAAAGCCATTCTTGGATGCCTGCCGGCTTGTGTTTCCTGTGATCGACAAGTTTGGCGCTGCTATGGCACTTGTGAAATCTGACATTGGTGGCAACATTTCGAGATTGGGTCTCGGTGGAAAAGCTTGCGAGCTGGGAACGCTCTCGGTGCTGAGCGCATGGGATTAGGTCTAGAGCGTGTGGCTGTTAAGTACATGGGGTTTCCTCCCACGGCTAAAATGTTTATTGATCGACCTGCATTTCTGGGCATCCTCCACTGAATCGCAGGTGGCAGAAAATCCACCCATAGCAGGCATCTCAAACCCTCCAAATTCTTTAATTTTGTTCAGTTCTCGTTTCACTACTGGCAGCGGATTGCAGCTTAAAATGTGTGATAATTGTTTTAATCTAATAAAATAATTAATTCTTGATATTTGCCCCTGCACTAAATAAACTGTATTTTATGTTCTGATAAATTATTTTCCTTATCCGTGCTAAAATTTTATGACTTGTACCAGGGGTTTTTGTTTTTGTTTTTTACACAGTATGTGGCCCATCTTCGACTCGGTGGCTGGCTGCTGGTAACGCTCGGCTTTTTTTTTTTTTTTTTAACCTGCATGTTTAATGTACTTGGCATATCTCGGCTATGTACGCTGTCATTTTCAGGGTGAACGTCGTCGGTCGAGTCCCTCCGGGTCCTTGCTCCTTTCCCGTAAGATGTGGGCAGGTGCAGCTTTAAGTGAATGCATCCAGAAGGCGTACTGTGTAATAATATGGGGAACGCGTTCTTTCTTTACAGAAAGGTCAGTATATATCTCCTAGCGGCAAGCTAAACCAAGAGGTGGGTGCTTCTTGGCCACCATGTTCCCATGCACGAGCCGATCACAGAATAATCCAAGTCATTCACTGCACAAGCGACTCACTTCGCGTAGAAGCCGTTCACAGCAGCACATAAAAGCCATTCAAAGAAAGAGCCGCGCAATCCTCACATAAAAACATTCACTTAAGCCGCCGTTCCCACTGCACAAATAAAGCCGTTCTATACTTATACGAGCAAGGTGAGATTATTCCTTTGTGTTTATCAATGAGGAAGAGATGCTCACATTGTCTATTTCTAAACCCTAATGTTCATTTGTCAATCATTTCATTCTTTTTAACTTTTGTATAGATCGGTGTGATTCCTTTGTTGCAAATTTGTCATCTCCACCAATGTTCCAGTGCGCGATTATCAATGTTTCTTATCTGCTAAGAATGCCACTAATGTATTCAACATTGAAACAAACCTTGCTATTGATCGTGCTTTTTATTCTAGGGTTCCCTCCTTCGGCATGGTAATCAATCTTCACATAGGATACAATGTGTCTTTTTATTATATGTTGCAGAGCGAACCCTGTCTAGTTTAATACCTGAGTTCTGACCAGTTAAAAGTATGAATGATGTCTAGACTTCGAAACTATGGATGGCTCATTAAATTAGTTATAGTTTCTTTGATTCCTAGATAATCCATATTGATGAGTTAATCCGAGCCTGAACTCGATTCTTGTTTAAAGGCTTAGTTTATCTATAAGTTTAGATAAATCGCCTGGTATCCGAGTTTGAACCTGAACTCTGCTATTATTTATTTTATTTTTTTATTTTTTATTTTTATTTTTTTGACCTCGTAAAAGTGTAGCCTTAAACCGAGCTTCATCTCTATAAAATAGGGATAGCAACCTGCGTTAGATTTAGACCGAGCTTTTTCAAGATAAGTAGGTTTAGACTATAAATTCAAAAACAAAAACAAAAAATTATATTATTCTGCATAAATCTATATTTGTTTTTCAATAGTTAGTAAATAGATTAACCATGAATTTCCAGAAAGCTGCATACATTGCAGAAATTTTTTTTTTTTCTTTTCAATTCTTGATCCTTCTATAAAATAAGACAGTGATAAAACAATTATGTATTTCTAATGTACAGTAAGCAAATTTCAGTTCTTTCTATGAAATCTAAGACCCAATATTTTTATATGAAAACAAAATTAGACAGTAATATTTAAACAGTAAGAACCTATAGGAAATTTGCATTTGTTTTTCAATATAACCCTCTGATTCTGTTAAACTGAGCCAATTTGCTCAAAATAGCTCAATATTTTGTCGGCAACAACTATTAATTTCTAGATAAAGCTCTTTTGTTTTTGTTGTAATTTCAATTAAATTTTCTTCTCTTATTTTTTTTCTGTTAATGGATTCCCATCACTCGCCAAGATCTTGGCAACAGTAGTCGGAAATAGAACGGAAGGGGATAAATTGATGGAAGCCATAAATAATTTGCATTTGTTTAGTGGTAGATTTAACTATATAAAGAATGAAAATATAAATATATATATATATATATATTTTTAATGTAATCGTTGTTATCGTTGTGCAGGTACCTTGAAAGATGACTATGGCTGGAGGTCAAGTAGGTAAATTATCAAGTAAATTTTTTTAGGTGAAGCATGAATAGGCCTGTAGGTTCAAGAGTCTGAACAAAGGCTCTGATACCATCTGTAGTGCTCTGGTTTTTACAGCAGAGCACTATGTAAAATTTCAGATTTAATTTTCTACGTTTTAACTTTATCAGTTTATGGAAGTAAATTTCTAAGAATTACTATGTGCCTAAATAATATTTAGTGTACTGTTTCGTAATTTAAATAAAACAAACATATCGTTATTTTCTTTTCAACTATCATATTCCAGCATAAGAATAGGTTTCACAAATTAGTAAATCAGTAAATAGCAAGTTATGCATGTTTTACAGTAAGATTTTAGCATAATAATCAAATAACGTAAATGACAAGGAAATTACCTGATGCTGATGCTAACCGTAGGTTGTATAACCTCTTAGACATCCAAATTGAAGTGTCCACCCTACCGACCAGCTATTATCTTGCTGGCCCTTGGAAATCAAAGGATTTCCAAGCCCCCGAGCCCACAATCTGATAATCCCGAGAGCAGTCTTTCCCTCTGTTCTCAAAATCTTTCTGTTCTCCAAACTTCTGTTCTCCCAACTTCTGTCCTCAAAACTCCTTTTCTTCCCCCAATCAAAAAAAAACCTCCATCTTTCTCCAAGCTCTCCCCCTCTATATAATTTCCCTTCCTCGAGAATATCTTGGGCTTACTCCACCGCCCCAAAATCCCCCTCTCGAGCCCCTCAACATTTACTCCTATTACCAGTTCAGTCATACACGGTTCTTTATAAAAAAGTATAATTAATTACTCTCATGGAAAAATTAGTTGGTTTTGGATTGACGGTCGTAAATATTTATTACGGTGGGGATTATCACCCAAAGGTTATCCATTCGGAACAAGTTTCATTAAATACAAGTCTATCCGCCATCCTTGATATTTTAATGTTATTAATGTAATTAATAAAATATTATATAATTAATTGCCCCTTGTCAACTTGGACATGATGTGTCTTAATGATCCACCTTATCCGTTGAGGCTACTTAGCTTGAGGTTTAAATTCCAAGATTAACATTGAATAATTAAATATCCATTTTCCATCACATCACGTTTATTCCAAAAATGATTATCTTATTATGGCTAACTTTTGAAATGGAATTAATCACACAATATTAATTTATAAATCAATATTTTAAATCTTACTTATATTGCATTTGTTACGATAGGGATATAAATGTTGCTGGAATATCATTTATTAATTAATAATAATAATTAAATCACCCTTTGACAATAATAAAAGGTGAATCAATCATAGTATTCTTAATTATTTGTTTATCACATGGGTACCCTATCATCAACATAGCATCCTTGTTCTTATAAACAAAGCACTTGTGAGGGCTTAAACAATTTTACTAATTAATTAGACACTATCATTACCCTATTCACAACAGTTCTTCTATGAAAATGTTAACTGACGATGCTTGTCTTAGTTTATTATTACAATGTTTTCATATAATTACTAATTCACTTATTTACACATTGACAACCTAGCCATTCATTACCTAAGTTGATTGATGTATCCTTAACTGAGTTATCTATGACATTTATACTACTATTCAAGCATGACAAGTATGTTATACACCAGTAATATTGTACACGTACAAGGTGTGCATGCATGGCTAGTGTATGCACATGTCGGACATGTACTATAAACAAACCCCATTCCGCCTATGCATACTTGCTAACTAACAATAGTATCTACCCCCATGCAGAAGAGCAAGCATAATCTATAGTATAATTACTTTAACATCCTCGGTTATTTAAAAGTTAACCCTTTACGATTTAACATCATTGTCTTTATGTTTACATTAGTTTAATCAATCAAGTACAGGAAGGGTGCCTACTTCCACTAACTCGGAATCAAGGAATACTAAACCCCCAACAGTGCTAACTAACACATCCTCCCATCATAACCTACGTCCAGCATCCTCCCTATCCTTCCTCTGCTAGTACAACAGTGGATGTCGGACTCACCGATCTGACCACATAGAACTTGAGAGCGATAGCGTCGGCTGAACAGCGGACCTATCCTCCCCTAGCAGGCATCCGACAATCGTCATCACAACAACATGGGGAGCGTGTCTCAGCACGGCCCTCCCACGACCTCGGGTCTCATGGAAACATAGGGTGGGAAACACCTCCATCCCTCTCAACATACTGGGCCTACGCCCTTATCAACTCATACTTGCTGCTATCGGGATTATCAGTTTGTGTTATCGTATCCTCATTTTGGCTGCTAAGGTTTGCTGTATGAACATGTTTTTCCTTTCCAATATATATCAGATCAAGTAATTGGCTATCCCATAGCCCCTGTGTCCTGTAGGTTAGTGTTTTGCAAAATACAATTTATAGAAAGCATTTTCCATTGATCGCCAATTGATCCATGTTATCATTTTATTTCATGTAACCTTTTAGCTCATCATAGATGCGTATGACATATAACATTTCAGCAATTCATATAAGAAGATGGTATCCACGTACCGAATCGTATATTTCACATTTCATTAAGGAAAACATATAAACATATACTGCAATCATAAAATAAGGAAATCATATGATAATCATGACATCATAATCGCATAACCTAGTAACATCATAATCATGGTGAAATCATAAAACAGAGTAACATCATATAATGAGGTCCAATATAGTTTACTCAGTCGAGCTGAGTTCAACAGAATATAAGAAAATAAATTATCGCATGTCTAGTTGATAAATATGCCTAATCAAAATATGGGGCGTTACAATCATAGATCATTTTCTGATCGTATTGCCATGGTCTCCCTAACAATAGATGGCACGTGTCCATTGGGATTACGTCACACAGTACACTATCCTCTAACTTCCTGAACTTGAAGTTAATTAGGCACTGTCTGGTCACCTTCAAATGGTGTCCTTTCTGCAACCATGAGATCTTGTACGGGTGTGGATGTTCCTGACATTTCAACTTTTCCTTCTCGATCACCTCTGTCGACACAATATTCTCAGTGCTTCCACCATCAGCTATGTCCTTGCAACGCCTTTCGCCGATTCACACTTTCGTTCAAAAGATCGCCTTCCGCTGTGTTGGTTCTTGCTCATTTTGCTGGTTGTCATGGCCCGAATTTTCTTCTTACCATCCTCACTGCTGTCGGATTTTGATTCCTCCCTCTTGTTGACTTGCTCATCTATTTGATGTTTGGGTTTTGATTCCTCTGTAGCATGTAGGTTCTCTGGGCATTCATATGCCTTGTGTCTTGCTCCACAACACTTATAACAAAATATGATTGGTCTGTTAGCTCCTTTTCTGTCGGATGGACCACCTCAACCATATGCACCTTAACCACGATTCTCAGACCATCGCATCGATTTTCTTGCGCTTTCTCCCTTGTCGATGTCCCTTCCGCATGTCGACTATCTTTGACAGTTTCCTTCCTGTAACTGCTACTTTGGACTTTCGCGGAAACAGTCCTCGCACCTCGGCTAGTCGTCCTACCTCTGGTCACTACGGATTTCCTCGACAATTTCTCTTCTTCCTTTAGAGCTAACTGGTAGGATTCACCCACTACTCTGAATCTTGACATTCTCAATTCATCCTGAATGGCATATTTCAAGCCGTTCACATACCTAGCGACAGCTTCTTCTCCTTTGTCGGTCTGGCCTAACCTTATCGACAATCTATAGAACTCTTCCATGTACTTCTTCATGGTCATCTCCTTTTGTCGAAAGTTCTGCAACTTCCTGAACAAGGAAATCACATAGTCATTTTGGCAAGAACTTTCCTTTCAGCTTGGCGACCATCCTGTCCCAAGAATTGATTTTCTCCATGCCCTTCTTGACTCTGTCAGCCCGTACATTGTCCCACAACAATGAGGCATGACCCTTCAACCTCAGACATGCAGTCTTAACCCGCTTATGATCCTCGATCTGATCGATGTTGAAGTATTTATCCATCTCTCTGAACCAGTTGATCAAATCTTCTGGATCCAGACTTCCCAAGTAGGTACGAACATCTATCTTTTCTCAACCTCTCATATCCATCAGAAGCTTGATGATTTTTTCTTCTGGTTCATCTCCTGCGGCTTCCCGATCTTCCACTTCTTTGACCTCCTCGTCATTGTGGTCCAGTGCATCAGGAATACAACCACAACTTTGTATTTCTTTGATCATTGCAACTTCATTTGTGAAAGTTCGCATTGTTCAGATGCACTCGTCGAACATTTCACGATCAACTGTGACTGCTACGCCATGTGCTCTTCGTCCTCGGACATGAACACCTCTATGAGCCATTTCCAACCTCGGTTGAAACTCCCACTCATCCAATCGCAACCAGACTTCAACAAGTCGTGCTCAACTCTACCCAACCTTAGCTATAGCTATTTAACGCACTTGCAAGCTTAATACTACTGACGTTATCCTTCAACTCTTGGGATTTTCTCTGCTCTGATACCAACTAACGCAAGGCAGGTTGGTATTGCTGCCTTTTTCCTCGACAGGATTCTCCTCCCGCTCTGATACCAATTGACGCAAGGGAACCTTAGGAATTTAAGGTTCTTTCTTAACAACACACACCACACACATGTTCACATAGACAAGATGCAAACAACATGCCAGAAGCTGGCTTATATTACTTCTCCGCATCAGATACAATGCAAACTACAAGGAAATGAAATAACTAACTAACTGTCGATCTTAGCTGTTACAACATAGAAGTAACTATGTGCTCTCTCAGTGTGTCGACCTCACCCTCTCATGGTTCACTGCGTAACTATGAGCTATGGCTCGATCTTCTCTGTGTTCAAAAGTTGTGTGACTGTTCTCTCCAATCTACAGAACTTCTCCCCGAACTCTGCTCTGCAACTCCAACACAATGAAACTTCTTCTCTTCTCTGCGCCTACACACACGCCTTCTACTCTGTTATTGTTGTTCCTGAGACCACTGCGATCCCCAAGACATGCATCCTCTATCAGCCGATACTTCCATGATCCTGCAGACCTACAACTATCAGCACCCCAACCATGCTGCACAGCCTCTGCCTGTGATGACATCTATCATGTCTTCAACCACCTGCAAAAACTGCCATTAAATTCCTTAGCAACCCCAAACTGTTTCCAATTACTCTCCTTGACTTCTACACGTCCTTCTGACAAGCTATAGTAAACCATCACATCAACCATACTAGATGTCAACTTCGACTCACCTGTTGGCTTCTTTCACAACTCAAGGCTTCGCCAGTCCACCCCTTCCTCTTCGCTTGGATCATGCCCAACCTATCAATATCGCAGTCTGACAACATGTCGACCTTACTGTGACTTTGCAGAAACTTGTCATCTATCGACATTCGCATGTTGACTATCGCTTGTTGTCTGTTCGTCTTGTCGTCTGTCAACCTCAACATGTTGACTCTCGACCTTTGCATTCATGTCAATTGCTTCGACAATTCCCTGCTTTACTTATTGGCTTCGACAAGTCAATCTACTTCACGCACCAGGGGTCGTCGGCACTCCCTCTGGTCGGTCTCCTCATGTCGATCAACTTCGACTGATCTTCCTATGCCTCAATGCTCCTGCATCACAGTCTGTCATCGTACCCCTATGTATGTTTCTCGTTCTTACAACCCGTATTTTTCCATTGTGAGTCAGTCAGTAAATCATTTTACCTGCCACTCCACACACTCAAGGCACACATCAGTAGTATTGCACTATAAAAATCCTTCATTGTATTTATAGGGTACATCATCATAATCTTCAGTCAGTCGACAATATATCATTCAATCACTTCTATTTCATAATCTCTCAGTCAGTCGAGCATATATCATTCAATCACTTCTATTTCATTATCTCTCAGTCAGTCGAGCATATATCATTCAATCATTTCTATATCATAATCTCTCAGTTAGTCGATCATATACATCATTCAGTCATCATTCATTCTGCTAATCATTAAGCAAAGCATTCATTCATTTATTGTTTTTAAGAAAAGTATCCATTTCTATAAGTGTCATTCAATCATTTCAAATATTCATAGGACCATTTTCCTAAATTTTATTCAGTCGAGTTACTACGCAACTGTCTTCAAGTCTACGGTCAGTCAATGTACTGAGGCGGGCATTACAAACTTCCAAAAAACTTATTGTTTTTGCCTCTTAGGGAAGTGAACTTATACAATTTTGAACATTATAAATAACTTATTTTGGAATTATGAATGTAGATATGTTATACATATGAGATAAAAACTCATCATTATCATACTTAAGAATTAATTATATAAAAATTAATTATATATATATATGTTATTCTAAGGTTTTTAGTATTTCATATTAGAAATCTATAACTACTTTCTATGTTGATGATAAATGTGTAAAACCATTACATTAGAAGCAGAACAATAACAATTTGTCCAAATTGTTTTCTTGTCACAATTTGTAAAACGCTTTTACGAATTTATGGCATGACCATGTTCTTCACTGAAAAGGTAAAAACTATGGTTGATGTTTCTTAATGGTAAATTAAATAATTTTTGTTGAGAAGAATACTCAATTTATTTAGATTCAATATCTTAAGTATTATTAAACTATTTTTATTAACAATAACAGTTCTTGAATTTAAGTTGAGATTTATATTTTTAAAACTTTTCTCTAATTATTTAGAATATATATGCTATGGGATTATTATTATCAAACATCATTAAATTGATCTTTGGATTGAGTGGTTATTTGGTCTCTAGTTGAACCCACAATTATATTGATCTTAGAGAAATGAGTGATTAGATGTCTGGGATTCAAGGCTATTGGAACTCCACCATCTTACTCTTGTTATCTTCTCAAGGAGTTGAAATTCGTGTATTGTAGGTGCTTTAAAACTTCATCTTTCATGTTTTCAAAGTTACCATATTCAGGATGTTACCTCTTATTATAAATGTGGTTTCAAGGTTTGGTACTCTTTCATTAAGATTGCACAATCCAAATTCCACTTCTTTATGTTATTTTTTTAATTGATGAGCCATGATTAAGTTTAATAGAAAGTATAATTGTTTCCATCATCTTTTTCCATGTGATCCCACTATTACATACTAGAGTTATTCTATAATTTTTTTTAATCTATAACAACTTTTAATTCATCCTAGATAAATATACCAATAAAAACTTATTCAAATTTCAAATTTGCATGCCTTAAAAAACCCTAGTCCAGCCAACCCCGTCCTTCAAGTATATCTAATGTTTTGGTCCCTCTGATTCTCAAAGTGTTGTCTATATTTATCTAATATTACTTCTCTCCCATGTCAAGGTTTGACCAAATTCTAATGTTCCAAGAGAAAGTTATGGTAACTTCCACAAAACTTGTTGTTTTGTCTCTTTTAGAAGAGTGAACTTGTACATCTTGGCACTCATATTATTTTTCTACTTATGATATTTTCACTAGAAACATAATGGCACATCTTATTTCTCATGCAATATGTGGTAATCAATTCTTAACTCTCAAGTTTCTCGTATAATAGTTTTACACAAAACACTTCGAAGCTATAGCAATATAGGACTTGAAATTATCCCACATGTAGAATGCAATGTGTCCTAAGGATACAAAAACAATTCTTTTCTAAAATGTCCCATAATATTTAAAACTAAGTATACCTAGTATAATAAGAGATAACAAGTACAATTACAATTAAAATTAAGCTTCTAAGCGACCAATAAAGAAAACAATAATATAATAATAGAAATTTTATGTCACGATATCAATGAGTTTTGTAGAAGATATCCTTTTATAGATGAATGGTTTCTTGTCATGTTTTTGTAGTAAAGAAAAAGTCACTCTAAAAATAAATAAATAAACGTACGTCTTACATAAAGTATAGATATATTTATATACAGATTTGACAAAAGCATTGCATTAGTTTTGTCATGTTTTTACTACATAGTTAATTTTTTAAGAGAACATAATTCAATTTAAAATTAAGAAAAAATATTTTCAAAAGATCTTAAAGACATTTCAATTTTTCAAGACCAAATGCAACAAATTAAAATTGATTTATGTGCTAGCCTAATTTGTAATAGAGAACCCAAATTTAAATATTAATAATATATGTAAAACTATAATATACTATAGCTCCCATCATCATGAAATAAACAACTAGACAACATAAAGAAACCCCATTGATATTGACCAAACACATTCTATAAAAAATAATTTAGTAAACAAGCAACAAAGTCTTTTAAGTACCTTCAACTACATTCCTAAGGGAATAATGCAATAAAATGGATGTAACTAAATACCCACTCGACAAAATAGAAAAGTCAATAGAATTTGTGAAAGGCACAACACTACATTAGGTTTTCATGTCAAATGTGGTTTTCATGTCATAATTATCATGGTAGATTAATAAATTTTAATGAGAAAATTGAAATTGAATGAATAATCTAAAATTTCTTAAAATTTTTTATCCAACATAAATTTTAATGATCTTCAAAGTTTTGAGGAGTTTAAATTATTGAACTTATGGCATAAAATGTGTATTCATGGGATATTAAATAATAATTCTAATTTCACTAAATATTAAAGAGTGTTGTTTAAAACTATTTTGGTTGAGTATCATCCAATACACATTTCAAATTAAAACACACTTACTTATAACTAATAACATATATGGATGGGCACAAAGTTGCTCCCTAAAACCATTGCAATGGTGTTGCACTAGCGGAGAAAAAATGAAGATGTGCACACACCTAATGAAGCATGCATGCACCTTTAAGTTTGGTACCGAATCGAGGTGCATGCGTGCTGCTCCGCGTGCACTTTTTTAGCGTGTACGCATCCAAGGGTGCGCATGTGCTCCTGTTAAACCAAATAAAAAAAGCGGGTAGAACGTTGTCTATTTCATTTCCAATCAAACAAGCTTCATTCACCCAACGCGTACTTGGTACGAGATCACCCCACTCACCCATTGCACACACTAACTCCATCAATCCATCTACTGAGTGATAATCCATTGCATTGGATAGGTAAGATCATTTTTTTGGTCATTTGATTGATTCTTTATTGTTTATTAAATTTTTAATAATTCCCAAATTAGTGGTTTGAAAGCTCCTCTCTTTCTCTTGATCACTAAGTTTTTTCATTTAGGGAATAACTCCTAGGTTTCCTACAAATTTACCATGTATCAGCCCATGACTTGTATACACGGCTAAAAAAGTCCCAATGGTTATTATATTCCTCATGTATTCCCACATAGAGAGAAAATGCACCTAGTAGATGCCAAGTGTTATGGTCCAAGACCTTTCCCATGGTCATAAAGACCTAGAAGCTTCTCTTAGGACCTTTGGGATACATTTCATCCTTTGACCGGTTCCATATCATAAGAACCAATTTTGGTGTTCAAAACCTCCAAATAGTGTCAATATCCTCACCAATAAGCTAAATATTCACAGCCATATCTAGTCCCTCAACACCGACACTTGGTGTTCATAACCTCCTAATCATATTTAAATATGCTCATATGGAGGCCAAATATCGCTCGATCCTATTTGTGTTGTGATTTGACACATCATTCTTGGTCCTAAATGAATAGAAGCCTTGTTTATGGCATAAGGCATATGTTTCCTCCATTGAACATGTTCATGGTCCCAAGGCCCATACCTAATGTACACAACCTACTTAGTTCAACAATCAAAGGCATAGGATACCTTTCAAAGGTCAATTGCTATTCTTTAAGGCATTAGACGTGGCTTGAGATGCTTAGAATTTATTCTTACAACCTAAGTCTAAAATTTTCTACCTTAATCATGTCCAAAGAACTCACATCCAAACTGAGTGCTTAAAAAATCCTAGTGGCTCACATTCCCCCCCTTGAAAATAATTATAACCTACGGAGTTATTGTGGTTGCAAGGATTTTTCCTACCATAAAAACTAATTAATGTTGTATATGTTGTCATTAGAATGTGTGCACCTTTGTAATGTGTCTATCACGTTCATAATGCATACTAATTATTCTTTTTATAAAAAAAAATGGAAACCAACCTTATTTTATGCAAACCAAAACTTACTTGTTTGTTATAGAATCATCTCTCTAAAACACTATGGTTCCAATACAAATTTTATAATGTTTTTTACAATTTTCTCTTCATGTTTTGTTGAGTTCTTATTGCATTTGGTCCTTATAAAGATGGGTAATTAACATAATCAAGAAGAAAAGTTTGACTGCGTCAATTTGTACATAAACAACATGCACATATACAAATATCTACACGTACATACACATATAAGACCATGCACATACACAATAAATAAACCCTACCTTGCAAAAGACAATGCTAATTTTGAGAAAGGTGGTCACTTCTAATATGAAGGCTCTGGGAGAGCGTGGCCCTCGTGAACACATCCACAATGGCCATATGCACGTGTGGGAGATGAAATAATCCAAGTCTGCTCATCGGTTTGGGTTCTGTGCCCCCGTAGCAAATCCTCAAAGTCTCCCTCAATGGCCACGAGGTGCCTAGAAAAAATGACCATAGCACCAAAATCGTCAATCCGGTCAGCAATCCATTGATAATAATGGATTCAATACGTTAGGTTTTTTCTATTCCCCCCCCCCCCCACCGTGCCTCAAACGCCCAGAAACGATGCGATTGTGCCATCTCCAGAACTAGGGTTTTGCTCATTGAAGGCCATGCCAATTTTGCACAAGGGTGTCATTTCTAATCCAAAGGATCCCGAGAGAGCATGGAAATTATGAACACATCCACAATGGCCATATGGACATGTGGGAGACGAAAGAATACAAGTCCACTCATCATTTTTTATTTAGTGCCCTCACAACAAATCCTCAATGTGTCCTTGAATGGCCACGAGGTGCCCAGAAAAAACACCAATAGCACCAAAAAAGTGACTCTGGCCGTGAATCCTTCGATTCTGATGGATACGGGACACTGGTTTTCTGGCATAAGAAATATCAGGCCAAGAATGTGTCAAGTATAGAAGACTTCCAATCAACTATCGATAAAGTGTCGAATCCACAAATGGTGTGGAATCACCATCCTCAAGTCTTATTGCCGAGAGGAATGGGAATGGTGTTGCCTTACAATCTGACATAATAAATTATTTTAGCAGGTATGAAGGTGATCCCATCAAATTTTTGAGCAATCTCTAACCCAAGGAATTGCTTCAACAAGCCCAAACCACTCATGTCAAAATCTAGATTTAAAGCAGTTTTTGTGTTGCCGATCGAAGCAAGATTGATTCTAGTTATTAAAAGGTCATCAACATAAAGGACAATGATCAGAAAATTACCTTAATGCTGCTATAGGTACACATTTGGATCTGATTTGCACCTAGAAAAATTCTGTGACAGAAGGAGGGAATCCATCTTTGCATACCAAGCTCTTGGGGCCTGTTTTAAACCATACAATGATTTCTTCAATCTGCACACTAATGTCGGATCTGGTTTGTATCCTTCGGGATGCTTCATGTAAATCTCTTCTTTTAGATCTCCATTAATAAATGAACTCTTCACATCTATATGGTGCACTTCCCAGTGCTTAGATGCGGAAGTTGCCAAAACTAGGCGGATAGAATCCATCTTTGCAACCGGTGCAAAGGTCTCGATGTAGTCCACTCCTTGGACTTGGGAGAAGCCTTTTGCAACCAAACCAGCCTTGTATTTGTAGGTTGATCCATATGCAGCAACCTTTGTGCAGTAGACCCATTTGCATTGGACTAATTTCCTCCCAGGTGGAAGAGAAAGTAGCTCCCATGTAGCATTTTTCTGAAGAGAACTGTACTCTTCATCCATGGCGGGTTTCCATCTCGGATATCGGTGGGAATGATAGTATGATTTGGGATCTGAACCTATCATCAAAAAAAAAAATTCAGATAGTAAAGGATCATAAAATGAAAGAGCCATACCTGCTCTTTAAAACTTTGCTCGAGTTCTCCTTGGATTGGCAGGATTTCCAATGTTAGAACCAACAGATTGGAGAGTATTTTGGGCCCACTTTGGAAATTGTTGGGGTTGATCTGGATCTGTATCTTAACCCGATATTTCATGTTCATCGACATCTGATAAAATATCATAAATATCAGAACACAAACTATCATCATCTTCTTCCGAATCTTCTTCTTGTGGAGGCGGCAATTCAACAGTTTCTTTGTTGACTAGTTTTAGATCTTGAAGTTGTTCTTCAAATCTTACACTTTTCTCGATGAATATATTTTTGTATCTGATATCCATGAATTTGTAACCTTTAGATTCTTTAGCATATCCAATGAGGATGCACTCAATACTTTGCGGTTCCAAATATTTTCTCTTCTTAGTCGGAATTCTAGCCCATGCAGTTGAGCCAAAAACCCTAAGATTGGACACATCAGGTTTGTGACGAGTATAGACTTCGAAAGGAGTAGTAAATTTCCCGGATGAGTGTGGAAATATATTTTTAATGTATGCAGCAACATTCAAAGCCTCATCCCAAATATTTGCAGCCAAACCCTTTGACTGAAGCATACAAGTTGTCATTTCTTTCAGTGATCGGTTCTTCCTTTCCACTACACCATTCTGTTGAGGTGTGTAGGGAATAGTGTGATGGATCTAAATTCCTTTTTCTACAAAAAGTTGCAGTAGCTCTAATTTTATATATTCACCTCCATTATCATATCTAGTATTATTTATCTTGCTCTCGGTGGCAGTCTCAACAGAAGCCTTGAAAATCTTGAATTTTTCTAGCACTTCTTACTTTTTTTTTAGAAAGAAGACCCATGTGAATCTGGAGAAGTCATCAATAAATGTCAGCACATACCTTGAGCCATTCATGGATGTATGTGGCAGCGGACCGCTGATATCAGAATGAATCATCCCCAAAATACAAGAACCTCTGCTAGCTTTTCCTCGGTCAAACTTGTGCTCGGGGTGCTTCCCAAGGATGCAACCCTTGCATATTCCTTTTGAGGATTTGCTCTTCGGAAGGCTATCAACCATGGATTTATTTTGCAGCAGCTGAAAATATTTATAATTTAGGTGTCCAAACCTCTCATGCCATAGCCTACTAACCTCATTTCCATGAGTCAGAAGAGCACTAGGATTTAAATGTGATAAAAAGTGAGAAAACTCATATGTTTTTGCAGCATGATTTGCCTTTCCTACTGCAACGAGCTTTCTGGTGGAAATATCATAAATTTCAACATCATGGGTGCTGAATACAACCTTCTTTGGTAAACTAGTGTGTGTCATTTGATACACAGAAAGTAGGTTCGTAGCTAGAGAAGGAACATAAAGAACATTTTGAAAATTGCCATGTTCTAAATGAATAGTACCTTTTCCTTTCAAATAAATTTGTGAGTCATCTCCCATGTGGATGGAGATGGTGTTGTTGGATTCCAATGAATAAAAAGAATCTTTGTTTTCATCCATGTGATTCGAAGCTCCTGAATCTATGAGAAGAGTTGTGGAATTTAAAACACTAGCCATGCGTGCATGACCTCTTTCTGTATGATCATTATTGTCATTCTTCCTTGTGCCATCAGGAAGAACAATGTTTTTTTTCTCCAAGAGAAGGGTCATCTTATCTATGGTCTTCTTCATGCATGAGCTTTCAGGATGAAATCCCTTACTGCAATAAGAACATTTAGTCTTCTCTTTTCCCTTTTTTTTGTCTTTTCTTGAACCGGATGGTTCATGTGACTGATTTGTCTTCTCCTTTTGCTTTGGATGATCAAGCTTTGGCTTCTCTTTCTTTTGCTTCCCTTTTCCATTCGTAGATTTGGATCCTCCAGCAAAAAGGGCCCGATCTTTGGAGTGAAAGGACCCCATTTGAACAAGCTTATCATGCTCTTTTGTTAAGGACTCAATGAAGGCATTCAAGGTAGTCATCTTCCAATTAGGAATTGTGAGCTTTCCCGTATTGAAAGTGGAAACAAAAACTGAATAATATTTTCCTTGCTTCGTAAGGATGAAAAGAATCAATTGCTTATCTTCCTTTTCCACTCCACATTGCTTCAATAGAATTACCAAGTGTTTAAATTTAGTGAAGAAGTCATTGATGGTCTCGAAATTCTCAGGATTGAGTGCAATCAACTCATTTTCTAGCTGACACGATCTCATTTCATCCTACTTTCCAAAGAGAATGACAAGTTGATCCCATGCCTCTTTTGGATTAGTCAATCTAGTAAGATGGAAAAGAAGATCCTTAGAAATGTTGAGACAAAGGAAGCCATAAGCTTCATCAAGCTTATTGAAGTATTTTTCCTTCTCTACTGGAGATGTAGCTTCAACTTTTAGGACCATGGTGACTCTGTAGAAGCCCTTAGAGTGCAATATTATATCCATATCATCCTTCCACTAATAATAGTTGAAGGGAGTGAGAATATTTGATGAAGAAGTGTCCATCTTCAAGAAGAGCGAATGCATTAGGAGGAGAAGAGAACCTGCAAATCACAAAACAAACAAGAATCTTTAGGTCGACAACCTACACTTTTCAAGTTGCATCACACTCGACATAGGAGATCAAGCAAGGTTGAACATCCAATGATCAATATACAAGAATTATGTGGAAACTCTTGGCTTCTGGTGTAGAATTGGAAAAAATAGTTGCAAGTGCAAAATATGCATGCAGTGCAGAATCACTGGTGCAGAATCACCAGTGCAGAATCACTAGTGCAGAATCACCAGTGCAGAATATGCATGCAATGCAAAATAGTTGGCTTGTCCACAGGAATATGTAATATACGTAATACTACGTAATATTGCATCCACGGGAATTTCAATAAGTAAAGCCCGAGAGATGGGATTTGAATGTGTAGCTGACTATGTGTCCTCATTGCTTAGAGGGGAGGAAGATTTCCATATGAAATAAACTCTGAGAATTGCGTTACGGGGAATAGATTGAGACGGTGCGGGAAAATAAGAGATGGATGTGTCCACATTGTTCAGAGGAGAGAGGTATTAAGCCATACTGGATTTGTAACAGCTGGATTTGCTCGAAGATACGTAATATTTCATCCAAACGCATTTCAATAAGTAAAGCCCGAGAGATGGGATTTGAATGTGTAGCTGACTATGTGTCCTCATTGCTTAGAGGGGATGGGCATTAATCCATACTGGATTTGTAATAGTTTTTTGTGTTTGTTGAAACGGAATATTCCATACCTCGGTCTTCTCTCCTCTCAAGTTCGAGAGAAGGGATATCCATCTGCGGCCCACTGTCTTGCTGATGTACTCAGGAAGCAAGATTTCCATATGAAATAAACTCTGAGAAAATTAGACGTTAGGGTTGTCTATTAGGTCATATTAGGTCATAAGTAGACGTTAGGGTTCTCTATTAGATGTTAATTTTTCTTGAAAGGGTTGTGTATAAAACGTTCGGTATACATCGATGGATAATGGTTTAATTTCAGTAATTTGTGGCAATGGCAAGGAGAGTGGAATTTTGTTGAGTTGTGTTTTTCTTTTAATGCCTTTCGCTACTATTAAATAAATCGTAATTTTTAAAGAGTTTGGTATGCCATTCATCTTTTAACAGAATGCCATTCATCTTTTAACATTGATTTTTTTAGAATGGAGTTGGAAGCTTGTTTGAAGCTTTGTAACTGTGTAAGAAAAATTATGCATGGTAACATTGGTTGGATTCCCGTTGAAATTTATATTTTTCAAATTTTTCTGTAATAATTCTAGAATATCTATCATGTTATGTAATTATTATTTTGATCAAGATTCTTTATATTGATTTTGAGATTGAAGTGGTTATTTAGTTTTGAGTTGAAAAACTTGGAGTAATGAGTGATTATATGCTTTGGACCTAAGGTTATTAGAACTGTACTATCTTATTCTTCTTATCATATTCATAATGCTATTGCTTCATAGAAATGTAGTTTTAATGATTGCTACTCTTTGGCTAAGTTTGGACAATCCAAATTCCACTTTTTCATGTTCTTATGTAATTGATGAGCTTTTCGAAAGCTTAGTAAATACAAAATTTTCCACTGTCTCTTACCATGTGAGCTTATTATTATTTATTCTATTTTTCTCTATATTTTATCTATGATAGTTTTGGAATCACCCTTGGTCAATATTCCAATTAAAATTTATAGACATTTCAAATGTACATAACTTTAGAAACCCTAGTTTTTAATTTGTCTTGCTAGTTAATCTTTTTTCTAAAATACCTCTAAAACATTATGGTAACTTCCACAAAACTTCTTGTTTTTTCCTCCTAGAGTGAACTCATACAATTCTAAACATTATAAAGAACTTATTTTAAGGTTATGAATATAGATATGTTATACATATGAGATAAAAACTCATCATTTTCATACTTTTATATATATATATATATATATATATATATAAAGGTTTTTAGTATTGTATATTAGAAATCTATAACTAGTATATATGTTGATGGTAAGTGGGTAAACCCATTACATTAGAAGTACAACAATAACAATTTGTCCAAAGGTAGGTCTAGTTCCACTCATCATAAATAAATAAAAATGTTTTTATGAATTTATGACATGACCATGTTCTTCATTGAAAAGGTAAAAACAAATTATTGATGTTTCTTAATGGTAAATTAAATACTTTTTTTAGCGGATGGTAAATTAGATACTTATTTAGATTTTATATCTGAAGTATTATTAAATTACTTTTTTTAACAATAACATTTCTTGAATTTAAGTTGAGATTTATATTTTAAATTTTTTCTTTAATTATTTAGAATATATATGCTATGAGATTATTATTATCAAACATCATCAAATTGATCTTGAGATTCAGTGGTTATTTGGTCTCTAGTTAAATCCACAATTATGTGGATCTTAGAGAAATGAGTGATTAGATGTCTTGGACTTTGGAACTCCATCATATTACTCTTGTTATCTTCTTCTCAAGGAGTTGAAATTTGTGTATGTCGATCCCTTTTAAAATTTCTTCTTTCATGTTTTCAAAGTTACCATATTCATGATGATACGTTTTCTTATAGATGTAGTTTCAAGGTTTGGTACTCTTTCATTAAGATTGGACAATCCAAATTCCACTTCTTCATGTTATTTTTTTTAATGGATGAGCCTTCATAAAGTTTAATTGCAAGTATATTTTTTCCATCATCTTTTTCCATGTGATCCCACTATTACATACTAGAGTTATTCTATATATTTTTTAATCTATGACACCTTTTAAATCATCCTAAATAAATATACCAATAAAACCTTGTTCAAATTTCAAATTTGCATGCCTTAAAACACCCTAGTTTGTAGCTTATCTTGCCAGTTAACCTCCCCCCTAAAGTATATCTAATGTTTTGGTCCCTCTGACTCTCAAAGCATTGTATGTATTGTCTAATATTACTTCTCTCCAATGTCAAAGGTTTCACCAAATTCTAATGTTCCAAGAGAAAGTTATGGTAACGTCCACAAAACTTGTTGTTTTTGTCTCTTTTAGAAGAGTGAACTTCTACATCTTGGCATTTGTATTTTTTTTCTACTTATGATATTTTTACTAGAAACACAATGGTCCACCTTATTTCTCATGCAATATGTGGTAGTCAACTCTGAACTCTCAAGTTTCCCATATAATAGTTTTACACAAAACACTTTGTCTATAAAAAATAATATATTAAACAAGAAACAAAGTATTGTATTATAAAATACTAAAAAAATCCTTCAACTACATTCCTAAGGGAATAATGCAATAAAATGGATGTAACTAAATACCCACTCACAATAGAGAAAAGTAAATAGAAATTGTGCCATGCACAACACTACATTAGGTTTTCATGTCATAGCTATCATGGTAGATAAATAAATTTTAATGAGAAAATTGGAATTGAATAAATAATCTAAAATTTATTAAAATTTATTATCCAAGATCAATTTTAATG
Organism: Larix kaempferi; assembly: GCA_027924585.1. Taxonomy (NCBI): domain Eukaryota; kingdom Viridiplantae; phylum Streptophyta; class Pinopsida; order Pinales; family Pinaceae; genus Larix; species Larix kaempferi. Next base: position 4,289,016 of record BSBM01000680.1, on the reverse strand, counting down.
ATCTTTTTGAACTTATGACATAAAATGTGATTTCATGGGATATTAAATAATAACTCTAATTTCACTAAATATTAAGGAGTGTTGTTTAAAATCGTTTTGTTGAATATCACCCAATACACATTTCGAATTAAAACACACTTACTTTACAGTAATAACATATATACATCCATTTTCTCCATGACGTGTTTGAAACCTTGTTTTTAGTGTTACCGCTAGCATGGTGACATGACACAGTCACCATGACACAACCTTTATAATATTATACTTCACACATAGTTGCTAGAATAGAATTCACATGACCTTCACACATATAGGATTCCTATTATAAACTCAAGTGAACTCTTATATTACAAATATCAAAATTTATTATTCTTGTTTCCTTTGGCATGTTGACGATTATTTATCATCCTTGACCTTGGTATTTTACATGTCACTTCATGACCTACCTTTTTGAGAATTACTTATTAGTTTATAGATTTGTTCAACCTTTCTAACAAGATTCTCTCTTTTCCTCTTAGCAAATCACCACTACCATGTTTGTGTAGATGAGATCCTCTATACCATAGATCTTGTCTATGTTATTGAAATTTTCTTCATAGGGTTGTTTTATTACATCAATATTGTTCTTATTTTAGAATTGGATAGAAGGTGCTAGGATAAATATGTTTTTAATTACAAAAATCCTTCAAATGGGTAGGATTCATTGATACTAGTATATTCTTAGTTGTGTCCATTAAATCTATTGATAGGATTTAACCTATTAACTTCCTTGCATTTAAAAAACCGTGGATTAGTCATTATTGGATCAACTTAATGGGATTAGCATCTATACCTTCATTAGAGGGATTAACATTTACTTAGATTGCTTCCAACTAATATAATTTTATAATTTTATTGTCTTCCATCTATTCCATAATGTTACCTTTAGGTATGTAGTTGGATGGCTCTCCACCCTGCAATTTGGATTATTGAAATGTTTTTTGTTTCTAAACTATGGAGTGAAAGGATTAGTTTTCTTGATCAATCAATAGAGATGTGCTTGAGCTGTGTCTTGACTTGAAACATGGGCCATGCGCCATGATGAAGAAAGTTGGGGTGAAGAGGGGCCACATGGAAAAATATGGCCTTGGCCACTATTCTAATCAATCAAGGAAATGAATGGTTGCTTCTAACACTATTATTTGTATATATCTATATTAACATTCCAATCTCAGTTACAAAAGCATGTTTCAAAATTTTCTCGTAGTGTTTTATTGTATTTTATTGTAGATTTGTAGGAGTGTGGAAGTGACAACAATTGTCGCTTGTGATGGAGGATTCTTACGATAATAAATATTCTTAGAACCTTGCCAAACCTATGTTGCTTGGACAATCAAATCCTACTAAAGGGGATATCTCTCGTTGAATTAACATCCCTCTTGCTTCGATGGTTAGCCAGATAATGAACCCAACTAATGAATTTCCTCTCGAAGATCAAAATTTGGGTGTTCTCAACCAAAATATTAGGGTTTATTAGAATGACATAATTTAAGAGAAAGACATTTCAAGACCTTGTCGTTTTCTAAGGAGTTTGATCAGTTTTAGTTCTCTCCAAACCCATTTTGATGATCTCCCAAGGTTTGTTCATGTTTTTACTTAGTGGATATGTGAATGTGACTTGTTAAAACCAAATGGTGTCCAAATAATTTTATTGAATATCATAAATATTTAAAGATGATTTGGTTATGGTTTTATTGAATTGTGGTGTTTTATGTCTTGGATAGGGAAAGACTCATCCTTTCTCTCCAAACTCTTCATTTATTCAACTTTCAAGAAATATCTTAATACAATTTTAAGATGCAACATTTGCATCAAGGCATTTTCTTGGTCGAATGATGAGAGTCAGAGGGAGAGATGGTTATTCAATCTGTCCAATGATGGGGTCATTTTAACAAGGAGATGGAGTTACACATTTAGAAATTGATTCTTTAGCTTTCTTTGTAATATCGATGAGGGATTCAAGCTTCATTATTAACTGTGAAATTATCTCCAATATAATAAACACAATGATGTGGAAAATATATATTCACTTTGGAAAACCCTAGAAGTGTTTCTCTATTCTGATGTCAAATTGGAAACACATGCAAGTTGGCATTATCAACTCTATGAAAATACTTAGTTCACTTACATGACCTATTCCAAGTTATTTAATGAGGGTGATATTGGTCAGCAATGATGAAATATGATGGGTAAATTGTTGTCATTTGCCATTTTACATGTCAAAATATTGCCACTTCATAAAATTAAATGTCAATTTTTATTTCTTTTTTTTGTAATAGGGAAATCGACAACGGGGATTAGGATGGTACTCGCGTGACATGGGATGCAGGGATCCAATATTGCTACCACTATACCCCTAGGTGCATCCACAGGGATTGAACCATGGCACACAGGTAAGTTCATGGGGATTCGAACATGTGACCTTCCATTTACAATCGATTACAACTTCTCATCTTTACCACTTGAGTTGCACCACATGGGCCATGTGAATTTTAATTCCACCCGTCATTTTAAAGTGCATTTTTATTTTTTTACATGTCTGTAATATATATATCCCAATCCTATATATATATATATATATATATATATATATATGCATGTATGTATGTATGTTTCGATGAAAAAGTTAGATTGTCCTATGCGGACTTACATTATCCTGTCCTACCTTCCAGGATTCATTACATTCTAGTTAGCCCACAACCTTACAATCTACTTATCTCAAAATACATACAAAACTTGGCACTCGACCTTACAATCCAGTCTTATATTTTTGTTTCATCTTCAAGTCATCAAGAAATGATCCATTACTTTCCCGTCTCTGTGACAATAAATTCTTCTATGGATAAAAGAAAGTCTTATTGGATATTAAAGAGTTCCCTAGCAACAAAATCCAATACAGAAAACTAACAAATGGTTACTAATATTCTTTATAGATCTATGGATATAATACCAATGGAAAGAAATAGAGAGAAGAATTAGATGTCTTACCTCTTCTTAGAGTTTGTCCTGCTGCTCCAACCTCCAAGCTTGATGTCCAAACTCCAAAGGTTGAATATAACCTGTCAAAGATTACACAAACTCCTTTCCAAAGATATTAATTATGAAATAGATCTATATAATTGTCATGTCCCCACTTTTACATCACCATGGAGTTTCATGCACCATCCCTAGTGATCCTTGATCAGTACCCTAATACATCTATCCCCATGGGTCCTAGTGACATTTCAACATTAATTAATAAAAAATGGGCAAATTTTGGTTTAGTCACCCATGTAAATTAAATAAATAAAGGTGGGTCATAATTGCGTTATTTATTAATATTAAATAGAATTTGGATAAATTTATTGATGCTCATGTGGCTAGGAAATGCATTAGGATAAGGTGGGCCTCAAATACTTGCTTTCCAAAAGATGGTAGCTTGAAGAAACTTAGAGCAAATCAAGAAAGCCACTAAAAACATGGATGACATCCCAAAAGTAGGAAACTCATAAACGTAGAAGGCGTGCATAAAGGAAGGAAAGTACACATAAGAAGAAATAAGAATAAAAGCAACCAAACACACTAAAAAAAGAAGATAAAATCCAGTGAAAAGCAGAAAAAGCAGAGGAAAAGCGTAAAGTAGAAAACAATCAGGCTAAAGCAAGAAAGGTTGCACAAAGCAACTAATTGTCAAATTGACTAAGGATGGCACTTGGATGAGGTAGGGACCACATACCACGACTTTAATGAATTTCCTAAGAAGCTATAGAGTCTATAAAAAATGGAGAGAGAGCACGATTAACATATTTTGACAGTTTAACTATTCACTAGTATAAAATGAGAAATTAATGACTAAAAAAATTACTAAAATTCGACTATAAACGACTATTTTTTAGTCGGTCACTAATAGTATCCGATTTCCACTGTCATATCTCTAGTCGTATTTCACTAGTCATTAATTGGTTGACTTATTAGTCATTGATTTAGTCATTGATATTCACTGATTAAGTCATTGATTTAGTCATTGATACTCACTGATTTAGTCACTGATTTATTCATTGACATTAGTCATTGATTGTCACAATTAATGACCAAATATATGACTATATAAACTACTAGATGATAACATATTAATGACTAAGCTAAATACGACTAAACGTTAGTCACACTATAAGATACTGGAAATTAGCTACTAATAGTCGTATATATGTGAATTTAGTTGTTTTCTTAGTCACTAATTTATGATAGGGTACGGAGGAATCAAACCACCAATCTCCTGCCTATAATTAGGCAGATGCTCTACCATTGAGCTAGCACCCTTTAAGAAGTTGTTATTGTTTGACAATGATTATATTCAAACAAATTTTGCATGGGAACAATATCTGAGTCAGTCGAACACGGACAAGTCATATGGTAATGCTGCCACAAGTAAAGAGGCAAACAATAATAGAATATGGTTGAAGGTTCAATCCATACGAAACAAAAATTTCAAATAAATAAATGATGGGCATGAGTATTTATAATTTTATATGATTGCAACATGCAAACTTCTGGATACAATTCACTTGGGCATGAATATCTTGAGCATATTGATAGATATGCTCAATATGATTGCAAGATTTTATAGCCTAGAAGCCTAGAGCCTGACCAAAATTGTTATGAAGAAGGGTTAGTGATGTCAATGCATGCAACCCATAAATGAAAATGTCTAGGTTCGGGAACTGAAAATGGCATAATCATTGACATTGTTGTTCTATGGAGATAAGACATACAAGAAATTGTTTAGGAATAACAAGTAGAGTGTGGTATGTAGTTCTTTAATGCCCCTTTTCAAATGAAATCAATGAGGTTTATCAAATTTGACGTTAAAATATCTGAGTCACTAGAACAGAGACAAGTCATACATTAATGCCGACACAAGTAAACAAGCAAACGATAATAGAATATAGATGAAGGTTCGATACATATGCAACAAAATTTTCAAATAAAGACATGATAGGCATGAGTATTTATATGCTTGCAAAATACAAACTTCTATATACAATTCACTTGGCCATAAAAATTTGCGAGTTCATCTACAGTGTTGATTTCAAAACAATGAATCGACAAGGTATATAGTTACAACACTCTATCATGACCTAAAAAAACTAGTATTTTCCCAATGTTATATCAGCTATGCCCAATAAAATAGACAATAGGAATGTGTCTCAAACTAACAATATTACCAATAGTCGCGACATGTAATTTGAATTATGTATCACCACTTAACTTTATCATAAAACAACAGGATCATAGAAAAAGTAGAATTTCAATCAGATTCATTAGGATTTTCCGGCACAAGTTTACACCATTACACACAATTAAAATTAGGGAGTCAAACAAACATCTAACATCAAAATTGTATAATATAGGCGCTAGTTAAAGGTTGGAAAACATCATAACAAAAAAGTGCACTTGTTCTTTATCGCAGTAGCCATGGTCATGAAAGCCTGCTCCAAATTTGTTGCATTCTTCGCACTTGTCTCCAAAAATGGAATGAAAATCTCATCAGCAAATGCCTTGAAGAACAAAATACACAAAGCATGTCAAGAAAAATGTAGACTGAAAAGTGACAAAAAAAACTAACCCTTGAGATTAATAAAAAAAGAATCTACAAGCCAATTCAACAAACTTAAGACCACAAACTGCCATAGTGTTGCAATTAACAAAAAACAGAGCACCAACAACTTCAAGGCGCACTCATATTTAAATCCTCATCAAGTTAAAGACGATGATGCATACAATGAAACACATAGCAGTGCACATGATGCCAAAGCTACTCAGCATTTAACATTACCTTGGTTCTAACATAATTAATGGCTTTATTAGAAGTCAAATCACATTTGTTTCCAACAATCAACTTGTTGACATTCTCACTCACATAGCGATCAATCTCATTCAGCCATTGTTTCACATTATTGAAACTCTCCTAATCGTTAACATCATAAACAACCTACCAACAGAAGAAAAATATCATTATAAAGCCATAAATTTAAATAAATAATGGAATATACCAAGGATACCAACAATCAACAGCTACTCAGCATTTAACATTACCTTGGCTGTATCATAATCAATAACTTTATTTGCAGTCAAATCACATTTGTTTCCAACAAGCAACTTGTTGACATTCTCACTCACATAGCGATCAATCTCATTCAACCATTGCTTATATCTTACTGAATCTTGTCTGCAATATTTCATTTCATATATGTCAGTTACTTTCCATCATCTGTGTTCTATTGTCCCGGTTTGTTGCATCTATGGGTCATTGTTGAACTGATAAAGTTACAAACTTCCTTGATGAGTGCTGTTAATTTCAATGCCTGCAATTCTGTCTACATTTTGCATGCAATAGCCTATTGACAAATACCATGTATCTGGATGGTAACCAGGAAATGCAACAACAGGCAGTTCCTTTAGCAACAGAATCAAAGCATAATTTAGCACGATTTCCTACTAAAACTGAAGGTATGTTTTACTGGGAAACAATAATATCGATCTTGGTAAAATTAATAAAATTCTTCCACTCTAAGTAACAAGTCAACCGAGATTTTGAACAGTTTAAAGGCAATATATTCATTAACTGATCATATGCACAGTCTATATTTATGAATATAGGTATGTTTAGTGAAGCTTCTGCTGTGTGTCAGATGTTCTAGCCGGAATTGGTGACTCTACTGTTGAAAAGCACAGTAATTAAAAGCATGCTTCCTTCAAAATACAAGCTATGAAGGTGTCTGATTGTATGGAGCTTGCATAGTTCGGGAATACTGAAGCAGATTGTAGCAATGCTTCTTTGAAGGGATGCTCAATTAAGGAAGAGTTGGATGTGTTAATGGAAAGAGATGTTGCTAGTTCAAGTTTGGTAGGAGATCAAGCAAAAAATTGTAATGATAGGATACCAGAAGCGTCTAGTAGGAAGTAAGCAAGTGCTCATGCTTAAATTATAAATTGTCTTACTGTAGAGTTTTGTATCATCCTCAATCAGTGTTGTTCTATATTTTAATGTGAAATGTAATCCTTTGTTATTTTGACCCACTAATGTTTGGAGAACAAGAGATTGCTTCAAATACATTGAAACTTCTATCACCAACATGCAAATGTGGCAAGAAGGCACCCAAGTACTATGTTCATCCCTACATACAGCAGAAGATTCTGCAGATCCAAAAGGGGGGTTTGGTCCTTTCAAAAGGAGACCAAAGAACCTACTATAGTGGTAGAGTATGCATTTATTTCTTCTCCCATTTCATTTTTCTTTTAACAATATCATCTTTGAAATGTTGCTTTCTTGGATTCGTGTTTTTGGAGCAAATCATCCAGAAGGAGATGAAGTAACTAATGAAAATTGCTTTCATTGAATGCTAGATACCAAGGAAAAAACAAATGCTTCTTTTATCTTGCCCAATATTGAAATGATCTCAAAAGATTCTCAATGGAAGCATCTCTCTGAGGCAAGGGATACAGAGGTTTTGAATATGGCACCAGAAGATGAATTAGAAGGAGAAATTATATTCTTGCAAAACAACCTGCTTGAAAATGCAAGGGTAAATCACTCCCATTCTGGTTTGACCCTTGTTATGCTTTTCTTTGTATATTAGTGAATATTTAAATTTATTATCTATTTCCCTACCTATTTTGCTAATGATATTACCTTGAATATCTTTGCAGAGAATTTAATTCTCAGGGTGATAATGAATTTGTTTGAAGAGCAACAACCATTGTGGAAGCAAAGATGTGATGCATTTCTAGTAAACAATAACCTAAATCGGGCAAGAGAAGCTAAGAAGCAGGGTAGAAAAGAGAGGAGGCATAAGGAGGCACATGTTATCTTGGTTGCAGCTACTGCGGCAGCTGCAGCTTCACCTACAACTAGTTCTTCCAGGAAGGATGGAATTGGAGATGCAGTTGAAGAGAAGAGTCTACGTCAAGTTAGCTTTCCTAGCAAGCATTCACATCCAATACATCCAATTTTGGACATCCTACCTCTAAATATCTTCTTCCATTTTTATAAATTAATCTATATCATCTACAACTTAGACATCCAATATCTACTAGCTTAACATCCTGAAGTACTAAGCATGCCCATTAATTATATATGGTACACTACCAAAAAAAGAACCTCACCATATTTTATCGTTTACCTTTGGCTGACCTCAAACTATATCCAACTTGGACAACAACTACAAATAATGAAAATTAGGATGCTTACACCTTTCATTCCACAATCTATTGTAATATTCAACAGCTACTGCATGTTCCTACATCTGGTAAGATTGTTTCCTTTGTTTCAAATCCATCAGGGTAGACAGGCACAATAGTCAATATTGATCTCATGGTTGATTTAAAAGCTCCAAGTGGAGAAATTATAAAAACATTGATAGAAAAAATATGGTAATATTGTGCTTGCAGTGGGAGATTAAGTTAAATATGGACCATGGTTGGGCAGGGTTGATGTAGTCCAAAATGTAATAGTCTTGTTTGATGACAATGAAAAGTGCAAGACCAAGAGGGTTGATCTTGGATTCCTCATCCCAATATGTCATAATCCAGTAGAAGATGAGTATTATCCTTATTATCCATATCAACATGTTCATGGTAGTTCATCTATAGTTTTCAAGATTGTTCAATGGTTGCAAATTGTGTTTGTGTTCTTTTTGTCAACCTACTAATCTCCATCCCTTAGTCCTCTTTAAGGTTCACCTCTACAGACACTCAGAAGGCAACTCAATAAGTGTTTATGGCAAGCAAATTTGAATCTGCAAAGCTTGTAAGCAAACTTGTTCCAATCTATGCGTAGCACTAGTTGGTTCTAGAGGACAGTATTCACTCTTCAAATTATACAGATTTATTATGACAAAAACATGGTTTGACCATAAGGCTTGTTTTGTTGCATTTTCTAGGACTTTTTGCTGGCAGTCAAATGCATGCCACTCAGACCTAGTTTCTATCAGTTGGTTATTGCCACCATTATGGGACACATTATAGGAACGTAAACCCTCTTGCACACCATCTTCCATATCTAATTCAATGTCATCCAAAGAGACACCCTATTCATGTGCAAAAAAGTAAATCATTTTCATACATTATGAAGGAAAATGTAGGCGTGTAGTTCAACATATTACTAGTAGTAATCAAGGCCAATAAATATCTTCAAATATATACATCCAAAAAGTAATTAAATGATTGCATTCAACTTATATACTTTTATAATAACCCTTCTTTTGAGGTAAATTCCAGCAATACTACAAGAGAATGAACCCTCAATTACCCCCAATAAAACTTTGACATTGCAACAAGAAAAACTAAAATAACAACAAAGTCTTTTTATGTACTCATGAATAAAGAACCCCATCAAACAAATTTTTATGTACAATTTACCTCGTCTTCATAAAGATATTCATCAGGTACAAAAACCACATCAGTGTCATCCTCTTCCACAAATTTAAACTTCTCTGTCTCAACCTCATTCTTTTCTCCCTCGTCCTCCTTGTTACAGTAAAAAAGGATTTCCCCAAGATCTTCTTGAAAATATTTAATAGAGTAATAAAGTTAATAAAAATACTACAAATACTCTTACCAAAAATATTTAGTGGTGAGTACCTCTTCCCATTCTAAATCACTATCATTATCGTAGTCCAAAGAAGATTCCTTCTTGAAAGGATTTCGATGTCCAATGCCATCAATGCATCAAAAACAAAGAGCTAGAAACAACTTTCCCTCTTGGCTACTATAGGATTAAGAATCCATGTTCTTCAAGGTGTTTCAGATGTTCCTCGTCATGGTTTATCAAAGTTAAAACACTACTTGATTCTTTGAGAATTAATAGACTTGAAATTATGCAAAGTATATTCACCTTTTCTTTGAGAAGGTTCCATAATAAGTAGGTTTATGGATGTGATCAAACTGCAAAATATTTCTTCTCTTATTGTGAAGCCTATTTTCTCTATGTGCAATGTTATTCCCATTATTGCAAGGCAAATTGTCACTCAAAAATTCTTCCTAGTCATTTACAAGGATCTTCAACATGAACTCATGATCTTGAGCCTCACTATAAGTCCATTTTTTGTTTGTAGAGGATTGCACTTTTGGCAGGGCTACAATGTCAGTAGATGCCCCTGCAACTGAAGTTCATTGAACAATGCAACCTTGGGTTTACACCAGATACCCCATCTTAGATTCCTTTGTGCATAAATGTGCCAATTAAGATGGCACCAAGCTTCCATATGTGACCTGAGTACATCACACAATCAAATCCAATATTCAACTCAAAGTACTTAGAATCTAGAAATAACACAACATATTCATGCCACATTTAGACATTTATCAAAAGCTATAACAACAACCTTATAGCATCCCCCATATCTGTCTCTGCTGCTTGCCGTAGTATTTGATCCATTGAAATCATAACACCACTGCAAATGCATGCATTTTCCTGCAAATAATTGTAATTCGTTTCATCCAATATAGTGGGCACTGTTTGAGTGCTAGGTGTGTCTTTTTTAAGAAATTGGTCCATCAATGTGGGTTGTTTTTGTATTGCAAGTTACTTTTTCATCTCAGCTTTTTCCTTTTCACGTCATTTCTGTTCTTTTTTTCTCCTCTTGCTTCCATTTCTTTTTCTTCTCCCAATTCAAGGCACCTAAAGATGTTAGCAACTGTATATGGTACCATTATGGAACACATAGTACAAGTGTTTCCCTATTTGAATGATATAAATTTTAAATTGGAAAAAGAGGTTTTCTATTTGAATTTGAGAGTTTAACTGTAATTTTAAGACAGGTATTAAGGTATTCAGGTTATTTGGTGTCACAATGGACAAAAAATTGAAGCATCTAATTAGACTGACCATTTCCATAACCTTTAAAACTGCCACGGTGGTACCTCATCCCCTTGGGGTTTATCTAACCAATTCCAAGAGTGACATCCCTCCATTGTCAGAAGTTATTAATGAATTTATGGTTACTATTTTCCCGATCAAAGGTCTACGACCAACTATATCTACCACTTGATATAGTTGTAATCAAACTTCAATTAAAATCTACCCTCAATGAATCCATTATCATCTCGAAATGATTAATGCCAAATTAGTAAAGCATAAAATTGATGGAAGGAAGAGAATAATAGTGGCACTAGGGGATCTGGAAAGTTACACAAAGGATAGCTAGAGGATAAAGTTATTGCAGTAAAGCACAACTCTAGACCATCAACAAACCCATGGAGCTCGACCACAACAAATAGGTAATCGGATATCTTGAAATCGAAATGGAGGTTGAAAATTTGGGCTCCACGAGACACAAAAATGTGAATTGATGTACATAGATTGATGCTAGGGTTATTAATGCTACCACAACACGTTTTTGACAAAAATTACCCACTTATCATGTGGTTACAAGAATCTTAAGATTCCTAAGACTATTAACATAAACACTTATGTTGGACTAACAAATCCTTCTCTATGTGTTTACATTTACACCACTACAGTATAAAACAAAAGCTGCATTCCAAATGTTGCTCATCCAGGTATACTTGCAAGCTCATTGCTCTATTGCAGAAAGACTGTGAATTCAATCTAGGAACATACTCAGATTCATTAAACCTTAGAAATTTATGAATCTGAACCTTGACTTCACTAAAAGAAAAGGTATGCTTATAGGATTAAATACTTGTAACTAAAATTCAGAACTCTCACTTTGAAGTATTGAGCCCAATATGTTTTATCCTTCAAATGCTTATCTTCAATTATTGCAGGAACCAAACAATAACTAGTGGAACATCAAAGTACTACCGGATCTCTTCTTCAACCTTATCGGATATGTACTTTTGTTGCAGATGAAGATAGCCACTCTGCAAGTACTGAAGTAAATTAGAAACCTATAAAAGAGATCTTTATGTTGGAAAATACATTCAATCGAAGCACAATCTAAGGAACATAATGGCACCAATAGACTAGTAATAATTCATTTCTTATAATATTACAATGTACATCACCCATGTACATATCAATAAAATATACATTTTATGTATTATGAAAAAATAATTTTATATTTAAACATAAAATGAAAATGGAGAAATGTAATGTTGATCTCTTATTTGTAAATCAAATGTACAATTTCAACCAAGAAAACACCTAGTTGGCCAATGCAACATGTTGAACTCATATTGTCCAACCCTGGCTCTTAATTTACTAACTCTTTTATGACTCATAAAAAATATGTCAGCGCATTGAAGGATATTTAACTTAAACATAATTATTACATATTTTTCTATACATGGATAAAATAATAACCAAAAATGAAAACCATGTTTTCTTTGCATACCTGAACAAAACACAGGGGATGTATGGATACCTTCTGAACCTTATTGTTTGACTTGAACCAGTCAAAAGCCAAGACCTTCGAAAGTGGATCTCCTCCTGGGACCTACAGAGGTTAGATCAATGCTATTATAACATTAGAAAAGCACAAAGTTCAAATTGTAGAGCTATATGCCACTAACCCTGAGACAAGAATAAAACTTGATACTATAAAGTATTTCAAATTTCAATGTTCCTGCCATAACAGTTGGTGATCAAGTTTATCAAAATGGCAGAATCACTTTGTAAAATGTGAAACACAGTTCTTTTAGATATTTTGAAATCAAATAAGAGAAGTACTGTGGCAAATACAAAAACTATAACTTATCATTGCAATATGGGAATAGGACAACCATGAACAAGTACCAATATCTGGTCATATAAATGCAAAAGAAGAATACTCATGATTCTTATGAAAATGATCATTTCATACATTTAAAGAATTTCAAAATCAGTAATTTCACTTGCCACACACCATAAGAACTTAACCATGTTTAATGTACATAACAACAATTTAGGGAAAATAGATAATCCAAGGTAACCCATTTGCTTTCTAATAGAAGATAGACTCTATCAAGATATATACACACACTAGGGACATATGCCAGCCATAAATAAGTGGGTGTATCCATGACTGATAACTATGCATGAAAGAAACATGTAGTAACCATCCAGACAAGTCATGCACAAGACCATGTTGGAGAAAAGACTAAAGTCTAAAATGAATGACCGATGACATTTGTATATGAATTAGAACCATTTAGAGGAATAGGGAACCTCTCTGCATATGGAAGATCCTTGTGTCGTGGGGCCAAGTAGTACAATACCCATCCATTTTGTGCAACCAAGGACATCCAAAACACGTCGTAAAATATCACAAGGTTAACCTAATCAACCACTCAGATAGATGATGGAAAATATAGTAAGAAATGCCAAGAGAATTCAATGCAAAGCATGTAATCCAGGGCTAAAAAAATGTTAGATTAGTCTATATAGTGTCTTTCATCCATACAAACATAAAGAATAATGTACTGTGATTACCATGAGAGTAACATAACATTGTAGAGTACATTGGGAAGTGGTCTAGTAGTAACTTGGATGGTTTTTGTGACAGTGACCTAGGTTCAAATTCTGGTGGGTATGCTCATTGCTTGTGTGGGTTTTGCTAGATGTGGCTATTAGTTATATTTCATATTGTTGACATAGTCTATAGGAAGATTATTGTATGGCACTAGTAAGGTACCAACAAACCCTACACTTCACTTAAGTGTGCAAGGATGGGTCGAGCTTATTTGTGGGTTTAGTCCATAAAAAACAGGCTCCCTTTAAAAAAAAAACATAATGTCGAAGAAGAGACACTAGCAAATTACAAACTAGCTTTTGACTACTGTTTCTATGAAGGATTGCAAAGAAATGTAAAACAAACATAAGAGAATGAGATCATCAAAATTGAAAGAATAAGAAATAATTAGATTACCTTAGAGTCATCCTTGAGATATGTTTTGCTTCTAACCACAAAGGTAGAACCACTAGGATAATCCCAGCAGTCTGAATCAGTCTTACTCTTTCCAAGGTGCAAGAGCCTTTAAATTGATTTGTGTCTATATCAGTAACAGGAGTAGTCAACACTAGTTCTGTCATACACTAGTTTTGTTTTCATTTTTGTTACCATTACCCCTATGACACGACATGTCCTCTTCCACCCCATGCTATAAGAGCACCTAACTTCTCTCAATGCACTTAAATCATCAAAAACTATATAAAAAAATACATCCATTGGATCCCACCATATGCATGTGCATGCTTGTATAATCCTATTTTTAAATAAGTCAATAAAAAGTTCTAAGAATTGTTATGATATCTAAAAGTCTATAAAGAAAATTCAATTTTGAAAATAACTACCAATAGGTTTAATAAGCCACTACCACAAGGTAAGTACAACGGTCTTACTGGAAGAGAACTTGTCCGACTAGAAACTGCATTCTTCAATACGACAGGTTGCTTACCACCCACAATCACTTTCTCAGTCCTCTCAACTTTCTTGTTAGACTTTACAGTGGGTGATAGAGATAGCTGCATAGAACATGGAAACCTCACACACTATGACAATGTATGGCACATCACCAACTCTACTGAATCAACAACAACAAAAAATATGTTCCATTCTTCATTTTTCATCACTGAAAGAAAATTTTAGTTCAGTCATTTGAGGGGATCCTTTGGGAGTTTGAGGAAATCCTTTGTGCACTTATTTTTTCTCATCATTGCGTCAAACCAGGTGAACCATATGACTCTGATTTTCTTTCCAGTCATGCTTTTCTACACCATCAATATGCAAACCTACTTCAAAAGCATGTTGCAAGTCTTCTACTGGAAAATTATCTAAATTTGCAATGTCAATGCTAACCCCCATATTATATGCACTAAAACCTTCTTCAATGGCATTGATTGTGGCACTTTGTGCATTAACATACATATCTTTCTTGCTGGCATTTGCATTGCTAGTTTTTTCTTTCATATACAATACAAAGCTCCTTTGGAAATTGAACTTGTAGTTTAGAATGCTCCTCAATGTTCAAATTAGCACCTTCAAGAGACAAAGAACTACTCTTATTCTCGTAATCATCCATCAAATAACTCACTTGAAAATTTGTACCTAGGACTTGTCAAACTGTTATCAATAACCAAATATTGTCAATTAAAAACCGATCACAAGCTAAAAGCCAATTAAGTTGATTTACCAAAAAATGGACAGACAAATTCAAAAATTAAAGGAGACCTGCTAAATCCCATCTTACAAGCATAAAAATTAAGAGGTCTTCTCTAAAAGATTAGAAGATCCCAAACAATAGTTTGAGAAATGTAAATCTGGAAAGTACTCAAGGATGGGGACTCTAGCATCTATATTGAAATTTGAAACATAAAAACCACTCGCAATCTTCAATGTCAAAATAATACATTAGATGATAAACTAAAAAACAATTACATTGGGAAAGGAGAGCAAACCGTCACTTCAACAAGGACAGTGATTTCTATGACATAGAATGGTCAACAAAACATTCTATACTATAACTGGATACCTTTTTAGCACCATTATCCATACTACAGACATTGTAGGAAGTACAATATCAAGTGTCTCAAATAAAACCTTAGAATTATCGCATCAATGTTAATCATAAACACCAAGTTGAGTTTTGATTGGTAAGTAACCAAATTGCAGTTCAAAATAATCACCCCATATGAGACCTAGGTATATATAAGCCTTGCATAGAACATACAAAAAATTGTTCTCAAACAACTAGAGTACTTTACCAATAATTGTTGCAATAATTCCAACACCCTTTATGATCTATGAAGTTAAAAATTTTAAGTTAAACCCTAAATTTGTTCAATGAAACTGAAAATTACAGCCAATGTGAATAAACAACACAAAAGCAACTCCTATCACATTGGTAACATAGGGGATTCCATCTTAAACCATGAGCAAAACATCCCCAAGTATCATGAGAAAATCATTACAGATAATGAGTCTCTTTATCAACATTCTAAATTATAACAAATGGGACACTGACTAATGAATCTGTGACATCTCTTATCTAGGAAGGCTAGCTAATATAACCAAAAGCATTAATGCTCTAGAAACAATGGCATAAGCAAAGAGCTATTCATAATTGTATTGCATACCAACCTAGATCCATCTTAACCATAGAGTAATCATGCATCGAGAGGTATCAAATCTTTCCAAGTGCAAACCTTTTTGACAATGCAAAAACCTATGGTAATATTTGCACCTCAAGGGATTTCATCCCTCTCGGAGATTGATAGATCTAGGATTATGATGGTTCTAAGATGTCTATTATTAAAGTACATCAATTTGTTTCAATGTGAAAAACATATGTGACCTTAGCATTAAATTCACTCAGTGACTCGTCAAAGATCTCCCCCATACTAGGATGTAGAATGAGCGTCTAATAAAGTATATTATTCATTTTTTAATGTGAAAGCTAGTGTGATATCAGCCTTACACACACTCACTTGTGACACATTTCCATCATTTTGGGTTGTAGAATGCACCTCTTGACACAAAAATAGACAGCAAATTTAATGCAAAAAAAGCAGGGTGCATCCAATATCAAGGCTTATTGAAGAGTTTGAAAAAACATGTGCCAAAAGTTCAGCTACTAATATGCTGACTCTCTCAAATAGATTGTACTGGAATTTTTTTTTACTTGATCCATAATGAACAGGCTTTTGAGCTGTATGAGCCCTAGAGGGGATCACCCATAATAGTTGCCACAATGCCTGTAGAAGCATAAAGTCGAACTTTAAATCTACCTAATACATGCACTTTAATTTATAATGTGGAAGACTCTCCCCACTGCTATAACACCTTTCACTTGTATGTAAAAATCATGCATATTGTAGCATTTCACGGTGCCAAGATTTTTAGAATTCTATATTAGTCATCACACAACATAACTGTACAGTTTCAAAAATACTAAGATACAAGAATGCATAAAGACTATATGACTGTCCCTATCAGTTTACAGTTGCAGAGTTGATACAAAGAATTTCTTCTTAACATGAAATCCAGTCAGTTATCATTGTGAACAAATCATGCCAATCTAACATTTTGAACCCAAAAAAAAAAATTCCCCAAGTTTCTTGGTTGTCGATCAAAGAAAGTTAAAAGTGGACCCTGAAAACAGATCAAAGATTGAGCAAAATCCATTAAATTCTTCCCTCAGGTGCAAATATCTTTTAAGCCATATGCGGTAAGCACAATTCCTATAACTAATGTTGTGTCCATCCAAATGCAGCATGCTACAATGCTATTTAAATAGGTTATGTGCATATTCAATTTTCAATTATCTTTTAAGAAATATGCAACAAGCACAATTCCTGTAACTCATGTTATGTACAGCCATATGTAAACACACTACAATGTTGAGAAAACAATATGATAAATAAGCATAATTTAACAAGTGGTTTCACTTTCCAAGCTATTAATTCAAACGACATTAAGATAACATTTACAACTCGGGTCTCACACAACTTATCATCCATCAATCCAATGAGTAGAAGAGTAAAAAATTAGAACCAAAAAAGAAAGCACTATCAAGGGAATGAGCACATACAAGAAGACATAAATCTCTCCATTATTTGCAATATTAGGGTGGAAGAATTTTGTCACAAAATACCCTGCAGTCCAATACACAAGTTTATTTCTTAGTTTTCACAAGTCATGCATCCTCTTTGTATACTTGACAATTTAGACAAGCAGTAAGAATAAAATAAAAAAAGAATGTCTTTAGGTAACAAAACATCTAAAGAAAATATACATTTAAGAGAATGTAATATAGAAAAGTTGGATAAAGCATCATTATAAGGATCAACAATTACCTTTCAGAGGAGAGTTTGGAAAATCAGGGGTTAAGACCAGTTTCATTCGAAAAGAACCACATTCATATGGAGTGCCAGCTGTAGGAAAAAGAATCAACAAATGCATATATAGATCATGCTGCAAAAATATAGTAATAACTATGTAAATAATAATGAATTCAAATCCTTCAGTAAATGTGATATGAACAAATGATCTCTTTCTGAAGCATGGAACATCCAAAATATGTTGCATTGTTCTGGATTTTTTTTGTTATGTACCTGATCCTTCAATGTCTACAAATATAGTTGAAAATTTTTCATCATTCACCACCACTTTAATGCCTCCAGGAGGTGATTCATCGAGACTCTTCAGCTCCTCTGCAATTTCTTTTATCACCCTGGGTGGGAGGTTCTCGTTTTCAGCCTATCACACATAAAATACATATATACCTATGAAGATTTACTTCAAAATGCAGAGCATCAAAAACATATATGCTTGACAGCAAGCATATTAACTGATTATGAGAATCTAAAGAAAGAACAACCTACATGCAATATGTAGTTGCACCACATTTAAAAGTGTTGGCAATATGGAATATAGTT
This sequence comes from Larix kaempferi, assembly GCA_027924585.1. Classification (NCBI taxonomy): domain Eukaryota; kingdom Viridiplantae; phylum Streptophyta; class Pinopsida; order Pinales; family Pinaceae; genus Larix; species Larix kaempferi. The sequence goes on along the minus strand of BSBM01000680.1, from coordinate 4,270,619 downwards.
TTCATTGATGTCGAAGGGATCTCAATTATGACAAAGGAATAACCAAGGACATGATATGGCAAAATATGATGACATGGCATGGATGATGATGTGGCATGGTTGGTAGTGATGACATGGTGTGGCATGTGTGATGAGGCTTGAAAAATACATGATGGTGTTCTGGAAGCTATCAGAAAGTTATTATAGCAGTTTGACATAGTTTTGGAAAAATATGGCAATTTGGTGAAAAACAAAAAATGACTAAGTATGAAAATATAGTAAAAAATTGGTTTAGGAAAATGCTCTCCATAAATTCTAGGAGAATATAAATGCCTGCACCACAGGGGGGTCCTACAGGTTGATGTTTTTCCTACAAAACTATGTTTTCATTTTGTTCTGAAATGCCTGAGGAAAAAGTTATGAGCCTGCCAAAACAAGTGTTTAGCAAGCAAAACTGACTAAAACACCTCAGAAAGATGCCTGCCATAATTTTTGGATGAGAGAAAATGCCCGTAGCGTATGGGGGTCTTTGAAAGGGTGTTTTTGGAAAGGGCATGTCTGTCCAGAAGTGAAGAGATACGATGGTTAAATATCCATAGTATTTAAACAGAATGGCGTGTATTTAGTGATGAGTCTCTGAGTTTAGATGTCTGTATGAAAAAATTAGAAAGAAGTATGTCTCTGTTGAAAAGAATATGCTGTGTTATGAGAAGATGAGTGTCTATATTTGTCTCTAGGATGGAATATAAATATCTAGTAGAAAATAGAAGAGCATCTCTGTTGTAGAGATTGAAGAAGCATAATAAAATTGTATGAAGATCCAGAATTAAAATATCATCATCTGAAGCAAAGCAGAGCCCAGAGTAGATGCACAAATGAAGCAGCATTGAAGTCACGAGGCAGAGACTAGGGTGTGCACTGTCAAGCAGAAGAAAATAGCACAATAAAAAACAGAGACCAGTAAAGTAAAGAGACCAGAAATTAAAGGGAAGAAGAGCATGTCTACAAATCTAATATGAAGATCTGAAGAAGTTCTGAGTAAGAAGTTAGAGACTAAATGAGAAGAAAAGAAGCGGTCTCTATAGTCCAGATCTAGCAGCAACAAGAAGAAATAGAGATCAGTGGCATGAATATTTATCTGTGACATAGATTGAAGAAAGAAGATCTGGAAGAACTTACGAAAACAAACTAGGGTGGCAGGGTGGTGCTAGGGCAGGCTACAAGCCTGTAAAGGGGGTCTTGGCCTCCTTCCAGTAGTGGCTGAAAAAACAGAGGTATTGGTGTATCCTTGTCTGTAGGTGTAGACAGAAACTAGGGTGTTGGTGAATCCTTCAGTTGTGGCTAAGAAAACTTGGGGATTGGTGTCTCCAGCAAGTTGTGGCTTACAAAACAGATTGTAAATATAATTTTGCATTATAGAAAGTATTGGGGGTTTACCCAATTGGGGTTCCACGATAAAATATGTGTTCTTATGTTTCTTGTTGAATCCATATTTTGTTTAAAGCTTAAAAAGTGGTTAAATGGTAAAAGTTTACAATACTGATTTACCCCCCCCTCTCAGTATTGACCAATATTCCATCAATTGGTATCAGAGCGGGATCCTTCACTAACAGTCTAACCACTGGAAGGAAGATCCTTTTAGAAACACTATGGATCAACAAGAAGAGGTTTACACAGAAAATGGACATCCAATATTTGGGAAAGAAGAATATATATTTTGGAGTACAAGAATGAAAAGTTATCTATAGTCATTAGGATTTGATGTATGGAATTGAGTAATCTCTGATTAAATCCCACCAAAGAGAATAAGGACTCCATCTCAAAAGAAAGCCAAGAAAAGTAACTCAATGGCAATGGATACAGTCCTTGATGGATTACCTGATGATGTCAAAGAGAAGATAGGTGAATGTAACTCAACTAAGGAACTTTGGGATAAATTGGAAAAACTTTATTCAAATAAAGAGATAACACAAGCAAGCCTTGCTATTTGTGAGTCTAATAGTGAAGACACAACTGAAGATGAAGAAAATCTATTTATAGGAACAATAACTGAAACTTCAGAAGATGCTTCAGATGAGGCAAGTGAGGTGAACTTAGAAGCAGAATTTATGAGTGCCATTAAAGAGTTGAGAAAAAGTAGGAGGATGAGCAAGTCTTTGAAAGAAAAAATTTCAAAATATCAAGAAAAGAAAAAGTCAAATGAAGAAGAAATGAATACTCTCCGAGAAGAACTATGCATCTCAAAACAACAAGTGTTGGCTAACTTGGAAGAAGTTGATAGCTGGAAACAAGAAGTTGTTAAATTTAAAAAGGAAATAAAAGACCACATGAAAGAGGCTGAGAGCTTAAAACTGGAAATTACTACCCTCAAAGAAGAAATAAAGAAGCTAGAAGACAAGAAGAAAAAGGCTAAGAGCTTGAGACAAGAAATTACCATCTTCAAGAACGAAATAAAAATGCTAGAAAACCACATGGAAGAGGCCGAGAAATTAAGACTTGAAAATGCTAACTTCAAAAAGGTAATAAATAAACTAGAAGACCAGCAGATCATTAATGAGAAGATCAAGGAAGAAATGCAAAAATCTAGAAGACTTGAAGAAGAAGTTATTTTGCTTAGAAAAAAACTTAATGAAGAATCTATTAAAAACAAGTTTGGGAATAGCTCAAAGACTTTGGATGACATTTTAAGTAGCCAAAGACCATCAAATGATAAAGCTGGTTTAGGGTATGGCAATGAAATGAAGCCTAAATGTTTTTCTTTCAAAAACCAAGAAAGAGATAATAGAATTCATGCTGCTGCACTAAAGAATCCATCTGTGAACAAAGAAAGTCAAATGTCTGCTCCCTTCTCTCATAACAAAGACAAAACTTGTGTGATGCCTAAAAGACCAATGACAAGTAGGGTCCAACAAATCCTTTTGGGTCAATGCCACACATGTCACAATTTTGGACATATGGCTAGAGAATGTAAGCTAAGGAAGAATTCTTCAATGAAAGTCGAAGATCAAAGGAAGGAATGGAAGAGCATGGAAGCCATGAATCAGAAAGGTCAAATATTTCTCAAATATGAAGGTAGTTTCTATGGCTATTGTCACTACTGCCACAAGTTTGGCCATAAGTCTATTGATTGCAGAGTCAAGAAAAAGAATCTAAGTAAGAATTTCAAGAAGCAAACAAAGCCAGTAAGCGGGGTACCTCATGGAAAGATATGGAGAAAGAAGGAAGACTCCAAAAATGAAGAAGAAACAAAGATCTCAACCATGAAAGAAATTTCCCAAGATGATGAGGAGCATAATACTGTTGCAAATGAAAATGACATCCATTATGATGAAAGGAAAGATGAAAATATAAAAGAACACATCAATGGAAATGAAGATGGTGGTGGAACTAAAGATAAATGTTTGTTCTAAGACTCTCATGACCTAGAAGAAAATTCTAAAATGAGCATAAGAAGGGATCATAAACTCAGGGGGAGTTTACATCAAAAATTGGAATTAATACTTGAAAAAATATCTTTGGTGAGAAGAGAAGAAATTTTTGAAGTTGTCATCAAAACAAGAAGAGAAAAATATATAAGAGTACTTGGTAAAAGCTATCTTCTGTTAGGAACCTATGTCAACCCTTCTCTTTACTATGTTAGTATATTGTTGTTGGACACATATGCTTTGTAAGTCGTCTCGTAGTATTATATGTCCCATGGTTTTGACTCATAGTATTGGGCATAGACTTAGTATATAAGTGTGTGTTGAGGTCATTGAAGACACCGTGAAGTTAATTGTATTGAGCTTGCTCAAAGGAGGTTGCCCCCTTGAAGTGGCCCGTGATCAATATAAAAGTGATTCTGAGTTCTGTCATTTCTGCTATTTTGCATATTCTTATTAATTAATTGTTGTAGGTGCATCACATATGGTATCAGATCACTTTCTTGGGCTCGTTGGGTCGAATTTCTACCAAATTTTTTTTCGCATCTGTTGCAGCTTCGGATTTGGGAATAATCCATATCCTCTTAACTGTGGGAAGTACTTGGGCATAAGCCCTAAAACTCATTGTGAGGAGTACCACAGGAACCCCAAAGTAGCTGTCCCATTGAGAGGACCTGCCAGCGAAAAGGGAAACGACCCCTACCTGATTGACTAGTTCCCACCCGTGAGGTAAACCAAGAGCTGTCGTTTGTGGCAAAGCGGTTATCAATTTTACCTAAGCCATGGAGTGAGGGGTACTGCCCCAATACGCAAGCCGTTAGACAGCATTGGTGGCTAAGTGAAACACCTGAACTGTTAGGAAGTCGTACATACCTGGGGTCCATATCTATTTACAGTTGAACTGTTGTCGATCACTTCCGCTCCAGATCCAGCCGTTTCAGATCTTATCTGAAAGTCGTTCCAAATCCATTCGTCGTTTCAGATCTAACCGTTTTCGATCCCTTTCACGCCGTTGCTGCCGATCCATTTCTGAAGAAAAAAAAAAAAAACCGTTTTCGATCCCTTCCGCGCCGTTGTTGCCGATCCATTTCTGGAAAAAAAAAAAGAAATTCAGTTTTTTCTCCATATCTCCCTTGTTTTCACTCTATTTCCCTTGAAATTTTTGGGGAACCCCTGTCATCCCATTCTGCATCTTTCATTCCTGAGGACCCTATCCCCAATTCCCCTTCCCAAAGCCCGAAATCCCACATTTGTCTATTTTTAGGGTTTTCCATAACTTTCTCCGATTTCACCCAATCACCTTCAAATTTTACCACAGAGTTCCTTTCTGAATTCTGCTTCTTTGTCCCTCTCTGCCAATTTTTCTCATTCTATCACCCCGCTTCTGAAATCCCCCTTTTTGCTTTCTTGTCCTTTCAACATTGTCCAAAATCTAGTCAAACCCCAATTACCCATCAGATTGTTTCCCCAATCCAAATTTCCCTTTACTAAATCAGCTTTTGTTTGTGTTTTTCTACCCATTCCACCAAAAAAAAAACTGGTTATGGTTGTCACCCGTGCAGGAGCACACACCATGGAGGAAGCACTTGCAGCCATCCAAACCAAACTCCAAGATCTGGATGAAAAATTTCTCAGCATCCATTTTCAGCATTCAACCATGAACAATACCAGACAACCAGAATCTTTTGCAGCCACCGGGTTCTCTTCTTCCAGCAATTTTCGTCGGCCGAAGCTTGATTTTCCTCGCTTCAATGGTACTGATTCTACTGGATGGATATATCGAGCAGAACAATATTTCAGTCTGCATACTTCTGATGCCCAGAAAGTTCCACTTGCATCCTTTCATTTGGAACAGGAAGCCCTTCAATGGTACCGTTGGTACATCAAAGCTCATCCCGAGCCAAACTGGACAGATTTTTGCCAACTCATTTTGCCACGATTTGGTCCTAGTGCTTTTGATGATTTCACACGAGCACTCACTAAACTTCACCAAATTGGCACAGTGAGAGAGTATCAGACATAATTTGAGAAATTGGCCAATCACACAGAAGGATTGTCTAATGAATTCTACAGGAGTTGTTTTATCAGTAATCTCAAGGATGAAATCCGCTTAGAGGTCAAAATGTTTTGTCCCAACACAATGACGGAAGTCCTAGGGTTGGCTAAGCTGGCCGAGGACAAGATCGCAGCTCAACAACGCTCCAAACCCACCTTTGCTCCCTTCAGAAATATGGGTTCCCAACGACCTCCCATCACGCCTGCTCCTCCACCAACTCCTATCAAGCATTTGTTTCAAATAGAAATGCAGGCACGCCGAGAAAAAAGGCTTTGCTATAATTGTGATGAGAAATTCACTCAGGGACATAGATGTGTTCAAAAAAATCTCTATCTCTTGGATGTGGATTCTCCTCCTGCCTTAGAACTTTGTGAAGAAGCTACAGATACAGTTCATGATCAGGTCGACATTCAACACCCGCCTGTTGACACCCCATCTCAGGACGACCCACCCGAGATCTCTCTCCATGCTGTAACCGGTGTCACCACCCCACAAACAATGCGGGTCAGGGGATACTTCAAGAATCTCCCTCTTACCATACTCATTGATTCTAGTAGCACTCATAACTTCATTGACCCTCGGATTGCCAAACAGGCTGATTGTTTTGTCCATCCTTGCTCCAACTTTGAAGTCATGGTTGTCAATGGGGCCACCTTACCTTGCGATGGGAAGTGTCACAATGTGCATATCTCTATGGAATATTATAACCTACGCTCTGACATGTTTTCCTTGTCCATAGGCAGATGTGATGTGGTTTTGGGCGTTCAATGGCTATGCACACTTGGCCCCATATTATGGGATTTTGATGAGCTTTGGATGCAGTTTAAAGTCAATGGGGCACAACACAAATTTATGGGATTACAACCAGGGTCTCTCTGCATCATCAGTTCACATCGCCTGGAAAAAATCCTTAAGAAGAATTCACATGGTGTCATCGCTCGACTCAATTCCATTCAGATGCACCCATCAACAGTCTCCACTAATTCCTTGGATAGATATGTAGGTATATTTGTTGAACCAATGCACTTGTTTCCTTCAAGAGACCTTTCCGGTAAGAATTTAGCCACATCTACCTGTCAGCAGGAAATGATGGCTATTTTTCATGCAATACAGAAGTGGCAACCATACCTATTAGGGAATTATTTCTGCATCAAGACTGATCTCCCGAGTCTAGAAAATTTTCTAGAACAATGGGTCTCCTCTCCAACACACCTGAAATGGGTTATCCAACTCATGGGTTATCCCTATGTGATCACTTACAAGAAGGGTAAGGACAATATGGTGGAAGATGCTCCTTCTCGCACAATTGATGACCCAGTTTCTCTTACAGCCCTTTCTCTGCTTGTTCCAAATTGGTTGCAATATGTTCAACAGGGCTATTTCTTCTATGAACTCCATGCTTCTTCATCAACAGGGCACTCTGGGTTCTGCAAAATGTATGACCGGGAACAATGTAACTTCTTTTGGCAGGGACTAAAAATGACAATTCAACAGATGATGGCTGACGATGATACTTTCCAAGTCAACAAAGGGGAAATGACACTCCTTTCAGGATTGCTCAAACCCTTGCCCATCCCTACACAGCTTTGGCCAACTATTTCTATGGATTTCCTAGCAACGCTCTGGTGGTACAATACCACATCTCAAAGGACACCATATGAAGCAGTCTATGGAAAAACACCGCCAGTTCTTCTTCCATACACCCTTACCAGCTCCCCAGTTCAAGAAATTGACTCGGTTCTTCGAAACCGCAATCAGATTCTTCCCATTCTGCAGGACAATCTTCACATGGCCAGAATTTCCCTGAAACAACAAGCCGATCAGCATCGTTCTAAGTGCATTTTCCACACAGCTAACAGGTTTCTTCTTCATCTACATCCTTCCAAGCAATCCTCCTTGACACTCCAAAGGCATCAGTGGCCCGAAATGCAACCCGAGGATGCTACCGGGGAACCACTCCTTCAGATTCTGCAGCAATTTCTCCAACCAAAGCTTTAAGGATAAAGCTTTTTCTAAGGGAGAGGGGATGTTAGGAACCTATGTCAACCCTTCTCTTTACTATGTTAGTATATTGTTGTTGGACGCATATGCTTTGTAAGTCGTCCCGTAGTATTTGTTGATCCGTAGTTTATATTAGCCCATAGTATTGACCCATGGTATTGGACGCATATGCTTTATAAGTCGTCTCGTAGTATTATATGTCCCATGGTTTTGACTCATAGTATTGGGCATAGACTTATTATATAAGTGTGTGTTGAGGTCATTGAAGACACCGTGAAGTTAATTGTATTGAGCTTTCTCAAAGGAGGTTGCCCCCTCGAAGTGGCTCGTGATCAATATAAAAGTGATTCTCAGTTCTGTCATTTCTGCTATTTCGCATATTCTTATTAATTAGTTGTTGTAGGTGCATCACATCTTCCTCAAAAACAAGAAAACGTGTAGAAGTGATAAGTTGGTATCAGCTACCACAGTTTGTTTTGATCTCAGTTTCTAAAGAAGGAATGTGTTTGCCAAAAAAAAAAAGCGCTATGATAGGGGGAGTTCATAAACTCATCATCCAAGGTTCCCATTCAAAGAATCACTACAAGAAGGTAAAGAAGGATGATTCACAGTGGTTAGCACCAAGTCCAAGTTAAACGAGAGGAAGAGAAGACAAAGAGGCAAGAAGAAGCAGATTGGCAGAAGCAGGTGTCAAAGTGGAGAAAAACTGTAAACTCCATGTCAAGATGGTTACAACAAAAGGGCATAATAGGTTATCCTTTGTCATTGTTGTCAAAGGGGGAGAATATTTAGGTGTTTCCATCAATGAAAAAGGGGGATATTGTTGGCAATATGGAATATAGTTGTCATTGATGTCAAAGGAATCTCAATAATGACAAAGGAATAACCAAGGACATGATATGGCAAAATATGATGACATGGTATGAATGATGATGTGGCATGGTTGGTAGTGATGAAATGGCATGTATGGTGATGTGGCATGTGTGATGAGGCTTGAAAAATACATGATGGTGTTTTGGAAGCTATCAAAAAGTTATTATAGCAGTTTGACATAGTTTTGGTAAAATATGGCAATTTGGTGAAAAACAAAAAATGACTAAGTATGAAAATCTACTAAAAAACTGTTTTAGGAAAATGCTCTCCATAAATTCTAGGAGAATATAAACGCCCGCACCATTGGGGGGTCCTAAATGTTGATGTTTTTCCTACACAACCATGTTTTCATTTTGTTCTGAAAATGGCTGAGGAAAAAGTTATGAGCCTACCAAAACAGGTGTTTAGCAAACAAAACTGACTAAAACACCTCAGAAAGATGCCCGCCATAATTTTGGGGTGAGAGAAAATGCCCACAACATATGGGGGTCTTATAGCTTGTTATTTGGCCTACCTAATCATGTCTTCAGTTTTCCTTGGAAGTTAATGAAGAAGAAAATATGAACCTGCCAAAAATGCCTTCCAGCCATGTTTTTCATTGTCCTCACTAATATGCCTGCCGAGGAGAAAGAAAGAAGATTCAGGGGTTGAAACTAGTCTTGTTTTCAGCTACCCATTGGACATCTAATTTTCCAAATTTGAAGAAAAAAAGAAAATCACCTAGTGACCTAGGGTTTTGGAAAAACTAAGTGTTATAACTGGTAATAAAAGGTCAGTAAGAAATGCCCCCCATGCCTCTCAGGTTGATGATAAAAATCAAATGAAAGCATCATGGTGTAGCTTGGTCATAGGTGCACATGACCATGGTCTTAGTGTTATTTAAGATTCTTTGAGGAGAAAAATAGAGAATTTCCAAAACAAGGTTTTAAGCAGTTTTACTGCTTTAATGTTTGAAAAATTAGTAAAACCGGCTTCAGTAAAATGCCCGCTAGAGGTTCCTCCTATACTAATAAATTAGTTAAAAAGGATAGAAATGTTCCTTGTTGAAGTGGCTATCCATTCAATAAGTCACTCTTCCTCTGGGTGTTCACATGTGTGAATTATGAGACTGCCAAAATTGAGAAAAATCATGTTTTCCTGTCAAAGTGAAATTTGTCTAAATGTTAAAACCAGTAATAAAAAGTCATTTTGGAAATGCCCGCCACATTTTATTCTTGTGCCCATAAATTCATAAGATGAAATGGATTTTTTCCTCGGTTAATTTTCCACCTAGCCATGGTTTCATATTTTAATATGGTGTTCACATGTGCAAAATATAGGCCTGCCAAAGTGAGACAAAAGTATGTTTTTTTCTATCTAAATGTTTGACACAGGAAGTTTTAGAGGCCATTTTGAAATGCCCGCCAGATGTTGTACTTGGGAAAATAAATTCACACAAGTGCATGATTATATTCCTTGGTGAATTTTCTATCTCCTCATGGTTTTAGTTTCCTCTCTAGTGACCACATATGCGAGACATAAACCTGCCAAGTTGAGAAAAAACAGAGTTTATCATTCCTATAGAAACAAAAACAGATTTAGAAGTAAAGAAGCATTGTTTGATAAATAAAAATGAAGGGATGCATTTTATATTATTAATGAAGCCATATTCTAATAAGCAGGGTTATGATTAAATAAAAGATGTGAAGTTGGCAACTCTGATAAGATTAATTAATTAATCAAAACTGAAAGCTACAGGAATGTACTCAAACAGAAATATAATGAAAAGATATACAACAGAATTAACCAAAGGAGGTGACACCAGTCACAGAGTTTTTAATTAAACAGAATTTAAAGCCCTCAGGAGCTTGTAGATGCATGCAGAAGGTTTGAGAAAGTCTACAAGCATACATAAAAGAAGATCAAGCCCGCAAAAGTGTTTTGAGAAGCCTGTAGGCGTGAAAAAGGAGGAAACCTGCAGCGTGAGTGTTTGAAGAAACCAGCAGGTATGAAAAGAAGGTGAAAGACGCTTCTTGGGAGAAATGAAGCCTGTAGGCCTGAAGTAAGAGAAGATCCATAAGGTTTAATAAATGAATTAATTAAAACTTTGTAACAAGACAAAATGGAAGGGGATCGTGAGTTTGAATTAATCCATGAATTGCTTGGTTAATTAATTTATTAGTTCAGTATAACAGAGAGTTGAAAGGGCGTGAATCCAGTAAACCTATGAAGTAATTAATTAAAAAAATCAGAGTTGTGAAAAGGCATGAGGCAGTTTGAAAGGGCATTTTTGGAAAGGGCATGACTATCCAGAAGTGCAGAGATACGATGGTTAAATATCCATAGTATTTAAACAGAAAGGCGTGTATGTAGTGATGAGTCTCTGATTTTATGTCTGTATGAAAAAATTAGAAAGAAGGATGTCTCTGTTGAAAAGAATATGCAGTGTTATGAGAAGATGAGTGGCTCTATTTGTCTCTGGAATGGAATATAAATATCTAGTAGAAAATAGAAGAGTATCTCTGTGGTAGAGATTGAAGAAGCATAATAAAATTATATGAAGATCCAGAATTAAAAGATCATCATCTGAAGCAGAGCAGAGCCTAGAGTAGATGCACAAATGAAGCAGCATTGAAGTCACGAGACAGAGACCAGGGTGTGCACTGTCAAGCAGAAGAAAAAAGCAAAATAAAAGACAGAGACTAGTAATGTAAAGAGGCCTGAAATTAAAGGGAAGAACAACATGTCTGCAGATTTAATATGAAGATCTGAAGAAGTTCTGAGTAAGAAGTTAGAGACTAAATGAGAAGAAAAGAAGCTGTCTCTGCAGTCCATATCCAGCAACAGAAAGAAGAAACAGAGATCAGTGGCATGAAGATTTATCTATGACATAGATTGAAGAAAGAAGATCTGGAAGAACTTACGAAAACAAACTAGGGTGGCAAGGTGGTGCTAGGGTAGGCTACAAGCCTGTAAAGGGGGTCTTGGCCTCCTTCCAGTAGTGGCTAGAAAAATAGGGGTATTACCGTATTGATGTATCCTTGTCTGTAGGTGCAAACAGAAACTAGGGTGTTGGTGCATCCTTCAGTTGTGGCTGAGAAAAATTGAGGATTGGTGTCTCCAGCAAGTTGTGGCTTGCAAAACTGATTGTAAATATAATTTTGCAATATATAAAGTATTGGTGGTTTACCCAATTGGGGTTCCATGATAAAATCTGTGTTCTTATTTTTCTTGTTGATTCCATATTTTTTTAAAAGCTTAAAAAGTAGTTAAAAGGTAAAAGTTTACAATACTGATTTTGCCCCCCCCTTCTCAGTATTGACCAATATTCCATCAATTGGTATCAGAGCGGGATCCTTCACTAACAGTCTAACCACTGGAAGGAAGATCCTTTTAGAAACACTATGGATCAACAAGAAAAGGTTTAGATAGAAAATGGACATCCAATATTTGGGAAAGAAGAATATATATTTTGGAGTACAAGAATGAAAAGTTATCTACAGTCATTAGGATTTGATGTATGGAATTTAGTAATCTCTAATTACATCCCACCAAAGAGAATAAGGACTCCAGCTCAAAAGAAAGCCAAGAAAAGTAACTCAATGGCAATGGATACAATCCTTAATGGATTACTTGATGATGTCAAAGAGAAGATAGGTGAATGTAACTTAGCTAAGGAACTTTGGGATAAATTGGAAAAACTTTATTCAAATAAAGAGATAGCACAAGCAAGCCTTGCGATTTGTGAGTCTGATAGTGAAGACACAACTAAAGATAAAGAAAATATATTTATAGGAACACTAACTAAAACTTCAGAAGATGCTTCAGATGAGGAAAATGAGGTGAACTTAGAAGCAGAATTTATGAGTGCCATTGAAGAGTTGAGAAAAAGTAGGAGGATGAACATGTCTTTGAAAGAAAAAATTTCAAAATATCAAGAAAAGAAAAAGTCAAATGAAGAAGAAATCAAGACTCTCTGAGAAGAACTATGTGTCTCAAAATGACAAGTGTTGGCTAGCTTGGAAGAAGTTGATAGTTGGAAACAAGAAGTTGTTAAATTTAAAAAGGAAATAAAAGACCACATGAAAGAGGCCGAGAGCTTAAAACTGGAAATTACTACCCTCAAAGAAGAAATAAAGAATCTAGAAGACAAGATGAAAAAGGCTAAGAGCTTGAGACAAGAAATTACCATCTTCAAGAAAGAAATAAAAATGTTGGAAAACCACATGGAAGAGGCCGAGAAATTAAGACTTGAAAATGCTAACTTCAAAAAGGTAATAAATAAACTAGAAGACCAGCAAATCATTAATGAGAAGATCAAGGAAGAAATGCAAAAATCTGGAAGACTTGAAGAATAAGTTATTTTGCTTAGAAAAATAAAAAAAGCTTAATGAAGAATCTATCAAAAACAAGTTTGATAATAGCTCAAAGACTTTGGATGACATTTTAAGTAGCCAAAGACCATCAAATGATAAAGATGGTTTAGGGTATGGTAATGAAATGAAGCCTAAATGTTCCTCTTTCAAAAACTAAGACATAGATAATAGAAGTCATGCTGCTGCACTAAAGAATCCATCTGTGAACAAAGAAAGTCAGATGTCTTCTCCCTCCTCTCATTCAAAGACAGAACTGATGTGATGCCTAAAAGACCAATGACAAGTAGGGTCCAACAAATCCTTTTGGGTCAATCCCACACATGTCACAATTTTGGACATATGGCTAGAAAATGTAAGCTAAGGAAGAATTCTTCAATGAAAGTCCAAGATCAAAGGAAGGAATGGAAGAGGATGGAAGCTATGAATCAAAAAGGTCAAAGATTTCTCAAATCTGAAGGTAGTTTCTATGGCTACTGTCACTACTGTCACAAGTTTGGCCATAAGGCTATTGATTGCAGAATCAAGAAAAAGGATCTAGGTAAGAATTTCAAGAAGAAAACAAAGCCAGTAAGCAGGGTACCTGATGGAAATATATGGAGAAAGAAGGAAGACTCCAAAATTGAAGAAGAAACAAAGATGTCAACCATCAAAGAAATTTCCCAAGATGATGAGGAGCATAATAGTGCTGCAAATGAAAATGACATCCATTATGATGAAAGGCAAGATGAAAATATAAAAGAACACATCAATGGAAATGAAGATGGTGGTGGAACTAAAGATAAATGTTTGTTCTAAGACTCTCATAACCTAGAAGAAAATTCTAAAATGAGCATAAGAAGGGATCATAAACTCACGGGGAGTTTACATCAAAAATTGGAATTAATACTTGAAAAAATATCTTTGGTGAGAAGAGAAGAAAGTTTTGAAGTTGCCATCAAAACAAGAAGAGAAAAATATATAAGAGTACTTGGTAAAAGCTATCTTCCTCAAAAAAAAGAAAACGTGTAGAAGTGATAAGTTGGTATCAGCTACCACAGTTGGTTTTGATCTCAGTTTCTAAAGAAGGAATGTGTTTGCCAAAAAAAAGAAGCACTATGATAGGGGGAGTTCATAAACTTATCATCCAAGGTTAGCACCAAGTCCAATTTAAACAAGAGGAAGAGAAGACAAAGAGGCGAGAAGAAGCATATTGGCAGAAGCAGGTGTCAAAGTGGAGAAAAACTGTAAACTCCATGTCAAGATGGTTACAACAAAAGGGCATAATAGGTTATCCTTCGTCATTGTTGTCAAAGGGGGAGAATATTTAGGTGTTGCCATCAATGACAAAGGGGGAAATTGTTGTCAATATGGAATATAGTTGTCATTGATGTCAAAGGGATCTCAATAATGACAAAGGAATAACCAAGGACATGATATGGCAAAATATGATGACATGGCATGAACAATGATGTGGCATGGTTGGTAGTGATGACATGGCATGTATGGTGATGTGGCATGTGTGATGAGGCTTGAAAAATACATGATGGTGTTTTGGAAGCTATCAGAAAGTTATTATAGCAGTTTGACATAGTTTTGGAAAAATATGGCAATTTGGTGAAAAACAAAAAATGACTAAGTATGAACTTCTAGTAAAAACTGGTTTAGGAAAATGCTCGCCATAAATTCTAGGAGAATATAAATTCCCACACCATAGGGGGGTCCTACAGGTTGATGTTTTTCCTACATAACCATGTTTTCATTTTGTTTTGAAAATGCCTGAGGAAAAAGTTATGAGCCTGCCAAAACAGGTGTTTAGCAAGCAAAACTGACTAAAACACCTGAGAAAGATGCCCGCCATATTTTTGGGGTGAGAGAAAATGCCCGCAGCGTATGGGGGTCTTATAGATTGTTATTTTCCATACCTAATCATGTCTTCATTTTTCCTTGGATGTTAATGAAGAAGAAAATACGAACCTGCCAAAAGTGCCTTCCGGGCATGTTTTTCATTGTCCTCACTAATATGCCCGCCGAGGAGAAAGAAAGAAGATTCAGGGGTTGAAACAAGTCTTGTTTTCAGCTACCCATTGGACATCTAATTTTCCAAATTTGAAGAAAAAAAGAAAATCACCTAGTGACCTAGGGTTTTGGAAAAACTAAGTGTTATAACTGGTAATAAAAGGTCAGTTAGAAATGCCCGCCATGCCTCTCAGGTTGATGATAAAAATCAAATGAAAGCATCATGATGTAGCTTGTTCATAGGTGCACATGACCATGGTATCATTTTGATTTAAGAGTCTTTGAGGAGAAAAATAGAGAATTTCCAAAACAAGGTTTTAAGCAGTTTTACTGCTTTAATGTTTGAAAAATTAGTAAAACTGGCTTCCGTAAAATGCCCGCCAGAGGTTCCTCCTGTACAAATAAATTAGTTAAAAACGATGGGAATGTTCATTGTTCAAGTGGCTATCCAGAAAAGAAGTCACTCTTCCTCTGGGTGTTCACATATGTGAATTATGAGACTACCAAAATTGAGAAAAATCATGTTTTCCTGTCAAAGTGAAATTTGTCCAAATGTTAAAACCAGTAATAAAAAGTCATTTTGGAAATGCCCGCCACATGTTATTCTTGTGCCCATAAATTCATAAGATGACATGGATTTGTTCCTTGGTTAATTGTCCACCTAGCCATGGTTTCATATTTTAATATGGTGTTCACACGTGCAAAATATAGGCCTGCCAAAGTGAGGAAAAAGTAATTTTTTTTCTGTCTAAATGTTTGACACAGGAAGTTTTAGAGGCCATTTTGACATGCCCGCCAGATGCTGTACTTGGGAAAATAAATTCACATAAGTGCATGATTATATTCCTTGGTGAATTGTCTATCTCCTCATGGTTTTAGTTTCCTGTCTGGTGACCACATCTGCAAGACATAAACCTGCCAAGTTTCCTGTAGAAACAAAAACAGATTTAGAAGTAAATAAACATTGTTTGCTAAATAAAAATGAAGGGATGTGTTTTATATTATTAATGAAGCCATATTCTAATAAGCAGGGTTATGATTAAATAAAAGACGTGAAGTTGGCAACTCTGATAAGATTAATTAATTAATCAAAACTGAAAGCTACAGGAATGTACTCAAACAGAAATATAATGAAAAGATATAAAACATAATTAACCAAAGGACATGACACTAGTGATAGAGTTTTTAATTAAATAGAATTTAAAGCCCTCAAGAGCTTGTAGATACACCCAGAAGGTTTGAGAAAGTCTGTAAGCATACATAAAAGAAGATCAAGCCCGCAGAAGTGTTTTGAGAAGCCTGTAGGCATGAAAAAGGAGGAAACCTGCAGCGTGAGTGTTTGAAGAAACCAGCAGGTATGAAAAGAATGTGAAAGACGCTTCTTGGGAGAAATAAAGCCCGTGGGCCGGAAGTAAGAGAACATCCATAAGGTTTAATAAATGAATTAATTAAAACTTTGTAACTAAGACAAAATGGAAGGGGATCATGAGCTTGAAGCTAATCCATGAATTGATTAGTTAATTAATTTATTAGGTCAGTATAATAAAGAGTTGAAAGGGCGTGCAGCCAGTAAACTTGTGAAGTAATTAATTAAAAAAATCAGAGTTGTGAAAAGGTGTGAGGCAGTTTGAAAGGGCGTTTTTGGAAAGGGCGTGACTGTCCAGAAGTGAAGAGATACGATGGTTAAATATCCATAGTATTTAAATAGAATGGCGTGTATGTAGTGATGAGTCTCTGAGTTTAGATGTCTGTATGAAAAAATTAGAAAGAAGTATGTATATGTGGAAAAGAATATGAAGTGTTATGAGAAGATGAGTGGTTCTATTTGTCTCTGGAATGGAATATAAATATCTAGTAGAAAATAGAAGAGTATCTTTGTGGTAGAGATTGAAGAAGCATAATAAAATTGTATGAAGATCCAGAATTAAAAGATCATCATCTGAAGAAGAGCAGAGCCCAGAGTAGATGCACAAATGAAGCAGCATTGAAGTCACGAGGCAGAGACCAGGGTGTGCACTGTCAAGCAGAAGAAAAGAGCAGAATAAAAGATAGAGACCAGTAAAGTAAAGAGGCCAGAAATTAAAGGGAAGAACAGCATGTTTGAAGATTTAATATGAAGATCTAAAGAAGTTCTGAGTAAGAAGTTAGAGACTAAATGAGAAGAAAAGAAGCAGTCTCTGCAGTCTAGATCCAGCAACAGCAAGAAGGAACGGAGATCAATGGCATGAAGATTTATCTGTGACATAGATTGAAGAAAGAAGATCTGGAAGAACTTATGAAAACAAACTAGGGTGGCAGGGTGGTGCTAGGGCAGGCTACAAGCCTGTAAAGGGGGTCTTGGCCTCCTTCCAGTAGTGGCTGGAAAAATAGGGGTATTGGTGTATCCTTGTCTGTAGGTGCAGACAGAAACTAGGGTGTTGGTGCATCCTTCAGTTGTGGCTGAGAAAACTTGGGGATTGGTGTCTCCAACAAGTTGTGGCTTGCAAAACTGATTGTAAATATAATTTTGCAGTATAGAAAGTATTAGTGGTTTACCCAATTGGGGTTCCACGATAAAATATGTGCTCTTATGTTTCTTGTTGATTCCATATTTTGTTTAAAGCATAAAAATTGGTTAAAAGGTAAAAGTTTACAATACTGATTCACCCCCCCCTCTCAGTATTGACTAATATTCCATCAAAAAGCAGTTGTCCAGGGTTTTGGGGTTTTACATTATGTAAATTGCAGACTAATATGAACTCTATAACTTTAAGTATTGAGATGAAAGGAAAAGGGACATTCTTGCATTGCAAAAGAAACAAAAATATGCCAAAAGTAAAGAAGAAATAGAAACATTCACAATTCACCAATTTAATTGTAGGTGAATTCTAATGGAAAGTAGAATAGGCTTCAGTAGTGATCATTTTATATAACAAGCTAAAGGAACCAAAAATAATAATTATAGATACCAATAGACAAATCTCAAGTACCAAATTTTTGGCTCCCGAATATTCTAAGATGAATCCTTTCTAGCTTCTAAATACATCATTTCCTAATCTGGCCTCAAAGGATCAATGCAATTTTCACAAAATAAATTAGCTCACCTTTGTAACATGACCAGTTAAAAAGACTCAATAACTGATAAAAAGGCCTAAAGTTCTACAATCTTTTAAGACTTTTCTTCCTTGCATCGAGCTTCTTCTTATCAACATGTACTTTGGCAAAAGCTAGATCCTTCTTATTAATTGTTGATGCACCAACTCCTTCAGCTTCTTGGATCTTGAATATTATTATCTTTATTTGTTGTGCATGGTACAAGTGGGGTAGGAGAGATAACAAGGGTATTTTTTGGGCCTTCATTTAAAGTATTATATTTTGAAATAGCCACTTTACTTTCAATTTGGGCTTCATTGGGTGAACGCTTGTATAGAGCATGCATGCAAAAGAAACCGAATTCAATATGAATGTTTGTAATATATGCACATCTTACCTCTAGGGAACAAAGAATTCACCAGACACAAAAGTTCATTTGCATTTTTTATACCCTTGTCAGAAGAGTTGAATAGATCCACAGCATGTCTCTACAGTCCACAATGCACATACTACTAAATGGTATCCAATAGAATAGTTTGAATAGTTTATGATTGACGTAACAAGATCCATATTGACAATTACCAAAGGCACATGTGTAGAGTTAGGTGCATGTGTGTGAATATGGACACATTAAGAAAACTCACATTGTATTTTCACCAAATACAAAAAAATAGATAAAGCACAGACATAAAGCACAATTAGTAAGAAGGAAAATAGGTCAATGTGACTAAAAAACCCAATAAGTGATAGACAAGCTACAAGAAATTCCTAGAAGCTATAAGCTAAGTGACAGACAAGCTACAAGCTATAGGATACAAGTGAAAACAAAAAAGATGAGCATAAGAGAAAGGGTGACCCAAGAGAATAAACCCTAGAAAAGAGAGAAGCACTACTCAGCATTAGTTATAGGGGTAGAAGTAGAGGGAGTAGAACCAATACAGAACCTGATAAATCAACTAGAGACTAGACAGGGCTGAGAGATTTAACATACCAATTTTATATCTAATAATGAAATGGAAGGAAAATGTAGATTCTTCCTAAAATTTTATGGTCCTGGACTCTTGGAGAATGGATGCCTTGTGAGCACCATTTCCATTTTGACAATATGTCACATTACGTATAGAATGATAAGTTCAAATGATTACTGAGTAGAAATTTATGAATTCCATCATCCTCATGCTTTGTAGAGCTAGTCTATTATTTGCCCTTGCTTTTCCCTTTCCCTCTACCCTACCCTTTCTTTGCCTCCAGTTTTTCTTGCACATGAGCAGCTGTTGTTGCTTTGGCTATATTGAGATTACATTCAGCCAAAATGAGCTAGATACCTCATAACTGAGTGGTAGTTATTCAGTGTTACAAATAGCCCATAGGGCATGCAAGATAGCCAGATCATTACACTTACTCTAGCCTGGCCTTCTCATCTGAAATACTACCAAAAGTTGAACATTTTTGTGGTTTGCATGCCATCCACTAAACCTCAAAAATGAGTGTTTCACTAATAGAAAAAAACAATGAAGAGTCAAAATAAAATAGAAGTAAGCAAATAAAAAATTTATATTTAATTTAATTACTATGAATTATCGAATAGTAAACCAAATGTGCAAGATTTAAAATTAATACACAGGAATATATTGTTAGGAACCCATGTCAACCCTTCTATTTACTTTGTTAGTATATTCCTGTTGGACGCATATGCTTTGTAAGTCGTCCTGTAGTATTTGTTGATCCATAGTTTGTATTATTGTTGTTGGACGCATATGCTTTGTAAGTCATCCCATAGTAATTGTTGATCCATATTTTGTATTGGCCCATGGTTTGTATTGACACATGGTATTGACCCATGGTATTGGTGCCCAGACTTAGTATATAAGTTTGTGTTGAGACCAATGAAGGTACCATGAAGTTATTTTTATTGAGCTTGCTCAAAGGAGGTTGCCCCCTCGAAGTGGCCTGCAATCAATATAAAAGTGATTATGAGTTCTGTTATTTATGCGATCTCATGTGTTTTCATTAATTAATTATTGCAGGTTCTTCACATCTGGTATCATAGCACTTTCTTGGGCTCACTAGGTGAAATTTCTGCCAAATTTTTTTTTTTCGCATCTGTTGCAGCTTCGGATCTGGGAATAATCCCTATCCGCTTAACTGTGGGAAGTACTTTGGAATAATCCCTACAACTCATTGTGAGGAGTACTAGAGGAACCCCAAAGTAGCTGGTGCATTGAGAGGATCTGCCAGCGAAAAGGGCAATGACCCCTACCTGATTGACTAGTTCCCACGCGTAAGGTAAACCAAGAGTTGTCGTTTGTGGCCAAGCGGTTATCAGTTTTACCTGAGCCGTGGAGTGAGGGGTACTGCCCCAATACGCAAGTCATCAGACAACATTGGTGGCCGAGTGAAACCCCTGAACAGTTAGAAAGCTGCACATACCTGGGGTCCATATCTATTTTCAGTTGAACTGTTGTCAATCACTGCTGCACCGTTTCAGATCCATTCTGAAAGCCATTCTAGATCCAACCATTTCGAATATATTTCAGATCCAGCCATTTTCGATCCAATCGGTGTCACTTCAGATCCCTCTGTTTTCGATCACTTTTGTTCCATTACAGATCTATCTATTTCAGATCCCTCTGTTTTCGATCACTTCTGTGCCATTGCAGATCTATCTATTTCAGATCCCTTCCGCGCTGTTGCAAATCCATTCCTGATTTTAAAAAAAAAAACTGTTTTTTGGCCATATCTCGCTTGTTTTCACTCTGTTTCCCTTGAAACATCCTTGACACCCCAGTAATCCCATTCTGCATATTTCATTCCTGAGGACCCTATCCCAAATTCCACTTCCCAAAGCTCGAAATCCCACATTTGTCTATTTTTAGGGTTTGCCATTACTTCTTCGGTTTTCACCCAATCACCTTCAAATTTTACCACCGAGTTCCTTTCCTAATTATGCTTCTTTATCCCTCTCTTCCAAATTTTCTCATTCTTTCACCCCGCTTCTGAAATCCCCATTTTTTGCTTCCATGTCCATCAAAAAGTGTCCAAAACTTACTCAAACCCCAATTACCCCTCCGAGTTTTTCCCAAATCCAAATTTCCCTTTACTAAATAAGCTTTTGTTTGTGTTTTTCTATCCATTCTCCCCCCCCAAAAAAAAAACTCCTGGTTATGGTTGTCCCCCGTGCAGGAGAAACAACCATGGAGGAAGCACTTGCAGCCATCCAAACTAAACTCCAAGATTTGGATGAAAAATTTCTCAGCTTCCATCTTCAGCATTCAGCCATGAACAATAACCGACAACACGAATCTTCGGTAGCCAATGGGTTCTCTTCTTCCAGCAATTTCCGTTGTCCGAAGCTTGAATTTCCTTGCTTTAATGGTACTGATCCAACTGGATGGATCTCTCGTGTAGAACAACATTTCAGTCTGCATAATACTTTTGATGTCCAAAAAGTTCCACTTGCATCCTTTCATTTGAAACAGGAAGCCCTTCAATGGTACCATTGGTACATCAAGGCTCATGACGAGCTAAAATGGACAGATTTTTGCCAACTCCTTTTGCAACAATTTGGTCCTAGTGCTTTTGATGACTTCACCACAGCACTCACTAAATTTCGTCAAAGTGGCACTATTAGAGAGTATCAGATAGAATTTGAGAAACTAGCCAATCACACAGAAGGATTGTCTGATGAATTCTACAGGAGTTGTTTTATCAGTGGTCTTAAGGATGAAATCCGATCAGAGGTTAAAATGTTCTATCCCAACACAATGATGGAAGTCCTAGGGTTGGCTAAGTTGGAAGAAGACAAGATTGCAGCCCAACAATGCTCCAAACCCACTTTTGTTCCCTTCCAAAATATGGGTTCTCAATGACCTTCCATCCCACTAACTCCTCGACCAACTCCTATCAAGCAGTTGTCTGAAACAGAGATGCAAGCACGCAGAGAAAAAGGGCTTTGTTATAATTGTGATGAGAAATTCACTCGGGGACATAGATGTGTTAAAAAAAAGTTCTATCTCTTGGATATGGATTCTCTGCCTGCCTCTACAATTCGTCAAGAAACTCCAAATACAATGGATGACTAGGTCGACATTCAGGAGCCTCCTATTGACCCCCCATCTCAGGATGAACAACTAGAGATATCTCTCCATGCTTTATCCGGCGTCACCACACCCCAAACAATGTGGGTCGGGAGTTACTTCAAGAAGCTTCCTCTTACAATACTCATTGATTCTGGTAGCACTCATAACTTCATTGACCCTCAGATCGCTAAACATGCTGATTGTTTTGTCCATCCTGATTGTTTTGCCAATGGTGGCACCTTACCTTGCAAGGGGAAGTGTCGCAATGTGCGTATCTCTCTGGAATATTATAACCTACGCTCTGACATGTTTTCCTTGTCCCTAAGCAGATGTGATGTGGTTTTGGGCGTTCAATGGTTACGCACACTTGGCCCCGTCTTATGGGATTTTGTTGAACTTTGGATGCAGTTTTTAGTCAATGGGAAACAACTCAAATTTAAGGGCTTATAAGAAGGGTCTCTCCGCATCATCAGTTCACATCGCCTGGAAAAGATCCTTAAGAAGAATTCACATGGTGTCATCACTCAAATCCATTCCATTCAGATGCACCCATCAATGGTCTCCCCTACTTCCTTGGATAGATATGCAAGTGTCATTGCTGGACTAGTGGTCTTGTCGCCTTCAGGAGACCTTTCCGGTACGAATTTAGCTGCATCTACATCTCAGTAGGAAATGATGGCTATTTTTGCATGCAGTACAAAAGTGGTAGCCATACCTATTAGGGAATTATTTTTGCATCAAGAATGATCTCTAGAGTCTGGAAAATTTCCTGGAACAATGGATCTCCTCCCCAGCACACCTGAAATGGGTTATCCAACTCATGGGTTATGCCTATGCAATCACTTACAAGAAGGGTAAGGACAATATGGTGATAGATGCTCCTTCTCGCACATTTGATGACCTAGTTTCTCTTACAATTATTTCTCTGCTTGTTCCAAATTGGTTGCAATCTGTTCAATAGGGCTATCTCTTCTATGAACTCCATGCTTCTTCATCAACAGGGCACTCTGGGTTCCTCAAAATGTATGACCGAGAACAATGTAATTTCTTTTGGCAGGAACTAAAAATGACAATTCAACAGATGGTGGCTGACTATGATACTTGCCAGGTCAACAAGGGTGAAATGACACTCCTTTCGGGACTGCTCGAACCCCTTCCCATCCCTACACGGATGTGGACAACCATTTCTATGGATTTCCTAGAAGCGCTCCAGTGGTACAATACCACATCTAAAATGACACCATATGAAGCAGTTTATGGACAGGCACCACCAATTCTTCTTCCATACATGCTCAACAGCTCCCCAGTTTAGGAAATTGACTCAATTCTTCGAAACCACGATCAGATTCTTCTCATTCTGCAAGACAATCTTCACATGGCAAGAATTTGACTGAAACAACAAGCCGATCAACACCATTCTAAGTGCACTTTTCACGCAGCTGATATGGTCCTTCTTCATCCTTCCAAGCAATCCTCCCTGAAACTCAAAAGGCGTCAGTGGGCCAGAATGAAGCCCGAGGATGCTACCGAGGAACCACTCCTTTAGATTCTGCATCAATTTCCACATCTAAAGCTTTGAGGACAAAGCTTTTTCTAAGGGAGAGGGGATGTTAGGAACCCATGTCAACCCTTCTATTTACTTTGTTAGTATATTGTTGTTGGACGCATATGCTTTGTAAGTCATCCCATAGTATTTTTTGATCCATGGTTTGTATTATTGTTGTTGGACGCATATGCTTTGTAAGTCATCCCGTAGTAATTGTTGATCCATATTTTGTATTGGCCCATAATTTTTATTGACACATGGTATTGACCCATGGTATTGGTGCCTAGACTTAGTATATAAGTTTGTGTTGAGACCAATGAAGGTACAGTGAAGTTATTTGTATTGAGCTTGTTCAAAGGAGGTTGCCCCCTCGAAGTATTGCAGGTTCTTCACATATATATTACTCCACTGGAATATCTAGAGGAGAACCAACACTTTCATAAGAATATTCAAGTTTGCAAGTAATTCTTTCTTATTTGTATTTCTGCTTCCCAAAAATGTTGACTAGCAGTTGTATGACTTTGATGCTACAAGTACACTGTGTGGACTCTTCTACTGCAAGAACTTGGAGAATTGTTATAAAGTGGAACCTTCATCTACGTCACATCATTTTAGAACTTCTTTACCTGGGGTTAAGTTGCAAGATCCTGTTGGCTGAAGAAAAGAACTTTAAAAGAAAAATAACACCCAAGAAAAATCATATTGAAGATGCCAGCAGAATTTTGCATGTTTCCTAGATAGTTTTGACAGAGATAGACTCACTACACTGTCAATAATAAAATTTCCAGCTTTGCACTGTAGTAAATATCCCACAAAACTAAGGATTCAGCATTAGAATTAACATGTTTCTCCAAGAATCATTTTTTTGTCAACCTAGCAATACATGGAAAAAATTACTCTCTTTTGAAATCTACCATCACTTCATTAGGATGCAGATCTAAAACAAGAAGCTGAAGTTGTGTATAAAAAATGAAAATAAGCTTGTTGACATCTTTCAATGCAAAATTAATAACAAATTGCACAATGAACAAAATATCCATCGCTTTTACCAGGCTAGGGTTGGTGTATGTCAGAATGCGCATGTTTTCACCCCATCCACAAAAAAGGGGCTTATTCTATAATGGAGGAGCCACTGGTAATGCATGTCTAATGAACTATACCAATCTTCACTTCCATGTTACAATCCAAAGCAGTCCTCAATCATGGTTTCAAATATCTGGATTTGTGTAGCAAAGAAGTGGACAACATTGCTAGATCCCACTTTTAAAGGTATATAGACCCAGATAGTATGCACATGAAAACTGTTGTAATCCTTGTAATCCAAAGATTTGTCATATGGCATATAGTGCCTCAGTGGATGAGCAAACTAACTGCTTCGGAACCATTTGAATTCTTCAGCTTAGATGAGTTTCGCAAATGCAAATTACAGAACATCAATATATAACAATCTTAAGAAACAACAGGATCAACATTAACAAAGCCACTTGCCATTTTTAATAAGAACATTAATTTCCATTAAAAAAACAGGAATTATCTAATGCATCTTAACCAGAGTAAGATAGGAATGTTAGATGAGAAAAATATTGTTCATCAAAATTAACAAGGAACCCCAATGTTACCAAAAAATGCAAGAAAAGGTGCACCAACATATGTACCTAAAATGCCACAAGTTACAAAGAAATGGAATATAACTAAACATAGAAGTATACCCTTCCAGAAAATTTAATCTCATCAAGAAAAGGAAGAATACTGCAATAGATTATGTACTAGGCTACTAGCAATAATGGATACAAAGACATTAAAATGAAAAAAGTAGCAGGAAAACGTACAACTCAGAAGTACAAGATTCAAACAAGACAAGTTAAAGAAACATTATGTAACTCATGCAAAGCGGAGTACATTGCCAAGAGGGGGCTTGAGTTTAGGAACAACTACAGTGAATTCATGAAGGTGATGTGGGTTCCAAATTCTAGTTTCATTATTTTAAGTGTAAGGTCTCTTCTAAGAGAGTCCTTGGATGATGGCTCCATGGAAGAGGACTCATCAAAGATCAAGGATATGTTTAGGTTACACTTCCAGAACATGTTGTCTGCTAGCGTGGAGCCCTGCTACATGGGAATTTATTCAACTTGGGGTGATCATTTGCTAGCTTGGGGTTATATTTGGTAGTTCTCTATTGATCATAGACATGTGGGATTGGTGCCTCTAAAAGCATCCGACAAAGCTCCACTTCTATAAATTTAAATATTTCCCTTTTGCAGATAAGGTAACTATTATGTCAGTGATTATCTAAGATTCACACATCTACTATGTGTCTTGTTGTCTCCCCATTAAGACTCAGTTGAGAGTATTTAAGCAATCTCTAATGTCTTTCCTTGGGACATGTGTATTAGGCCTAAGAGAGAAAGAGACCTTAGTTTGATTAATGTCGCATCCCAAGAGAACATTCTTGCAACAAAGTGGGTGGTAAGGTATTGCAAGAGCTCTGCAGAGCTTTGCACCCTGGCATATTTTATTGCACCACTGAATCCTTTCAACTTATCATTCACTTAAGGTTCAGGGTGAATTTTCCTTGTGTGACATCCTTTCTTAGCCACAAATATTTTGAATCTTTGGGTCACTCATCTACAAAAGTATTTGGGAAACCTCGAAGTTTTTTGTCAACTGGTCAAGTGGAATTGATCAGGAAACCATGCAAGATGGGATTTTTCTTGGTGTTCTATTTGGAGTTGGGCCCATCATGATCAATATAATATGGAGCTTCCACATTTCAAGGCTAAAACATTTAGTAAGAAAGGTATTGTCTTTTTATTTTAGAGGGATTTGTAGGATTTTGAGGCCAGGAATTGGAAGGATCGGAGGGTGTTGGCTTGTCAGAAATCATTTTTGTCTTTTGCTAATCCTACTGTCAATGACATAATGAGATAATTCATCCCGAGGGTCTTTTCAATATGAATATATATATGCAGGGCCCTTTATGGTGGGATTGGAATTGGATATTTGTGAAATAGATGAACACCAATATGACTCCAAGATAAATTATACTATTTTGCACCAAAATCATATATTGTCCCCTGTTCTAAACACTTGGTGGATTTCTCTAGTTCCAAAGGGAAAACGGATCTCTAGGTTGCACAGTGTGTGGTCATTACACCTCACCTACACGCTTCAAGTCTTCACATGGTTGGTTATCTACAATGGTTTCTAACAAAAACTCATTCGTCTAAAATTGGGATGACTAATGATTTGTG
Organism: Larix kaempferi; assembly: GCA_027924585.1. Taxonomy (NCBI): domain Eukaryota; kingdom Viridiplantae; phylum Streptophyta; class Pinopsida; order Pinales; family Pinaceae; genus Larix; species Larix kaempferi. Next base: position 4,243,990 of record BSBM01000680.1, on the reverse strand, counting down.
CTTAGTTTGTGTCCATCCTCATCTATAAGCTTCAAGTCTTCACATTGTTGGTTATCTACTAAGGGTTGCTAACAAAAATCATTTTGTTAAAACTGGACTCTGTAATGATTTGTTCTTGGTTTTTGGCCATCCTCAGACGCTGAAGAAGAATCTTTAGCATTGCAAGTTCTCCAAAGAGTGTCAACAGCATGTCTAGGTTCAACATTCAGCTTTCTTTCAAAGAATAATTCATTAGTGAGCAACGTTGTTTGGGGATGTTCGCTACTTATTTCTTTCTGCCCAATCAATAATCTAGCATTTCCTTTAAGCACATCCTTTTCATTGAAGCACATTCTAAACAGGTGTATACAGAGAATCGACCTTTGTGGATGAAACCAACACTTTATACAAACTGACACAATCACAAATAGATTTCGAGGATGGGAACACTTGCATTTATATTCTACAGACTGGAGGTCTCATGATCTACTCATTCTGGAATCTAAATAGAGTGGAGTTAAACCCAAATAAGATATTGTTGATGGAGGGTTTAAAACCCTCGCCTCTACTCTAGAATGAAAAACCATTTACTCAATTAAAAAGAACACTAACGTAGTGATTTTGTGAACCAAAATAAAGTTTGAACAATGGTATGGAAAGAGAGGCATCAGATCATACAACCAGTTCTATCAAAGAGACAATTACACACTACTAGAGTTAACAGCATAATTCTTTTTCTCATCAACTTTGTATATGAGTTCTGCAACTCAGAAGTTTGCATACCTCTAATTGGCCTGATTAGAATCTCATTTGGCCACCTGATTAAACTCTAATTAGCCTATTTAGACTCTCATTTGGCGTATCCTGCAATAATAGTAGTCCATGACACCACATCATGTTCAGGCATTTTGTTAAACATTTTGAATGCATCCTGTATTCTTCTACATTTGGCATACCCTTCTATCATCACATTATATGAATAAACATTCTGCGAGGGTATTCTATCAAAAAAATGGCGTGCATATTATATGAAACTGTGTTTCAAGTACAACCAACAAACACCCTTCAAAGGAAACCTACCAGCGATCATGGAACTATCCATCATCCACCCCATGCCCATTGTAGACCACCACATACGCCAGTGGATACTCAGATATAACTTCATAAGCACATCAACAACACGGTAGGCAGCTACTTTGTCACGAACCTATTAGACATTGTCTATCCCATTACCAACAAAGCAGACCCTATAATAAATAAAAAATAACAAAACAATTCATTGAAGGTTATTCTAAACTTGTCCAGCAACAAGATCTGTAAAATGTTTGTCCTCACCAGAATGCAACACAGACTTGGCTGTGAAAATCCTCTAGGAAAAGTGATGAAATTAATCCTAGAGGACATGCAGGTCAATCCCCATAGACTATGAAGTGGAGTTTTCCAGTATAGGACCAAAATTTGAAACCCAAGTAGCACAGTTTCTCTTCCTCGAAAATGAACAAAATCACTGACACTCACTCGATTTCATATTCCATTATCAATGGCGGTAAACTTGAGGATACATTAGCAACCAAATTTTCAAAATTTCAAAATAAAATTAAGATTAATATAGGTGGTAGCAAAGTTAATTTCTTTTATTTATAAGTGTGTTTAGATTGAGTTATGTTTGAGTGACATTGTACAAAGGGAGGGGTTAGAAAATTTTTTTGATGCAAAATTGTATTGGATTATATTTTCGTTCTTGAAAAGGAATTCAGTTTATTTTTCCACTCAGGTTTGTTGAGGGGCTATGAATAGTGAAAGAAAAAAACGCATATAAATTCTCAAAAAGAATAATATTGTTCATAATGTTTTAGGAATGTTATTATCTTTTTCCATTAGACCAATGTGGTGGCCAATTTGTTATAATTAGGTTTTCACTTGTTAGGTTCTCTTCTTCCTTAGGTGCATGTGTAGTTGGAAGAAACCTTATTTGGATTGTTGACAATGTGTTGGAGATTGGTATAGCGGAGGGTTCATGGATAAAGCTCTGCATAAAACATTAATAACCAATAGAGTTGGTCAAATTCCATTGTCACCTTATTAACTTTGGCCCATATTATATGCAATGACATTTGTAAAAACTTATTTGTCAATTAATGTATTTATCTTAGCTTATTTTAAATAAAATAAAATTGTGGCAAATTTTATATGGTAAAATACAATTTTGACTCTAAACACATATTATGGTGTATAGTGTTTAAATCCATAATTGAAGATATTGTTTCACAAATAATGATGGATTTCTCTAGAAAACATGGATGGGGAAAGGTGACCACAAAACTTTGTCAAATCTTAGTTTTTTTGGTATTTGACAATACCAAAAAGGCATTTCAAGCTTGAGACCAAGAGTTGTCTAATAAATAACTTTTGTTATCAATGATTATTGAGGAATACCAAATGTAATTATCATTCACTAATAGATTGAACTTGAAATGGTCCCCAAGATATATCACACAAAAGGATTAATTGGTTTTTACACATTCCAAACACTACAACCTGCGAAGGATCCTAATAATAATTTTAAAAGGAGCTAGGATGATGAGAAGATCTTGTGTATTGAGTCCCCTCCATATTTTTTTCCATATGATCTCCTTGAACTAATACAATTTCCTAGAAGAAATTTCTAGGCCTCAAAAATTTCCAAAGATTATACGATCCATTTAGCACAAAGTGTGAGGGATTGAGTCTGAACACTAATGATTATCATACCCCCTAACTCAAAGTGTGCAAAAAATCCCCTAATTAACTAATTGGAATCATCTATTACATTAAATGAATCCCATGTTAATGTGCAAATAGTAGCACATGTAATGCTCAACGGCCATTTAGGTGGAATTGGGCCACGAGGTGATTCTCAAAGGCAATTTAGAAAATTGAAATTTTGTTTTTTTTGCATGAATTATGTGCTATAAATATTTAGAGAAGAGTTAAATGAGGCTCTTCCTCCTATTTTGTCTAGCTGCAAACTCTTGAATAGAGGAAAAATTATTTTCTACACTATTGTTTTGTGAAATATCTTTTAATTTCATAGTCAATATTTTAATAGCATCTACAAATAAACAATAAAGAAAATCTGAAATCCATTGTCATTCAGATGAAACTTACATCTCCCTCCTATTAATAATTTACTAATGTTGTAACTATGGACAAGGAAAATAAAACCACCACTAATTGTTCCATTTCTCTTTTTTAGTAGTCTTACTAATTATCGAGTCTTTGTGAAATTAAGTGGATCTTACATCTTTCATAGTGATCCCTTACACATCAAACATTAAAATCTAGTTAAGTTATAACTTGTATATGTACTATTCAACATTTGTTCCATGCAACTCCTAGACCATGAAGCCAGAATTGAGCACAAGTCATATGCATAATGTGGAAAACCCTTCTTAGCATTAGGAAGTTTCCCTTCTCACGGTGATACCAGTGAATCTTGAAAGAAAATGAAAATAAAGTATATAGAACAAAAAGGAAAACCCTTCTTAGCATTAGGAAGTTTTTATCTTGAAAGATAAAAACAACTAGAAACAAAAAGGGGAAAGTCAACCGTGGGACCTCCAATAAACTCACTGACAACTACACCAACCAGCTAGAAAAGAGTGAAAAAAAATATATGCCAAGCAATTGTTGCAAGTGGATGCTTTGTTGTCTGTATGTATTCTGAGCTAGACAACATATGAATTCCATAAAAAACAAAATAGAAATGTAAACTCAGTATTTATCAGGTCCATAAACGTATCTAGCAGAGTTGAACAATTCGAATAAATTATCTCTGGATTTGGACTTTGAGAATGCTCTCGCAGGTTGCTGAAGTAGAAGAAACGTCGATTCCATAAATAGATCTAACCTCCATTGCCAAGAAATTAACCTTGGTCCTTAAGTAGGGAAAAAAGAATTCCCCAATAACCCCTTCTTCCATGTAATGTGGGCTAAACAAATAGCATCAAAAAATCATTCTAAGAAATCTCAGGAAATGGGAAACTCGAACACAATGCACAATAAATTTACAGGATAAAATGCTATTACACCAAAATGTCGTCACCCTTGTGCAAGTGTCGCAAGTTTTGCTAGAGTCGTCATCATGACCATTGTGTAAACTCTTTTCTCTGACCCCTAAACTCATACTGGGCTAAAACACATTCAAACTGAAGGTTATCCCAGCCTGGTTGACCTTGTTGAGTAGGATGGCTAGAAGATTCTATTAGGGCCATGGGTTTATGTGATGTTAGAAACCATATCTAGTGTTTTAAACTTCAAAATGAGCACCAAATCCCACTTCCAGGCCAAATATCCTCTGTGGAGGGCTAATATGGTGGTTTGGGACCACACACATGGACCATGACCCCCATAATAAGATCTCTAAATCCATTTGCATTGCTAAAATTTAGTAATATATTGTACAAATTCATTATCAAAATTGCAATTTTCCATTGTTAGTGTGTCACAAATAAAAATGACTAACATAAACGACTAATTCACATTAATCATTGTTAGCTAGTCATATTTATATTCCTGTGACTAAATTAGTCATTTATGTTAGTCATTTTTACTTTAGTCACTTGTTATCCAGTCATATATTTTATCCCATGACTAAATTAGTCATTTATCTTAGTCGTTTTTAGTTGGCTTACTTAAAATTGCCCAATTTTAGTCATTTATCCCTTGAAAAAACAGTGGTGACTACATTTTTTAGTCACTTAGTCACTTATCTCTCATTTTGGACTAGTGTGTTGCATTGAGAAATATCTGAGCTTCTCTAGGCTTTGGAGATGTGCCATTATCCAATTGTGGGAGATGTTCCCCATAGTAATTGTTCCAATATTCATATTCCTCTGAACTAATGTCAACAAATTAGAGCCTATGTTTCAAGTATGAACTATCATACATTCTGAAGAATTCCAGCCTCTAGAATTGGTGCAAATATTGATGCAAGATCGTTGAAGATTTGTGTTAGTATTCATCCGGAGAAGAGATCAATTGGAGTAATTGTGCCCTTGTGAGATATAGAAGTTGTATTTCGTGTCTCCCATGAGATATATTATGTTCATTCTCAGCCTATGGTCGTGATCTAGTGCATCCAAAACTTATTCCATGCTCCCATTGAAGAATTATGCTCCCTTGTTGTAAGATCTTAGAGATTCAGGAGAATCTGTAAAGTATGAGTTATGAATGCCTTCTAATTCTGATAATAAATTCTGATAAATATTGACACTGTTTATTTACATGTGTATAAATTTATATAGTACTTATGTGAAATAATTTGTGAGCCTCTATGGTTGTTTTTCCTTCATTATTTCAAGACTAGCCCTTTATGCCTAGAATTTTGACTAGTCTTGCAATATCTTTCACAAAAAGAGTTCTAAGAGTCCTTTTCTTATTCTATAAAGCATTGCAGGTCATTAAGACACTACCAAAGCCAACCCAATCCTAAAACTCAGAATTTGTGACCTCTTAAGTGTTAATTTTTCAAAATTTACTTCAATCTGATCTAGGATCTCAACTGTGAGAACAACATGTACAGCATATCAATCATGGACACAATAATGCAAGCACACAAGAGACACAGAGTTTACTTGGGGAAAACCATAAAGGTGAAAAACCCCATTAACTTCCTCAGAGATAGATAGAGCAATGATACAACCCAAGCATAAGAGATAGACATCTCCTAGCAGCAGCTTCTCCTCCTCCACAAGTGCGCCACTCTCCCGAGAGTGTGAGAGATAATAGAATGATGAAATAGAGTGCCTCCCGCACTCTATTTATACTTGACTTGACTTGCCTAATAACCTTTACTAGGTCGGCCTCAACTTAACCACATAACACAATGTTGACTGGGCCGACACCCAATAGGGTGGTCTAATAACCCTTTGACCCACATGGCCGACCCCCAATAGGGTGGTCTAACAACCCTTCGACCCACATGACTTATATAGGGCCGACCGCAACAAGGTGGTCTAATAACCCATCAAGTATAAGTTACGACACTTCCGTGTAGAGGAATAATAACATCTCTATAGGAATACAAACACTTCCGTATAGAGGAATAATACCATCTCTATAGAAGTACAATATACATGTATGAAATACATTCCAAAGTTACATATACATCAACACTCCCTCTTAACTAGGAAGGTATTTCTCGACATAGGTCTTCTAGCACAAGTCATCTTCTCTGGATAATCATCACTGGATAATCGTCATCGAGTCATCGTCATCGTCACTACTGCTGCTATCTCAATCAATCTCCGAATATACTCATCATAGGAAGTTCTACAGAGCTAGTCCTTTTTCATACTAGATGTAGGCCCACCACCTCCAGGTCTTCATCATCAATGGCCATACTGTGGATCCCAGGACTGATTACATGCGTCAACAAAACCTAGCGCAGACTATAGGTTCTTTTACATGTTGAACTTCACAAAACCTACTCAGAGCATCCCAGGATGTTACGAGCAAACCGCTCTATCTGTCTGGATCTCGATAGAGCATCCTAGGCTGTTACAAGCACACCACTCTACTTGTCTGGATTTTAAAGGATCTTTTCTATGTGAACTTTCACAAACCCTACTCAGAGCATCCTAAGATGTTACGAGCACATCGCTCTACCTATCTGGATCTCGATAGAGCATCCCAGGATATTACGAGCACACCGCTCTACCTGTCTAGATTTTAAAGGATCTTTTCTATGTGAACTTTCACAAACCCTACTCAGAGCATCCTAAGATGTTACGAGCACATCGCTCTACCTATCTGGATCTCGATAGAGCATCCCAGGATATTACGAGCACACCGCTCTATCGTCGAAGATGTTTTTTCTCCATTCAGGGATGTCATTTTTGTATTTGGTCATGCACGAATATCAAGGTAAAATATCCATTGTAAGTCAGGGCAATAGTTCCTCAAAAGTCAAGTGTAAAATGTATTTTTGAGTCTCCCTGGGACAGGTCGGCCCAGTCAGTTAGAAAAGTCAGACCCATTAACGAATTAGGTCACTCTCACTTAAAGTATAAATAGAGAGATTCACTCTCTCATTTGGCACTCACACTCACTCAAGCAAGTTCTCACCAAGTGAGAGAGAAGACAAGTTTGTTGGAGGAGAAAGAGAGAGCCGCAAAAGACATCTTATATTTTTGGTCTTCCATCTTGTTTAATATTGTACTAGTGACAAATCTATTTCTGAGGAAGTTACGAGGTTTTCTCCTTTATGGTTTCCCTGAGGAAATTTATTGTTTCTTTTGTGTTTTGTTGTTGTTTATATTTCAGTTTAAATATCTAACTAAATTGAATTAAAGTGCAAACTATAACATGGTATCAGAGCCAATATGAAAACAAGGCATTGTGCAACAACAGAAAACTAGGGCTTCCTAGTTTAAGTTCTTCTCTCCATAGATAATCAATAAACGAGGGTTAGGATAACTTTCCCTAGGAGGGCGCATCTTTTGGGGGAAGCATAATTCAATTTGAATATTTTTCATTTTTTACACAGTCACTTATGCTGGGAGAAAAATAGGGCATCAAACTTTTGGGGTTTCCCTCCACCAATCCTAGCAAAGGAGCACACTAGAAAAATCACCCTGACGAGGCACATCTTTCTGTCAATCAAAAGTTGAAAATTCCAAGTTTGGAAAATTAGGGTTTCTCTAACAAAACATAGGTCATCCAGCTCTAGAACTAGGTTGGGCATCTCAAATTGGTAAGAACTAATTCTTTTTTATTTCCATTTAAGGTTCTCATTTAAAATTGACAAATCACACCAAGATTGAGGATAAGCTGGAAGGAGCTGAAAATTCTGCGCATGGAAGTATAGAATCTCTCTTTTCCTAGAAGAAAATGATTTGGACAAGTATGTCAATGAGTAGGTTCCAAAGCCAGAGGGGGAAGAGGAAAAGGAAATCCAACAAAAAACTTGGTCAAGGCCAAGAGGATCATTGCAGACTCCATCAAAGATCACCCCATCCCTCATGTGACATCATTGAAGACTCACAAGGAGATGTTTGATTCCTTGACAAAGATATTTGAAGGGAAGAACATCAATAGGAAGATGAAACTAAGGAACCAACTCAAGAATGTGAAGATCCAACACTCAGAGACCATGCAATCTTACTTCATATGGATCTCTCAAATCAAGAAGCAACTTGAAGCAATTGAAGACAAAGTAGAAGAAGGAGATATTGTTATGACCACCTTGAATGGTCTCCCAAGATCATGGGACTCATTCATTCAAGGAATATGTTCTAGGAAGAAGTTGATCACCTTCAACAAACTATGGGAAGAATGCACCCAAGAAGAAGCTTGACTAGTAGCAAGAGAAGAGAAGATGAGATCTAATGATTACCAAGCTCTAACTATTCACACTAAAAGAAATCACAACAAGAGGGAGGACCATTATCACTAAAGATCCAGAAGGATCCATGGACCTAGAAGGGATCTCTCTAGTATCAAATGTTACACATGTGATGAGAAGGGACATTACTCAATAAATTGTCCTAGAAATCAAGCATCCTCCAAGAAAACCAACAAAAAGAGGCATCATGCTCACACTGCTGAAGATGATGAACCGACAAGGAAAATAACTAGTGAAGAAATAGATGATTCTTCAAGTGATGAAGAATATGTTTTAATCTCAGTGCTCACAGGCACCATCACACATGGGAACAATGATTGGCTTGTAGATAGTGTAGCATCCAAGCATATGAAGGGGTGCAAGGAATGTTTCATCAACCTATCAGAACATGAGTCACCTCACAAGGTGAAACTTGGGGATGATTATCAGTATCCCACTAAAGGAAGTGGGGAAGCTTCCTACAAGCTAGATTTTGGCAAGTCATTAAAGATGAAAAATGTTCTATATGTACTAGGATTGAAGAATAATCTTTTCTCCATCCCCGCATTAGATGCTAAAGGAATGCGGGTTGCATTTGTTGGTGGCCAAGTTCTAATGTGGCCAAAATGAAAGACAATAAATGATGCAACAGTAATTGGAGAGGAAGAGGGAGGCTTGTACAAGTTGAAAGGACAACCAGAACAACCTAGACCAAAACCCTAGCCTAAGCTAGTTGGTGTATGTTCCCTAGAAAAACAAAGTTACTATTCAATTTTAACTTTAATGTTCTTTTTAGGGTTGTTGTTTACTCAAAAGGAGTGAGTGTGTGTGTAAGATGGTTATGACTAAAAAGTAAAGTGTATAATAAAAATGCAAATTCCTTTCACTTCTTTTGTTTTTCGCTTATATCTTTCAAAATAAAAAATTTTGCAAAGTAAACCTAAAATAAACTTGAAAATTTATTTTCTTTTTTTTCAAAAAAATAGTATATGCAACAAATATATGTTTTGAAAAACAATGCTCTTGCTAAGGGAATAGTACTTGTTCTTTTACAATTTTATTTTAAATAAGAGAAATAACAACTAACTAGGAACAAGAAAAGCACACTCTAGAATGCAAGTGTAGGCTAGTTGTACCTAAACCTATAAGAGACATAACACTACCCTCAATGAAGTCTAAAAATAACAAGTTCAATAAGTTTCTTCAATCAAAACAAAGAAGTAACTAACTTTGGAAAAAAGACACTATTGGAACCGACCAACTCAAAGAAGAAAACAAAGATATTTTTCAAGAAATAAAAATGTTCGCTATCAGGTTAGTAGTCATAACGAAACATTTCGAGTCTCAACCAAACAAACTTTGAACTCGAAATACCAAGGCATTCCCTCAACAAGCAAATGAAAACTAAACAAGATCTCATAAAAGAGAAAAAAAGACTCAATCACAGCCTACCATCAGGTCTGAATGATCCAACTACAAGCAGTGAAACTCTTCCAAAATCAAAGCAGAGACCCAAAGGCTAAACCCTAGGAGGAAATCAAATCCTACATGAATACCCGTGACTATAAGTACAACATATTGTGGGTGACTCGCGAGCACAACACAGGAAAATCACGGGTATGAGGGAAACTCGTGACTGCATCTAAAGAAAACTTATGGCTCTACTTCAAAAAAATCATAAAAAGAAGAAAATATATGAGAAGGACCAAGTCCGAGTCTTAAGAAAGGGTTAGAACACCTTGTAAACTCTTCCAGAGAACTAAAGGATTAATCTAACTAAAGAAAACTACCCCAGGAATCCTAGAGAAACAAAAAGAACTCCCTAGTGGAGTCACCAGTTCTGTTGTTTGTTAATTTAACCTGTGATTGGGAAGTTCAAAGAGATCATCAACATATTGGTAAGAAGGTACATAATATAATAGATTAACAAATATATTAGCAGAAATTATTTCTTTAATCAAGAAAATCTAGGGTTATAGGACAAAAGAATGTACCTTGGATAACTAAAGTTTTATCCAAGCTTTAATCTTCTGTCTCCAATCCACAATCGTAGATGAGAAACCCCCAAAAGCCAGATACCTTCCTCAAATATTTTGACTATATAAACATGAATAACCTAGTTTGAAACTCATATATAAAGGGGATATGAATAGATTCAAAAGACTAGATTCACAAAATAAACAAATTATCTTATGGGAAAGAAAATCTCTTGCATTATAATCATCAATGGTAACAATCTATACCTGATATGTAACCTACACTGTTGAAACTTGATTGTGGGATCCTTGCTTCTCTTCCTTCAATGGATATTTCTCCAAAATTTCCTTATACAAAATGGTTCTCCCTTTTCTCAAGGCCTTCTCCTTGTATATATAGAAAGGTCTGAGAGGGTAGACTCGAAAGGTAAATGGTTGGGGAAGTTATGGTGGCTAGGGTAATTACCATGACTATCCTAATTTGATCTTTAATATATTTTTTCATGATTTTAAGAGATTCCCGTGGGTATTTCACTTGACAACAAGCGAGTAACCCACTAGTCTAGTGTCAAACAAATAGTGTGTGCAACGTTTTAGGAAAAACCACAGGTGGTCAATGGAGCTCCACTAGGTGACCCACGATTTGACAGATGTGAGAGTCACGGTCGAGTCTTAAAATAATTCACAAAAAAATATTAATTGGATATGATTTTGTAAGGTTTAGATCAAATGCATCTATAGTCAATGAGGCTCTTCCATCCATAAGGTCCTTTTGTGTGACCGACAATGTAGTGTGGTCACGGATGGAGAAGTTCCAATTTGACTAATAACACCTAGTATATTCTTAGTCATGTCCTTTAAATCTATGGATATGATTTATCCAATTAACTTCCTTGCATTTAAAAAAACATGGATTAGTCATTATTGGATAAACTTAATGGGATCAACTTGTTTACTTCAATTAATTCCAGATAGCATTTTATAATTTTTTTTTTTTACATGTGTTCCATAATGTTACCTTTAGGTATGTAATGGGATGGCTCTCCACCGCACCTGCCATTTTGATTATTGAAATGTTTTATATTTCTGAAATATGAAGTGAAGGATTATTTTTCATGAATAGTCAATACAAATATTTGGTGTGATGAGTCTGAGCAGTGTACTGACTTGAAACATGGGACATGCACCATGATAGAAAAAGATGGGGCGGAGACAAGCCACATGGAAAGACATGGACTTGTCAATTGTTCCAATCAATGTAGAAATGAATGGTTATTTCTAACACTTTATTACATGTATATATCTATATTAACATTCTAATATCAGTTACATAAGCATGTTTCAGATTTTTCTCTTGGGTTTTTATTTTAGTGTATTGCAGGCTTGTAGGATTCTGTAAAAGATGATAGTTGTGACTTGTGATGGAGGAGTCTAAAGATAATCCATCTTCTTGCACCCTGTATAGAATGGGTGGTAGAAGGATTCTCCACTCAATGGAATAACAGGGCCCTCATCGTCACATAATTTTCCTTCCTCTCCATCCTTGTTAATGGGTCTCCCTTTAAGAAATTTTCCCCTTCCTAAGGAATCTAACAAGGAGATCCACTATCTCCACTTTATTCCTCCTGATGGAATATTGTTCGGGATGAATCATTAAATTCATGGTTTTGATTGTATGATAAAGGGTTTAAATATACATGTTTAGAAACTAGTCTGTGTGCACCTTCAACTCATAGATGACACCATGTTAATGGGAACTTTGAATTTTAAGGAAGAAAAATCCCTCGAATTCATTCTGAAGGACTTCACGGACACTTCACACACCTCCATCAACCATGGTAAGTCATAAATATTCTTTTATAATACTCCTTTGGATATGCAACTACATATTTCTCATGTATTCAATGTTTATTGGGGATCTCTTTCGTCCCTCCAAATACTATCATGTTACACTTGGGAAAACTTGTTAGCCAAAATGGACAAAAACATTTCCAATTGGACATTCAAATCGCTCAATTTAGTAGGGAGATTGGTTCTTTTAAAAATAGTCATGCATGGAAAGCTCACTTATCTTTTCTCAATTCTAGCAGCCTTGACTCACATAATCAAGGGAAATAGAAAGCTTGAATGCTTATTGTAATATCCCGAATTTTGGACTAACTATTTCTATTGTTATATTGGGCCACGACCCTAGCACATATGTTTTATTTTGAGTATTGGGCATGAGCCCTAGCAACCATGATTTATTCTTTTATATATTGACATACCGGGCATGGACCCTGACTGACTTCTTTATTGAGTGAAGACTGGGCAAGGAGGCCCTAATATTGTGGTTATGTTCTTTAGCATATGATGTGGGTACAAAACCTAATATACTGAGATGATCTTTTGTTACTTAATGTGTAGAGCTATGATTTTTACATGATTGACTTATGGGTGTGTTGAGCGTGGACTCAGAAACACACATATAACCTACATACTGGGCATAAGCCCTAATGTACCTAGAAGAATGTTTATGTACTGGGAGTAAGCCCTGAGGTACATTAAGTGTTGGGCATAAGCTCTGGAGCACTCCAAGCTTGATAAATGAATACCGGATCTGAGGTCACTTGAATATTCTAGATGTGCCTCATAACCACATTCTAGCACTAATGTTGAGCAGGAAGTTCTAGAATTACACTAGCATAATGCCCATGTGCAAGTTTTGAGTTAAAAGGATCTGAAGAGCACTCGGGGTTACTAGATCTCAAAGTGTTGACTCGGAAAGACTCTAAATAACACTTCTACTTTCATCACATTTATTTAATTTGGTTAAATGATTCATATTCTATCTATCATCAAATACTGCGGGGACCACCATGTTAAATGAGGGAATCCGACATGCAAGAGAGAGACTAGAGGTTCCTACCCAAGCTTACCAAAATACTGTCCAAAGAATTGGACCTTGACCTTAAAGTTAAAAGAAGTATCATGTGAAGATACATAATTAAATAAAAGATAATTACCTTGACTTAAAGTATGGGTCGACTAAGAGTAGTCTTTTGTGAATAACATGCATAAAAGTCTCAAAGTTACATATTATTATTAAAATCTTTAAATAATAATGATGTTATTTATTTATTTATAAAAATATTTATTGCATATAGTTATGCATAGTTGGCTGCAACATAATTAAAATATTATTAATAATGTTAAGGTAGGAAATGCAAGTAGTATTATTATTTTAAGAAGGTTTATTTAAAATCACTTCCATTTAAAATAAATGAAAAGTCCCAGTTCAGCAAGGACTAGATATGTTAGTGATAATATCTTTTAAAGAATATTGATTATTTAATTCAAAGAAATTAATTAATTATTCAAACAACCATAATTCAAGACTCCCCTACTTAAAGAGGGCAGATCCCAAGAATGAGGATCATCTTCTTCATTATCATTCTCTTAAGGAAATCAGAGAGAATTTTCTGCTCCAAGAACTGAAGCAGTCCCATACAAATTTCCAGATCTGAACCAGCAGTGAACCTAGGGCCTCTATCTCTTATTGCATGTTGGAACCACCTCGGGGGGATCCAGTTAGAACCAGGAACGGTCTAAGGGTCATGGTTGGGAGGAACATGGTAGCCCCAAAGTTATCCAGCTAAGGAATCATTCTAACAGGTCAGGTAAGCTCAGAAGATTTTACACTAATTTCTGTTTGAGTGTGCAGGCCTCTACAGAAAAGGAGTAGGTCACTAGGAAACCAAGTATGAATTATTAAACTTCCTTTTCAGGTTATAATAGAGGCTAGGCATTTAGCATAGATTTAAATATTTTGTTTTACCCCAACTTGTCTAAAATATTAATTTATTTACAGACCAAGGACCTTTGGGCATGGGCTCTTGGGTTATTATAGGAGTAGAACCCCGTAACTAGAAATTGTTTTAACTCAGAAATATGATTTAGAAACCAGCATAATGTCTACCAGGTCTAGCTAAGCTAGCATGTGCTATACATCCAAGATTATCTACAACCTAGAATCCACCCTTATTAAATTAGACGACTGAGATGTTCTTATCAATATTAATATATATTCAAATGCTGAAATCGTATGATATGTAATAGATCAAATGTATAGCTCGGGTTATATTTCTGTTACATATTGATGTTCTTGTAATTATCTCTAAACGCTCAGTCGGGTTTTTTTTAAACCCCAATATTTCACAAACCTGGTTAAAATTCTTTTAAAAACTACTAACTCTTATATAGGAAAATGATCCAGACTTTGAAAACTCTTCACGGCATCACATATCAAGTTTTGCAGACTCCAAATACTCATAACTACTACTTATTATCCATTCAAACCAAAATTCAATGCATTTCCCACTATCAAATGACCTTATCGTTATATTTTTGTTCTGTCCACGACCGCTACCTTTATTTCTCTTTTCAAACCATTCTTTTTGCAGACAGTAAACAAGAAAGCATAGGAAGAGTCAAATGATTCCAATATTTAGACTTCCAGGAAAACATTTTATATTCAGCAAAAAGGATCACGCAGGATAGGACACCCCAATTGTTTCGTTAAGACTAGCTTAAACCCAGACTCATTTCACTATTGCGACTTACAGTCAAACCCTGACGAGTATCAATTTTTCAACCGACTAGTCAACCCACTACCTACCACACGAAAACGCGACAGGATCAAATCCCATAGCAAAACAAAGCATTACTAATCTTTAGCTACATACCTATTATTACATTAAAACACCAGTCAGAAGGTCAAACCCCATTGACAATTTTATGAAGACTTGCTATCTTACAAGCACCGGATGCTTGGCATTAAAACACATACCTCTTTTCAAAGCAAACAAATAAACAATAGCTAGCGTTTATATTATCATTTAAACATAGGGGTTTTTACCAAACCATATTTTCAACCATTCACCCTACAAACGAAGCATTTGAATTCCCTTATAAAAATAAAGGATTGACCTAGGTCAAATGATTAAGTCTCGAGAGCAACTTAATTTCCCAAGCTACTATTAATAAACTAGATCTTAGACAGAAGTACCACTGGCATCAATGAACATAGAAATTTCATTTCAAAGTACAATCAGACACCTACAGGATAGAAGTAACGACAGCACATACAAAAGATTAAACAAACATACTTCTCATACTCCTTAAGAAAATGCAGAGACGAGACAAAATGCAAGACATACATAGAATTTCACAGAGAACCCATTATTATTACATATTCAGTGTTCATTTAGAAAAAAATGCCAACTTAGGCTCTACATTATGAGCATCAGATCCCATTACAAAAGCTTAAAACTCCTCATAGAGCCAAATGGCCAAACCGATACATTAACCAGAGAAACCCTCTAGGGTTTTGTTGCCTCCTAATACAAATAGATACATTTAACAAATGGTCTAGCCAACGACGACCTCCCAGAGTTCCAAATAAGTCATAGTGAACCCAAAAAGGGGATTCACGAAGTTCCTCATGACAACTACAAACAATACCACTCCATAGAGGTGAGAGGAAAGGATAAGGGTTGGTAGACCCTGAACTTACTGCTTGCAACGCCATCGAAGTCAAGAGTACTAGCCATCAACTAGAAGCCACGCAGAGGAGGAATGCCAACAATCAGTTGCCAAGCAAATAAACCATATGAAGTTAAACCTGAGATCCATATCAATTTCTTGTTAAAACGTAGCATGGGTAGGGATAAATATTACCTTCTTTTCATTCTTCGTCCCTGCATCTAAATCTCTCTATGGTGCGCTGACCATGAGCAGAGCTCAGGTCAGGGAACGAAACCCTCTAGGTGCAACAAGGGATTGCCCACGACTAAAATGAAAACAAAGGTTCACATTGCAAATGTAAAAATAGCCTTTATTGATCCATTCCCCTTGCCAGCTGGTCACCAAAACCCCATCGCCATCACATGGGATAGTGATGTGATGTGATTTTGGTCCCTAAGCAGATGTGATGTGGTTTTGGGCGTTCAATGGTTACGCACACTTGGCCCCGTCTTATGGGATTTTGTTGAACTTTGGATGCAGTTTTTAGTCAATGGGAAACAACTCAAATTTAAGGGCTTATAAGAAGGGTCTCTCCGCATCATCAGTTCACATCGCCTGGAAAAGATCCTTAAGAAGAATTCACATGGTGTCATCACTCAAATCCATTCCATTCAGATGCACCCATCAATGGTCTCCCCTACTTCCTTGGATAGATATGCAAGTGTCATTGCTGGACTAGTGGTCTTGTCGCCTTCAGGAGACCTTTCCGGTACGAATTTAGCTGCATCTACATCTCAGTAGGAAATGATGGCTATTTTTGCATGCAGTACAAAAGTGGTAGCCATACCTATTAGGGAATTATTTTTGCATCAAGAATGATCTCTAGAGTCTGGAAAAATTCCTGGAACAATGGATCTCCTCCCCAGCACACCTGAAATGGGTTATCCAACTCATGGGTTATGCCTATGCAATCACTTACAAGAAGGGTAAGGACAATATGGTGATAGATGCTCCTTCTCGCACATTTGATGACCTAGTTTCTCTTACAATTATTTCTCTGCTTGTTCCAAATTGGTTGCAATCTGTTCAATAGGGCTATCTCTTCTATGAACTCCATGCTTCTTCATCAACAGGGCACTCTGGGTTCCTCAAAATGTATGACCGAGAACAATGTAATTTCTTTTGGCAGGAACTAAAAATGACAATTCAACAGATGGTGGCTGACTATGATACTTGCCAGGTCAACAAGGGTGAAATGACACTCCTTTCGGGACTGCTCGAACCCCTTCCCATCCCTACACGGATGTGGACAACCATTTCTATGGATTTCCTAGAAGCGCTCCAGTGGTACAATACCACATCTAAAATGACACCATATGAAGCAGTTTATGGACAGGCACCACCAATTCTTCTTCCATACATGCTCAACAGCTCCCCAGTTTAGGAAATTGACTCAATTCTTCGAAACCACGATCAGATTCTTCTCATTCTGCAAGACAATCTTCACATGGCAAGAATTTGACTGAAACAACAAGCCGATCAACACCATTCTAAGTGCACTTTTCACGCAGCTGATATGGTCCTTCTTCATCCTTCCAAGCAATCCTCCCTGAAACTCAAAAGGCGTCAGTGGGCCAGAATGAAGCCCGAGGATGCTACCGAGGAACCACTCCTTTAGATTCTGCATCAATTTCCACATCTAAAGCTTTGAGGACAAAGCTTTTTCTAAGGGAGAGGGGATGTTAGGAACCCATGTCAACCCTTCTATTTACTTTGTTAGTATATTGTTGTTGGACGCATATGCTTTGTAAGTCATCCCATAGTATTTTTTGATCCATGGTTTGTATTATTGTTGTTGGACGCATATGCTTTGTAAGTCATCCCGTAGTAATTGTTGATCCATATTTTGTATTGGCCCATAATTTTTATTGACACATGGTATTGACCCATGGTATTGGTGCCTAGACTTAGTATATAAGTTTGTGTTGAGACCAATGAAGGTACAGTGAAGTTATTTGTATTGAGCTTGTTCAAAGGAGGTTGCCCCCTCGAAGTATTGCAGGTTCTTCACATATATATTACTCCACTGGAATATCTAGAGGAGAACCAACACTTTCATAAGAATATTCAAGTTTGCAAGTAATTCTTTCTTATTTGTATTTCTGCTTCCCAAAAATGTTGACTAGCAGTTGTATGACTTTGATGCTACAAGTACACTGTGTGGACTCTTCTACTGCAAGAACTTGGAGAATTGTTATAAAGTGGAACCTTCATCTACGTCACATCATTTTAGAACTTCTTTACCTGGGGTTAAGTTGCAAGATCCTGTTGGCTGAAGAAAAGAACTTTAAAAGAAAAATAACACCCAAGAAAAATCATATTGAAGATGCCAGCAGAATTTTGCATGTTTCCTAGATAGTTTTGACAGAGATAGACTCACTACACTGTCAATAATAAAATTTCCAGCTTTGCACTGTAGTAAATATCCCACAAAACTAAGGATTCAGCATTAGAATTAACATGTTTCTCCAAGAATCATTTTTTTGTCAACCTAGCAATACATGGAAAAAATTACTCTCTTTTGAAATCTACCATCACTTCATTAGGATGCAGATCTAAAACAAGAAGCTGAAGTTGTGTATAAAAAATGAAAATAAGCTTGTTGACATCTTTCAATGCAAAATTAATAACAAATTGCACAATGAACAAAATATCCATCGCTTTTACCAGGCTAGGGTTGGTGTATGTCAGAATGCGCATGTTTTCACCCCATCCACAAAAAAGGGGCTTATTCTATAATGGAGGAGCCACTGGTAATGCATGTCTAATGAACTATACCAATCTTCACTTCCATGTTACAATCCAAAGCAGTCCTCAATCATGGTTTCAAATATCTGGATTTGTGTAGCAAAGAAGTGGACAACATTGCTAGATCCCACTTTTAAAGGTATATAGACCCAGATAGTATGCACATGAAAACTGTTGTAATCCTTGTAATCCAAAGATTTGTCATATGGCATATAGTGCCTCAGTGGATGAGCAAACTAACTGCTTCGGAACCATTTGAATTCTTCAGCTTAGATGCGTTTCGCAAATGCAAATTACAGAACATCAATATATAACAATCTTAAGAAACAACAGGATCAACATTAACAAAGCCACTTGCCATTTTTAATAAGAACATTAATTTCCATTAAAAAAACAGGAATTATCTAATGCATCTTAACCAGAGTAAGATAGGAATGTTAGATGAGAAAAATATTGTTCATCAAAATTAACAAGGAACCCCAATGTTACCAAAAAATGCAAGAAAAGGTGCACCAACATATGTACCTAAAATGCCACAAGTTACAAAGAAATGGAATATAACTAAACATAGAAGTATACCCTTCCAGAAAATTTAATCTCATCAAGAAAAGGAAGAATACTGCAATAGATTATGTACTAGGCTACTAGCAATAATGGATACAAAGACATTAAAATGAAAAAAGTAGCAGGAAAACGTACAACTCAGAAGTACAAGATTCAAACAAGACAAGTTAAAGAAACATTATGTAACTCATGCAAAGCGGAGTACATTGCCAAGAGGGGGCTTGAGTTTAGGAACAACTACAGTGAATTCATGAAGGTGATGTGGGTTCCAAATTCTAGTTTCATTATTTTAAGTGTAAGGTCTCTTCTAAGAGAGTCCTTGGATGATGGCTCCATGGAAGAGGACTCATCAAAGATCAAGGATATGTTTAGGTTACACTTCCAGAACATGTTGTCTGCTAGCGTGGAGCCCTGCTACATGGGAATTTATTCAACTTGGGGTGATCATTTGCTAGCTTGGGGTTATATTTGGTAGTTCTCTATTGATCATAGACATGTGGGATTGGTGCCTCTAAAAGCATCCGACAAAGCTCCACTTCTATAAATTTAAATATTTCCCTTTTGCAGATAAGGTAACTATTATGTCAGTGATTATCTAAGATTCACACATCTACTATGTGTCTTGTTGTCTCCCCATTAAGACTCAGTTGAGAGTATTTAAGCAATCTCTAATGTCTTTCCTTGGGACATGTGTATTAGGCCTAAGAGAGAAAGAGACCTTAGTTTGATTAATGTCGCATCCCAAGAGAACATTCTTGCAACAAAGTGGGTGGTAAGGTATTGCAAGAGCTCTGCAGAGCTTTGCACCCTGGCATATTTTATTGCACCACTGAATCCTTTCAACTTATCATTCACTTAAGGTTCAGGGTGAATTTTCCTTGTGTGACATCCTTTCTTAGCCACAAATATTTTGAATCTTTGGGTCACTCATCTACAAAAGTATTTGGGAAACCTCGAAGTTTTTTGTCAACTGGTCAAGTGGAATTGATCAGGAAACCATGCAAGATGGGATTTTTCTTGGTGTTCTATTTGGAGTTGGGCCCATCATGATCAATATAATATGGAGCTTCCACATTTCAAGGCTAAAACATTTAGTAAGAAAGGTATTGTCTTTTTATTTTAGAGGGATTTGTAGGATTTTGAGGCCAGGAATTGGAAGGATCGGAGGGTGTTGGCTTGTCAGAAATCATTTTTGTCTTTTGCTAATCCTACTGTCAATGACATAATGAGATAATTCATCCCGAGGGTCTTTTCAATATGAATATATATATGCAGGGCCCTTTATGGTGGGATTGGAATTGGATATTTGTGAAATAGATGAACACCAATATGACTCCAAGATAAATTATACTATTTTGCACCAAAATCATATATTGTCCCCTGTTCTAAACACTTGGTGGATTTCTCTAGTTCCAAAGGGAAAACGGATCTCTAGGTTGCACAGTGTGTGGTCATTACACCTCACCTACACGCTTCAAGTCTTCACATGGTTGGTTATCTACAATGGTTTCTAACAAAAACTCATTCGTCTAAAATTGGGATGACTAATGATTTGTGCTTAGTTTGTGTCCATCCTCATCTATAAGCTTCAAGTCTTCACATTGTTGGTTATCTACTAAGGGTTGCTAACAAAAATCATTTTGTTAAAACTGGACTCTGTAATGATTTGTTCTTGGTTTTTGGCCATCCTCAGACGCTGAAGAAGAATCTTTAGCATTGCAAGTTCTCCAAAGAGTGTCAACAGCATGTCTAGGTTCAACATTCAGCTTTCTTTCAAAGAATAATTCATTAGTGAGCAACGTTGTTTGGGGATGTTCGCTACTTATTTCTTTCTGCCCAATCAATAATCTAGCATTTCCTTTAAGCACATCCTTTTCATTGAAGCACATTCTAAACAGGTGTATACAGAGAATCGACCTTTGTGGATGAAACCAACACTTTATACAAACTGACACAATCACAAATAGATTTCGAGGATGGGAACACTTGCATTTATATTCTACAGACTGGAGGTCTCATGATCTACTCATTCTGGAATCTAAATAGAGTGGAGTTAAACCCAAATAAGATATTGTTGATGGAGGGTTTAAAACCCTCGCCTCTACTCTAGAATGAAAAACCATTTACTCAATTACAAAGAACACTAACGTAGTGATTTTGTGAACCAAAATAAAGTTTGAACAATGGTATGGAAAGAGAGGCATCAGATCATACAACCAGTTCTATCAAAGAGACAATTACACACTACTAGAGTTAACAGCATAATTCTTTTTCTCATCAACTTTGTATATGAGTTCTGCAACTCAGAAGTTTGCATACCTCTAATTGGCCTGATTAGAATCTCATTTGGCCACCTGATTAAACTCTAATTAGCCTATTTAGACTCTCATTTGGCGTATCCTGCAATAATAGTAGTCCATGACACCACATCATGTTCAGGCATTTTGTTAAACATTTTGAATGCATCCTGTATTCTTCTACATTTGGCATACCCTTCTATCATCACATTATATGAATAAACATTCTGCGAGGGTATTCTATCAAAAAAATGGCGTGCATATTATATGAAACTGTGTTTCAAGTACAACCAACAAACACCCTTCAAAGGAAACCTACCAGCGATCATGGAACTATCCATCATCCACCCCATGCCCATTGTAGACCACCACATACGCCAGTGGATACTCAGATATAACTTCATAAGCACATCAACAACACGGTAGGCAGCTACTTTGTCACGAACCTATTAGACATTGTCTATCCCATTACCAACAAAGCAGACCCTATAATAAATAAAAAATAACAAAACAATTCATTGAAGGTTATTCTAAACTTGTCCAGCAACAAGATCTGTAAAATGTTTGTCCTCACCAGAATGCAACAAAGACTTGGCTGTGAAAATCCTCTAGGAAAAGTGATGAAATTAATCCTAGAGGACATGCAGGTCAATCCCCATAGACTATGAAGTGGAGTTTTCCAGTATAGGACCAAAATTTGAAACCCAAGTAGCACAGTTTCTCTTCCTCGAAAATGAACAAAATCACTGACACTCACTCGATTTCATATTCCATTATCAATGGCGGTAAACTTGAGGATACATTAGCAACCAAATTTTCAAAATTTCAAAATAAAATTAAGATTAATATAGGTGGTAGCAAAGTTAATTTCTTTTATTTATAAGTGTGTTTAGATTGAGTTATGTTTGAGTGACATTGTACAAAGGGAGGGGTTAGAAAATTTTTTTGATGCAAAATTGTATTGGATTATATTTTCGTTCTTGAAAAGGAATTCAGTTTATTTTTCCACTCAGGTTTGTTGAGGGGCTATGAATAGTGAAAGAAAAAAACGCATATAAATTCTCAAAAAGAATAATATTGTTCATAATGTTTTAGGAATGTTATTATCTTTTTCCATTAGACCAATGTGGTGGCCAATTTGTTATAATTAGGTTTTCACTTGTTAGGTTCTCTTCTTCCTTAGGTGCATGTGTAGTTGGAAGAAACCTTATTTGGATTGTTGACAATGTGTTGGAGATTGGTATAGCGGAGGGTTCATGGATAAAGCTCTGCATAAAACATTAATAACCAATAGAGTTGGTCAAATTCCATTGTCACCTTATTAACTTTGGCCCATATTATATGCAATGACATTTGTAAAAAATTATTTGTCAATTAATGTATTTATCTTAGCTTATTTTAAATAAAATAAAATTGTGGCAAATTTTATATGGTAAAATACAATTTTGACTCTAAACACATATTATGGTGTATAGTGTTTAAATCCATAATTGAAGATATTGTTTCACAAATAATGATGGATTTCTCTAGAAAACATGGATGGGGAAAGGTGACCACAAAACTTTGTCAAATCTTAGTTTTTTTGGTATTTGACAATACCAAAAAGGCATTTCAAGCTTGAGACCAAGAGTTGTCTAATAAATAACTTTTGTTATCAATGATTATTGAGGAATACCAAATGTAATTATCATTCACTAATAGATTGAACTTGAAATGGTCCCCAAGATATATCACACAAAAGGATTAATTGGTTTTTACACATTCCAAACACTACAACCTGCGAAGGATCCTAATAATAATTTTAAAAGGAGCTAGGATGATGAGAAGATCTTGTGTATTGAGTCCCCTCCATATTTTTTTCCATATGATCTCCTTGAACTAATACAATTTCCTAGAAGAAATTTCTAGGCCTCAAAAATTTCCAAAGATTATACGATCCATTTAGCACAAAGTGTGAGGGATTGAGTCTGAACACTAATGATTATCATACCCCCTAACTCAAAGTGTGCAAAAAATCCCCTAATTAACTAATTGGAATCATCTATTACATTAAATGAATCCCATGTTAATGTGCAAATAGTAGCACATGTAATGCTCAACGGCCATTTAGGTGGAATTGGGCCACGAGGTGATTCTCAAAGGCAATTTAGAAAATTGAAATTTTGGTTTTTTTGCATGAATTATGTGCTATAAATATTTAGAGAAGAGTTAAATGAGGCTCTTCCTCCTATTTTGTCTAGCTGCAAACTCTTGAATAGAGGAAAAATTATTTTCTACACTATTGTTTTGTGAAATATCTTTTAATTTCATAGTCAATATTTTAATAGCATCTACAAATAAACAATAAAGAAAATCTGAAATCCATTGTCATTCAGATGAAACTTACATCTCCCTCCTATTAATAATTTACTAATGTTGTAACTATGGACAAGGAAAATAAAACCACCACTAATTGTTCCATTTCTCTTTTTTAGTAGTCTTACTAATTATCGAGTCTTTGTGAAATTAAGTGGATCTTACATCTTTCATAGTGATCCCTTACACATCAAACATTAAAATCTAGTTAAGTTATAACTTGTATATGTACTATTCAACATTTGTTCCATGCAACTCCTAGACCATGAAGCCAGAATTGAACACAAGTCATATGCATAATGTGGAAAACCCTTCTTAGCATTAGGAAGTTTCCCTTCTCACGGTGATACCAGTGAATCTTGAAAGAAAATGAAAATAAAGTATATAGAACAAAAAGGAAAACCCTTCTTAGCATTAGGAAGTTTTTATCTTGAAAGATAAAAACAACTAGAAACAAAAAGGGGAAAGTCAACCGTGGGACCTCCAATAAACTCACTGACAACTACACCAACCAGCTAGAAAAGAGTGAAAAAGAATATATGCCAAGCAATTGTTGCAAGTGGATGCTTTGTTGTCTGTATGTATTCTGAGCTAGACAACATATGAATTCCATAAAAAACAAAATAGAAATGTAAACTCAGTATTTATCAGGTCCATAAACGTATCTAGCAGAGTTGAACAATTCGAATAAATTATCTCTGGATTTGGACTTTGAGAATGCTCTCGCAGGTTGCTGAAGTAGAAGAAACGTCGATTCCATAAATAGATCTAACCTCCATTGCCAAGAAATTAACCTTGGTCCTTAAGTAGGGAAAAAAGAATTCCCCAATAACCCCTTCTTCCATGTAATGTGGGCTAAACAAATAGCATCAAAAAATCATTTTAAGAAATCTCAGGAAATGGGAAACTCGAACACAATGCACAATAAATTTACAGGATAAAATGCTATTACACCAAAATGTCGTCACCCTTGTGCAAGTGTCGCAAGTGTTGCTAGAGTCGTCATCATGACCATTGTGTAAACTCTTTTCTCTGACCCCTAAACTCATACTGGGCTAAAACACATTCAAACTGAAGGTTATCCCAGCCTGGTTGACCTTGTTGAGTAGGATGGCTAGAAGATTCTATTAGGGCCATGGGTTTATGTGATGTTAGAAACCATATCTAGTGTTTTAAACTTCAAAATGAGCACCAAATCCCACTTCCAGGCCAAATATCCTCTGTGGAGGGCTAATATGGTGGTTTGGGACCACACACATGGACCATGACCCCCATAATAAGATCTCTAAATCCATTTGCATTGCTAAAATTTAGTAATATATTGTACAAATTCATTATCAAAATTGCAATTTTCCATTGTTAGTGTGTCACAAATAAAAATGACTAACATAAACGACTAATTCACATTAATCATTGTTAGCTAGTCATATTTATATTCCTGTGACTAAATTAGTCATTTATGTTAGTCATTTTTACTTTAGTCACTTGTTATCCAGTCATATATTTTATCCCATGACTAAATTAGTCATTTATCTTAGTCGTTTTTAGTTGGCTTACTTAAAATTGCCCAATTTTAGTCATTTATCCCTTGAAAAAACAGTGGTGACTACATTTTTTAGTCACTTAGTCACTTATCTCTCATTTTGGACTAGTGTGTTGCATTGAGAAATATCTGAGCTTCTCTAGGCTTTGGAGATGTGCCATTATCCAATTGTGGGAGATGTTCCCCATAGTAATTGTTCCAATATTCATATTCCTCTGAACTAATGTCAACAAATTAGAGCCTATGTTTCAAGTATGAACTATCATACATTCTGAAGAATTCCAGCCTCTAGAATTGGTGCAAATATTGATGCAAGATCGTTGAAGATTTGTGTTAGTATTCATCCGGAGAAGAGATCAATTGGAGTAATTGTGCCCTTGTGAGATATAGAAGTTGTATTTCGTGTCTCCCATGAGATATATTATGTTCATTCTCAGCCTATGGTCGTGATCTAGTGCATCCAAAACTTATTCCATGCTCCCATTGAAGAATTATGCTCCCTTGTTGTAAGATCTTAGAGATTCAGGAGAATCTGTAAAGTATGAGTTATGAATGCCTTCTAATTCTGATAATAAATTCTGATAAATATTGACACTGTTTATTTACATGTGTATAAATTTATATAGTACTTATGTGAAATAATTTGTGAGCCTCTATGGTTGTTTTTCCTTCATTATTTCAAGACTAGCCCTTTATGCCTAGAATTTTGACTAGTCTTGCAATATCTTTCACAAAAAGAGTTCTAAGAGTCCTTTTCTTATTCTATAAAGCATTGCAGGTCATTAAGACACTACCAAAGCCAACCCAATCCTAAAACTCAGAATTTGTGACCTCTTAAGTGTTAATTTTTCAAAATTTACTTCAATCTGATCTAGGATCTCAACTGTGAGAACAACATGTACAGCATATCAATCATGGACACAATAATGCAAGCACACAAGAGACACAGAGTTTACTTGGGGAAAACCATAAAGGTGAAAAACCCCATTAACTTCCTCAGAGATAGATAGAGCAATGATACAACCCAAGCATAAGAGATAGACATCTCCTAGCAGCAGCTTCTCCTCCTCCACAAGTGCGCCACTCTCCCGAGAGTGTGAGAGATAATAGAATGATGAAATAGAGTGCCTCCCGCACTCTATTTATACTTGACTTGACTTGCCTAATAACCTTTACTAGGTCGGCCTCAACTTAACCACATAACACAATGTTGACTGGGCCGACACCCAATAGGGTGGTCTAATAACCCTTTGACCCACATGGCCGACCCCCAATAGGGTGGTCTAACAACCCTTCGACCCACATGACTTATATAGGGCCGACCGCAACAAGGTGGTCTAATAACCCATCAAGTATAAGTTACGACACTTCCGTGTAGAGGAATAATAACATCTCTATAGGAATACAAACACTTCCGTATAGAGGAATAATACCATCTCTATAGAAGTACAATATACATGTATGAAATACATTCCAAAGTTACATATACATCAACACTCCCTCTTAACTAGGAAGGTATTTCTCGACATAGGTCTTCTAGCACAAGTCATCTTCTCTGGATAATCATCACTGGATAATCGTCATCGAGTCATCGTCATCGTCACTACTGCTGCTATCTCAATCAATCTCCGAATATACTCATCATAGGAAGTTCTACAGAGCTAGTCCTTTTTCATACTAGATGTAGGCCCACCACCTCCAGGTCTTCATCATCAATGGCCATACTGTGGATCCCAGGACTGATTACATGCGTCAACAAAACCTAGCGCAGACTATAGGTTCTTTTACATGTTGAACTTCACAAAACCTACTCAGAGCATCCCAGGATGTTACGAGCAAACCGCTCTATCTGTCTGGATCTCGATAGAGCATCCTAGGCTGTTACAAGCACACCACTCTACTTGTCTGGATTTTAAAGGATCTTTTCTATGTGAACTTTCACAAACCCTACTCAGAGCATCCTAAGATGTTACGAGCACATCGCTCTACCTATCTGGATCTCGATAGAGAATCCCAGGATATTACGAGCACACCGCTCTACCTGTCTAGATTTTAAAGGATCATTTCTATGCAAAACTGTAGCAAAACCTACTCAGAGCATCCTAGTATGTTACGAGCACACCGCTCTACCTATCTAGATCTCGATAGAGCATCCCAGGATGTTACAAGCACACCACTCTACATGTCTAGATTTTAAAGGGTCTTTTCTATGCTACCTTTAGCAAAACCTACTCAGAGAATCCCAAGATGTTACGAGCAAACCACTCTACCTGTCTAGATATCGATAGAGCATCCCAGGATGTTATGAGCACACCTCTCTACCTGTCCGAATTTTAAAGGATCTTTTCTATGCTACTTGCACAACCTGTCCACGGCCACAAAGTATCAAACTCATACTCACAATACATCATCCTGATGTACATCATCAGATCATCAACCTGATCATCATCATAGCATCAACCCGATGCCTATCATCTGGAGCAACATCCTTTAGCTCATCATCTGTGATCATCCTGATCATACAATGCATCCACCTGATGCATACATAGTATCTGCCTTATACATATCATCATACATGATCTACCTGATCATACAATGTATCCACGTGATACATATACAAATACATGATCCATCTGATCATACATGATCTACCTGATCATACAATGTATCCACTTGATACATCTACAGATACATACACATGATCCAACTGATCATATCCAACATCCAACATGATGCGTACATACATATACATATAAATGATCCAACTGATCATATCCAGCATCCAACATGATGCACACAAACATATAATTATAAATGATCCAACTGGTCATATCCAACATCCAACATGATGCATACATACATAAATATATAAATGATCCAACTGATCATATCCAGCATCCAACATGATGCATACATACATAAATGGTCCAACTGATCATATCTAGCATCCAACATGATGCATATACAGAATAGTAACTGGAGCATCGTCATCATCTAGTGCTTGCATCCACAGCCATGGGAAGGATCCTCCTCTCACCATGCTTGGAATGGCTCCAACAGATGTGTCCATCACTTCTTCCTCGAAGTGTCATCGATCTGAAGAACACCAAGATTCTCTCTGAAGTACTCGAACTTCACTCTGGCTAATGGTTTCGTCATCACATCTGCTACCTGCTCATCCGTTGCAATATGCAGGAGATTCGCTACTCCTCTCTGCACCATATCCCCGATATAGTGATATTTGATCTCGATGTGCTTCGACCTGTTGTGGAACACCAGGTTCTCAGACAGATTCACACAACTCTGGTTATCACAAAAGATATCAGTAGCCTCCAATGGGAGATCAAATAAATCAGACAGTAGCTTTTGGAGCCATACTGCCTCACAACTAGCTGAACATGCTGCAACATACTCTGCTTTGGCTGTACTCAGTGCTACGCAGGATTTATTTCTGCTAAACCAAGGGATCACACCTGATCCCATACTAAAGCAACATCTAGATGTGCTCTTCCTATCTGCATCACTTCCTGCCCAATCTGAATCAACATAACCTTGTAGGTTAAACTTTTGATTCATATCATACTTGAGCCCATAATCAACTATACCCTTCAGGTACCTCAGAATATGCTTTACAACAACCAAGTGAACACCTCTCGGATCCATCAGGAACTGGCTCAATGTGTTCACCATAAAGCAAATATATGGTATCGTGTTCGTCAGGTACATCAAGGACCCAATCATCTGACGATACATAGTGACATCAACCGGCTCAGATGAAGCATCACAAAGAAGCTTCAGGCTCGATGCCATAGGTGTGGCCATGGCCTTGCAGTCCATCATCCCGAACCTCTTCAGGATCTCTACTGCATACTTCCCTTATCCAAGGAAGATTACATCTGTACTCTGCCACAACTCCATGCCTAGAAAAATAGTGCATCATCCCCAAGTCCTTTATCTTGAACTTGGCAGCAAGCCTCTGCTGCATGTCGGCAATCAATCTATCTTCACCTGTAATAAACAGGTCATCCACATACAAATGTAGTGTCAGTGGATTGCCTTCCTCAACCTTGTAGTAAAGTTGGAATCTGCTTTACTCTTGGTAAAGCCCAAACTGGATAGAAAGTTGTCTATCCTATCATACCAAGTTCTACACATATATGACTCCCTGTCATGTGTCTCAGAACCAAGTGGCTGCTCCACATACACTTCTTCTTCAGCTACACCATTCAAGAAGGCTGTCGTGAAATCCATCTGGTGTATCTTCCACTTCATCACTGCAGCCAGAGCAAATGGAAGTGTATCTGGCTACAGGAGCAAAAGTCTTTATGCTATCACCTACAGCATGCTTGATCTTGTAGATCATCTTGGAAGTCACTACAGACTCCCCTTTAGGTCTTGGGACTGCATCCCAAACATCTTCATGATCGACTGGTACTCCTCGATCATGGCAATCTTCCCAGATCCTGGGAACTTCAATATCTTCAATATTTTCAATAGATAACTTTGTTGCTGAACAAATGTTGTAGTCCTTCTTTTGTATGTGATGGTATACGATCTTTCCTACACAACAAGTTAAATTTCATGCTTAGAAAACATCTCATAGTTTTCAGAACAAATTCTTACACATAAAGAAATATGTCATACAGTCATGCAATTATCTTAGCTAATGCTTCAATACAACATTTATCCATATCCTGTAACTTTTTAGATGGATTCCAATCTCTACCAAAACATTGTTAAGAGTGTGCACAACTCCCAACATGTCAGCAAAGAGTTTTCATTCTAGATAAGTAGCAATGGAATGTTGTACAATGACATAGGCCACTTACCCATGTATATTAGTAGTATACTATTCATCAATGCAGCTATTCTAATATGCATAATACACAACCTAATTATAGGAACATGAGTATATACATTATTGAACAGTATTATTTAAACAATAAAATATGCAAGGAATGATAATTCAAATACTTATCTTTGTTTGTTTGTTGGGTTGACTCCCTCTCAGTCTTTGCTTTTTTTTCTGCAACTCCATTCTGATGTGGATTGTGAGAAGTGGTCAAATCCCTCTAAATATCTGCATCCTTGCAGAAACTACTGAAGTATGCTCCTTCTTGATCTTTGCTTCCTTGCAGGAGCAACTGGAGTGTGCTCCCTCTTGATCTTTGCTTCCTTACAGGAACAACTGGAGTGTGCTCCCTCTTGATCTTTGCTTGCTTGCAGGAACAACCGGAGTGTGCTCCCTCTTGATCTTTGCTTCTAGGATTACCTATCCTTGAACTTATATTCATCACTATGCATGCTTATTAGTATCATCATTGTGTTATCCTTGAGGTCTCATACATAATCACACATTCATTAGTATAATCTTAATACTATCAAAACACAATAATCTTAAACATGTATAGTCATGATCATTTCAAACACAGATAATAAACATTAGTATTCAAGGTTTCAGGGAAGTCTTCTTTTACTCATGCATATTCTTATTTGATCATAGGACTCTTCTGGTTAGTTAAATCATCAATCAAGATAAGAGACATAATATGCATAAACCCTTGATTACTTACATTTCTAACTCTATGAATAAACATAACCAAGCATACCAAGTATACTTATATAAGGGTTCCTAACACAAGGTAGGATTCTAACTTGATATAGGAAAAACATACTTGGATTGGTATGTTAGCTAGTTATGTCTAACATACCCACATGATGTCTTCTTGTTCTCTTCAATGACTTGTGCTAGTAACCTGCATATCTCATAGGTTAACCATTATAGAAGCAAGTTATACATACCTCGCAAATAGATCTTCTAAGTGATTCATGACAATGGATGAATCTTTGTCCTCATGTCCTCATGATCATATTTTCTTGAACTAGAACATGATTTCTCTTTTTTGGTGTACCTTTCATGTTAGCAGACAACATAAACCTCATACAACACCATAATGCATTAGTACAATCATAATTGTCAACACCCTAATTAATGAATATCTTCTATCATGCATTCATAATTTTATTAAGGTGATACGACAAGTCTAAATTTAATCAGGATTGTACTAACCGTAATAACATGAAGACAAACATACCATAAACTTAATCATGAACAAATCTTGAAACATACCTGGATGAGTCATACCTATCGAGATTGCTTGTAATCTTCTTATGTAAGGCCTTAGCCTCATCTCCCTCTGAAACAAAAACTTCACTTATGCAGGTGACCAATCCATTCTCTTCTAGAATTAACCCAATCCACTTGATTTGCAGGAACTGGATCTGGAGCTGGATTTGGGTTTGTCAGAGAAACCCTAAAAATTCAAACTTCGAATTTCAAACTTCCGAAAGGATAGAAATATGTGCCTTGATGAGCTGATCAAGTTAGTATACTCATAATTTGAAAATTGCAAAGTTTCACCCCTCAAATTTGCCTTTGACACTTCTAGATTCACTAGACATGACCCAGAACTAGGGTTTGATAAAGCCCACCCTTCTGCCCAATAAAAAGGTTCGATCCAAAGCTCTAAGCTTCTATTTTTATGAGGAGCTTCCAGTCGTGGTCACAGATTTAAAAAATGTCCATATTTGTAGAAGCCCTAATTTTCCACTTTTCCAATCAAAGTCCCAAACTAGGGTCTGATCAAACCCGACCTTCTGCCCAACCAAAAATTCTGATCTTGGTCTCTAAATTTCAATTTTGATTAGTAGCATTCAGCTGTAGTCTCCGATTACAAAAATTCCAGCTTTCTCCGAAACCCTAAATTCCAGAAGCCATGAATGAAGGTGCTTAAAAATAATTCTGTTTTGACATAAATATGTACCTGATTGTTTCTAGTGTAACTCTGAATTTTTTGATCCACAGGGTTTGAAAATTTTCCTATGATATCCCGACCTGTCATCTTTCCAACCCCATAGGTCTTACCTCAAATGGATTCTCTGAGAGAGAGTTATGCCAAGTGTTGCAACGTGACCTGTTTATGGGATAAAACAAGAGAGCGAACTTGTATGGCATGCCATGTGTCACTGGTTCAGTTTCAACCTCTGAAAAAGTTACCTGAGAAAGTACTATCCGTGCACTACCTGTCGCTTTTTACAAAATTTCATTTGGAGCTTCCTAGCCCAAGTTATGACCTTTTTTCCTATGTCACCTATTTATGACTCAGATCTGGAAGAGGCAGAAACCCTAGATTGAATAGATCACAAAACAAAAAGTACAATGAATTAGAAGTTTTCCTTTGGACACAAGGTACATGGGGATTTGATATTCGACCTGTAACAATTTCAGATCCGAAAACTTTTCCGAAATGGATTTATAACGAAAGTGCTACGATGAATGGTTTTTTCTATATCAAGCCCTAGCATTGCAAGTGCAACAAGTGTCATACATGCCATACCATGCATTCTTTCAAGCTAGCTCTGATACCATGTTAATTTTTCAGAATTTAGTTCAATCTGATCTAGTATCTTAACTGAGAGAACAACATGTACAACATATCTACATCATATCAATCATGGACACAATAATGCAAGCACACAAGGGACATAGAGTTTACTTGGGGAAAACCATAAAGGTGAAAAAACCCAATAACTTCCTCAGAGATAGATAGAGCAATGATACAACCCGAGCATAAGAGATAGACATCTCCTAGTAGCAACTTCTCCTCCTCCACAAGTGCTCCACTCTCCCGAGAGTGTGAGAGAGAATAGAATGATGAAATAGAGTGCCTCCTGCACTCTATTTATACTTGACTTGACTTGCCTAATAACCTTTACTAGGTTGGTCTCAACTTAACCACATAACACAATGCTGACTGGGACGACACCCAATAGGGTGGTCTAATAACCCTTTGACCCACATGGCCGACCTCCAATAGGGTGGTCTAATAACCCTTCGACCCACATGACTTATATAGGGCCAACCCCAACAAGGTGGTCTAATAACCCATCAAGTATAAGTTACGACACTTACAATATAAATGATGACACTTCCGTATAGAGGAATAATAACATCTCTATAGGAATACAAACACTTCCGTATAGAGGAATAATACCGTCTCCATAGGAGTACAATATACATATATGAAATACATTCCAAAGTTACATATACATCAACATTAAGCCTGTTTGGAAAATTAAGAACGAAGACTAGTTGAGTAGTCCTAGATAGCAGGCTTCCTCTTATGACCTCCAAACATTGTCATACTTTCTCTAAACCTCAGTATATTTTTTAAATCAGTATACTAGAGGGTAGAAATAGGTCAAACACCTTTTGATTGTTCCCAAATATAGTGGAAAGGATCGATTTTGCGTATGATGTTGTACCTAGGAAGCCTCGGAGTAGACTTTAATGGAAAATGATTTCGAAACATAAATGGCCCCAGTACGTTGTGCAAAGGGTTCTGCAGAAAATTTATCCTTTTTGTTTGTTGTTTCACTCTTTTTCTCACTCTGATCAGATCCAAGAAAGTCCAATTGTGAAGTTTGGGTGGGTTTAGCTGTGTTTAGTACGAGTTTCCCTGATTCTAGTTTTAATAACTAGTCTCTAGTCTTGCAAATTTATGATTTAAATTTTTTTGATTTAGTCAATATTCTCAAATCTGATTTGGGGATATTACACTAATTCATCATTTCAAAAAGCTAGCATGGATTCGAGAACATATTCATGAGAGAGACAGGACAAGTTTATATTACTGAAGAACATGAAGAAACTTGTACAATGATATATCTTAGTTGTATATCGGAAATAGTTCCTTCTAGACTGTCCTTCAGTATCCTCCAAGAGGCGTGAGACCATAAGTTCCCCCCTTCAAGTCTTCTCCCGCTTGAACCATGGTAAGAGCTTCCATTTATGGGATTGGGAGAGTTAAACTAATTAGAGGAGGATTTGGATCTCATGAGGAGATGGTGGATCATGATTCCATGGATAGAAAGCGAGCAAGATTCGAAGGGTAATTCAATCCCATGAAAATATCCTCGAAGGATAAGATCCAAAATCGAAGGAGGTCACTCCTAGTCAAATTTATCCCGCCCCAAAGACAATGCAATGCACGAAGAAGGGATATTTCCGTGCTCTGTAAAGCAAGTAAGGCACAAAAATCAGGGAATTTTCTCATTATGGTGACCTGCAGGGGTGCAAAAATCGCTCCTTGTATAACTTGAAAGGTGCAAAAATGTGTCTAAAAAGGCTCAAAGAAGTAGGTTATGAGTTGGATTTCAAAGTCCAAATGATATGGAAGGTTCCTCAAGATGATGTGTAGACTAAGAAACCAACACATACTATGTTCTAATCTACTTAGGAAACATTTCCTTCATGACGATAGGACAAAAAGACCACAAGTGACAAAATGAGGTGTAACAAGTGCCCCCTAAAGTGTGAGGTAAAAAAAGAAATTGATGGCTGAGACACTTCACCAACTCAAAAATGAAGGATAACCGAAAGAGAGCCATAGAAGAGCCTGCAAAACCAACCACCGACAATATACCAATCCCGAGGCGGGAATTCACATGCTGAGAATGAACTTGACTCAAAACATGGCTTCCGACCAATACACTTTAGATCCATGACTAAAAATGACTGAAGATAAATCATGGCTACTAAAGTACAAGTGTAGATCCATGATGAATTAATGACACAGCCACGACCAATATAAAGTGGATATGTGTGACAGTACATCAGTGAGGTGACCAACATGATGTCCATGTGGGAACCTACTCAGAAAAATCACCATCACAACCTATATGTGCTAAATAAACATCAGAACCATCCAGGGTCTTCTACTTGATCCCGAATCGATACAAATCTAACCATGTGATTACAAAGTATTGAAGTCGAACATGGTATAAACTACTTGATTACCGGTCAATGATGTAAATTGTTAACAAGTGTGAGGGAAATCATAATTGATGATAATCATTCCCAAGGTATCATGAGTACATTCCAACAAATGTGAATAGATGCTTTGACATTGAACACTCATGGAATTTATCGATTAGAGGTCAATAGGGAAAACCTACTGTTGAACACGAGGAAACCTGCCATTGAGGCATGCGTGCACCAAGTTACTAAAGTGGTTCCTAATCTCGATTCCTGGATGATGTGTTGATGTCGATAGGAATAGGCTCTTCGACAAAGGGTTATGATGAATCCCACATCATCGACACGAAACTTGTATCAAAGTGACATAAGATAGTCGATTTCTTGAATGTGGACTTACAGAAGGATGTAAAGGATGACAATATTGCAGAGGTTGGCTCATGTAAAGAATTCCCTTGAACATGGATTGGCACAACAATAATAGAATTGGAAACATTGATTCAACAAGGTAGATACCAAGACATAATGTGACAAAGGCTGAGACATTCTTCGGGTGACTCGAAGGAGTAGGATAACTCATGAATTGGTATGACTCGGAGGAAAAATAGGCCATATGAGGGGACATAAATAGATGTCATCTTCAAGGGTGACACAAGCTGCCACAAAGCTCTTCAAATGTAAACTTGACAAGCAATTATCCCTAATCCCCATCATTATGGATGAGTACCTCTTGGTTTTTTAGCGAGCTTGAGGATGATAACAAATGCTCGGTGTAGCTCATCTTCTTATGAGTCCAATCTCACATGTTTAACAAACCTAAGAAAGGAGGGGTTCGGTCCCAGAAGGGCCCTACAATGTTTAATTTCATGAGTCCAAAGAAGGAAAACTCAATGACATTTCACATTTAGAGAGTCTTAAATGGTCAAAAGAAGTCTCCAAAATGACTTTTTCGTGAAGTTAGTCCCCTAAGCTCGAAAAAGTGTAAAATAATGCGAAGGAGAACTCTTCTAGTCAATGGTTGACCATAGTATACCTTTTTTAGTAATTAATGCTACACAACCAGAAAAATGGGTAAACCAAAATTGAATAGATGCCATTTCAAATACATTTATGAGTGTGAAAAGAAACAAGTTTGCTCGACGATATTTTCAAATTTAAGGAGTTTGAAAAAAGCTTAAAAAAAACTCCATAAGTGTCTTTTTTGTATCATAATCATTACAAGGCCAAAAAATTAATAAAACTAACTTGGTAATGATGACCATTTCATGGTTATAACGTGATTGAAATATTCAACCCATGCTCCCATACTCAAAGTCATAATGAAGCAACACAAGACATCGAAACTAGTTGCAAAAGGCATTAGATCTACAAGCAAAACTTAATGAAAATGGATAAAAGGCTCCAAAAAGGAAAGTCCAACTGTGAACACAAGTCAAATAACCGTTTCTAAGATAGTTAAAAGTAAAAGTAGACATAAAGAAATTATATTTTACCTTATTTACCTCTTGGAGTGGTTTTTTACCCTATTTGGAAGGAAATCTTCAATTGTTGATTGTGGGAGATCGAGAGCATCATTTTGTGAGCCGTTTGTTCCAGGTAATAGATCAGGCCATTCTCTTTATTTTCATTGTTATTTTTTTCCTTTTCATCAAAAAATTTCATGGTTTTGGGACTTTGGGGGAAACCATTTTTCTTCCATGTAGATCATCGCATCCTCCCCATTTTGTGAAGCATGAAAAAAGCAAAATTTTCGCATTTCCTACACTAGCGAGGGTGCAAAAGACTCATTTTTTTCCTTGGTATTCCACTACAGGGGCGCAATCATGTGCACTTGAGGAAAAAATTTGAGTTATTCAAGTGGGTTAGTGTGACACACCCAACTTATGTTATGTCATTAGCATTAGGGTTAGTTTAGCAGCAATAGTGAAAATTCAAAACTTTTCATGCGGATCACCTAACTCTTTATTACACAAAGTCAAAAGAGACGTACCATCTTCCTTAAATTTATGGAACATTCATTCATATCGACTATTCATGCGCAGTTTTATTTGCATAAGAATTTCACCATAAATTACAATTTTCCTTATATTTATGCATATTCATTCATATCGACTAATCATGCACAGAATATTTGCATAAGCAATTTCACCATAATTTACTCAACATTATTGACAACATATAAACAATAAAGCCAATAAAGCCATGAAAATAAATAACTCACCAAGAATAAGGATTACATCGTAATCTCGCAATTGTTGTTTTAGCTCGAAGCCTCTATCATCCAACGTCTTCTCAAGACATTTCAACACTAAAAGTAGATGCTATCATACGATCCTACTCGGAGATACATAATAGATATATCATTGGTTATCTATGTGTATGCTACAAGTTACCACATATGTCTCTACATGCCCGTTCTTCATGAGTTTAAGTAATATATATCTATCTTATTTAGTATCTGGAACAAAGGGTAACTTCCCTTTCACTTTATCCATTGGCTAAGTAATTAAATAACTGCCAAATATTAGTTCCTCTCCCCTAATATATGGTTATGTTCTATATTATCTTAAACACTACCCATTTTCCAAGCCATACAATACTAGGCTTTGAACGCCCATTCCTAGTCGTCACAACAGTACAAAATATTTAAGCACTACTATTTTAATAAAGGAAACACTCTACTTCAAACGGTAACCTTGTCAAGCAATTATGTAGGGATCGTTCCCTCTAAGCTGTACTTCACACACATACGAACAATGATATAAAAATCCATACCGTAAGTAAGAACTCTGTCGAGTATGATTCTATCAGACAGCATTAAATATATATAGGTATGATATCATCAACCAGAACTCCATAAAGAAAACGAAATTATATACACAGGTCGCTCTCATCAACCAGAACTCGATCAAGCAAATAGATGCAGAGGTTAAATGAGAATCTTATCATCAAAACACCTAGCATGCTATCTCTTTTAGAGGAGTAGCTCATGTATTACCCAACCGAAACTCTCAAAAATTGAGGTGACACTAATACCCATGCAGAGAATCGGTAGAATATAACCCACTATAACTCTGCCAGATTCTAACAAACCGGAAAAACTGAACTTCCAGGCATTAACGCTATCAGTAATTCTCTAATCATAAAGAGTGATTCACCAACATATAATGCAGAAATAAAACTTTAACAAAATATTCATTTAATATATCTGCGTTTTCTCTTTTCAATCGAAACGTGATATGCAGAGTAGTTATACTAATAAAATACTCGCCATGAAGTCCATTCATTCAATTCGTGGAATACAGGGATAAAAATATAATGTAGTTTTGCTTCTGCGTTCATCTCTTTTAAATAAAAAACGGTGAGATGCAAGCAAACAAGACTCGGCAGGGTTCACGCTTGCACACAATTTCATGGCAGCACAGGGATTTCATAATCTTTCCTACACATAACAAATGCAAACTCTACAGTGTTCGGTTTAATCCCTGTCACTTCCATACAATCTACGCTATGAAATACTAGCAGAAACAATGTAGGGAATACCACGATTCCAAACTAGACAGAGGTGTTACCATAGATCCCGCCAATCTGGCATTATTGATCTACAGAGATCTAAAATTAATCATTGCCTAAGAGGTAGAGGAATACCACGATTCCAGAATACCAAAAGATCTTGCCATTCTTGGGCTCTATTGATCTCCAGAGATCTAAAGTTAAATAATGCAGAAGATATTTAAGGAAAAGCAACCACGATCTCTTGTTCACACAGAGATATCCCAGGTCTAGCGCTACACTGATCATACAGGGGTCAATATTAATCAAAAATAAAAGTATAAGGAATGCAGCCTCGACCACTGTTTAGACTGAGATGGTATACAACCGTAATATTTAAACGTAATCCAAGCTAGACAGCGATGACAACTTTCAATTGTGCAGAGATTTGGACTTCCCTTTTCCCAGAGACTGTCCATCCTAAAGATCAAAACTTCTCCCCTTCATAATGGCGAGCGGATCCGGTCTCCCTCTTCGTGTTGGCGATTTCTCCCCGTTTTTTCCTTCCCCGTATCGAACTCGGCTCTTCTCAAGAAAGGGGCCTTATCAACCACTATAGATTACTGCAACTCGGTTTTCCCCCGGAGTTTTGCAGAGGGATTCACACCACATATGCTTTTAAAAAAATGCAACCTGCCATTACCCCCTTGATTGCCTACCCGACTCTTCTCTTGTAGGGGTTAAATGCCATAACCCCGTAGCGAGCTGGATTTCCTCAACAAAACGACAAATGTCGATACGCATAATAGCGTTCCTTGCCACTAGGCAAGTTGCAGTTTTTTGGAATGACTAACTCCTTGATCTCACCTACCTTTTGTTTGATTCGTATCCAATTTACGAATAGGGAGTTCTTTAGGATGTAGCTTATCTTAATATCTTAAGACATACAATTAGTCTTCTCATAATATCTTAAGATATAGCTTTTGTCTTTTCTTAATATCTTTTAAGATTATTTCCAAACTTTATTCCTTTGTTTATTCATAATATATTTATAGCATATATTCAGAACAAGGAGCATGCTCTCCTAGTTCGTAGTCTTCTTATATATGCATACTTAAGTCTTCTATTCTTTTAATATTATCCGCTATCCTTTTAGCGTTTTTTAGAATAATAATAACTAGGATACCCTCTTCCTAGTTAGGATTATTAAGCCTAAAAGTTTGCTCGACTAGCATATAACTTCTTTGGTATCCTCACTAGGAGGAACTCTTTAATTTAGAATTTACATAACGTAAGAGAATACATTAACCTACGGTCACCAAACCCGTGGCTTCTTCGTCAATCAACTCCTCTCCCCTAGTAGATTTTTCACGAGATTGTTTAATTCTCAACTTCCAATTTTCTAGGTTTTCAAAATTAACAATAACAATGATTCTGAGGTCCACGGATGGGGTCTTGGCTTTGATCTCCTCACCTGGGCCACTTACAAAATTATAATATATTTACAAAACAATAGGATTTAAAAGAGACAGGATATCACAGTTAGAGGTAGACCTTAATAAGGTGTTAATCATTTGTAAACTTTGATAACATCATCCATTATTAATCCTTGCTAGATTGTTAGCAAAAAGTGCTCACAACTTGTTAGCATGAATTCATCTTCTTTTGGACCTCCACATGTATGACTACGTGTCCATATACCTTGACATGTGAAACAATGTTGTTCTCTCCTCAACTGGTTTTTCCTCTTCACTTTCATATTGCTTGCCACTTGCTCCGTGCCAGACATGAAGGCATCTATGATGATGAACATAATAGGTGGAAATGATGTTGATTTCTCCTCAGCCATTCGAAGGAGGTTCTCAAACATGAGTCCTAACTTTTGCAGCCTAAGAAATAGCTAAGCCAGGTTGGAGGTATGACCATGTCGAGTGGTAAACTATCCAGAATAGACAGAAAGCGATTTCTTCATTCTTGCTCCTCCAACTTTGAATTGTCTCCAAAAACAAAATATTTAGCATCTTTTGAAGCTTCCTTTATATGTGTGTGTATCCAGTGAGTGTTGATGAAAGTAAGAAAATCATCCCTTATAACTAGCAGTTGGGCCAAATTCATGAGAGCATTAACATGACCTTGTGCATGAAGTGGTACAATCACTACATGCAAAGCATTTTCCCCTATGGATGGAAGATATCCATATATTAATTAATATTGATGGACTCTATTAATTTATCTTCCCTCAATCGACTACCATATTGTACTTCTATGGATTTGAGTTGTGAATCATACACTCATCTAGAATGCATTATAGATATTGGGCTCATTTATAGGAGAAGTAGTAGAATATGATCATCCACACAATCAATTAGGAACCAAGCCCTTCTAACCTCTAAAGCCTTAATCAATTTTATTCCAAACTCA
Organism: Larix kaempferi; assembly: GCA_027924585.1. Taxonomy (NCBI): domain Eukaryota; kingdom Viridiplantae; phylum Streptophyta; class Pinopsida; order Pinales; family Pinaceae; genus Larix; species Larix kaempferi. The sequence goes on along the minus strand of BSBM01000680.1, from coordinate 4,202,868 downwards.
AAGAGCAAAGCTTCAATACAATACAACAACACGATTCAACCCCTAAAGCAAAAAGAGAGGCATCTCTAAATATCCCAAGGAGGCTATAATTCAGCCACCTTGATATGGTGACACATGTGAGACACTCCAAAATCCTAATTAGAAATCCAACTATCCTCCAATGTGCCAGATATCCATGATAACTAGAGAAAAATTAAGAATGAACTAGATCTAATTAGGCCTCAAATGCACCACTTTTGGGATGAGATCCATCCAAATCCACATGCATTCATGCACATGAGGAGAAATGCACCATCCATCCATGAGGAATTGAGAAAAAATAGGAGTTACCATAGTTAACTAGCCCTCTAATGCACTAATGCACCACCTCTTAGACAACTTGAGAAAAATAGGAGTTATGTTAGTTAAGTAGCTCTCTAATGCACTAATGCACCACATATTGGACGACTTGAGAAAAATTAGGATATTTAGAAGACCTTCGTGATTGCTTGAGTTAACTCCACTATTAGGGGATGGAACCCCTATTTGTAGTATATTGACATGAGTAAATAAGGGGCACCCTAATTGTAGGAGAAGACTCCAATTCATGCACAAGCTTTGGGATTTGATCTTGAGATCCCAAATTTGAAAAAGGGACACAAATTTATACTTGGATATGACTTATGAGGTGGGTAAGGGAGCCATATTCCTCCCCTTGATGAGGGAGGGGCATGCATGCACCTCTCCTTGAGGGAAGAAGTGTGAAGAATATTCCATTTACGATTTATCACATCCTTAACTCAAATTACATAGACTTTTTCTAGATTGCTTCTCGAAGTACCAAAGATTCCATGAATGAATATAGTACCATGGTGACTAACTAAATTTGACATCATACCATAAGAACATAGACACCAACTTGACATGCCTAGGTTATAACACACTTTGGCTTTGGATGTGTGAGTGAAAAAACCATGTTGAACTCTAATATCTATGATCTGAGTTCAACTCGGTAAAATAAACACTCCAAAGGTGTCATAACATGAGTGAATCATTCAATATAACCCTTTTACACATGTAAAGGATGTCAAATTTTTACAAACAAACCCTCTTTGACCATGACAAAGGAGGTGCAAGGATGTCAAATTTTTACAAACAAACCCTCTTTGACCATGTAAAGGAAAATATTCATTATTATGGTATTATTGTATTTTTATTGTACCTTCGTCGAAGATGTTTTTTCTCCATTCGGGGATGTCATTTTTGTATTTGGTCATGCACGAATATCAAGTTAAAATATCCATTGTAAGTCAGGGCAATAGTTCCTCAAAAGTCAAGTGTAAAATGTATTTTTGAGTCTCCCTGGGACAGGTCGGCCCAGTCAGTTAGAAAAGTCAGACCCATTAACGAATTAGGTCACTCTCACTTAAAGTATAAATAGAGAGATTCACTCTCTCATTTGGCACTCACACTCACTCAAGCAAGTTCTCACCAAGTGAGAGAGAAGACAAGTTTGTTGGAGGAGAAAGAGAGAGCCGCAAAAGACATCTTATATTTTTGGTCTTCCATCTTGTTTAATATTGTACTAGTGACAAATCTATTTCTGAGGAAGTTACGAGGTTTTCTCCTTTATGGTTTCCCTGAGGAAATTTCTTGTTTCTTTTGTGTTTTGTTGTTGTCTATATTTCAGTTTAAATATCTAACTAAATTGAATTAAAGTACAAACTATAACATGGTATCAGAGCCAATATGAAAACAAGGCATTGTGCAACAACAGAAAACTAGGGCTTCCTAGTTTAAGTTCTTCTCTCCATAGATAATCAATAAACGAGGGTTAGGATAACTTTCCCTAGGAGGGCGCATCTTTTGGGGGAAGCATAATTCAATTTGAATATTTTTCATTTTTTACACAGTCACTTATGCTGGGAGAAAAATAGGGCATCAAACTTTTGGGGTTTCCCTCCACCAATCCTAGCAAAGGAGCACACTAGAAAAATCACCCTGACGAGGCACATCTTTCTGTCAATCAAAAGTTGAAAATTCCAAGTTTGGAAAATTAGGGTTTCTCTAACAAAACATAGGTCATCCAGCTCTAGAACTAGGTTGGGCATCTCAAATTGGTAAGAACTAATTCTTTTTTATTTCCATTTAAGGTTCTCATTTAAAATTGACAAATCACACCAAGATTGAGGATAAGCTGGAAGGAGCTGAAAATTCTGCGCATGGAAGTATAGAATCTCTCTTTTCCTAGAAGAAAATGATTTGGACAAGTATGTCAATGAGTAGGTTCCAAAGCCAGAGGGGGAAGAGGAAAAGGAAATCCAACAAAAAACTTGGTCAAGGCCAAGAGGATCATTGCAGACTCCATCAAAGATCACCCCATCCCTCATGTGACATCATTGAAGACTCACAAGGAGATGTTTGATTCCTTGACAAAGATATTTGAAGGGAAGAACATCAATAGGAAGATGAAACTAAGGAACCAACTCAAGAATGTGAAGATCCAACACTCAGAGACCATGCAATCTTACTTCATATGGATCTCTCAAATCAAGAAGCAACTTGAAGCAATTGAAGACAAAGTAGAAGAAGGAGATATTGTTATGACCACCTTGAATGGTCTCCCAAGATCATGGGACTCATTCATTCAAGGAATATGTTCTAGGAAGAAGTTGATCACCTTCAACAAACTATGGGAAGAATGCACCCAAGAAGAAGCTTGACTAGTAGCAAGAGAAGAGAAGATGAGATCTAATGATTACCAAGCTCTAACTATTCACACTAAAAGAAATCACAACAAGAGGGAGGACCATTATCACTAAAGATCCAGAAGGATCCATGGACCTAGAAGGGATCTCTCAAGTATCAAATGTTCACATGTGATGAGAAGGGACATTACTCAATAAATTGTCCTAGAAATCAAGCATCCTCCAAGAAAACCAACAAAAAGAGGCATCATGCTCACACTGCTGAGATGATGAACCGACAAGGAAAATAACTAGTGAAGAAATAGATGATTCTTCAAGTGATGAAGAATATGTTTTAATCTTAGTGCTCACAGGCACCATCACACATGGGAACAATGATTGGCTTGTAGATAGTGTAGCATCCAAGCATATGAAGGGGTGCAAGGAATGTTTCATCAACCTATCAGAACATGAGTCACCTCACAAGGTGAAACTTGGGGATGATTATCAGTATCCCACTAAAGGAAGTGGGGAAGCTTCCTACAAGCTAGATTTTGGCAAGTCATTAAAGATGAAAGATGTTCTATATGTACTAGGATTGAAGAATAATCTTTTCTCCATCCCCGCATTAGATGGTAAAGGAATGCAGGTTGCATTTGTTGGTGGCCAAGTTCTAATGTGGCCAAAACGAAAGACAATAAATGATGCAACAGTAATTGGAGAGGAAGAGGGAGGCTTGTACAAGTTGAAAGGACAACCATAACAACCTAGACCAAAACCCTAGCCTAAGCTAGTTGGTGTATGTTCCCTAGAAAAACAAAGTTACTATTCAATTTTAACTTTAATGTTCTTTTTAGGGTTGTTGTTTACTCAAAAGGAGTGAGTGTGTGTGTAAGATGGTTATGACTAAAAAGTAAAGTGTATAATAAAAATGCAAATTCCTTTCACTTCTTTTGTTTTTCGCTTATATCTTTCAAAATAAAAAAATTTGCAAAGTAAACCTAAAATAAACTTCAAAATTTATTTTCTTTTTTTTCAAAAAAATAGTATATGCAACAAATATATGTTTTGAAAAACAATGCTCTTGCTAAGGGAATAGTACTTGTTCTTTTGCAATTTTATTTTAAATAAGAGAAATAACAACTAACTAGGAACAAGAAAAGCACACTCTAGAATGCAAGTGTAGGCTAGTTGTACCTAAACCTATAAGAGACATAACACTACCCTCAATGAAGTCTGAAAATAACAAGTTCCATAAGTTTCTTCAATCAAAACAAAGAAGTAACTAACTTTGGAAAAAAGACACTATTGGAACCGACCAACTCAAAGAAGAAAACAAAGATATTTTTCAAGAAATAAAAATGTTCGCTATCAGGTTAGTAGTCATAACGAAACATTTCGAGTCTCAACCAAACAAACTTTGAACTCGAAATACCAAGGCATTCCCTCAACAAGCAAATGAAAACTAAACAAGATCTCATAAAAGAGAAAAAAAGACTCAATCACAGCCTACCATCAGGTCTGAATGATCCAACTACAAGCAGTGAAACTCTTCCAAAATCAAAGCAGAGACCCAAAGGCTAAACCCTAGGAGGAAATCAAATCCTACATAAATACCCGTGACTATAAGTACAACATATTGTGGGTGACTCGCGAGCACAACACAGGCAAATCACGGGTATGAGGGAAACTCGTGACTGTATCTAAAGAAAACTTATGGGTCTACTTCAAAAAAATCATAAAAAGAAGAAAATATATGATAAGGACCAAGTCCGAGTCTTAAGAAAGGGTTAGAACACCTTGTAAACTCTTCCAGAGAACTAAAGGATTAATCTAACTAAAGAAAACTACCCCAAGAATCCTAGAGAAACAAAAAGAACTCCCTAGTGGAGTCACCAGTTCTGTTGTTTGTTAATTTAACCTGTGATTGGGAAGTTCAAAGAGATCATCAACATATTGGTAAGAAGGTACATAATATAATAGATTAACAAATATATTAGCAGAAATTATTTCTTTAATCAAAAAAATCTAGGGTTATAGGACAAAAGAATGTACCTTGGATAACTAAAGTTTTATCCAAGCTTTAATCTTCTGTCTCCAATCCACAATCCTAGATGAGAAACCCCCAAAAGCCAGATACCTTCCTCAAATATTTTGACTATATAAACATGAATAACCTAGTTTGAAACTCATATATAAAGGGGATATGAATAGATTCAAAAGACTAGATTCACAAAATAAACAAATTATCTTATGGGAAAGAAAATCTCTTGCATTATAATCATCAATGGTAACAATCTATACCTGATATGTAACCTACACTGTTGAAACTTGATCGTGGGATCCTTGCTTCTCTTCCTTCAATGGATATTTCTCCAAAATTTCCTTATACAAAATGGTTCTCCCCTTTTCTCAAGGCCTTCTCCTTGTATATATAGAAAGGTCTGAGAGGGTAGACTCGAAAGGTAAATGGTTGGGGAAGTTATGGTGGCTAGGGTAATTACCATGACTATCCTAATTAGATCTTTAATATATTTTTTCATGATTTTAAGAGATTCCCGTGGGTATTTCACTTGACAACAAGCGAGTAACCCACTAGTCTAATGTCAAACAAATAGTGGGTGCAACATTTTAGGAAAAACCACAGGTGGTCAATGGAGCTCCACTAGGTGACCCACGATTTGACAGATGTGAGAGTCACAGTCGAGTCTTAAAATAATTCACAAAAAAATATTAATTGGATATGATTTTGTAAGGTTTAGATCAAATGCATCTATAGTCAATGAGGCTCTTCCATCCATAAGGTCCTTTTGTGTGACCGACAATGTAGTGTGGTCACGGATGGAGAAGTTCCAATTTGACTAATAACACCTAGTATATTCTTAGTCGCGTCCTTTAAATCTATGGATATGATTTATCCAATTAACTTCCTTGCATTTAAAAAAACATGGATTAGTCATTATTGGATAAACTTAATGGGATCAACTTGTTTACTTCAATTAATTCCAGATAGCATTTTATAATTATTTTTTTTTTACATGTGTTCCATAATGTTACCTTTAGGTATGTAATGGGATGGCTCTCCACCGCACCTGCCATTTTGATTATTGAAATGTTTTATATTTCTGAAATATGAAGTGAAGGATTATTTTTCATGAATAGTCAATACAAATATTTGGTGTGATGAGTCTGAGCAGTGTACTGACTTGAAACATGGGACATGCACCATGATAGAAAAAGATGGGGCGGAGACAAGCCACATGGAAAGACATGGACTTGTCAATTGTTCCAATCAATGTAGAAATGAATGGTTATTTCTAACACTTTATTACATGTATATATCTATATTAACATTCTAATATCAGTTACATAAGCATGTTTCAGATTTTTCTCTTGGGTTTTTATTTTAGTGTATTGTAGGCTTGTAGGATTCTGTAAAAGATGATAGTTGTGACTTGTGATGGAGGAGTCTTAAGATAATCCATCTTCTTGCACCCTGTATAGAATGGGTGGTAGAAGGATTCTCCACTCAATGGAATAACAGGGCCCTCATCGTCACATAATTTTCCTTCCTCTCCATCCTTGTTAATGGGTCTCCCTTTAAGAAATTTTCCCCTTCCTAAGGAATCTAACAAGGAGATCCACTATCTCCACTTTATTCCTCCTGATGGAATATTGTTCGGGATGAATCATTAAATTCATGGTTTTGATTGTATGATAAAGGGTTTAAATATACATGTTTAGAAACTAGTCTGTGTGCACCTTCAACTCATAGATGACACCATGTTAATGGGAACTTTGAATTTTAAGGAAGAAAAATCCCTCGAATTCATTCTGAAGGACTTCACGGACACTTCACACACCTCCATCAACCATGGTAAGTCATAAATATTCTTTTATAATACTCCTTTGGATATGCAACTACATATTTCTCATGTATTCAATGTTTATTGGGGATCTCTTTCGTCCCTCCAAATACCATCATGTTACACTTGGGAAAACTTGTTAGCCAAAATGGACAAAAACATTTCCAATTGGACATTCAAATCGCTCAATTTAGTAGGGAGATTGGTTCTTTTAAAAACAGTCATGCATGGAAAGCTCACTTATCTTTTCTCAATTCTAGCAGCCTTGAATCACATAATCAAGGGCAATAGAAAGCTTGAATGCTTATTGTAATATCCCGAATTTTGGACTAACTATTTCTATTGTTATATTGGGCCACGACCCTAGCACATATGTTTTATTTTGAGTATTGGGCATGAGCCCTAGCAACCATGATTTATTCTTTTATATATTGACATACCGGGCATGGACCCTGACTGACTTCTTTATTGAGTGAAGACTGGGCAAGGAGGCCCTAATATTGTGGTTATGTTCTTTAGCATATGATGTGGGTACAAAACCTAATATACTGAGATGATCTTTTGTTACTTAATGTGTAGAGCTATGATTTTTACATGATTGATTTATGGGTGTGTTGAGCGTGGACTCAGAAACACACATATAACCTACATACTGGGCATAAGCCCTGATGTACCTAGAAGAATGTTTATGTACTGGGAGTAAGCCCTGAGGTACATTAAGTGTTGGGCATAAGCTCTGGAGCACTCCAAGCTTGATAAATGAATACCGGATCCGAGGTCACTTGAATATTCTAGATGTGCCTCACAACCACATTCTAGCACTAATGTTGAGCAGGAAGTTCTAGAATTACACTAGCATAATGCCCATGTGCAAGTTTTGAGTTAAAAGGATCTGAAGAGCACTCGGGGTTACTAGATCTCAAAGTGTTGACTCGGAAAGACTCTAAATAACACTTCTACTTTCATCACATTTATTTAATTTGGTTGAATGATTCATATTCTATCTATCATCAAATACTGCGGGGACTACCATGTTAAACGAGGGAATCCGACATGCAAGAGAGAGACTAGAGGTTCCTACCCAAGCTTACCAAAAGACTGTCCAAAGAATTGGACCTTGACCTTAAAGTTAAAAGAAGTATCATGTGAAGATACATAATTAAATAAAAGATAATTACCTTGACTTAAAGTATGGGTCGACTAAGAGTAGTCTTTTGTGAATAACATGCATAAAAGTCTCAAAGTTACATATTATTATTAAAATCTTTAAATAATAATGATGTTATTTATTTATTTATAAAAATATTTATTGCATATAGTTATGCATAGTTGGCTGCAACATAATTAAAATATTATTAATAATGTTAAGGTAGGAAATGCAAGTAGTATTATTATTTTAAAAAGGTTTATTTAAAATCACTTCCATTTAAAATAAATGAAAAGTCCCAGTTCAACAAGGACTAGATATGTTAGTGATAATATCTTTTAAAGAATATTGATTATTTAATTCAAAGAAATTAATTAATTATTCAAACAACCATAATTCAAGACTCCCCTACTTAAAGAGGGCAGATCCCAAGAATGAGGATCATCTTCTTCATTATCATTCTCTTAAGGAAATCAGAGAGAATTTTCTGCTCCAAGAACTGAAGCAGTCCCATACAAATTTCCAGATCTGAACCGGCAGTGAACCTAGGGCCTCTATCTCTTATTGCATGTTGGAACCACCTCGGGGGGATCCAGTTAGAACCAGGAACGGTCTAAGGGTCATGGTTGGGAGGAACATGGTAGCCCCAAAGTTATCCAGCTAAGGAATCATTCTAACAGGTCAGGTAAGCTCAGAAGATTTTACACTAATTTCTGTTTGAGTGTGCAGGCCTCTACAGAAAAGGAGCAGGTCACTAGGAAACCAAGTATGAATTATTAAACTTCCTTTTCAGGTTATAATAGAGGCTAGGCATTTAGCATAGATTTAAATATTTTGTTTTACCCCAACTTGTCTAAAATATTAATTTATTTACAGACCAAGGACCTTTGGGCATGGGCTCTTGGGTTATTATAGGAGTAGAACCCCGTAACTAGAAATTGTATTAACTCAGAAATATGATTTAGAAACCAGCATAATGTCTAGCAGGTCTAGCTAATCTAGCATGTGCTATACATCCAAGATTATCTAAAACCTAGAATCCACCCTTATTAAATTAGACGACTGAGATGTTCTTATCAATATTAATATATATTCAAATGCTGAAATCGTATGATATGTAATAGATCAAATGTATAGCTCGGGTTATATTTCTGTTACATATTGATGTTCTTCTAATTATCTCTAAACGCTCAGTCAGGTTTTTTTTAAACCCCAGTATTTCACAAACCTGGTTAAAATTCTTTTAAAAACTACTAACTCTTATATAGGAAAATGATCCAGACTTTGAAAACTCTTCACGGCATCACATATCAAGTTTTGCAGACTCAAAATACTCATAACTACTACTTATTATCCATTCAAACCAAAATTCAATGCATTTCCCACTATCAAATGACCTTATCGTTATATTTTTGTTCTGTCCACGACCGCTACCTTTATTTCTCTTTTCAAACCATTCTTTTTGCAGACAGTAAACAAGAAAGCATAGGAAGAGTCAAATGATTCCAATATTTAGACTTCCAGGAAAACATTTTATATTCAGCAAAAAAGATCACATAGGACAGGACACCCCAATTGTTTCGTTAAGACTAGCTTAAACCCAGACTCATTTCACTATTGCGACTTACAGTCAAACCCTGACGAGTATCAATTTTTCAACCGACTAGTCAACCCACTACCTACCACACGAAAACGCGACAGGATCAAATCCCATAGCAAAACAAAGTATTACTAATCTTTAGCTACATACCTATTATTACATTAAAACACCAATCAGAAGGTCAAACCCCATTGACAATTTTATGAAGACTTGCTATCTTACAAGCACCGGATGCTTGGCATTAAAACACATACCTCTTTTCAAAGCAAACAAATAAACAATAGCTAGCGTTTATATTATCATTTAAACATAGGGGTTTTTACCAAACCATATTTTCAACCATTCACCCTACAAACGAAGCATTTGAATTCCCTTATAAAAATAAAGGATTGACCTAGGTCAAATGATTAAGTCTTGAGAGCAACTTAATTTCCCAAGCTACTATTAATAAACTAGATCTTAGACAGAAGTACCACTGGCATCAATGAACATAGAAATTTCATTTCAAAGTACAATCAGACACCTACAGGATAGAAGTAACGACAGCACATACAAAAGATTAAACAAACATACTTCTCATACTCCTTAAGAAAATGCAGAGACGAGACAAAATGCAAGACATACATAGAATTTCACAGAGAACCCATTATTATTACATATTCAGTGTTCATTTAGAAAAAAATGCCAACTTAGGCTCTACATTATGAGCATCAGATCCCATTACAAAAGCTTAAAACTCCTCATAGAGACAAATGGCCAAACCGATACATTAACCAGAGAAACCCTCCAGGGTTTTGTTGCCTCCTAATACAAATAGATACATTTAACAAATGGTCTAGCCAACGACGACCTCCCAGAGTTCCAAATAAGTCATAGTGAACCCAAAAAGGGGATTCACGAAGTTCCTCATGACAACTACAAACAATACCACTCCATAGAGGTGAGAGGAAAGGATAAGGGTTGGTAGACCCTGAACTTACTGCTTGCAACGCCATCGAAGTCAAGAGTACTAGCCATCAACTAGAAGCCACGCAGAGGAGGAATGCCAACAATCAGTTGCCAAGCAAATAAACCATACGAAGTTAAACCTGAGATCCATATCAATTTTTTGTTAAAACGTAGCATGGGTAGGGATAAATATTACCTTCTTTTCATTCTTCGTCCCTGCATCTAAATCTCTCTATGGTGCGCTGACCATGAGCAGAGCTCAGGTCAGGGAACGAAACCCTCTAGGTGTAACAAGGGATTTCCCACGACTAAAATGAAAACAAAGGTTCACATTGCAAATGTAAAAATAGCCTTTATTGATCCATTCCCCTTGCCAGCTGGTCACCAAAACCCCATCGCCATCACATGGGATAGTAAAGTCCCCACCTAATATCATTTAATGAAGTTCGATTTATAACCCAAAGCGCTATGGTAGAAGGTTGTGTAGCCATAAACGAAGTAATGATATGAAAGCATGCTTTTCCAAGGTTTACACCATAGTTATTTACACCAAGAGTCATTCACACCTTAGCCACTTACATTTTAGTCATTCACACTTTGATCATATAGCATGCCCACACATAATGGTAGGACCTAGATTACAAATATGAAACAATACTTTAGCGGATTGCTAAGCAAGTCCAGAACTCCCAAGATTACCCTTACCTCTCGGCAGCTCTGCCAGGGGTATTTATTCCCTTCTTAAAAACACCAGTGTTCCATCATGGGCATCAACCTTCATCAACAAGAGTCCACCTCACCTGAAGTACCAGTTAGACTTTTATAAATATGCACATGATTTCTTAAAACGGAAGAAGGAGATTTTTATTATTATACTCTAACATTAGTACACTTGTGACAAAATTACCTTATCTACCCTACACATCGCTTCCGCAGAACCAAAAGAATAAATAAATAGGGAGACTATGTTAACTAGGAAACTAAAACTATTAAATGTTGCAAGCAAGTACCGGGCATTTTATGAGTGTTGAAGCTAATTTAGGAAACATCGTTGTTAAATAGCTTTTATTGTAGTAATGGAAATTTTTTAAATTTTTACTATTTTTAGGGACATTACAAGTGGTATTAGAGCCCAACTACAAAACTAAGTGACCTATTGGGCTCATTAAAAACAGAACATCCACTGCAGATACTCAGTAATCAGAAACATGCATTTTATGAATTTGTTATTCTTATGTTAAACTAACAGATTTTTTGTTCTTGACACTTATATAACACTACAAGTACAATCATTTTCTGAAAATGAATGCAGAAGGGAGCAGCAGCATACATGGAAATATGAACTCTCCACCATGAGAGCAAGAAATTGTTGTGGAACTAAACTCGGATTTAATGAAATCTATGCAAAATCTATAGGCATAATTTCAAAGTTTTAAAGACGATAACATACAGGAAATAAGAGAGAAACAAGCCATAAATGAAGCATTACTTCAAAGTTTGACAGGGGGAAAGCCCCCCGGGCAACCCACACTCTCATTCAACACCTTTAAAAGGGGAAATGGTCACACACAGAAATCTGCCAACTCTAAGGGAGAAGAACAAGAAGAAAAAATACCTAAATCAATGGAAGAGGACTGTAAGAGCTCTTCCAACGATGACGGTTCACCACCTCCTTGCAAGAAAAGGAGGAAAAGTGATGACAGTTTGCAAGGAGAATTTAGAAAGATAAAAGCCCCAACTTATGACGGAGAGATTAACTCTAGGGAGAAGGCTAAGGAGTGGCTGCTAGGGATGAATAAGTATTTCAAAGTTCATAATCTCCAGCGAAATGCAAGCCCGACTATCCATATACAATATGAATGGTAAAGCAGCCAGATGGTGGTAGGACTTGATGTTAAGATTCAATATGCTTAGACAGAAAATATCAGCATTACATTTCATTTCACAGCAATAGCATATACAGGATCACTAAAAGAACAAAAAGCACAGCATAAACACAAGAGACACAAATTTATCGTGGGAAACCCTCATGGGGTAGAAAACCCAGCAAAGCTTCCTCAATATAGATGATCAACAATATAGAGATGTATATCCCAAACATGAGCTCCTTCTCCTCCATAGCAGATCTCTCTCTCTCACCTATGCGCCATTCACAATTGAGTGAATAATGTGTGAGTGTGTTAAATGAGGAACACAGCTCCTCTATTTATACACTACTCCGACTTGTCTTTTACATTAACTAGGTTGACCCCAACTTAACCACTTAACATAATGTGATAGGGACAACCCCACTAGGGTGGTCTAATAACCCTTTAACCCACATGACTCATACAGGGCCGACTCCCACTAGGGAAGTCTAATAACCCAAGTTACCACATTCTCTACGGAGGAATAAAACATCTCTGGATATACAACAAGGTCTTCACGGAGGAATGAAACATGTCCAAAATAATAAAGTACAAATATAATATTCTTATAAGTTACAATATCTCAACACTCCCCCTTAACGAGAAGGATATTATAACAACATCTGCATGAGCAAGGAGTCATCAACTACATGATACATGATACATCTATAAATCATTGGAATCTTTCTTTATACATCATCAGTAACTCAAGCAGTTACTGGAACATCTTCAATACTGGAACATCAACATCTTCAATACTGAATCTTCATCTTCTACAGCATTTGAGTAGCTACAACAACATTGTTGATGTATATGTAACTTTGGAATGTATTTTACCCATGTATACTGTATTCCTATAGAGATGTTACTATTCCTCTATACGAAAGTGTTTGTATTCCTATAGAGATTTTATTATTCCTCTATACGGAAGTGTCGTCATTTATATTGTAAGTGTCATAACTTATACTTGATGGGTTATTAGACCACCTTGATGGGGTTGGCCCTGTATGAGTCATGTGGGTAAATGGGTTATTAGACCACCAAGTGTGGGGTCAGCCCAGATTAATGTAACCATGGGTTATTAGTCTAAGCTAGACCATTGGTTTATTGGGCAGGATAGGACAAGCATAAATAGAGATCAGGAGATCTCTATTTTATCACTCATTACTCACTTCTATCTCTCTCAGAAAGTGGTGTACTTGTGAGGAGGAATATCATCTGCTAGGAGAAGACTATCTCTTGTACTTTGGTTGTATCATTGCTCTTTCTATCTCTGAGGAAGTTGCAGGGTTTTTCACCTTCTTGGTTTTCCCTGGTGAAACTTTGTGTCTCTCGTGTGCTTGCATTATTGTGTCCATGATTGATATGCTGTAGATATGCCGTACATGTTATTCTCTTAGTTAAGATCCTAGATTAGATTGAAATTTCAGAAAAACTAACATGGTATCAGAGCTAGCCTGAAAGAAGGCATGGTATGGCATGTATGACACTTGTTGCACTTGCGATGCTAGGGCTTGATATAGAAAAAATCAGTCATCATAGTACTTTCGCTATAAATCCATTTTCGCAAGGTTTCAGGATCGGAAACTCTTACAGGACGAATATAAGATCCCCATGTACCTTGTGTCTGAAGCACAACTTCTAATTTGTTGTAATTTGTGTTTTATGATCTGTACAATATAGGGTTTTTGCCTCTTCCAGATCTCAGTCATAAACAGGTGACCTAGGAAAAAAGGTCACAACCTAGGCTAGGAAGATCCAAATGAAATTTTGTAAAACATAACAGGTAGGGCACGGACTATAGCTTCTCTGGTAATTTTTTCAAAGGCCGAAGTTGAACCAGTGACACGTGGCATTCCATACAAGTTCGCTCTCCTGTTTTATCCCATAAACAGGTCACGTTGTGACACTTGGCATAAATTTCTCTCAGAGAATCCAGTTGAGGTCAGGCCTATGGGGTTGGAAAGCTGACAGGTCAGGCTACCACAAGTAGAAGTTTCAAACCCCGTGGATTCTTAATTTATGATTCACACCAGAAACAATCAGGTGCATATTTCTGTCAAAACAGAATTAAATTTTGAGCACCTTCATTCATGGCTCCAGGAATTAGGGTTTTGGAGAAAGTTGGAATTTTTTTAATCGGAGACCATGGCTGAATGCTACTCACCAAAATAAAAATTTAGAGACCAAGATGAAATTTTTTGGTTTGGCAAGATGCCAGGCTTGATCAAACCCTAGTTGGGGACTTTGATCGGAAAAGTGGAAAATTAGGGCTTTTGCAAAAGTTGGAATTTTTGAAGTCTGTGACCACGGCTGGAAGCTCCTCAGGAAAATCAAAGTTTAGAGCTTTGGATTGAACCTTTTGGTTGGGAAAAAGGGTGGGTTTATCAAACCCTAGTTCGGGATCCTGTCTAGAAGATCCAGAAGTTTCAAAAGCAATTTTGAGGGGTGAAAATTTGCAGTTTTCAAATTCTGAGTATATCGGCTTGATCAACTCATCAATGCACATCTTTCTATCCTTTCAGAAGTTTGAATTTTTAGGGTTTCTCTGACAAACCCTAATCCAGCTCCAGATCCAGTTCCTGTAAATCAAGTGGATTGGATTAATACTAGAAGAGAATGGATTGGTCACCTGCATAACTGAAGAAGTTCCTGTTTTAGAGGGAGATGAGGCTAAGGCCTTACATAAGAAGATTACAAGCAATCTCGACAAGTATGACTTAGAGGTATGTTTCAAAATCTGTTCATGATTAAGTTTATGATATGTTTGTCTTTATATTATTACATTAGTACAATCTTGATTAATTTTTGACTTGTTGTATCACCTTAATAAAATTATGAATGCATGATAGAAGATATTCATTGATTAGGGTTTTGACACTTATGATTGTACTAATGCATTATGGTGTTGTATGAGGTTGATGTTGTCCACTAACATGAAAGGTACATCAAGAAAGACAAATTATGTTCTAGTTCAAGAACATATGACCATGGAGACATGAGATATGTATGTATAACTTGGATCTATAATGGTTAACTTATGAGATATGCAGGTTACTAGCACAAGTCATTGAAGAGCAAGAGGACATCATGTGGGTATGTCAGACATAGCTAGCTAACATGCTAATCCAGGTATGTTTTTCCTATATCAAGTTAAAATCCTACCTTGTGTTAGGATATCTTATATAATTATACTTGGCATGATTGATTATGATTATTCATGAAGTTATAGGTTTGAGTAATCATGGGTTTAGGAATATTATGTGTCTTACTTTAATTGATGATATGACTAACCAGAAGAGTCCTATATAAACCTTGAATACTAATGGTTATTATCTTTGTTTAAAATAATCATTACTATACATGTTTAAGACTATTGTGTTTCTGATAGTATTGAGATTATACTAATAAATGTATGATTATGTATGAGATCTCAAGGATATCGCAATAATGATACTTGTAAGCATGCATAGTGATCGAGGATGGATATAAGTTCAAGGACAGGTAATCCAGGAAGTAAAGATCAAGAGGGAGCACACTCCAATAGTTTCTGCAAGGATGCAGATATTCAGATGGAGTCAACCACTTCTCACAATCCACATCATAATGGAGTTGCAGAAAGGAAGCAAAGATTGAGAGGGAGTAAACCCAACAAACAAACAAAGATAAGTATTTGAATTATCATTTCTTGCATATTTGATTGTTTAAATAATACTGTTCAATGATGTATATACTGATGTTCCTAAAATTAGGCTGTGTATTTTTGGCATATTAGAATAATTGCATTAATGAACAACATACTACTAATATGCATGTAATGGGTAAGTGGCCTATGGCACTGCACAACATTCCATTGCTACTTATCTAGAATGAAACTTGTTTTCTAACATGCTGGGAGTAGTGCAAAATATTAACAATGTTCTGGTAGAGATTGGAAGGCATCTAGAAAGTTAGAGGATATGGATGAATGTGGTATTGAAGCATTGGCTAAAATAATTGCATGAATGTATGACATATTATGATCAGTTTTGATCATGGATGAATGGAATTACTGAATATTATTATTTAAATAAATTAATTAGGAGAAAAACACCCAAGAGGACTATTGAATGAGTGTTCATTGACCCACTAGGAGGAATGGAAGCTGTTGGAAGGTATGGGACACATGGCATCAGTTGCACCACACCACTAACTGTTGGTTATGGGACAACTTCCCCTAAAATAGGGCATTATCCCCCAGGTGGAGGGAGTGAGCAGGCAGCTCATTTAATGACCCAGTAACATCTAAAAAGGCCTAGGCAGCCTATAAATACAAATTCGAATCGGGCAAGCATCTCTTAATCAAAATTTTCTACATAATATTTTCCTCTTGTGAATTAGGTGATTTCAAGAGAGATTCGAATAGGGAGGTTAGTGGTGATTGAAATTTTGAGTCTGCATTATTGCTGAGAGGAGCCAGAAAGTCTGGTGCAAGTCTATTGGTTTGCTATCTATTGAAGGTTCAGAAGTGAATTAATACAGCAAGAAGAAGTTCTCATTCCTGAGTTTCTTCCTCCTGGTGGTTCAGTGAACAGGCTCAGGGGTCCTAAGACAGTACTTGTCTGTTTCAAGAATTTGGTTGGGTGGAACAGTCTTCTTGGGATTTTTTTTGCCCTACAGATTTTCTCGGGTTCTTAAATATTTCCTAACTTATTCTCAGTAAATAATTATGTTCTTTTAACAAGTATTTTCTGTTTTTCCTGCTTTCGAAAAAGAATCTAATTCTAGAAATGTTTAAATCTGAATGTTTAAGTTTAATGTTAAATTGATAAATCCATATCCCCATTTTTCCACATGTTGTTTGGGAGCATCGTACTCGAGTAGAGATATGCAAATTAAAAATAGATTAAATGATAGGCAAATTGCCTTTTTGAATTCGACAGATAAATATAGTAATTCATATGTTTATTGCTTTCTGCCCTATAGTTAAAAAGAAATAGAAGGTTTTGTATAATAGCTAGTATATATAATGTTTCTTCATTTATATGATAAACAATCAATATATAATTCCTGTACAATCATCCTGCATTACATATAAATTATGTCCATAGGAAGTAGATAAATTACATACTGCATATTGTTTTTAAGACTGCTGAAATTGAATAAAAACATTCTTTATATTAGGCTGGAAACAATAGTTTTCACACAGGTTTCATATTCATACATTTCACTCACACACAGTTTCATTGCAATTACTTCATCAGTATTATATGTATAGAAATTAAATTATAGAGAGAGTTGTAATTTACACAGTCTTCACGATTCCTGCATTATACACTCACATTGCTTTCACTTTCTATGGTAATGTTGCATTATCTGTAAATCTAACAAATGATAAGAATTTCATAAACACCACTATTATTAGTATGTATTTATTTCCTTTTTTTAGATCTGCTAACACTGTTTGTGACTTTGTAAAACTGAGCCTCGTATCAAAAACCCTAGCTAGATTTAGATTTCCTCTTTTATTGTTTTATACCAGAAAACATTACATTTTACTCAAACCTAGGATCGAAACTGATTGGACAACTTAAATCCTATTTAGGTTATCATCCTCAAAGAAAACACGAATTAGGGTATGACCCTATTCGTTTCCTTTGCAAAACGATAATGAAATTTCAGTTCGACCTTTTTCTCTACTTAGATCTTAACATCGACAAATAAGAAAACATGTTATCAACCTACAGTATCAAATCGATTAATATAGACGTTTACACAGAACATTTAACATACATCCTTGTATTGCCGAGAAGGTTAAACACTGTTTACATAGAAGACGAGCCCTCAACTCTATTTTTTTTTCTTATTTCAAAACTAAAAACTTATGAAGTCGTGGATTTTCAGATTAGGGTTTACAACACATTTCCACAAACAAAATTGATTACAGGGTTTAAAACCATTACTCATAAGTTAAAAGAACCCATTTCTTCTCAAGCATCGACGAGTCACAGCTCTAGTCGATATCATAAAATTTACAAAATATAGAAACCAAGAACCATTTAAACGAAATGAGAGTCGCGTCATTGAATAAGCACAACATATCATCCATAATCTAATGGCGTCGTGGAATCATTTACCAAAACACTCACAAGAGGACTGACGAAAGTGTGCACCATGGAGAAAGAGAACTGGGATGATAAAGTACCTACTGGTCTTTGGGCATACAGAACAACGTACAAACGAACGACAGGTCAAACACCTTTTTCACTTGTCTATGGGAAAGAAGCAGTCGTTCCACTGCATTTCTGACGACAAGCCCCGACAATCGCAACAGTACTACACATTGATGTCGAAGATGCACGACAAGAGCGACTATTACAACTGTCGAAACTAGAGGAAAGTCGACATATAGCAATAGAACACCAACAAATCCAGAAACAACAATAGAAAGCTTGGCATGATAGAAACATCAAATGGAAAAATCTGTCAGTTGGTGACTTGGCATTGATTTATAATAGCCGCGTAAAAGGAAAACCAAAAACGTTGCACACGGAGTGGTTGGGGCCCTATATTGTCAAAATGATAAATCCCAACAGCTTAGTCCGACAGAAAACATTACAAGGTAGTGTTTTCAAGAAAATCGTAAATGGCGCCCGACTAAAACAGTACAAGTCATGAAAATTAAAAAAAAAAATGGTTGTAACCAACCCTAGAGAGAAAGCAATTTAAGCAATTTACTCAAAAGCAAGTTGTTTCCGATTCAGTATGACGAAGGACTGTACAAGCAATACTAGTGAAAGCAAGAGACCGATGTGTAGCTAGGTTTTTACCCCTAGCTTGTGCAAATGAGCACCTACTAAGGAGAAGGGACTCCTTAGTAGCAGTTCAGTAAATGTAAATTAAAATGCTAAAACAGAAATATAAATTACTCTAAACATGTGCATGAAACAGAAAAATAAGATGTAAAGAATGGCTTTTGTATTAATGTTACCTCCAATGTGAAGGTTGGTGAAGCCCTTGCAATGATCCAAGAGGGTTGCTCCAAGCTCCAACTTGCTCCTTCTCTTTCTCCAATGGTGGAAATGGGCCAAAAGGGGCTCTCAAGATGAAAGTGGCTCAATGGTGAGCTAGGGTTTCAAGAGAGATTTTGGCAGAGTAAGGGTATACTTGATTGTGGATAGAAATGACGGTTCTCCATCACCTATTTATAGTTTTTTGGTGGTGGAGTGTTGGCCCATGGTTTTGGGAACCATATGGTTTAGGGCAGCTGTACAGGGTTTTTTCCTCCTTTTCCTCATTATTTTATATTTGTTATTCCCTTTTTAGGGGATTTTTGCTATTATTGAGGAATTTTGGATATTTTTGGAGGAAAAAGGGGTTTTTTTAGCCGTTTTGAGGCTATTTTGATGGTTTTGTGGCCTTTTGGAGGCATTTTAGGCCTTTTGGAGGCTTTTTAGTGGGATTTTTAGGGTTTTTTAAGGGAAATATGGTAGGAAAATGGACAAATGAGCCATGTAATGGCGTAGATGAGGTAGTGAACACTTTTTGGGTGTTAACACGATGCATGACCGTCGACAGGATAAAATCTGTCACAGGATGAGTGAGATCATTGACATCACCAGACCAAGTCTGGCCGACCGGATAGCACAAAGGAAACACACTGGCATCGACCCGACATAGAAGTAGCACATAGAAACAGTCGGGATGGCTGAACGTGTGAAAATCCTCACAGCATATCTAAGAGATGATGTATATCTAAGAGTAATTATGATTAAGCAGGAAAATAGAAGAAGAGTGAACAATACAGTATAATGAGCAACAAAATAATATGGTACAATAGCACTCAAATAGAAGCAATAATACTTCACACACACTAATTAATTAATCACAATATGGACAAATAAATAGTACAATGGTAGAGATGATTTGAATGCCCAAGGTGGCAATTCGAATTAGCCTCTCAGAGTGATCATAAGATCAATAGAGTGTCATCGGAGCACAACTGGAAGTCTTCATCATCATCAGTGGAGTCATCAATGCTCAAGTAATTGTCAACCATCAGTTAAACTGAGTCTGGTAGGTGTAACTAAGTATAACTGAGAGTAACTAACTGTAACTAACTGTAACTGACTGTAACTAACTGTAACTAAGTGTAACTGAGTGTAACTAAGTGTAACTGAGTGACAACTGGAGTGGTAGGTGAAGAAGGGTGAGTTGCTTCCTAAAATAAAGGAAGAAGGGCGCATTAAGCAACTAGAGGGCTAAAACTGAATAGTGAGAAGCTCTTGGGGGATGGCTAACTGAGGGCTAGGTGTTGGACTTATGACTGGGATGCATGCAAACCCTAAAAGTGCATGCATGACTGAAAATGTAAATGATCAAAATAATGGTGGGACTAGGATGGAGTATAGGAATATCCTAACAGCCCCCCTTAATCCATCCTAGGCCCTGGTAACTAAGACCAAAGGTCACCCAATACAATGAATAATGACAATCAATAAACCCAGGAAGTGGGAAAATTTCATGGGAAACATACCCCCTCCTCAAAAAATAGACTGTAAGGCACACATAAAAATAAATGCTCCAAACTCAAGTAGATGTGATGCTTGGTCATATGTCTGGAGGTATCTTCTTCTTGGGAAAAAGTGGATCATGCTCAAAAGCATGTGTTTGTACTTGCTCTTAAGTTTGAATGTAATGAGAACAAATCCAACAGTATGAGAATGATCCTTGAACTTGTGATTTGAATCAGCTGAGGTAGGATCAAAATTTTGAATGTGCATATAGTCTTTTGTCTTCTCCTTCGAACCACCATGGGTGAGATTATGCCAAAAAGAACTATTACATGTTTGCTTGAAATCAAAGTCAGATTTAAAACTTAAAAAATAGTTTCTTGAGATCTCCTTTGAACCAGCAGGGGTGAGATCAAAACTATCATATGCATGGGAAATTATCCCAAGCGAATGGCAATGGCCATATTCTTCAATGACCTTCTGAAAGCATGGAATTATGATCATATAGTAGTATAAAAGAGGAAATAGCTGGAGAAGAGCGAATGCATTACCTTCAAAAGTTGTTTTGACCTCCGAAATAATCATGTGATCATGATGCAAACCAACAGACTCTGGTGCAAGAGAGGATTTAGGGCGTTCTGCAATATCTAGAGTGTGAGCTGGCACAGAAAGAGAAGAAAGTTTGAGCATGAGTGGAGAATCTACAAGTTCTTTGTCAACAACTTCAATATGAGATGATACTGGTTCATGATTTGAGAGACCATCAAGGGGAGCGAATGCATCACTTTGCTTTCTTTCGAATGGATTTGGACCAATCCCTTCATTCTTTCTCCTAAATTTTTCATTCAGGTGAGCCCGTAACTCTTTTGGAGTCCATAACTCTCTTGGAGTTTCAACACCATTGCAGTATTGGAAAAATAATCTCAGGTATTCAGACAAAGAAAGCATCATTGCTCCAAAGTGCATGTCACCTTTATTCAACCAGTCAATCTTCTCTTCAAAGGATTCGAACTCTCTTTCAAAATAACAATCAAAGAGATCATGGCTCTTCAAATATGCTATCATTCTTGGTTTCCATTCATCATAGTTGAATGGAGAAAGAGGAGTAATTTCTTCTAAATTCATTGAAGTTGGAGAAGACCTGCAAAAACAATATAGAATAACTGCAACTGCTACTGCTGCACTCGAATCTTGGCAATAACCTGCAAAAAACTCTCAAGAATGGAGATAAACAATACTCTCAACATGCTCTGATACCATGTGAAAATCCTCACACCAGATCTAAGAGATGATGTATACCTCACAAGAGTAGTTATGATTAAGCAGGAAAATAGAAGAAGAGTGAACAATATAGTATAATGAGCAACAGAATAATATGGTACAATAGCACTCAGATAGAAGCAATAATACTTCACACACACTAATTAATTAATCACAATATGGACAGATAAATAGTACAATGGTAGAGAGGATTCGAATGCCCAAGGTGGCAATTCGAATTAGCCTCTCAGAGTGATCATAAGATCAATAGAGTGTCATCGAAGCACAACTAGGTGTCCCCATGATCATCGGAGCACAACTGGAAGTCTTCATCATCATCAATGGAGTCATCAATGCTCAAGTAACTATCAACCATCAGTCAAACTGAGTCTGGTAGGTGTAACTGAGTGTAACTAAGTGTAACTGACTGTAACTGACTGTAACTGACTGTAACTAACTGTAACTAACTGTAACTAAGTGTAATTGAGTGTAACTGAGTGTAATTGAGTGACAACTGGACTGGTAGGTGAAGAAGGGCGAGTTGCTTCCTAAAATCAAGGAAGAAGGGCACATTAAGAAACTGGAGGGCTAAAACTGAATGGCTAACTAAGGGCTAGGTGCTGGACTAATGACTGGGATGCATGCAAACCCTAAAAGTGCATGCATGACTGAAAATGTAAATGATCAAAATACTGGTGGGACTAGGATGGAGTATATGAATATCCTAACAGAACGGTGGGGCATCAAAGTCGATACACGGTTCTTGAGGCACCTCTAATCTATCATTCACACTTAAATTCCTCATCAAGTCAAGGGTTAATGCGACCATCTACCTCTCAACCCACCATGCCAAACTATGCCGCTATAAATATAGAGCTCGAGGATTCTTGGTTACTCTTCTACAGAGAGATTGAGAACCAGAGCTCAGAGCTACCAGAACCAGATTGTGATATAGAGAATCCTGTATAAACCATGGCTCCCAAGAAAGGTCATATGACAGCATGGTCTGCCACTACCAAAGTCTTAGAGTTGGAGAAAGCTCAATCTCCTTTGGAAACCCATCTTCAATTGATATGGAATGCCAGGGTTTCAGAACCTATCTGGAGAAGAACATGGACTAAATTTGTAAATGGGAGAAGGAATCTAATGGTCTCTAGAGAGATCCAGCCGACAGGGTTAGGACTGCCACAGTCTTACACTATATGAATGCACCTCTGCTGGAACATTTTGTCAGATTGGAAGATATCATAGCATAGTTTATAGTCAGCCGATACCACGATGAGAAGTTTTTTCTTTGATGTCTTGGTCAAAATAAATGGCAAACTTATTCACAGAATCACAGGCTTGTCGAACAAAGGAGAAGATGTGACGACACGACAGAAGCTTGAGTTGATCAAAGAATTCATAGAACATCCCTCCGGTAAGAATTCTAGAGGCTTGGTTGTCAGTCAGATTAAATACAAAAATTATAAGATAGCTGCTAGAATTTTTTCCACTACAATTTCAATTTTCGGTTGAGGTTTAGATCTTAAGACCGACATGTTAGAAGCTGTGATGAATAAAGAGTCAAGGGAAACAATATACAAATGGGTTGATATCCTGGCCAACATAATCAAGAATATATGCTACAAGTGCCAAGAAGAAGGTACGACTATCCGATATCCATCCTTGATCATCTAGATAGCCATATCACACCTCCGACCAGCGAGAAGTAAGGACTTTGCAGTCGAAAGGAATATTTTGATGGAGAAATTTCGGTGCTTTACACATGGAGGCAGCCGATTGGGACCTTCAAAAGTTAGGATTTGGCTAGAAGTTTGGTTTCAAAACCTCAAAATTCGGTTGACTAGATGGAAAGTAAACCAGAATGTCAGAAGAAGTTTTCCTTTGTCAGCGCATATCCAATTGGCACTCGATCATACATCTATTTGGCATTTGCAGGGTGCCGTAGGGGATGCACAACCACTCGACTTCTACCCTTTTGTCGATGAAATTTTCATGGAGTTGAGCAGGTAGTCGAGCACAAAGTTAATAATTCTAGCACAGGATCGCAAGGTCAATGTACCCATGATTGAACCTTTAACGGATGCAAAAAAGGAGGAAGAATATGAAAGTTGACTATACATGAACAACTTCGCTTTTAGAGAAGAACCAAATGTTGAGACAAATCCTTTAGCAATAGATCTTGTGCCACATTAAGACCCTCCCGACAGAGTGGACCAGTCCGATGAAAGCACCCAGTCCAAAAATCTGGATTATGCACTCACGTAAAACAATATTCGATGGGTTGCAGGAGAACTGTCGACGGCACGACAACTCAAGGATACAAAAGGAAAAGGGAAAAGGAAGTTGATCATCATAGAGCCAACGGAAGAGGATGAAGCTGAACTGATCAACAGTGTGACGCAAATCTTGAAGGATGCCGCAAAGAACAAAGTATCTGTCGACGAGCAGTTCAAGAAATTTGTGGAAGCGAAAAAACCCCAAAATAAACTCAAGGTAACATTCGAACCCCATGTCGACTTAACAATTAGTTCCCCTACACGATCTCCGACTTCTATGATGGAGGAAACAAATCTTTCCATAAATCCGGTATCTACTCCACCTGCACCTGTAGGATCACTTTTTATTTCGAGTATGGTGCAGACCCTTCCCCTTCTCGTTCAACAAAATCTCAAGGATGCTAATGATCTCAATCGGTTTATTTCCAACCTCCCATCCCTTTTCCCAAACTAGTGAGAAATAGTTACCAAGAAATCAGTCCTCGACCATGCCTTACTCAAAGCTACCCCATCTGATGCCTTATCAGCCGACGCGTCATTCCATCCAGAGTCTGTATCAACCCAAATAGTCGGTATGCATGTCAGTCATCTTCAGAGAAACCTTGACTTGACCAGTCCTCTTATTTCCCGATAAACGTCAAATTTTATCCGAGTAAACCCATCAGAGGAGAACCTCTCACCTCCTTGTCAACCCGTCGAACCAGTACAGATTCAGTCAATATTAGAAGTTCTTGATGAAATGGATCAATTGATCCATGAAGTATTGTCACCTGTCGTCAGTCCGGGTCCATATAGTAGCCCAATCTTCCCCATTCCTCACCTTTAGTTGAGAATCCACCATTGTCGCCACTAGTCCAAGTGGTGAGTAATAGGTCATCACCGTCCCGTGCCGATGGATCCATGTCAGTTCTTGCAACAATACCAAGTAAAGAGACACCAGTTCAAGAAGTCATAGAAGCAGACATTGAAGTACTTGTGCAAGACAATGCAGCAGCCAGTAAGGAAGCCAATACAACAAACAAAGAACCCATTATTCAAGCAGAAGCAGAACAAATTGCCAAGAAAACTAAAAAAGATGCAAAAAATCCACCTACAGCAGCCGAGTTACAAAAAGAAATAGCACAACAAATTGAGGCTAGAATCAATTTACAAGAGCAGAAAAGGAAGCAGCGCAAGGAGAAACGCTGAAAGGAAAAAGAACAGCAGCAACAGAGGCAACAAAAACATCTTTCTTATATTCGACAAGAAAGCAGGCTATCTGTACACTTAGATCAATTTGGGCCCATATCGACATATAATTCTCGGGAGGCGACTCAAGCAGAACTGGATATTTTAGATGATTCAATCAACAGAGAGCAAAGACACCACCGACTG
This sequence comes from Larix kaempferi, assembly GCA_027924585.1. Classification (NCBI taxonomy): domain Eukaryota; kingdom Viridiplantae; phylum Streptophyta; class Pinopsida; order Pinales; family Pinaceae; genus Larix; species Larix kaempferi. Next base: position 4,177,326 of record BSBM01000680.1, on the reverse strand, counting down.
GAAGCAGAAGAACAAGATAATAAGCTACATGAGGACCAATTTATTCCACTTCCAGTAGTCTCTGACACGGCCAGTTCACTTGACACAACATTTCAAATTCTTCAGGCTGTCGTGTCGAGGTTACAAGAGGAACTTAGCAAGGACCAACAGAAACAGGAAACCGAAACATCTTCCCTATTGTCGGTGCAGTATGAAGCATTCCCCTCCGACATGGCCAGTGCACTTGACACAAAGCAAATCTAAACTAATCTTTTTCACACATTCTTGATCAAGAAACACACAACCATCAACATGTATGAATCTCATCAATGTGATAATGTAGATGGCTTCAAGCACGTGAGAAACAACCAATCCAAGGGGCACTAGGGTCTCCCCTTAGTTGGTCCAAGGGGCTCATTAATGGTGGTTATGAGGCCAAGGTATAGGGTGCCTCTAGGTCTATCCTCTGGAATGTAAGTGCTGGTGTCAACAAAGGAAGACCTACAACCAACAAGGAAATAGTGTTTCCTTGATGGGAGCATGAGGGATACAACCAAGAACTTAAAGGAACTAGACAAGTGACTGAGACATTGTTGGGGGATACACGGGTAAATGAGTAATACAAACTCAATATTCCTTTGTTCAGAGTATGAAGGAAAGGCTGACCTAGAATCATGTGCGACAATGATCTTAGGGGAGGGACACCACCTAGGATACCAGGAACTATAACTGCAATAGGTTAAACTCAGAGTGGGGGGTAGGGGGGTATTGATATGTGATTTGGGTAGAAAATGATATCATGATGACTCCGAGGGTGACTAATTGCAGAATACTCTAAACAAAGAAAACCAAGGATGCTACCATAAATAAGAGACTATATGTGTTTTGCAAGGTTATTGGACACCCAACAAATTTCCCCTTGGTTTTGCAAAATAAAGGGTCTCCCATGTAAATTTTGTTAGTACTTAGCTTTTGGTTTTCTTTCATTTTATCTTGCTTGATTTGTTAGGTGATTTCATGGTCTTCTTTCTTTGATTCTTCACTCTTTGTGCCGCTTATTCTTTGGCTTGGCTTTCATTTCATGAAGATTTGGTGTTTCGGTCAATCTTTGTCGTTTGCATCTTTTAGATTCCTGGCTTCTCAACAACACTTTGTTTCTTTTAATTCGACTTATTTGAGTTGATCATGTGCTTCAATTCGCTTTGATTGGGTTAATTTGATATTTCGATAGTTTTGTCAAATTTTGAGTCTTTAGTTTTTTCAATGACTTGAGTATGTTGACCTACCTCTTGAAGGAATTTATATTAATGATGAAATCAAGTTAACAATTCTTAGTTTGAATAATGTCTTAACATCATCTTTCATCAAAATTTATGCGCTAAAATAATTCCAATCAAGATTCATTTATGCTCAACTCATTTCTTTTTTTTTCCTACACAAATGTACACTAAAAAATCTATTGGTGAACACATGGTTATCCATTTTAACAAACCGTGATATTTTTCTAAGACCTACAATTTCATTAAAAACTATGTTTCAATTGAATAAAAGTACTTTATTAAATGCTTTGATACAAAATTTCGTCATATTTTATCTTGCTTTTGGAGATTAAAAATATCTTATATTTTATACATAAAAGAAATAAATCCCATATTACTATTAACTACATGAGCTTCACTTTAGCTTTTGAATTATTAATTAAATAAAGCCTTTTATTTTTGTAATATGTAAATATAAACTTCATAATTCTCCTTAAATGAATATTTTTGAGAGGAAATTTTATTTAGAGCACATACCTTCATGACATTCGCGTTGGACTCTTTACATGAAAAGGTACCATTGAAATATGATATTTTGTGGTATTATAAAGTCTTTTACGTCTTTTAGAAAATGTGATGAATTAAATAATAAAAAGGAGGCATATCTTTTTAACTTTTGGACTATTTATTCATGGTCCTTCACTTTAAACTTGAAATTACTTTTTTGGTGTAAGTATTGGGTTTGGTTTTTATTGGGAAGCTATTCGCAACAACCACATTTTTAAATGTGGTTGATATTCGCCGATCGGTGTATATCAAGCATGACCACACATTTAAAAGTGGTTGATATTCGCCGATCCACAAATATCAACCACATTTAAAAATGTGATTGTTACTAGTGGATAGCCGACCCACCAAAGAAATAGCGAAATTAAAAAATTAATAAAAATACTATTTGAAAATAAAAATAAAAGAAATACATTAAGTTAAAAAAAAATTAAAAATTAAATTAAATGATTTAAATTAAATTAAATTAAATAAATTTAAGTAAAATAAAAATATTAAAATTTAAATTAAATAAAACATATTAAAAATTAAATTTAAATTAAGTTAAATTAAATTAAATCAAAGTAATTAAATTAAATTAACTTAAGTTAAGTTAATTAAATTAAATTAAGTTAAGTTAACTAAATTAAATTAAATTAATTAAATAATTTAATTAGCATTTTTATGATAATTATTATTATGAAATAATGATTTTAATTAATATTAGTAAATAAGATATGTTAATATTAATAAAAAATTATTTTTGTATGATATTTATTTTTATTAAAAAATTAAGTTATTTAAATTTAATTTAATTAATTTATGATGAGTGCTATGTTTTATTTAATAATAATAATATTATTTAACCCTATTTACTAGTTTTATAATAATGATTTTTTTAATGATAATTATTATTATGAAATAATGATTTTAATTAATATTAGTAAATAAGATATGTTAATATTAATAAAAAAAATTATATGGTATTTATTTTTATTATAAATATTAAAATTTCTTTAATAGATATAAATATTTATTTAATAAGAATTTTTGTTTAAAGGTAATATTATTATTTATTTAATAATAATACTAATAATCATATTATTATTTAATAATATTATTTTTAATATTTCTTAATATATATTATTATATGAATAATTATTATTTAATAAATTAAATAAATAAATGAGTGAATAAATTATAATTAAATAAAAAAATAGTAAATAAAATATGTTAATATTAATAGTTATGATTATTATTTAGTATTAATATTTAGTATTCTTTATCAATATATATTAATTTATTAATCAATAATATTTAATAAAATAGATAGATAAATAAAAACATAAAAAAGTTGAAATTAAATAATGAAGAAATAAATGAAATAAAAATCAAAATAAATAAATATAAGTAAATAAAATATTTATTATTCTTCATCAATATATATTAATTTATTAACCAATAATATTTAATAAAATAGATAGATAAATAAAAGCATAAAAAAATTGAAATTAAATCCATACTTGACTTCACTCCATAGTTGACTTCAATCCATAGTTGACTTTTAAGCAAGGTCGATTTCAAAGAAAGGTTTCCTTTAATCCATGGTTGAGTTCAATCCATAATTGACTTCAAACCATAGTTGACTTCACTCCATAATTGACTTTTAAGCATGGTCGATTTCAAAGAAAGGTTTCCTTCAATCCATGGTTGAATTCAATGCATAGTTGACTTCTAATAAAGCTTGAGCTCAATCCATGGTTTTCTTCAATCAAAGGGTGACTTCAATCCACAATTGACTTTTAAGTAAGGTTTGATTTAATCCATAGTTGACTTTTAAGAGAGGTTGGCTTCAATCGAAAGTTGACTTCAATCCATAGTTGACTTCAATTCATAGTTGAATTTTAAGAAAGCTTAACTTCAATCCAAGGTTGACTTTATTCCATGTTAACTTCGATCCAAAGGTGACATTAATCCAAGGTTGAATTCAAGCTCAAGTTGAACTGAATACATGATTGAACTCAATTCATAGTTGAATTCAATCCGACATTGACTAAAAGGTTGACTTCGTCTAAGTTTTAATTAAATCCATTAATAATATTAAATCCATTAATAATAATATTAAATCCATTAATTAAACCCATTAAATCCAAGTTTGACTTTTTAGTAGGGATGATTTCAATCCCTCCTTGAATTTTAGGCAAGGTTGATTTCAATCCATAGGTGACTTCTAAGTAACGTTGACTTCAATCCAAGTTTTACTTCCATCCAATGGTGGCTTCAATCCATGGTTAACTTCAATCCAATGTCGACTTTTATCCATATTTGAATTCAACCCATATTTGACTTTTAAGAAAGGTTGACTTCAATCTAATGTTGACTTCAATCCATGGTTGACTTCTATCGACTTGGTTTCCTTCAATCTAATGTTTCCTTCAATCCATGGTTAACTTCAATCCAATGGTGACTTCAATCCATGGTTGAATTCATTTCAATGTTGACTTCAATCAAATTTTGACTTCAATCCATGGCTGACTTGAATCCAAGATTGAATTCATTTAAGGGTTGACTTCACTCCAAGGTTGAATTCAAACCAACGTTGCCTTCAATCCATGGTTGAATTCAATACAAATTTGGCTTCAATCCAATGTTGACTTCACTCTGTAGTTTTTTTTATTGAAGATTGACTTCAATCCAAGGTTGGCTTCATTCCTTGTTTGACTTCAATCCAAGGGTGACTTCAATTCAAGGTTGACTTCAAGCCAAGGTTGACCTCAATCCAAGGTTGACTTCAATCCCTAGTTGACTTCAATCCAAGGTTTCCTTCAATCCCATGTTTACATCACTCCAGGGTTAACTTCAAGGATGACTTCAATCCAATGTTGACTAAGAGGTTGACTTCATTCTAAGGTTTCCTTCAGGCCAAGGTTGACTTCAATCCATGCTTGACTTCACTCCAAAATTTACTTTAGCTCGGGTTCACTACAATCCATTAACAATATTAAGATTAATGATTTCAATCAATGGCTGACTTTAATATATAGCTGACTTCAATCCATGGTTGACTTTACTTCACAGTTGAATTTGAACCACAATTGCCTTTAATCCAAGGCTGACTTCAAACCGTTGTGGACTTTAATCAAATGTTGACTTTGAACCATTATTGACTTTTAAGCAAGGTTGACTTCAAACCATAGCTGAATTTCAAGAAATTATGACTTCAATTTATAGTTGAATTTTACGAAAGGTTGAATTCAATCTAGGGTTAACTTCAATCCCAGGTTGACTTCAATCCATGGTTAACTTCAATCGGTAGTTGACTTCAGCCCACAGTTGACTTTTAAGCGAGGTTGGCTTCAATCCAAGGTTGAATTCAATCTGTAGTTGACATCAAGTAATAGTTGACTTTTAAGTAAGTTTCACTTCACTACAAGGTTTACTTTAGTCCATCGTCGGCTTGAATCGAAGGTTGCCTTCAATGAACCATTAACATCTATCCATGGTTTACTTCAATCCATAATTGAATTCAATACAACCATGACTTCAATCCATAGTCAACTTTTAGGCATGGTTGATTTCAATCCATGGTTGATGTCAATCGAAGGTTGACTTTAGTTAACCATGCTTTACTTTGGTTGATGATGGTTGACATTTTGATCAACCATAGTTGACTTCTGGTTGACCATGGTTGACATTGGCTGCCTAAGTTTAACTTTGGTTGAGCTTCGCTCACTTTTGATTAACAATGGTTGACTTGAATCCATAACTGAATTCAGTCCATGGTTAATCTCAGTCCATAGTTGACTTTTAAGAAAGGTCTTTTTGGTTAAACATGACTGAACATGGTTCACCATGGATGACTATGGTTAATTATAGTTGAATTTTGTTGACCATGGTTGACTTTGGATGACCACGGTTAGCCATGGGTAAATTTGGCTAGCCATGGTTGAGTATGGTTGAATTTAGTTGACGATGATTCACCATAGCAGACTCTAATTGACCATGGTTGACTTCCGACGACCATGGACAACCATGGTTCACCATGGCTGACCCTAGTTTCATTTTGATGACTATGGTTAACAATGGTTGACTTTAGATGTCAATGGTTGACCATGGTTAACCATGGTTGAAGTTGGTTGACCATTGTTCACTATGATTTACCATGGTTGAGCATGGTGTACCCTAGTTGTCTTTCGTTGACTATGGATGGTTATGTTTGACCATGGTCGACCATAGTTGACTTTGGTTGACCATTGGTTAACATGGTACACCATGGTTAACATTGACTGAACATGGGCGGACAAGGTTGACTTTGGATGAACATGGTTTACCAAGGGTAATGGTGGTTTCCCAAGGTTGACTATGGTTGACCATGGTTGACTCTGGTTGACCATGCTGGAATTTAGTTGACCATGGTTAGTGACAGTTGATTATGGTTGAAAATGGTCGACGATGCTTGAACATGGTTGATTATCGTTCAACCACATTGACTTCAGTTTACTATGGTTGAACACAATTGACTTTGGTTGTCCAAGGTTTAACATGGTTGACTTTTGATGACTATAGATTAATATGTTTGACCATGGTTGACGATGGTTGACCATAGTTAAATATGGTTGACTTTGTTTAACTATGGTTGACTTAAGTTGAACATAGTTGGCCATGGTTAATTATGGTTGACTTTGGTTGACCATGGTTAAATTTGGTTGACCACAGTTGAGTTTGGTTGACTATGGCATACTTTGGTTTACTATGGTTGACTTTTGGTGACCATGGTTGACTTTTGCTTAACCATGGTTGACGTTAACTGACCATGGTGACATTGGTTGGATTTTGGTTGACTTTGGTTTATCATAGCTGAATTTGGTTGACCGTGGTTGAATTTAGTTGACCATGCTTTCCTTAGGTTGACCATGGTTGACGTTTTGATCAACCATATTTGACTTCTAGTTCACCATGGTTGACCTTGGCTTCCTAAGGTTAAGTTTGGTTGAGCTTCCCTCACTTTTGATTAACAATGGTTGACTTGAATCCATAGGTGACTTCAGTCCATGGTTAATTTCAGTCCATAGTTGACTTTTAAGAAAGGTTGAGTTTAATACATAGTAGAATTTTAAGCAAACTTGAGTTTGACCATGATTGACTTCAAACAATTTGACTTTAGCCAATAGTTTCCTTTCAAACAGGGTTGACTTTGAACCATGGCTAACTTCAATCCATAGTGGAATTTTAAGCAAGGTTGACTTTGAAGCATGGTTGAGCATCGTATAGCCATTGTTAACTTTAAGTTAAGGTTTACTATATTACACCATTGTCGACTATTATATTTCCAGGGTTGACTTCGAGCAAAGTTAACATTGCTTAAAATACATGGTTGACCATTGTTTGGGCATGGTTGACTTGAAGTCATAGTTTCCTTTTAAGCAAGGTTGAATTTGAACCATGGTCGTCCATTTTATAAGCATTGTTGGCATTAAGCTAAGTTTGACTTTAACATTAATGTTAATGCTAATGCTAATATAATAATCCTAATATATGCTAATATATTAATGCTTATGTTAATATATTAATTTTATTATGTTATTATTAATTATATTATGTTAGTATTAATTTATGTTGTTGTTGTTATTATGTTATTAATGTTATTATTACTAATTTTATTATGTTTGTTTATGTTTGAACAATATTAACCATGACCATGGTTTAGGATGTGTAGTAGCTTTGGTTTTAATTTGCTTCATACAAAATTTAGAATAGAGGAGTAGTTGACATAAACTTATGGTTTGTTATTCTTCATAAATAACTAACCATGATTGATAGTGCTTAGTGTGATTTAAGATATTAATACTAATGTTAGTTAATACTAATATTGTTAGTTAATATTACTGTTTTTAATATTTTATTGATGTTATTAATATTGATTTTAATATTATAATGATAATAACAAAATGTGATAATAAATTTAAAATATTACATTAACATTATTAAAATATTAACATTAATATTACAATATTATTGAACATTGTTAAATTTATTAATAATAATATTATTAATTTTGTTAAATTTGTTAATAATTTATTAATATTATCAATTTAATTAATTATAAATGTTTTATTAAAAACAAAATTCAATTCAATTTTAGTTAATTACATGTAGCCATTTTTTACATCCTTGCTGAAAGGTTTATGAAGGAATCACCTACAGCAAGTCCACATTTTTTATGAAGAATAAATTGTTTACAATTAATTTATGAAAAATGGTTTATAACATTTTTATTTAAGATTTATATAGTATATTACATATATTCTTAATTTTGAACTTACATGCTTGTTAGAAACTAGCTTAGATCTATTGAATCTAATTTCTTATTTCTTAAGGTGTAATTTTAAAAAAATTTAAACTCAAAAAATTTAATCTCTTTTAGGTAAAATTTTATTTTTTAAAAAGACATCCATTTATTTAAATTTTTTAATAAGTTCTTATTTTATTAGCAAATATAAGTTTTTTTAATTATTGGTTTGTATTATGTAAATATCCCACAAAAGTTAATAAAAAATACCCGTTTTTGTTAAAAAAAAAAAAATATCCCACAAAAGTATTACATATTATCCAACCCATTACGTGAAACAAAACCTTGCATCCTTAAATAAATTAATAGTTGTTGTCAATACCTGTGATATGTTATATGACAAAATCTTATTAAGAGTTTGTCTTCTTTAAGTAGTAGAATTTTAATACTGTTGAAGCTTAATTTCAACAATATTCACCGAGAGTGCAATTTCAAGTCGCCATCATGTCAACATGTACAGCAGTGCAAGTTTACTGTGGGATAACCACGGTTGGATTTGATTTAAAGGTCCATCCAACGATGAATATCTAACAACAGTAAATGCACTACTAGCAAATAACTGACGGAGGCACGTTAAATTAATATTTTATTTTTAATGTAACGACAACATTTGTATTTCGACAGAATTGTCACGGATTCTCCTTCAGATGAGAAATTCATTTTTATTTCGACAGGATTCTCCTTCATACTCATTCATCTGCGCAGCCGCTACCCTGTGGAACTCTTCTAATCCAACATCTGTTGAACAGTCTGATGGAGAGAATAGCAGATTCTACTGGGGAAACGATAGCTCATTGAAATCAAATAAATTATCATGTAAAGTAGCTGTATCTCCTGCAATATGATCAATGTGTGGCCCGGATTCCTCCTCTTCTAAACTCGACTTGGAACAATTAGTATTTCTACCTCATCCTTCCACAAGATTAGCATCTGCCATCGCAAAGTCAACGCGCTCTGTAGATTCTTTACATTACACGATTTGAGTGCTTCATCTGAACAACGATAACCACTGCATCCATAACCGTTGAAGCAGATTGGTCTTACCGTGAACCCGTTGTTATTTTGACTACGATTGTTTTGAACACATGATTTGGCACGGAAGAAGAAGATTTTGACTTCGTCTTCGGATTTTTCGTCCTTGACTTGCTCTCAGATTTTTTCATTGACAGCAGCTTCTTGCTCAGATGAGTGTTCCAGTAGTTCTTGATTTAGTTGTCCGTGACTACCTGAGTTTAAACAAGTATTCACATTTCCGCATGGCCTATAGTGGGTTGTGATACCACCCTTGTGTCGATGCGATGTAATACAAGTGTGCCTATAATATCCTGGGCAAGATCTGACCCAGATGAATTTTCTGTCACTTCTTTCGAAGAGGGCAGGAGGTAAGTGAGGGGTACTGATGTAAGGATTGAGGATGGTGGGAAGAATGTTTAATTCTGGAAAATATAAGTGAGAGTGTGCAGCAGCAGAAAAATATGGTTTCAGCAGAAGTCCTTGGCACAAAGTACTAGGGCCATTCACTTTTCAACAATAGAACAAATCTATTGTCTACTTCGAGGCTCCCTGGGATTCTAGCATATGCCAACAAGACTGGGTGAGGGTTAATAATGTTTAGGACACAGATATATCAGTCATGTAACTCATAAGGTATGCCAGAATAAATACTGGATGAACTTGGAAGAGTTTGGAGTAATTTGGGATTAATTGCACACGGTGGACGGCTGAGCTAGTCAAATTATAGGCTTTCCAAAACGAGGCTAAAAGCATCCAAATTATTATTACAACGACTGATATGGATATTATACTGAGTTATCAACCTCCTTCAAGTGACATAATGCAAAATGGACTCTCAGAAAATATTTAGTAGTAGATATGGTGAAACTAGTCTAGAATAACCACCCAACTAGCTAGTCTTGCATTGTAATTCATCTAACTCCTCCAAAACTTCAAATAATCTATTATGCTATTAGATAATGCTCTGATAAAGGATATTCAACACATATAAGACAAAATATGGGTTCATAGCACTTTCTTTCTCATTATTAGATTGCCTTCCAAAGTATATGCCTCACAGGCTAGATTTTCATTACAATAGTGGGAGAAATGGAGAGAAGAATGAGAATATTACTATGGATCTACTCCTAAGCTATGATTAGGTCACCTATAGGTCATGTGACTATCATTGGCAGCATACTGAACTTGTGGACTTGATTGGGGTGCATTCACTGAGCCACCCTCTCCTTCAGGGAAAGCTCCTATAGATTTAGCTGTGAATGCGAGTAGAATGTAGAAAGAGAGTGAAGATCATATATGAATCTGATCTCTGGACATATAACTCTATGATATGCTGCAAATCATGGCATACTGAACTTCCTGGAGATTCTGGGCGCAATTCCTGAGAACTAGCTCCTCCTTCTGGTTATTTTCCTTCAAATCTAGCTGCTAATCCACTATAGAATTGTCCTCCTCATCAAGCTGACAATAGATATTCATGGCTGGACTGATATGAATATTATTGACTGCAATAACGTATTCTGGACCTGCATAACACTCTTAGATAACTCACAAAGTCTTGGGCCACATCACCCAATAAAACTTGTTGAGACACAACACTCAATTAGAGAGGCTCAGAGCTCTCAAACCAAAATTGCAAATGACAAAAGTTCTTCATTGGAGTTGGTTGGCTTCTTTTATAAACTTTATGATGACCTGCTGAGTAAGTTACTTAGCTTTGGTGACTTGTGAGAGTAGGTTACCACTTTCCCATCCTACTCCAAGTCATGTAGGCACCTTCTTCAAATAATTAGCAAGTTTTGTCTTAGAAAAACTTTCCACTTTTCTGCTTTTGCCAGCTTTTCTGTTTGCTTTTGCAAGTTTCTAATTTGTTTGCCTTGTCTTCTTTCCTCCTTTGGACTCCTTGCTTTTCCTGAGATTTGCCACTAAGGCAAGAGTGGTCCACATGACCAAATTTGACCTTCTAGTGATATTATCACCACTTGCCAATATTTATTAGCAATATTTATTAATAAAAATATTCCGACTCATAATTAATTCCAAATTCAACATTTAAGCAATTAATTAATAATTAATTAATTCATGTGGTATAATTGCCTCAAAATTAACCTTTACTCTAATTTGGAAACATCTTCCACATGGGTGCCCTCTTGGCCCACTTGCTCATTATCCATTAATTTTATTTATCAAAATTACCTTTAATAAATAAATTTGCCAACTTGGGAGACTTAGGCCAAAATTAATTCTAAGCAAATAGAACTAATACCATTTAATTCCCTTAGGAGTTGATTTTGTCCCCTTTCACCCATGGTACTCGATGAACTAAAATTGGGGACATGACAGCACCATGTATCCTGATGGTTTATTTACCACAACCACTTACAACATATTGCAAACGTGGTTTTTGGCGGTGTGGCACTCCACGATCACCGTTGATTCTTTTGTCTATCATCCCCGCCATTAGATTTGTCTATCATATCCGCTGTTAGATTTTGCCGAGCTATATTGTTGAACCTTAAGCACATTCTTAAACTGATTTATGAAAAAGGCATACTGCCAGAGATAAAATTGAAGAAGTTAAAATACCCTTGAACAATGAAAAATGACCATCTGAAATGATGAAAACTGATCCAAGCACAAAATCTATCTAAATATTGAGGAAATTCTCTATTAAATAAGCACACGTTGAATGCACAAGGTTCAATATTTCAACCGGTTAAATATTGTTTACTAAAAGACAATATTTCAACAGTTCAACCCCATCTGTTTGTCTGCGTAGAAGTCCACAATTTTTTATTTACTAAAATACTAAAATAATTACAACACTGGAATGCGAGGGTTTGGAACAGCCAAGAGTTCATGCGCTCTAGAGTTAGTTAAACTTTTCAGTCATGTCCAATTCCTACCCACTCAGGGGAAGGGGAAGCCTCCTTATTAGCATTCTTATTTCTTATGAACATTTTTATTATTCATGACAATATAAATATTAGCTTTCAAATTCTCCAGTAATCAATAAGTGTGCCAGAGTCTTTCATTGAAGTGAATTGTGCCACACAACTGCCATCCCTAGTTGCATATTTTTTTTAGTATTTAAGATGGACCCTTCCATTGCAAATTGTTTTATTATTTAATATGCACATTTTAGTTGATTTAGAAAATGTCAAAACCCAACCATAAAATGATTTAGAAAATAACAAAACCAAACCATAAAACAGTAAGACAAAAACTGAAATTATGAAGTTGAAACATGAACCTTGAAAATACTATGATCTCTATGAAAAATAACCATGATATCCATCACTTGAAACTCATGAGTTTTGAATAATTTTAAACCATCATCTCCATAAAGTAATGAAGAAAACAATAAATTCTCTCCAAACTGCCGATATATCTATCGCTTAAAGTAATGCATTGTATCTATCACTTGAAACTAGTGGAATTCTCACATTTTTTAAGCCTATTCTGTCCATTGAATACTACAGTGAAACTCCCATGCTTGAAAAGAAAATGTCAAATAAGTAGTAAACCATTTTGAAAAGTAGGTCGTCCTAAAGTTGAACTGGATTCAGTAATTGTAGAGACACAATTTTGTTCTGAAATTGCGAGATTATTCCAGGGCCGTAGTTAGAGTAAGGACCACTCATATTGATATTTATATGGTGATTTACCACTCCATGTTGTTGTTGTGGCTCGTAGAATTTTGGGCTTGTACAGACCTCTGATTTTGCATGTCCTTGCTTTCTTGTTTTGCTGCAGCAAGAGGACTAACTTGATGATCCTTGCGTTTCCCCAGCAGTTTCTTCTTCAGCCTTGTGTTCCAGTGTTTTTTTATATCGTTATCTGTTCTCCCTGGAAACTGAGCAGCAATGATAGACCACCTGTACAATGCATGCCAAAAGCCTAAGGTCAGGTCTTATGTTCCAATTAATTGGTTAAACAAACATTTTTGCACATGAATGGCTGTTTATTATCTTTGAATGCTGGGTAGTTGTAGATGATTACCTGCTACCAATACTGATATAGAGGCTACAAATGATGTTGTCTTATTCTTTTGAGAATCCTCAGAGCTTTATATTCGGCCTCAAGTAATTTAACCATCTAAGTCTGCAGCTTTTGCCACACCTTTCCAAACATGTTTTCACAGAGCAAGGATCAGCACAATGTCGCTGTAAAAATATAATATTTAAAGATGAAATGACAGAAATGCATACAAAGATAATTGTTAATGATAAATGATAGAAACGGCCAAATGCCAATACAACTACGGGAATTGATCTCTGGATGAATTCATTGGTCAAAACCCTACACATGAAAACCGTAACCATAGTACCTCATTTTCAGCCCCTCACAAACTCGAATTTCTAGTCAATATCAGAGTTTGTATTAACTACCATGTTCATTTTGAATTAAATACCAAAAACTACTGTGACAATCTCATCTCAACACATTCTTTAGCCTATCACAAACTCAGCTTCATGAATTTCCAATTACATATTACCTTATACAACATAGCTATCTTATTCGTTCATTTTGAATTAAACAACAGAGATAATTGTCACAGATTCAGAGATTTGAAATTATATATTAATAACTTATTGTAAGGCTGGAACATATGCTGTAGAAATTTGAGAAGGATTATTAACCTCGGAAAGGGGCTATTCTTCTGCCTTTTGGCCATATTTGCACCAGCTAAATCCATCGTCCAGATGATCGATAATCTAGCAGATCACCTTGCATAATTTACAGATTAACGTTTGCAAATGAAAGTGTTAGAAACGGGTGACAACCGGCTATGACGGTAACTATGTAACTCACTAACCGAATATGCAGTTATTAGTAACCATGTAAGAAATGTTTATATTTCTTGTATTCTCGTAAGAGAAGATATTGGAGAGTTGTGAGTTGTAAATCTTCAGATTTTGAATAATAAGAAACCGATACCATTGCTCCGTGGATGTTTCCCTAAGAGAAGGTTTTACCACGTAAATCTATGCATATATCTCATGTGTGTGTATTTATTTGCTTTCTTGTTTTATTTGCTTCCATTGCATATTGTGTTCTGTGGCTGTTAGATCCAACAAGTGGTATCAAAGCTTGGTAGGAGGCCGCAGTGAATGAGAAAGTTGAATCGGGATCAATAATTACCCAAGAAAAGATGAAATCCGAAGCCTGAAACCTGAGTCGAAAGCCTGTGCAGAGAAGGGGCGGTAATATTAAACTACCGCGGGTCTTAAGCTTGGTGGGGCGCAACAGTTTTATGGCACACTTACCGAATTCCAAAAGTTGGCAACTACCGTGATCAATTGAGAACTACCACTACCTTCTTCATAGAGAAGCGCGGTAAAGTATTCATTTGAGGTAAAGCATGAAAGCTTTTTGGGTTAAATCGTGAATGGGTAAAGCGTGAGTTTTTTTTTTTTTTTGATTAAATCGTGAATGAAGGTATTCTTCCAATTGAATGAAGGTATTTAATGATTGAAGTTGGTGTAGTAGAAGTGGACACGCAAATATGGTTTGAGTTTTATATATATTTAAAAAGGTGCATATATATTGGAGCCAGGATTATAAAAGGGACTTATAAGGTCACTTATATTTATTAAAAAGGTTTAAAGGTGGGAGTTATAAGGTTTAATATATATTATTTCTTGATTGTTTAAAAAAACCTTTGTTTCTTTATTTCGAAAGGGTTTCCCTTATAAAGTTTTTTGACCTGGTTTCTTGAGAAAATGACGAAAACACAAAGTGTTAAATTTGAAATTGAGTAGTTCAATGGGAGCAATAATTTTGAGTTGTGGAAGGTCAAGATGTGGGATATGTTCATGCAGCAAGGAGTGGCGAAGGCACTGGTAGGGAAAACAAAGAAACCCGCAGATATTTTAGATGAAGACTAGAGCGAGATGGATGAAAGAGCTCTCAGTGCTATTCGTCTATGCTTGGCCGACGATGTTTTATTTAACATTGTGTCTGAAACTATAGCAACAGGTCTCTGGATAAAGTTGGAAAGTTTGTACATGACTAAATCCTTGACGAATAAAATCTTCCTGAAGCGGCAGTTGCTTACCTTGTGTATGAAAGAAGGTACAAAGATTTCTGAACACTCGAATGCGTTCAATACTCTTGTTTGTCAGTTGACTAGTATGGAAGATATTATTAAATCTGAAGACAAGGCAATTTTACTGTTGTTCTCTCTACCTGAGTTATGGGAACATTTTGTAACCTCTATCAGTTTTAGTTCTACTGAGTCTATTACCTTCGATGAAGTTGTGGGAGCTTTACTTTATGAGGAAACTCGAAAGAAATCTAGTCTTGAAACCTCGACATCAGAAGTAATGGTGGCCAAAGGAAGAACCAGTGAAAGAGGACAACATTCAAAGGGTACATCAAGGTCAAAGTCGAAGGGCAAAAAGAGTAAATTGAAGTGCTAGTACTGCAATAAAGCAGGACATCTTAAGAAAGATTGCTGGAAACGCAAGCGAGCTTCTGAGGAGGAGGACTCTACAAAGGAGGCGAACATAGCTGAGAATGATTCAGGTATGATCGATGAGGTTTATCTACATCTACTGTCTCACAATACCATTCTGACTGGTTAATTGATTCTGGAGCATCTCACCACATGTGTCTTCATAGAAATTGGTATTCCTCATACCAATCTATAGATGACGGGGTAGTTTATATGGGAAATAATGTTACAAGTAAAACTGTTGGGGTAGGGAGTATCAAAATTAAGATGTATGATGGGACTGTTAGTACTCTAATAGATGTGAGACATGTACCTAAACTGAGGAAGAACTTGACATCAATGGGAGTCCTTGATGATGTTGGTTACAAGTTTAAAGTTCAAGGTGGAGTTATGAAGATATCGAAAGGTATCTTGGTTGTTATGAAGGCAAACAGAGTTGGGAACCTATATAGACTTGAAGGGAGGACGGAAGTCGATCACGCAACAGAAATTACTCGTCTATGGCATCAATGATTAGGTCATATCAGTGAAAAAGTAATGAAGGTACTTGCTGATCGAAAGTTCCTTCCTAGTTTAAAATCTGTAGATTTGAAGTTTTGTGCGCACTGTATTTATGGTAAACAGGCTAGACAAAAATTTAAATATGGAAAACACACTGGTAAAGGTATCCTAGACTTCAGACATTCTAATCTATGGGGAACATCTCCTAAAATTTCTTATGGGGGATCATCATATTTCGTCAGTTTTATAGATGATTACTCAAGGAAAGTCTGGATCTATTTATTAAAGAGAAAAACTGATGTTTTTGATATATTTAAGCAGTTTAGAGCTTTGGTTGAAAAGAGCACTGGCAGTTTCATTAAATGTCTTAGAACAGATAATGGAACCAAATTTACTTCGAAGGAGTTTGATAATTATTGCAAGTAGGATAGGATTGAGAGGCATAAGACCACTGTTTACACTCCGCAGCAGAATGGCATTACTGAACAC
Source organism: Larix kaempferi (assembly GCA_027924585.1). Taxonomy (NCBI): domain Eukaryota; kingdom Viridiplantae; phylum Streptophyta; class Pinopsida; order Pinales; family Pinaceae; genus Larix; species Larix kaempferi. The sequence continues at coordinate 4,160,729 of BSBM01000680.1, read as the reverse complement.
ATGAACATGACTCTTCTTGAAAGAGAAAGGAGTATGCTCAGTAGTGCAAAGTTGCAGCAGGAATTGTGGGGAGAGGCATTGCTTACAGCTTGTTACCTGGTCAATCGATCAACATCAACAACAATTGACTGCAAAATTCCAGAAGAGGTATGGATAGGTCAATCATGTGATTATTCTAATCTTAGAGTATTTGGTTGTGAAGCCTATGCACTTATTCCAAAAAATCAGCTTTCCAAACTAGATCGTAAGTCAAGAAAATTGATCTTTGTTGGATATGGTGATTGTGTTAAGGGATATAGGTTGTGGAATCCTACTGTCCACAAAATCATCATAAACAGAGATGTAAAATTTGATGAACTTTCTCTAACAAATTTAGATGTAAGTAATGATTTGAAACAGGCTAATGTACCACAGTTTCAGCAAATTCAGTTTGATACTCAGTCATCTACGAGGGGGACTCATGAGGATGTCCAGGAAGAGGATATTCATGAGGACACTCCTCACGAAGAGGATGAGCAGACAGAAATAGAGGAAATACCACAACAAACTCTACAGAGATCTACACGGAACAGAACTTTTTCAATGAGGTATGATGATTTTGTTTTCATTTCTAATGAAGGAGAACCTGACAGTTATAAGTAAGCATTAGAAGTGTATGACAGTGACAAATGGAAACATGCAATGAAAGAAGAAATGGATTCTTTGGCAAAGAACAAAACGTGGGATCTTGTGGAACATCCGGAGAGTAGGAAAGTGGTTGGTTGCAAATGGGTGTACAAACTGAAGAAAGGAGCTGGTGAAACTGTTCCGAAGTACAAAGCGAGACTGGTTGCAAAAGGGTTTTCTCATAAAGCAGGTATTGACTTTCATGAGATTTTTTCACTAGTTGTAAAACTTGTTTCTATCAGAATTTTGTTAGCACTAGTTGCTTTATATGATTTGGAGTTAGAGCATCTAGATGTCAAAACAACTTTCTTACATGGAGATTTAGATGAGGAAATTTTCATGGAACAACCAGAAGGGTTCATTCAAAATCGCAACAAGAGGTTTGTTTGCAAGCTCAAAAAAATGATTGTATGGCCTGAGGCAGTCTCCCACGCAATGGTACAAGAAGTTTGATTCTTTCATGGTGAGTCAGAATTTTACCAGAAGTGAGTATGATCATTGTGTATACTTTAAAAAGTTGGAAAATGACATGTTCATTATTTTTATATTGTATGTTGATGATATGCTTGTCGCAAGCAATAGCATGTTTGAAATCAGTAGGTTAAAGGCTCAGTTGGCTAGGATGTTTGATATGAAGGATCTAGGAGTAGCAAATCAGATCTTGGGCATGCAGATACACAGAGACAGGAAAAATGGCAAGATGTGGTTATCATAAAAGAAGTATGTGGACAAAATACTTCAGAAATTCGGTATGGATAAGGTGAAACCTTCTAGTATCCCTTTAGCTTCTCATTTCAAGCTTTCTTCAGGTTTGAGTCCTAAAAATGATGAAGAAAAGCAGTATATGTCTCGTGTACCATATTCTAATGTAGTAGGAAGCTTGATGTATGCGATGATAAGTACAAGACCATATATTTCACATGCAGTTGGTGTTGTCAGTAGATACATGAAAAATCCAAGAAAAGAGCATTGGGCAGCAGTGAAATGGGTGCTTCGGTATCTTAGAGGCACAAGTGACTATTGTATCACTTTTGATGGTTGCAGTGATAAAGTCTGTGGTTATGTTGATTCTTATTTTGCAGGTGATTTGGACAAGACGAGGTCCACTTCAGGTTATGTTTTTACTCTTGTGGGTGGAGCTATTAGTTGGATGTCAAAGCTTCAGAATATTGTTGCTTTATCTACTACAGAGGCAGAATATATAGCTGCTTCACATGCTTGCAAAGAGGCAGTCTGGTTAAAAGGTTTGTTGGGTGAGTTAGGAAAGGTTCAGAACACTATAAAAATTTTCTGTGATAGTCAAAGTGGTATTCATTTGGCTAAAAATATAGCTTGTCACAATAAGACAAAACATATTCCTGTAAAATATCATTTTGTAAGACATGTTGTTGATGAAGGTGGAGTGGTTCTTGAAAAGGTCCACACTCAAAAGAATAGTGTAGACATGTTCACGAAGCCAGTTACTTTAGAGAAACTACGGTGGTGCTTAGCTTCTCTAGGCTTGCAAGAAAAGTGATCAATAGAGCAATGAGCAATGGTATCAGGTAAATTGTTGTCAAGGTGGAGATTGTTAGAAACGGGTGACAACTGGATATGATGGTAACTATGTAACTTACTAACCAAATATGCAATTATTAGTAACCATATAAGAAATGTGTATATTTCTTGTATTCTTGTAAGAGAAGATATTGGAGAGTTGTGAGTTGTTGTAAATCTTCAGATTCTGAATAATAAGAAAGTGATACCATTGCTCCGTGGATGTTTCCCTAAGAGAGGGTTTTACCATGCAAATCTCTGCATAGATCTCATGTGTGTGTATTTATTTTCTTTCTTGTTTTATTTGCTTCCATTGCATATTGTGTTCTGTGGCTGTTAGATCCAACAGAAAGAAAAATTTCAACAAATTAACTCACTGCTTCTTAGCTTCTTGCTCTATAGGCTTGCTCTCTGTACTGATATCTTCAGAAGGAGGTTCAGTTTTTGAGGAAGAAGATATTGATGAGTTCAGAGTTCCTGGCATGGCCTTTGACACCCCAACCATAGAGATCACAATAGGCTCACGAACTTCCTACTGAAATATTTAGTTTTATAGACCACAATTTTGGCACTTTCGTAGAAAATATAGACCATGAAAATTCAACAGTACGTAGATAGGAATCAGATTGGGTGCCATTACTGGCCAAGAGTGTGGAATTGTAGACTGATTGCAGAGATTCTTTGAGCACATTTTCGAATATGATGGACTCTTTCAGCCAAAACCAAATACTCTGAATGTAATCCACTTGAAATGAATCATTTGAAAAAGATTTTTTGTTGTAGGAGAAGCCAGTGATCAACGTAGACAGGAAGAATACAGACTCCATCCACCTCCCCAATACAACGCAAACAAACAACACATGAAGATGAATCATTCATATCTAAACCATCATCTGAGATTCTCGAACACCTGTAGTTGGTTTTGGGCAGCGCTCTAATCATCTTGGACCGGCCGATCCGATAATTGATTATCTGGGAGAGGCCAATTGGGTAATTGATTATCTTGGAGCGGTTGATTCGATAATTGATCATCTTGGAGCGATCGATTGGGAAAATAAACAATTCAACTATTCATTTAACTAACGGACTCGGTTGTGGTAGGCCTATGTGGCAAGATAGCTAGATTAAACAAAAGAAACAACCGATTACTGCTAATCTGATAGAACCTTTGGGTATCTTTCCACCAATCTCAAATTTCTGTCGTTGGATATATGTGATCGACGAAGAATATGCCCTCATCCTTCATCAGAGCCGCCCATCCTTAATCTTGATTAAAATGTTGCGATCGCCCTCCATATACACATAAAAGCTCATTGAATTAAAATATATTAAAACTTTTCTTTAATTTACGAAACTCCAATGTATATTTGTAAGATAAGGTTAAAATGGCTTTGTTTTATCTCTTATTATACATGCAGAAGGAAATGGTATATTGTATTTGATATCCTTTGAATTGCTATTAGTTTAGCATTGATTAATTTAATTTTGCAATTTATCTTAATTTTTACATTATAAATAAATTTTTTATATTTTCTTAATTTTGAATATTCATTTATCTAACATGTGATTGGCTAATCCAATTGAAGTTTTATTTCCCAATCGATGACAAGCTTATTGGGAAGCCAAATTTTTTTTAATGTAATTTAATGCATTCAGTCCACGTGGTGTCTTTCGAGCACCAACACCGCCTTCATCCTTCACTTCAGTCACCACCTTCACCTTGTTTCATATGTGTTCTGACCTCTTTCACCCACTTTCCTATTGATTTACATGGACACTTCAAGGATAGCTACTAGCTGTGATAGAATTTCATATTATGATTTAATTCCCATTTGCATTTGGCTACTTCTTGTTGTATAGCCATGCTCGATCTAGTAGCAACATGCAACATCTCTAGCTCACATATATTTGTCAAGTCCTGACCTACAAAAATCAGCTTGGTAACAATGAAGAATTGTAGCAGATAATATTCAGATAGAGTAGTGCAAACATCGCCTTGGAATTACTGAAGAATTGTAGTAGATAGTATTCAGACAGAGCAAGAAACTCAAGACAAAGACTATAGTTCTTGACATGCCCTACCAAATACAACCTAAATACTATGTTTCTTGGGTTAATGAGTCTTGATAGGAATATAAAAACCAACAAAATTACGAAGGACACTAAAAGATCATGAGGGTTGTAGCGGAAGAACAATTCGATAGGAAGAAGATCGACATTGCAAAACAAAGAGGAAAGATGAGGAGAAAAGGAAGCCATGATAGATGGAAAGGATCATCCAATACAAGAAAAGGACACCATGATAGATGGAAAAGATCATCCAATACAATGACAGATCCCAATTGAATGACAACATAGTGAAGACATATGGAAAATTAATGATATACGATCCCACACAAAACCAAAATGCGAGTTGCAGAAGAAGGAAAAAATCGAAAGACGAGTTTGTCTGGTACTATCTCTATCTCTATTCAAGAAACAAGAATTCATGTCATATGAAAAGAATTATACATTTAATTTTGTATAGAAACCCAGAGAATATTGTATTCTCACCAAAATTGGAAATTGATAGGTTGTAGCCCAAATCACATCATCAAAAACATCTCACTTGAAGGGAAAAAGAATGCCGCGTAGTAAAAAATATTTAACTACACAGTAGATGGATACCTTCTTTTTCTTTAGATTGGGACTTCACACCTTCTAGCAGGAATTCCAAATTTCTCTTCACAGAACCCTTCCTTCACTAAGAATTAACTTCGCAGTATTAGTTGCACAGAAACTAACTTTTACTGCGCAGGGTTAACTTCGCGGTACAACTTTTAACTTCGCAGTGGTTAACTGCGTGGGATTAACTGCACGATTTCGACTTTTTGCTACGCGGTGAACTTCACAGTGATGTGAAGTTATCATTCCCACAATACTTCACTTTGCTGACTTGACCAACACTTCGCGGCATGCTTAACCAAAATTTATCATAAAATATATATCTTTAACTAAAATCATCTAACGCGAAGTTACTCCTTGTTAAATTTAGAACATTCACTGTGGTGAACTATTTGGAAATCTTGATTCCTTTTACTGCGGGTAAATGTAAACACGATTCACGCAAGTAAAGCTGGAGATGATGTGCGACTTGCAAAATACAACATTCTTGAGAATGAAACATAAAACATAAACGTATATATTTACCAAGGTAAACTACGCAACTCCTCAATACACAGATATGAGTTTCACTGCATTATTTTACATTCACAGAGCTTGGGCTCAAAACTTCACGTATCTTCACTTCTATATTTTCGTTCTTTTCATCTCACTTTGAGTTTTAACTAAGAGCTTGTATTTATACAGTTTTCTATCAATTGACTTAGGAATGCTTCTTATGGAAGCTACAGGATTGCATTAAACACTGAAATAAATTCTATCCTAAGGCTTCTTAACTTGCGAACTATTAGCGCGGTTACATAACTGCAAACAAGACGTGTGCCGGATTTGCTGCGAACTAACTGACAGACTGACACTGCGCACTGACACAATCTTTACTGACAGGAAGACTGACAGAGCTGGCGCAGTAACTACGCGATCAACTCATTTAATTAGATATTTCCAACACTCCCTCTTAATTATGAGCGGATGGGGATCTTTTAAAAAGAAGTAAAATATTACAAAAAGTTTCAGAGCAGAAACATGCTCTGTTCATGATATGGTTCATTGTGCAGAACTTGTCATTCCCAAACAACTTCATAGATACTGAAATGGGTATTTTGCCAATGGTTTGGTAAAGATGTTTGCTACCTGATCTTCAGACTTGCAAAATTCTAAACAAATTTCTTTGTTGTTTATCAATTCTCTGATGAAGTGATACCTTGTGATGATGTGCTTGGTTCTTTTATGAAACACATGATTCTTTGATAGTGCGATAGCCGAATTGTTGTCGCAGTAAATGATTGTAGGTTCTTGCTGATGCTACGACAGATCACTTAACATTATGCGCATCCATACGGCTTGACATGCAATGCTTGTAGCTGCAACATAATCTGCTTCTGCTGAAGAAAGAGTTACTATGGGATGTTTCTTTGATGCCCATGATACAACACCTATTCCTACATGAAGTGTATTCCCAGATGTGTTTTTTCTGTCATTTATGTTGCCTCCATTGTCACTGTCAGTGTATCCTATGAGTTTGAAATTTTCTAAGGTGGAATACAGAATACCAAAGTCTGTTGTTCCACTTACATACCTCAGAATTCTTTTACCTGCTTGCCAATGCGATTCTTTTGGTGATTCCATGAATCTTGAGATTAAGCTAACTCCATACATGATGTCTAGCCTTGTTGTTGTAAGATACATAAGGCTGCCAACGAGCCTTTTAAACAGTGTAGGATCTATATTGGATCCATCATCATCCTTGCTTAATTTTAAACATGTTATCACTGGTGTTGGAGCTGTTTTGTTATTTAACATCTTAAACCTATTTAATACATCACTTGCATACTTTGACTGAAATATAAATATCCCATTTTCATTCTGTTGTACTTCGATGCCCAGAAAGTACTTTATAAGCCCCAAATTAGTCATTTCAAACTCGCTTTCCATGACTATTCTAAATTCTTCTATGCCAAAATCACCAGTAAATATTAAATCATCTACATACAGGTAGACAATTAGTTTATTACCTTGCTGGTTGATTTTTGTGTACAGCATTGGCTCACATTCACTTCTATGAAATCCATTCTGAATGAGATATGAGTCAATGTGACTGTACCAAGATCACGGAGCTTGCTTCAAACCATAGAGCACCTTCTTCAGTCTGTATACTCCGTGTCCTTATCTTGGAACTTCATAGCCTTGTGGCTGCTCCGCATATACTTCTTCTTCTAAATTTCCATTTAGAAACGCGGACTTAACATCCATTTGATATGCAGGCCATTTCTTTTGTGCTGCGATGGCCAAAACTGTTCTGATAGTGTCCACGCGTGCTACAGGTGCAAAAGTTTCATTGAAGTCTATGCCAAGTTGCTGAGTGAACCCTCTTGCTACTAATCTCACCTTGTGCTTCTGCACATTTCCTTCAGCATCTTGCTTGGTCTTATAAATCCATTTCACGCTTATAACATCTTTTTCCTTAGGAACAACAACTAGTTCCCATGTTTGATTCTTCTCTATGCATTCTATTTCTTCATTCATGGATTGTGCCCATACTTCATTTTCAACTGCTTCATCATATGTTAGAGGATCATTAACTAGATAAAATAATGCAAAGCAAGAGAATGAATTAGGTGTACCAGCCTCATATATCTCACGCAGGTTTCTTGTCCATGGCGGAGTTGTTGGTGTCGAACTGCGCAAACTGCTTGATGGAGTTTGCTGCGCACTTGGAGGGCTTGTTGGGGTTGCTGTGACTTGTGTCGGAGTTGCTTGTACTAAACCATGTTGCGCAGTCCTTGGAGTAGGCGGTGCTGCAAAGTTCTGATTCACATGCGGAGTCTCAACCACATCTTCTGCGATGTCATCATGTTCAACATGTGACACAATCTTCACATTCTTCTCAACAGTTCCATCCCATGCTTCATTTTCCACAAAATGAACATCGCGGCTGATAATAAATTTCCTTGCGACAGGATCTTACAACTTGTATGCTTTTGTGTTTTCAGAATATCCAATAAAAATGCATTTTTGTCCTTTATTGTCTAATTTTCTTCTCAGCACATTTGGTACATGTGCATATGCTACACAACCAATAACTTTTAAATGTGAAACACTATGTTTCATACCTATCCATGCTTCCTGCGGAACTTTGTTCTTCATGCTCTTTGTCAAACATCGAGTCTTGATGTAGACAGCAGTTGCCACTGCTTCAGCCCAGTATTCATTTGACAGATGCGCGACTGCCAACATACTGCGCACCATTTCCATGATGGTTCTGTTCTTTCTCTCCACGATACCATTCTACTATGGTGTATACCGCATAGTGAATTGCTTCTGTATGCCATGATTCTTGCAGAAATTTAAGAAATCATTTGAGACATGCTCACCACCTCTCTCTGTTCTTAATATCTTGATGCTGTAACCACTCTGCTTCTCCACAAGTGCCTTGAACTGCTGAAAACAGTCAAATGCATCAGATTTATGCTTTAAAAAATAGAACCAAGTTTTTCTTGTGAAATCATTAATGAATGTGAGAAGATATGTGCATCCTCCCATGGATGGTGTTTGCATCGGTCCACCGATATCAGAGTGCACAATTTCAAGTGATGTGCGCGAGCTCTATATGACTTTTCGACTGGAAAAGTCTCTCTATGCTGCTTTCCAAAGATACACCCTTCACAAATTCTCTCTGGATTTTCAATTAGTGGAAATCCTTTCACCATATCCTTCATGTGCAGTAACTTCAGCCCACCAAAGTTCAAATGTCAAAATATGAAATGCCATAACCAGGATTCATCCTTTATTTCTGTTTGAAACGCAGCTTGCATTGCGCTTCCTTTTTCTTCCTCGTCGCTGCGAACTTCTGCTCCTTTGCTTTCTGTCTTGAACGCAGTTTCAAAATTTTCTTTCTGAATTTCATGAACAATATGAGTATTTTTACCTTTGATTATTGGTGTTATCCTCAAAGGAAACAAGCGATTGCTTGTCATCTGTACTTTGATTATTAACTGATTCCTTGGGTATACATCTTTGATCACACAGCGCTTCCCTATCATATGAACTCTGTAACCTTTTTCCATCAACTGTCCAATGCTCATCATATTATGCTTCAAACCTTGAACATAATACACATTAGGCATAAATTTATGCTCCTCCTGTTTTGTTATAATATCAACAATACCCTTACCCAAAATAGTGACTTGGATATTGTTTCCAAGTGTGACATCAGTTTGAACTGATTTATCTAGACTAGAAAATAAACTTAAATTACCAGTCATATGATTGCTAAAGCCTGATTCTAAATACCATATGTCATTTGGACTTTCTTGGACAGCATTGCATTCTAGCAATGATGCGCATGCCAAGAAGAGTGAACTTGTTCACAGTGTTGTTGCTGCTTGATTGTGCTTCGCCTTGCTTTCCTTGGTCATACTGCTTCTTTTTGCATTCATATGTGAAGTGTCCATACCTCTTACAATAATGACATTGAATCTTTGATTTATCATATCTTTGTCCACTCAGCTAATTAGGGGTATGATCCTAGCCTCTTCCCACGACATGTGCAGGACTGTTGCTGTGACCTCCTCTGAACAAACTTCGTCCTCTGCCTCTAGAGCTTGATCTTCCTCTGCCTCTACAGCGACTTATGGATTACTGTGCTACAAGCGCACCTGTTAGATTTTTAGCATTAATTCAATATGCTATAGGATCTTTATTGAGAGAATAACATGTATAGTATATCAATGCATAACAATAATATCAAGCATGCCAAGCATCACAAGAATCAAAAGCATGAGACAATGGACACACAGAGTTTTCGTGGGGAAAACCCTAAGGTGAAAAACCCCACAAATTCCTCAGAGATAGATAGAGCAATGGCAACCAAATACAATAGTTAGTCTCCTACTAGGCAGCTGATCCTCCTCCTCCAATGTGCGCCACTTTCTGAGTGAGAGAAGAGTGAGTTCTAAGATGATCAAAATAGAGAATCCCGATTCTCTATTTATACTTGTCCTGACCTGCCTAATTACTTATGGGGCCGACTTGTCTAACTCAGCCTAATAACCCGAGTTACATATATTTCAGGCCGACACCCACATCAGATAGTCTAATAATCCATCGGCAAGTTAATCCACTTGCGACACTTGTCAATACAAATGACGACACTTCCTTATAGAGGAATAACACATCTCTTATAAGGGTACAATAAATATATATATGAAATACATTCCAAAGTTACATATACATCAACACTCCCTCTTAACTAGGAAGGTATTTCTCAACACAGATCATCAGGCACAGGTCTTCTTCTATGGATCATCCTCATCGAATCATCATCATCATCACAACTACGACTATCTCATCCAATCTCTGAATCTACTTGTCATAGGAAGTTCTACAGAGCCAGTCCTTTTTCATACTGGATGTAGGCCCACCACCTGTAGGTCTTCATCATCACTGGTCATACTGTGTAATCCTCAGGACTCATCACGTGCATCTGCAAAAACTCGCAAGAGCATCCCAGGCCTTTTACGAGCACACAGCTCAACCTCTCGAATCTCCCAGGATCTTTTACATGCCACTGCACAACCTGTCCACAACCACAGAGTACCTGATACTCACTATACATCCAACTGATGTATATCATCACATGATCAACCTGATCATCATCTTCACTGTGAGCAAGCCATCAAGTAGGTACACCTCAGGACTGATTACACTGCCTCTGCAAAACCTGCAACATCTCTCAGGACTGATTACACTACCTCTACAAAACCTGCAAGATCTCTCAGGACTTATTACACTGCCTCGGTACAACCTGCAAGAGCATCTCAGGACAGATTATATGCCTCTACAAAACATATGTACCAAACTGTCACATCAATGTCTTCAGATCATCACGTAGTCCATGGAGCACAACCCAGATGCAAACACACATCACTTACACTCACCAGCATGGGAGGACCAACCTACTACCATCTGGGAAAGGCTCACAGTACTTACATCAATGACCATGGCAGGACCAACCTACCACCATGTTAGAATGGCACATCACTGAAATCAACGACCATGGGAGGAACAACCTACCACCATGTCGGAAAGGATTCAACACTTATATCATGACCATGAGAGGACCAACATACCATTATGTCAGAATGGCTCCAGCACTTATATCTCACCATGGGAGGACCAACCTACCACCATGTGAGAATGGCCCAGCCCTTAAATCTCACCATAGGAGGACCAACCTACCACCATGTGAGAATGGCTCAGCCCTTACATCTTTCCATGGGAGGACCAACCTACCACCATGTAAGAATGGCTCAGCCCTTACATCTTGCCATGGGGGGACCAACCTACCACCATGCAAGAATGGCCCAGTGTGCATCTGTGTCTCTGGACTCATCACTTCCCTCTGGAAGGCATCTCGATTTGAAGTACACCAAGTCTCCCTCTGAAGTATTCAAACTTCACTCTGGAAAGTAGCTTGGTCAACACATCGGCTCTTTGCTCGTCTATCGCAACATACAAGAGCTTCACAGCTCCTCTGTGCACCATATCCCTGATATAGTTAAACTTGATCTCAATGTGCTTCAACCTGTCATGGAACACTGGGTTCTTTGACAACTTCACACAACTCTGGTTGTCGCAATATATACAGGTAGCACTCAACTAGAGATCAAACAAATCAGACAGTAACTTCCTAAGCCATACTGCCTCACAACTAGCTAAACAAGCTGGGACATACTCTACTTTAGCTGTACTCAGCGCCACACAGGACTTCTTCCTGCTAAACCAAGAGATCACACCTGATCCCATACTGAAGCAGCACCTCGAAGTGCTCTTCCGATCAATGGCACTGCCTGCCCAATCTGAATCAACATAACCCTCCAGGTTAAACTTTTGATTTTCCTCATACTTGAGCCCATAATCCATTGTACCCTTCAGGTACCTTAGAACATGCTTTGCAGCTATCAGGTGAACATGTCTCGGATCTGTCAAGTATTGGCTCAAGGTGTTCACTGCAAAGCAAATGTCTAGTCTTGTATTCGTCAGGTACATCAAGGACCCAATCATCTGACGATACATCATAGCATCAATCGGTTCAGAAGAAGCATCACATAGAAGCTTCAGGTTCGATGCCATAGGTGTGGCCATGGCCTTGCAGTCCATCATCCCAAAACTCTTCAGGATCTTTACTGTATACTTCCCTTCTTTAAGGAATATTCCATCTGCACTTTGCCACATCTCCATACCAAGAAAATAGTGCATCATACCCAAGTCCTATTAAAATTTAATATGCTAAGACAGAAAATAGCAGCATTACATTCCATTTCACAATAATAGCATATACAGGATCACTGAAGAAACAACAAGCATAGCATAAACACAAGAGACACAGATTTATCCTGAGAAACCCTCATGGGGTAGAAAACCCAGTAAAGCTTCCTCAATATAGATGACCAACAATATACAAAGATGCAAACCAAAGACATGATCTCCTCCTCCACCATAGCATACCTCTGATCCACAAGTGCGCCTCTCTCAAGTGTGTGAGTGTATCAAATGAGGAACATAACTCCTCTATTTATACACTACACTGACATGTATTTTACACAAGTACATGTAGGCTCGTATTTAACCATTAGGTTAAATACCCTATTATAAATGACTGGGCCGACCCCCACATGGTGGGTCTAATAACCCTAGTTACCACAACCAATTCGGAGGAATAAACATCTCCGAATTCATAGTATAATCACATCGAAGGTATGGAACATCTCCGGAATAAATGATATACAAATATAATATTCTTAGAAGTTACAATATTCAACACTCCCCCTTAACGAGAAGGATATTATAACAACATCCGCAGGAGCAACGAGTCATACATCATACATGATACATCTATAAATCATTGGAAGCTTTCTCAACATCATCAGTAACTCAACCAGTTACTGGAACATCTTCAATACTGGAACATCAACATCTTCAGTACTGAGTCTTTATCTTCTGCAGTACTCAAACAGCTACAGCAACATCAATATCTGAATCCTCACGATCGTCAGCATCATCATCACATGATCATCAGCATCATCATCACATGTCATCAGCATCATCATCATATGAATATCAGCATCGTCATCATATGATCAACAGCATCATCATCAGCATCGTCATCACACGATCATCAGCATCGTCATCACACGATCATCAGCATCGCCATCACATGATCAGCATCGTCATCACACGATCATCAGCATCTTCATCACACGATCAACATCGTCATCACATGATCATCAGCATCGTCATCAGCATCGTCATCACACGATCATCAGCATCGCCATCACATGATCAGCATCGTCATCACACGATCATCAGCATCGATCATCAGCATCGTCATCACACGATCATCATCGTCATCACACGATCATCAGCATCGTCATCACACAATCATATTACAGGATGATCAATCCTACTCTCTTTAGGACATAGGTCCATAGATGATATAATCTAGATCAAGTTCCAGGATGATCAATCCTTATCTCTTTAAGACAAGTCTCATGTCTAGGGATGATCTAATCCCAACCACAGTGCCAGTCCTTTTTCATACTGGATGTGACCTAGATCAGATCTAGGATTTACCACCATAGAGCCAGTCCTCTTTCATACTGGATGTGTCACGTCTACAGAGCCAGCCCTGTTTCATGCTGGATGTATCACATCTATAGAGCCAGCCATGTTTCATACTGGATGTATCACATCTACAGAGCCAGCCCTGTTTCATGCTGGATGTATCACATCTACAGAGCCAACCCTGTTTCATGCTGGATGTATCACATCTACAGAGCTAGCCCTGTTTCATGCTAGATGTAACCTAGAACAATTCTAGGATTTGTCACGTACATTTTGAACCGAGGTCCAGGGACGATCCAGTCCTATCATGTACCTTTTGAACCGAAGTCCAGGGACGATCCAGTCCTATCATGTACCTTTTGAATCGAAGTCCAGGGACAATCCAATCCTATCATGTACCTTTTGAACCGAAGTCCATGGACGATCGAGTCCTATCATGTACCTTTTGAACCGAAGTTCAGGGACGATCCAGTCCTATCATTCAATTCTCGGAGACCTCATGTCTACGGCTCAATTCAAAGGACCATAGTCCGAGGACGATCCAATCCCCTTACCTGTTCATTCAGGATTTAGTTCTCGGAGACATCATGTCTACGACTCAATTCAAAGGACTAATAGTCCGAGGACGATCCAATCCCCTTACCTATTCATTCATGATTTTGTTCTCAGAGACATCATGTCTACCGCTCTCTTTAGGACTGAAGTCTAGGGATGATCCAATCCCCTCAAGTCCACCAAGGACTTCATTCTCAAATACATACGTCTATGGCTCTCTTTAGGACTGAAGTCCAGGGATGATCCAATCCCCTCAAGTCCACCAAGGACTTCATTCTCGAAGACATACGTCTACGGCTCTCTTTAGGACTGAAGTCTGGGGATGATCCAATCCCCTCAAGTCCACCAAGGACTTCATTCTCGAAGACATACGTCTACGGCTCTCTTTAGGACTGAAGTCCAGGGATGATCCAATCCCCACATCACTATGGGTACAAGTATATTCATCCATACAAGTACAAACACGTATCAATACATCAAGGCATCATGTAACCTCAACATCAAAACATGTATATCATCATCAAAACATGTATATCACTAATACATCTATCATCAAAAGCATGTATTCTCACTAATACATCTATCATCAAAAGTAAAAATATAAGACTCCTAAATCTAAATAATTCTAGGTAACTAAGTGTAGTGAATAGGTAACCTCATCATTGATGAGGCAGACTTGTTATCAGATACTATGCTACTCCCCCTTTCGAGGAGAGTTCTTTTGAACTATACCAAGCTTGTCTCGAAAGTATTCAAACTTCACTCGAGACAGAGGTTTAGTCAAGATATCAGCAATCTGATCCTCAGTGCTTATATATTCGAGCTTGATAACTCCTCTTTGCACCATATCTCGTATATACAAGTATCGGATCTCTATGTGTTTTGACTTATCGTGGAACACAGGATTTTCAGTCATCTTAATGCAGCTTTGATTGTCACACATAATCACAGTGGGATCCATTTCTAAGTCAAACACTCCATATAAAAGCTTCTGAAGCCATACTGCTTCACAGCTGGCAGAGCAGACAGCCATATATTCTGCTTCAGCAGTACTGAGAGCCACACTAGATTGTTTCTTGTTGAACCATGAGATCATGGCAGATTCAAGACTATAACATCCACTTGATGTACTTTTTTCTGTCTGAGACACTTCCTGCCCAATCAGAATGTGAGTAACCATGTAAACGGAGTCCATGACCTCCAAGATAATATAGACCAAAAATCTAATGTACCTTTTACGTACCTCACTACATGCTTTGTAGCTATTAAGTGAACCTTTCTAGGTTCTACTAGATACTGACTTAGGGTATTTACAACAAAGCATATATCAGGCCTAGTATTTGTTAAATACATCAATGACCCAATGATTTGTTTATATAGGGTTAGGTCCACTAAATACGATGAGTCATTAACTAATAACTTCAAGTTGGAGTCCATGGGAGTGGTCATGGATTTATACTCCAACATATCAAATCTTTTTAGAAACTTCACAGCAAACTTACCTTGATTTAAAAGATTCCTTTCTTTGGATCTTGCCATACTTCTAGACCTAATAAGTAGTGCATTAATCCGAGATCTTTCATTTTCATTTCTGCAGCCATTTTCATGACCTGTTTCTCATTCCTTGTCAGAAAGAGATCATCGTCATACAATAATGGTATGATAGGTTCATCATCCACAACCTTAAGGTAAAGGTTAGGAACAACTTTACTTCTGGTAAAGCCCGAGCTTTGTCATGAAGCTGTCAATTGTCCATTATTCACACTCTGCATTGAGTGATCTTCTGAATATCTATCAGTGCCATCTCTCGTCAGATGGGTCTACTAATATGAGCCTCAAAATCATTCGAACTCTGTGGTGAGTTCCTTCTTGCATCCATGTCATATGTGTATAGAAACCATATTCAACCTTGTAGCAAAGGTTGAGATCCACATCACCCATGATGATCATTAAGCTCATCAATTGACTACCGATCCTGGGTACCCATATAGAACCTGATTCACACTCATTCTTTAATTACATCATTAAGAGAATGGTCTTATCTAGTCCCTTGGAGCAAAACATCTCATCATGATTCTCTTCCTACAAATAAAAATTAAGTACATGATTAGTAATACTTCATAATCATCAAATCTTATTGACATGATAACCTATTATGCATACATATATCATTTACATAGTTATGCAACTATTTTGACCAATACTTTGGCACAACACTTTCCCATATCCTGTATGCATACAGTAGCTATCTAGATGCCTTCCATCTTTACCAGAACATACTATCGAGATTGTGCACAGCTCTCAGCATGTCAGCAAAGAGGTTTCATTCTAGACAAGCAACAATGGAATGTTTGTCCAACTTACCAATCATATGCATATTAGTAGTATATTGTTCAATGCTTTATGAATGTTTACACTCAGCATGATATATTCTAGGAATACAAATATGCATACAAGCAATATCATTTACTATTTCTAATAACAACTCAAATACTTATCTTTTATGTTTGTGTGGTTGCCTCCCGCTTGATCTTCTGTATGTCTCCTGAACTTCTATTCATTCTGTATCACTGTGCATGCTCAAGTGTACACTAGTGTCATCCTCATGATCTCATGCACAAACATACATTCATTAGTATATTCTCAATATTATCAAAACATTCTAATTCTATATAATATTGAATATGTACAGTCATGATCATTAGTATTCAGGGTTTCAAGGAAGTCTTCTTTTACTCATGCATATTCTTGTTTGATCTAGTTAGTTAAGTCATCAACCAAGATAAGAGACATAATATGCCTAAACCTTGATTACTCACCAATCATACCAAGTATACTTATATAAGGGATCCTAACACAAGGTAAGATTCTAACATGACATAGGAAAACATACCTGGATTAGTATACCTGCTTAGTTATGTACAACATACCTAAACAATCTCTTCAATGATTTAGAGATCCTGAGCTAGAACTTGCATGTCTCATAGGTTAAACATAATATAACAAAGTCATACATACCTCGTGAGTCTTTGTCTTCATGTTGTCATGGTCATGGAACTTGATGTACCTGTATCTTGTTAGCAGACAACACCAACCTCACACAACACCATAATGCATTAGTACAATCATATAGCCCTAATCAATGAATGTCTTCATGCATTCATACTGTTACTAGGGTGATAAGACAATTCTAACATTAATCAAGATTGTACTAATAAATAATATGATGACAAACACATCATGAACTTAATCAAGAATAAGATTTCAAGACATACCTGAACCTCCTTAAGTCATACCTATCGAGACTTCTTGTAGTCTTCTTATGTAAGGCCTTAACCTCAACTCCCCCTGAAACTTGATCTGGAGCTTGATTAGGGTTTGCTAGAGAAACCCTAAAAATTCAATCTTTGACTTTCACACTTTCGAATGAATTGAAGGATGTGTCTTGCTGAGCTGATCAAACTAGAATACTTCAATTCCAAAATTTGACCCCCTCAAAATTGCCTTTGAAACTTCTGGATCTTCTGGACAGGATCCCGAACTAGGGTTTGATGAAGCCCACTCTTCTACTCAATCAAAAGGTTTGATGCAAGGCTCTAAACTCTTATTTTTCCGAGGAGCTTCCAGCCGTGGTTACAGACTTCAAAAATTCCAACTTTTGCTGAAGCCCTAATTTTCCATCTTTTCGATCAAAATCCCGAGCTAGGGTTTGATTAAGCCCGGTCTTCTACCCAACCAAAAAATTTGATCTTGGTCTCTAAATTTTGATTTTCCTGAGTAGCATTCAGTTTTGGATTCCGATTCCAAAAATTATAACTTTCTCCGAAACCCTAAATTCCGGAAGCCATGAATAAAGGTGCTCCAAAAATAATTCTGTTTTGACAGAAATATGTACCTGATTGTTTCTGCTATAAATCCAAAATTTTCACTCCACAGGGTATGAAAACATTTTATACAGTAGCCTGACCTGTCATCTTTCCATCCTGATAGGTCTGACCTCAATTGGATTTTCTGAGAGAGAGTTATGCCAAATGTCGCAACGTGACCTGTTTTGGGATAATACAGGAGAGCGCACTTGTACGGCGTGCCACGTGTCACTGTTTGAACTTCGGCCTATGAAAACTTTCGTGAGATATCTCTCCCTGTTATATTTCCATCCTGACAGGTCTGACCTCAATTGGACTCTCTGAGAGAGAGTTATGCCAAGTGTCGCAACGTGACCTGTTTATGGGATAAAACAGGAGAGCGAACTTGTACGGCATGCCACATGTCACTGGTTCATCCTCGGCCTCTAAAAACGTTTCCTGAGATAGTACAGTCTGTGTACTACCTGCCACCTTTTATGAAATTGCATTTGGAGCTTCCTAGGCCAAGTTATGACCTTTTTTCCTAGGTCACCTAATTATGACTGAGATCTGGAAGAGGCAGAAACCCTAACTTGTACTGATCATAACTTACAAAGTACAATGAATCTGAGGGTGCCCTTTGGACACAAGATACCTAGAGATGTTAGATACGACATGTAAAGGTTTTCAGATCCTGAACCTTCTCCAAAATGGATTTATATCGAAAGTTCCACGATGACAGGTTTTTTCTATATAAAACCCTAACCTTCAAATTGTCGTAAGTAAAGCAAGTGTCGTAAGTGCCATACCTTGCCTTCCTTCATTTTAGCTCTGATACCATGTTAAAATTTAATATGATAAGACAGAAAATAGCATAATTACATTCCATTTCACAATAATAGCATATACAGGATCACTGAAGAAACAACAAGCATAGCATAAACACAAGAGACACAGATTTATCCTGGGAAACCCTCATGGGGTAGAAAACCTAGTAAAGCTTCCTCGATATAGATGACCAGCAATATAAAAAGATGCAAACCAAAGACATGATCTCCTCCTCCACCATAGCAGACCTCTGATCCACAAGTGCGCCTCTCTCAAGTGTGTGAGTGTATCAAATGAGGAACATACCTCCTCTGTTTATACACTACACTGACATGTATTTTACACAAGTACATGTAGGTTCGTATTTAACCATTAGGTTAAATACCCTATTATAACTGACTGGGCCGACCCCCACATGGTGGGTCTAATAACCCTAGTTACCACAACTAATTCGGAGGAATAAACATCTCCGGATTCATAGTATAATCACATCGGAGGTATGGAACATCTCCGGAATAAATGATATACAAATATAATATTCTTAGAAGTTACAATATTCAACAAGTCCTTCATCTAGAACTCGGTAGCTAGCTTCCTCTTGGTGTCGGCAATCAATCTATCCTCACCTATCAGAAACAGGTCATCCACATACAATACAAGTATCACTGGATTGCCCTCCTCAACCTTGTAGTAAAGGTTGGAGTCCGCTTTACTCTTGGTAAAGCCCAAACTGGATAGGAAGCCATCTATCCTACCATACCAGGTCCTGGGTGCCTGTTTGAAACCGTACAGACTTCCCATGTGGTCTTGGGACCACATCATTCTTCATGATCGATGGATCATGGCATTCTTCCAATACTGCATCCCGGATCCTGGCAACTTCATGTTCTTCAATATCTTCAATAGATAGCTTTGTTGCTAGAACAAATGTTGTAGTCCTTTTTTAGGTGATGGTATACGATCTTTCCTACAAGACAAGTTAAATTGCATGATTAGAAACATCTCATAGTTTTCAGAACAAATTCTTATACATAAAGAAATACGTCATACAGTCATGCAATTATTTTAGCGAGTGTTTCAATACAACATTTATCCATTTCCTGTAACTTTCTAGATGCCTTCGATCTCTACCAGAACATTGTTAAGAGTTTGCACTACTCCCAACATGTCAGCGAAGAGGTTTCATTCTAGATAAGTAGCAATGGAATGTTGTATAGTGCCATAGGCCACTTACCCATCACTATATTAGTAGTATCTTGTTCATTAATGCAAATATCCTAATATGCATAATACACATCCTAACTTTAGGAACATAAGTATGTACATAACTAAACAACATCATATATATAATAAATAACAATTCCAATACTTATCTTTGTTTGTTTGTTGGGTGGACTCCCTCTAAATCTTTGCTTCCTTGTAGGATCTATTGGAGTCCGAATATGAAGTAGCTTCTTCTACTCCTTTTTTTTGTGGATTGTAAGGATTGGTCAACTCCCTCTTAATCCTAGCATAATTCTTGAAGTCCCTTGAAGTGAATTTTCCAACATTGTCGGATCTACAGATCTTGATCTTCTTTTCAGTGTGGCTTTTCTATCAAGGATTTGAACTTGTCAAACACTTCATCTTTGATCTTTAAGAAATAAGTCCAAGTCTTCCATAGTGCACATACCCACTCAGATAACTGGATGACACAGGTATGCATACATCGGAGTGGATAATTTCCAAAATTCCTTATGCCTTGCTTTTACTGTTTGGAAATGCCTTCTTTGTGTTCTTTCCCTTTGCACAACCTTTGCAAATTCCCTCATGCTTTGTCTAGATTTCAGGAAGACCTTCTACCACTTTGCTTGCAAATGGTAATGCTCTGTAATGCATGTGTGCAAGCCGTCTGTGCCAAAGTTCACTTGGCTCTACTGAATCATTGACCATGGCTTGTTCTGGATGGCCCTTCAATTTGTACAATCCTCCCTCTTGCTCTCCAATATCAACTGCATCATCTATAGTCTTACCCTTAGGCCACATTAGAACTTGGCCATCTATAAATGCAACCCTCATGCCTTTTTCACTTAGTGCAGAGATTGAGAGTAGATTCTTCTTGATTCCTGGAACAAAGAGTACATCTTTCATCTTCATAGACTTTCCAGAGTCTAGTTTATAGGAGGCTTCACCACTCCCTTTTATGGGATACTGGTAGTCATCTCCAAGCTTCACCTTGTGGGGTTAATCATGTTCAAATAGATTCACAAAAGATTCTTTGAATCCTGTCATATGTTTAGAATCCCCACTATCTATGAGCCAATCATTACTTCCATGAGTAATGGTTCCAGTGAGAGAAAAAATCAAAACATATTCTTCATCACTTGAAGAATCTTCACTATCTTCTCTAGCATTCTTCCTGGAAGGTTCATCATCCTCTGTAGCATGAGCATGATGTCTTCTTTTGAATTTCTTTTTCTTGTGAGAACCCTCTTTCTTATTCTTAGGACAATCTCTGGCATAGTGTCCCTTATCATCACATGTATAACAACGGACATGGGTCATGTCCCTTCGATGTTTGGGACTACTTCCTTGATTCTGATATTTTCCTTTCTTTCCATGATGGTGAGCTTTCTTGTCATCATGCCTTTTGGAGAGAGCTGTGAGTGCTTGGTATTCACTCCCCATCTTCTCTTCTCTAGCTACAATTCGAGCTTCTTCCTATGAGCATTCTTCCCTTGGTCTACTAAAAGAGATAAGTTTCTTTCTAGCACAAATTCCTTGGATGAAAGAATCCCATGACCTAGGGAGGCCATTAAGAGTGGTCATCACCACTTATCCACTTTCTACATCTTCACCCACAGCTTCAAGTTGTTCTTTTATCTGGGAGACCCTTGAGAAATATGACTGCATAGTCTCTGCATTTTGGATCTTGATATTCTTCAATTGATTCCTCAGGGTCATCTTCTGATTTATGTTCTTGACTTCAAATAGTTTGGTCAAGGAATCAAACATCTCTTTTGGTGTCTTTAGAGATGACACATGGGGGATGAGATGATCTTTAATAGAATTAGCAATGATCCTCTTTGACTTAACCAAATTCCTCTTATGAAGAGCCTTAGCCTCTTCTCCCTCTCGGATAGGGACCTCTTCACTTATATAAGTATCCAACTCATTTTCTTCAAGGATTAACCAAATCCTATACTTCCATGCTCAGAAGTTATCAGATCCTTCAAGCTTATCCGCAAGCTTGGTGTGGTGAGACATCTTTAAAGAGTACTTCAAATGGAAATATAAAAGATTTAGGTCTTACCACTTGTTTGCTGAAAACTAGATGTCGTGCCGGATTAGGGTTTGAGTTTCCCGGAGATCTACCCAACAAAAAATCTTGATTCAAAGCTCTAAGCTTCTGATTTTCCAATGAGCTTCCAGCTGTGTCTTCAGATTTCAAAACTTCCTATTTTTGAGGAAACCCTAATTTTTAGGGCCAAACGTGAAAGTGCTCAGAATTGAATTATGATTGGACAGATAGATTCACCTTGCTGAGGAGAGTCAATCCATCATATTGCTTTTCCAAAATATGTGGAAAGAAACCCAAAAACGAGAAGCCCTAGCTTCCGCAACTGCATAGTGTCTTCTTCTGAGGTTAGCTCTGATACCATGTTAGATTTTTAGCATTAATTCAATATTCTATAGGATCTTTACTAAGAGAATAACATGTATAGTATATCAATGCATAACAATCATATCAAGCATTCCAAGCATCACAAGAATCAAAAGCATGAGACAATGGACACACAGAGTTTCCGTGGGGAAAACCCTAAGGTGAAAAACCCCACAACTTCCTCAGAGATAGATAGAGAAATGGCTCAACAAAAGTAAAACCAAATATAGTAGATAGTCTCCTACTAGGCAGTTGATACTTCTCCTCCAATGTGTGCCACTTTCTGAGTGAGAGAAGAGTGAGTTCTTAGATGATCAAAATAGAGAATCCTGACTCTCTATTTATACTTGTCCTCACCTGCCTAATTACTTATGGGGCCGACTTGTCTAACTCAGCTTAATAACCCCAGTTACATATATTTCGGGCTGACACCCACATTAGGTAGTCTAATAATCCATCGACAAGTTAATCCACTTGCAACGCTTGTCAATACAAATGATGACACTTCCTTATAGAGGAATAACACATCTCTTATAAGGGTACAATAAATATATATATGAAATACATTCCAAAGTTACATATACATCAACAACACCTTCCAATGATGTGTCTAAACCGCTGATTCTACGTTCATGATTGAGTAATGAGGCTTGCAACTCATCAATAGTAAATATGGACAGATCTTTGTTTTCCTCTAGGGTCACAAACAAAGATTCAAATTTCTTTGAAAAAACTCTAAGAACTTTTTCAACAACTCTTTGGTCAGTTAGATTTTCTCCATGAGACTTTATTTGATTAACTAGACCAATTACACGAGTATAGAATGAGTCTACCGACTCTGTATTTTTCATCGACAGAGATTCAAACTCTCTTCTAAGAATTTGAAGTTTGGCAGTCTTTACCTTGTTGAAACCTTGATATGTTGTATCCAGCATGTTCCACACTTCCTTTGCTGACTGCGCTGCTGCTACTCTTGGGAGTATGGATTCATGTGTCGCTTGATGTATGTGGAATAGTGCCTTTCCATCTTTCTTCCTTTTTTCCCTCAGAATATCTTTCTCAGCTTGTGTGAGATTGTTGTATGCTACTGCATCTGTTTGTTCTGCATAACCAGTATGGACTATGTCCCATACATCTTGACCTCTAAACAAGGCCTTCATAGTTAGAGACCAATATTCATAATTTTTACTAGTAAATATTGGGGTTCGCAAATTACCCGAAGTGGAAGCCATCCTTAAATGCTTTTCCCTTATGAATTGAGTTCCTTTTTTCCATAAACTAGGCTCTAATACCAGATGAAGGCAAAAAGAACACCACGCAGTAAAGAAGATTTAACTGCACAGTAGACGGATACCTTCTTTTTTTTTAGATTGGGACTTCGTACCTTCTAGCAGGAATTCCAAATTTCTCTTCGCGGAACCCTTCCTTCACTAAGAATTAACTTCACTATATTAGCTGTGTGGAAACTAACTTTTACTGCATAGGGTTAGCTTCGCGGTACAACTTTTAACTTTGCAGCAGTTAACTACGTGGGATTAACTACCTGATTTCAATTTTTTGTTGTGCGGTGAACTTCACAGTTATGCAAAGTTATCATTGCCACAATACTTCACTTTGTTGACTTCACCAACACTTCACGGCATGCTTAACCAAATTTTATCATAAAATATATATCTTTAACTAAAATAATCTAATGCGAAGTTACTCCTTGTTAAATTTAGAACATTCACTGCGGTGAACTATTTGTAAATCTTGATTCCTTTTACTGCGGGTAAATGTAAACACGATTCGAGTAAAACTAGAGATGATGTGCGACTTGCAAAATACAACATTCTTGAGAATGAAACATAAAACATAAACTTATATATTTACCAAGGTAAACTGCGCAACTCCTCAATACACGGAAATGAGTTTCACTGCGTTCTTTTATAGTCACACAGCTTGGGCTCAAAACTTCATAGATCTTCACTTCTATATTTTCCTTCTTTTCATCTCACTTTGAGTTTTAACTAAGAGCTTCTATTTATAGAGTTTTCTATCAACCGACTTAGGAATGCTTCTCATGGAAGCTACAAGATTGCATTAAACACTCAAATAAATTCTATCCTAAGGCTTCTTGACTTGTGAACTATTAACACGGTTACATAACTGCAAACAAGACATGCGTTGGATTTGTTGCGAACTAACTGACAGACTGACACTGCGCGTTGTGCGCTGACACAATCTTTACTGACAGGAAGACTGACAGAGCCAACACACAGTAACTACGCGATGAACTCATTTAATTAGATATTTCCAACATCACTAACCTGATAGGAATTGAACATTTTTCTGAGCAATGTGTGTAGATATGTCGTAGCCCAGCTATTTAGATTTATCTCTACTTCTTGTGCTATGGAGGAGGCAACCTTTTGAGCATTGAAAAACACCAAATAATTTGTCGAGTGAGTTGACTTTAAGAGGTATTCCACTCTTTTATTTCTCTAGATTCAAGGATTTCCATCGATCAAATTACTGGCCTTTAGAACTGAATCTTGCATCCTTTGCAAACAATTTTTCAGCATTCTTAGGTATCCTCTATCATGGTTGGCTGTAAAAGAAGATGAAAACATTACCATGGATTAGTTCTACAAGTTCAAACATTGGGACACTGCAACTCGACCAGGCTCTGTGTTGGGCATCGATTGGCTCCATTTTGCTTTGTTCGGTGTCCAGGGCTTGCTTGCTTGGTCGAAGATGGTTCCTTGGTGATATCATAACCCCAGCCGTGGGCCTGCTCTATTTTTTCCCCGCTTGGCTCCATTCATCTCCTCTTAACTATGCTTTTGTGTTTATTCCCATTCAGCTCATCAAGGATATTTGGCCTTCAGTCATGGGTGTTTGGAGACCTTGCTCAGTTCCATTCATGGTTTGTCTGGTATTTGTTTCTGCTTGGTTCCTCTGCAATATCTGGACTATGTGCATGGACATTTGGTAGCTCTGCTTTCTGTTCAACCCAAATCAACTCAATTCATCTCCTCTCAACTTAATAACATAAGACTCTTTTCAATAGAGTTAGGCATTATATCTCCTCGTTCACCATTGCTACTACCGAATCTCTTCATGCCCAATGCTCTCTCTCCTTAATAAAATTATCCTCAAGCTAAGTCATCTCTGCCCAATGCATCTAGTGGAATCGTTGCAAGTTCGCTTCTTTTGATCTACCGACATTTGAATATTTCCCTATCGCACCTTGACCAAATTTTCATCCTACCCAATACCAATAGAGCCTGTTGGTACTGCAATCTATTTATGCAATTAAAGAACAATGAGTCTCATATATTTGTATAAACAAGTTTATCTATTAGTTCCCATCACCCACATCAACTGGGTCTCAGGTTCCATGTATTTTGCCAGTTTTTATTCCATTCTTCTTGTTTGCACGGATGTGTTGCTTCTTGGTTCATACATTTATCCTGTTAATCTCGTGGACGAAAATCTTGGTCCAATTTTCTAACATGTTCTCCATGCTCGAGCCATGATCATTTTTTTCTAACATCAAGAATCCACTTGCTCGAGAAAGTCATAATAGATGGTTAGAGAAAACCATGCAATAAATAGGAAATACATTGAACAAGTGCTAGCAAAGCAAACCCATCCTGACAATTTCCACCTATGCGTCATATGTACAGATAATATGGATGACGCATATGTACAGATAATATGGATGGTCATCTATCGCTTTTGGTTCCATATGCTTATTGTTATATAAAATAACACATGTACACAAAATTTTAAAATAACTGCAATATCCAAGAATATTAATACCTTGCTATTTATTTATTGATGGTATATTGCATTGGCGGTAGGTTTTCTCATAACATATGACATTTTGGGAAAATCCACATCCACCTTACCCCAACTTTCTGTTGAGTCCAGGGTTGAACGCTGGCATGATATCTAACTAACTAGACGACGAAACTGCTTGCAAATTAAAGCATTCAAATTAAAATATCTGGGATTAATAATAATCTATGTATTTAAAATTCTAATTCAGTGGCATTGGTAGTTTGTATGTGAAAAGCATTTCAAATTTATGTATTCAAGTGGCTAATGAAGAAAGAAGTGGCTACTGAAGAAAGGTGAGAAGGTTGCCAATGAAAGTATTGTTTACTTTTCATATATTTAATTTTTCTTTTTTAAATGTACATGGTCTTTGGTGTTAAAAAAAAAAAAAAATATTTGGAGAACACTTTTTGCATAGGAATTTCATCCATAGGAAATTCAAATGTAGTAAATGAGATTTGCACTTCTCTTTTTAAACAATCACATAAAGGCCTATTTAAAATATGGTGACTTAAACATTTACCAATTTTTATTTTTCGGTCGTTAAACATAATGTTATATTTCATATAATTCTCTAATTAAGGACCTAGTGACTTTAGTTAATTTAGAAGCGTTTGACTGAAAAGATAAAGATCTGTGTTTTCTGCATTTGCGAATCTTCCATTTAAAACACAATGAATTTAAAACAAAATGAACTTGATCATGACAGCATGTCATTGATGTCGTGCTATTTGTAAAGACATCTTGGATTCTTAAAGGTTAATTGTATTTAATTTTATTCACCATTGAAAACTTTCATATTACACCCTTAAAAGTTTAAGGCATATATAACAAACCTCAACAGGTATCCACTACCATGCAACCTTGTTTTCTCATGAATCTTATACTTAGAAAAGTGCTTTAACTATATATAACATAAACTACGAAGTATCATGAAATGGGAATGCTACGAGATATGGCTATCAAATTGCCTCTGAAATTATTTTATCTACCGCTAAAGAATGAACATGGTTTTAGTTTACTTTATGCCAAAGGAAATGCCATGTAGAGATTATGAAGATTACATCTTCGATAGGTGATAAAGAGGTAGCTTTAAATTGGCAGTTACAAAACATTTATGCTCCTTTGAAGAGCCTAGTTGAATTGATTTCATAAAGATAACTTATGTCTTAACTGCTAGAAAAAGGCATTTAATGCCACATTTTGTTCACCGGTATGCATGCAATACATGAAAATTTTACTGCCTGGTTGAACCACCAAATAATTACAAGTTTTTCCACTTCAACAATCCGCACCGATTTCAAGGGGATTCTATTCCATTTAGTTGGGCTGTTGTAGTAATGTTTACTCCAAAAGGATTTCAAGGGGATTCTATTCCATTTAGAAGGTCACTGAAACTCTATGAGATCATATAATTCTTACCACCAAGTCAACCAAGTAAATGCAGAAATGAACGACATAGTTATGTTGTTTTTGTTGTAGTTCTACAACAAAGACAGAAATTGTTGATCTATCCGGTGAATTTGTCGAACAACCTGCGATTGGAGGGGTAGAATTCATGGTTGAAGATGCCATATCAGGCATCATAAACCATACCGAAAATTTCATAGTTTCATTTTCGGTTTCGTTTAAGATTTCTAACTGCTTTTACTCGTTTGTTATTTCAAGATATTTTGAATATTCATGATGGAAACTAGAAGAATTCAAAGGAGACCATATTTCATATCGTAAGAGAACCACAGGGTATCATTTCCACTGATTAGCAATGGAAATGGAGAGCATTTCGTTCAAAATGAAGAAACGAAGGTATTCAGTTGTGCCAATTGAAACTGAAATAAAAGAATCTCGTTTCTTATTTAAGAAGACAAGTTTCCAATTGACAGGGGACGCTCTATGTGCTTGTGGAAACTGTTTTGTCAAGCTATGTTTTTGTTTCTATTATTCAGCATAGTAGTAAGATTCGAGTACGGATTCGGAAACGATATGAAAAAATATGTAACAAAAAAATAAGTAAGACTAAAATACCCGAGTACACATTTTATAAATACAAAAAATATGCAATTTTAATTTAAAATAAAATAAATTTATCCATAAATAATTCCAAATTTTAACATATCATTCATTATTCATTGAAAACAACTTGAAACATATCTCAAATTCAAATTCCATACATGGCATACCATATAATATAACAATGTTTATGATGTCATCATCTCCATTCTTTCACCAATCATGAGAGAATCATTAAATAAATAGTAAAATCATAAAAATAAAATTTAAAATAACAACTACACAATACATACAAAATGACTTAAAAATCTACACAAATGTGCTTTTATACAAAATGACTTAAAAAAAAAAAGAACAAAGGAACTACTTAATACTAAAAAGTAAAACATAAAAGTAAAAATTAAAATAACAATTCATATAAAATAAGACTTAAATAAAAAACTGCACATAGTCATGTACAAGTAAGTTAGTATTAATAAGCAATGATATAAAAGCAATGGTAAATAAATGGTTGAGTGTACCATATCATTTCTAATATTCAAGGTATTTTTAACTTGGTTTGAATTTCCATACAACAATTAGGATATGGCCGTATTTTGTTACTATGCTGCTCGGGCAACTTTGTTTTTTCCAATTATCTATTTTTATTCATTTTGGGAGTTCGAGGTTGGATGAAAAAGAAGGATAGGATTGGATTGTAATTGTTATCACTATTTTGTAATAGAATTCTGCTACAATCTTTTAAACTGTATTTGTGAATTTTATTTCGATATATATAGACTCCGGTTTCTATTTTCCATACTTATATTTATTTGGTATATGTATACTGTGTGATTTTGTGCTAAGATCACACTTTTACTCCTTAGATATATGTTGTTATCAAAATTGTTTAAATTGATTGCATAGTGGTTTGATGATTAATTTTAGTTTTCATTTCATCGATTGTGTTATCAAACATTTATATTTTTTTTATTTAAATGATTAACTTTGCATTATCATTTTGGTTTTAACCATATTTATTTTTAAATTCAGATCTGAGAATAACATTAACATTACTACTCTACTCTTAGAAAAGATAGGATAGATCACGTAAATAGAATTAGTTTTAATATTTTTACATTTTTTCATGGTGGAAAGCTACAGGTTTTAGTAGCTACTAAAGTTGTTTTCAGTTTTAGGAGCTACTAAAACTGTTTGTTCTAGATATTGAAAACTACATCATAGATTAATTATGCATTTCATTTTAGGGTAAGTTTGCATTTAGGAACTTAGATTAATTTGATTGCAAGTCTCCTGTGGAAGACCAATTCTGCATTAGTGGTAGTGGTGCCCTTGTTCCCGTGAGAAGTAGTTGTCCCAAACGAATTGGGAATTTCCATAAGGACCCTTATTAAGTTGCTTCTCCTTCGTTGGTGAGCAGGTTAGATCAACCTATCAACAAGGGGTGTTGAGGAGCACCATTTGTTAAATGGTTTCTTTCATGCATGAGTACCAAAGAGAAGTTGTGGAGTTTTACTTCATAATCATAGCTTCCCATATGCATGAATATCTAGAAAAGGGGGATGTTTAGAAAACACCTTTTTGTAATGGGTGCTAAGGCAAGAGGCCACCTTGGTAAGATAAAAAGACATGCAAGGAGGCTAGTGTCCAATGAATTAATTAGATGGTTCAAATGGATGGGTGACAACAGATGAAAGTGTTGATGGTGGGGTAGGATACTAATGGTAATATCTTTGCAAGATGATGAATGGTGCCATGATACTATATTTTTTTTGCAGTATGGATGGAGTGATGGACTTGTGAGTGTGCAATGTGGAACATCATAATGTCTCTATGACCATAAATTTTGGGAATCCGTAGGGTAGGCCAATGAGTGATGATGACAGAGTAATATGCATTTTTGTGCAGAATCACAAACTAAATGGACTCCCAATCCCATGGGAATTGCAGCGACATGGGTGCCAAATGGAAAGGGATACTAAAGTGAAACCCATGTGAGGTAAGTTCTATTGCTGAGTAAGGGTGAATGCAAAAGTGGCTAGGCTATGCCACTTACCAGGGCAGAGGGGTTCCTATAGGAGTAAAGGAGGATGAAAAGGTTTATGCATATGATATTTTTTAGAGCAGAATACCTAAATGCTAGTTTGAAGTGTTATACCTATAGGGGTTGGTCACCAACTAGAGCTAATGATTCTCATCATTACATGGACCTATACACATAGAAATGATACATAAACATAAACGTGATTATGGAAATCAAACCAAGTATACAAGTAGCATGTGACCTTGGAAATTGTCTAAGATCATGTATGTGAGTAAGAAGGATTAATAGCCTACCCCCATGCTGTCACATACCCCAATTTTGTAAAAATTATGTAGTTATTTTATTTTATTCCTGAGACATTATGTTAAATTTAATGCTAAGTAGGAATTGATGACTCAGCAGAGTCACTAGAAATGGAATGTAATTCAGAATATTTTATTATTAATAAATAAATTATGGACACAACAGCATGGGAGAGCTGTTAAAAAGAGGTTACTGGTCAAACTGGTAGATGGAACTAGGTGGAAAGGCAAAAGACAAGTGGCAGCATCCTCAAACACTTCCTAAGTTGCAGGTGGCAACTTCCCTATATTTGGGGTCATGATTCCCCAAGGAAGTGGAATCAGAGCAGGTGGCTCATTAATGACAGTTAACCCAACAAAGACCTAGGCAATCTTTTAAATAGTACTCAATGAACTGAGTTGAGGGTTCGAATTGTTCTGGAGGGAGAATACATTCAGGTGAATGTTATTCAGGAGTCCCATTGAGGAAGAGGGAAATATACAGTAAGGAAGTTGTTTGAGAGGAATGCTGCAGTAACTTGGTTCCATTATAGCTGTTTGGGCTGAGAGAATTACTTAGCTGCACCTAGTTCCAGCCAGGGAGACCAGAGCAAGCTCGGGGGTCCTGAGAAGTGCTGTCTCAGCACTCTCCAGGAGTTGGTAGGGAGGAACAGCCTCCCATTGCTGTTGTTGTCCACAGAAACAGGTTCTGTCATTTATCTCCTTATGTTTGTCAAGTCTGAATAAATGTATGATGAGTTTATTGCTATATGTCTGAAGAGTAATTAGTCAATAAAATAGTATATCAGAGTAGCAGTAGATAGATTGGTATAGTTATTTTGTTTTAGCATTCCTTAATATCATTATTATCTTACTGATAAGGTATTTTAATGCATGCTATACAATAGCATTATTGTAAGCAATAGTTTATTATTGTAATTCTTAAACCTAGTTTAATTATAATAGTTAAATAGATAAGTAGGGTTTTAGTATACAGTAATTATTCTTTGAAATTATAAACTCGTTCAAACCATCTTAGGAACAGAAATAAACATGACCACATGAATTACAAATATTGATTTCATTATTGATAACCTTGCAGAAGAATAGTAACCATAGTTAGAATATTTGTGTCAAGGTACTAACCCTAAGACAGAATTTTTAACGAGTTATCTCGTGACATCTAAATCATTGTGCAAAAACCCTAACTGAAAATTTATCAGACCTTCGTGTTAAAAGCATAAGCAAGTTCAATACCGTCACACAAATAGAAGTAAATTCTAATTCTGTTATTTCAATAGTATTGTCACAAATCTTAGCCTACACTTTGGCTACATCGAAAATAAATAAATGAACGAGAGAAAATTCACAGTTTACAGGTTCGCATCTCCACAACCTAAAGATTTTAACAGTTGTAAATAACCTAGTTATTAATTCAAACAGTAGGGTTAATAGAACAGTATTCTAACTCATTGTCAAGCTTAAATATCATTTTAACATCTGCCACTTGACTCTCAATTATCGACAGTCATAATTATAACAACCGAACAAGCATCTAAACAAAAGCACGACCATAATGTTCGAATCTAACCCTATCATCCTAGTTTTTACAACAAGAATTTATCAGCAGAGAAGTAACCTAGCTATTAATTTTTCAATAAAGGAAACAAACAGAACCGGATTTTAGCTCATTGTCGAGCTTCAGAATTAAAATTGAAATGACAGAACAAGACATCAATTGTAATCACAACTCTAAACTTTGGATTGAAGTCCTATTATTTAGGCAGTTCCCACTTTCAAACATAGTCGTATTTTGAACTGAAAGCCTAAGCTTTCGAACTTAATTTCCAATTGTAAAACAGATCGGGTCAAACCCTACCAGCCCATTTATACAAGCAAAGTTAAGGCTAATTAATTAAGACAATGTTTCACCTACACCCGAGCCACGAAATCCACTGTATAAGCGGTTTAGAGACTTAACAATTAACTTATTACTGTACATAGCTTGGAATTTAAAACGCATATGTTAAACAAACCCATTGCACAGGTAAAACTTTATAATATGTTATATTATCAAAACCCTCGATGCAAACCCTGCTATTTTAGAGAAATACAGTAATAAATAACACAACGAGGCCGTAACCTCAGACAGACTCACGGCCTTGGTTTCCATCTTTATACATTAACCTTCAACAGAAAGACCCCAAGTACAAAAGATAGGACAAACAGTTACCAGGTCGACCGAGGCCATAATCTACTTTTACATTACAAGATAAGCTTATCAAAGGCTCGTTATAATAAACGATGCAAGACTGAACAGAGCCGAGGGACCTCGGAGTCACCTCACATCAACCAAAACCCTAACCACCCTAACAACCAGCAAGGAGGAAAAGCCATGGTGAAACCAGGCTTACCAGGTAGGAGCCAAGCGCCGAGGGTTGAGTCTATTACACCTTCACGAGTAGCCAGGACCTGCATAGGACAGATTTGTTTCAGTTACACATCTTATTCTTAAAAACAAACAAATTCTTTAAAAACTGGAAAAACGACGAAGCATTTTTATAACTTACCAGCGAGTTAAAAGGATTTCCAATCACCATAAAAAGCCTGTTACTCACGAGCTTAGGAAGTGTAAAACTCCACCCTTATTACCGAAGGAACCAACGAGCTGGCTGAAGCAATGAGTAACTTCCACGATGGAAGCCGTGACAGAACCAAGCCAAGAGTTATGGCCACACCGTGACAGGATTAACTTAGAGAAACAAAGGATAAACCCTAGGAGCATAAATAACTTATAGCTGCCAACAGTAGAATAAAACGATTCCCAGCAATACAATGGGCAAGCCCGAGGGCCTGAAGCAGCATAGAGCTACTAGCACACAATGAACAGCAGAGACTGAACTAGGAGGGTTCGCAGAGTGACCGAGCCCGAAGGCAAAGGAGAAATGGCCAAGTAGGGTTTGGTCAACTGTTTTATATCATCAAACACTTGGCTCTAAATCAACCACGTATCATTTTAAATATTTCTCATGCAGTGGGTCTACGTCCAAAGTTCCTCAATGTGTTTTTAATTGTTGCTTTTCAATTAAAAAAAAATCATAGCGTGGGTACACCAAGATCATAGGATAATCATCGAATGGATATTCCATGGTGGTCATAACACTATAGTTTAAAACTGCCAGATATTTCATGATTAAACAAATGATGCCTCCGAACTTTGCATAGTGAACAATAACACTTGCCCTACAAACAATAGAACCATACAATTGTCAATAGTGTCCAAGATTTCGATGAGTTTTCCATTTAAAAATTATAGTATGGGTAAAAGAATTATTGCATGGTTATCCATAATGGTAGCAATACCATAGTTCTTATGCCATCCCTTTTAAATAATCAAACCTTGGAATAATACCTTGAACCTGGCATACTATATAATGAAAAATCTTGCCTTGTATTCATTTAATTCATGCAATATAAACATCATTCAAAACTCAATCTTGAAGTATTCTAGACATGGAGGAAGTGTTTTGCAATATAAAAGTTATAAGAACAAGGGTGTAATGTAAGCTATAGGTGGTTTATAAAGACTTATCACGACATTGCAAATCACCCTAATCTCATGTGATATGACATAGATCTTTTTCTTAAGTCAATGAGATAATGAAATGAAATTGGATTTAGTTGTTACTATTATACTATCATAATGCTAAATGCGATAGCTGTACACAGATGGTATAGGACTTGTCAGTCCTTCTTTAGGTGACTTCCATTTTTAGGATTTCAGTTACATAGTTCTTAATTCTGGATCAGGGTTACTTTAAACCTTTTCACTTATTGATACGATACAACAACACTCACTTAATTATTTCAGATTCCTTATGGCAAGTCGGTGAGTTTACTCAGGATAGCTTCTAATTCCTAAACCATTATCAATCATAACATAAGAATAATTTATCAATCCATACAAACCGTGAGATGTTAAGAGGAGACATGTAACTGAGTATCATGCAAATGCTAGAAACAAGAAAATTATATATATTGACCACTCCTGATCCTGTACAATTGCAGTTGCAAATCAAGATATGTTTAAACTTAAACACTCGATATGATGTAATAACAATGAGCGAGTAAAAATTTGATCTGAGTATGATCACCCAGTTGTATTCCACAGTGCTAATTATGAAGCATAATTGAAATACAGTAATATCATCAAAGAAAATTATTTCACAGAGTTGTTTAATTCATTGACTCTCCAGAAACATAGCTGTCATATTATTTAGTCATTTCTAACTCTCTATTAGCAAGATTATAAGAAGATCACATAAAGGGTTCTACCTTTAAACACTTGATAACCTAGCTAGCATGCTTAGATACTTTACTGAACAATTGGTACAGCTAACTGAATTTAATACTTTAAAGATTTAATTGTAGCGACCCGCACATTACCTGTATACCTGTAAGAGAAAGGAAATTTGATGCATTGGCTCGGAAGCTAAGTAAGCCCAGTCTGCAATAACAACTCCCCCTTGTGGTTGCAAAACAATAAAACAATCAGTAACGGAAAGTAAGATTTAAGTATAACAAAAGATCATCCAGATACATTTACGATCACGTAAGCTAAACAAACAGTTAAATGACTGCATTTAATAACATTATTTGCTATTTTAAAAATTTTAAATTTTTCAAAATTTTTGGGTTTTGACACATGCTATGGGAATGGGGTTTGTGATTGTGGATCACATATGTGTTAGGTTGAGTTATGGCTCATTAAAATACCGAGATATATGTGGGGTAGGGTCAAAATGATTGAACATGCCCCCGATCCTAGGGTTGAGATAAATGATCACCCCCCCCATCCCAGAGGTGTCGATGGAATGCATATGATCTCCTGAAGAGGTACTGACATGGAATTGATCAAATACTAGAAAGGGGTTGTACCATGAGGTTGATAGCCATGGTGGCATGCTAACTTGAGGAGAGGATGATGTGGGATAAACCCTATAGGGGGAATTCCCCTAGTGTCATTGGTTTGAACAATGACAGAGACGATGATGAGGAGGAGGCAAGGTTAGGGCCCTTTCCCCATGCTATGGACATGGGATTTCCTCATGGATTTGAAAGGATCAACTAGAAAGGTCTGAGGGACCCAGGTCTTTCGATACAACCACAACATCATGGGATGATAGAGAGGCTTCATAAGAAGACGAGATGAAGAAAATGGTGTTTGTCCCATTCAAAGAAGAAGATTAAGGGTGAACTTCTTCACTTGTGGTGACTTTGGACTCTACTGAAAGTTGAGGCAAGTCAGTAAGCACATATCAATACTCCGGTAGACCAGTGAAATGGTGTGAATAATGACCATGAAGGCCACATATCTCACAAGGATGCTTAGTATGCAATGATTTCTTGCACGTTTTGGGAGTGTTAGGAAGATGGACCATTGGAATGTTCTTGTTGGGTACATCATCTAACGTCTAGAGATGAGTGCTTAAAATGAGCAATTCTAGACAATTCTGGGTAGCATGACCCAAAAAATTACACAACGCACAAGGTGGGGGTGCTTGAGTTGTGGTAGTGGAGAGAGGGTTCACGGATTTGTTCAAGTTTTTTGGTGTCATTGCATTCATTATTTTTTCTCTAACATTTTTCTTGGGAAGAGGAGGGGTGGTGGGTGATGCTGCGTTAGGGACTCTGAGAGGGGGATGGTTGGCAGTGCTGATTGGATGCACTGGTATCAAGAAAACCTATGTTGTGGTAGGTGGATTGGGAGGGAAGTTGTTAAATATACAACATCAGGAGACATTATCCAAACCAATCTTATGCAACCAAGATTGATATTCCCATATAGAGGTGACACTACTACATTTTGACCCAAAATCCGACAGAAAAATCCGACGGCGCGAGGATTTATCTTTATAAACTTACCAAAAAACACAAGTGTACAAATGTTTTTTTAAAATGTGGCAACAAGCGTCGACTATGCGACGACGCATTTAGTAACCGTCGGTTAAGCAACGTCTCTTTTAGTACACGTCGGTTAAGAGACGGTTAAGAGAGCAGGTTTAATAGGTAAGATATATGAAATATGTATAGCCGTCGCATAGCCGATGTGTACTAAAAGAGACGTCGTTTAACTCCACGCGTACTAAACGAGTCGTCGCATATGCGACGCTTGTGGCCATTATTTGCAAACACTCATATAAATAGAGATGTAGGCCTAGGTTCATAATCTCACACACTCACTCTCGCACAAATCTCTTGGACAAGAAATGCGAAATTCCTAAGGAGTATTAGGGTTTGGTTTTTGGCCTTGTGCTTTTGTGGGGATCTTCCCACTTGGTCTTGGAATTTGGTCTTGCTCTTTGGTGACTTGTCTCTTGAAATATCTCTTGGTTAATTTCTTGGTTTAGGGTTTGGTTTTTGGCCTTGTGCCTTTGTGGGGATCTTCCCACTTGGTCTTGGAATTTGGTCTTGCTCTTTTTTTGACTTCTCTCTTGAAGTATCTCTTGGTTAATTTCTTGGTTTAGGGTTTGGTTTTTGGCCTTGTGCCTTTGTGGGGATCTTCCCACTTGGTCTCGGATTTTGGTCTTGCTCTTTGGTGACTTCTCTCTTGAAGTATCTCTTGGTTAATTTCTAATTGGTTTATCATTGGTAAATCTTTGTTGGAGAAAGTTTGTCCTCTTGTGTTAGGGTTTACCCTCACTAGTTAGGGTTTTCTCTTGTGGATTTGGCTTTGACTCTTATGGAAAAGAAGATTCATCATATACTTGGTTTTGTTTTGAGTTAGGGTTTACCCTCACTTAGGGTTTGCTCTTGTGGATTTGGCTTTGACTCTTGTGGAAAAGAAGATTCATCATATACTTGGTCTTGTCTTGAGTACTTAGGGTTTACTCATGTGGATTTGGTTTTAACCATTGTGGAAAAGAGGACTCATCATATACTTGGTCTTGTCTTGAGTTAGGGTTTACTCATGTGGATTTGGTTTTAACCATTGTGGAAAAGAAGACTCATTATATACTTGGTCTTGTCTTGAGTTAGGGTTGACTCATATATTGTGGATTTGGTTCTAACCCTTGTGGAAAAGAAGACTCATCATATACTTGGGTTTGCTCGTACTTTGTTCTTAGGGTTTGAGTAATAAAATGCCACGTAACAATAATGTTACAGGTCATCAAGATCATCTTGAACAAAATCAAGAATTGCTTGCTAGGTTGTGGGATGGAGTGGAAAGAAGGGGTGATGGAAAATGTTATTGTCCTTGCAATCTATGTAGGGGCTTTAATAACAGAAGGTTACTGATCTCAACAGCTAAAAAACATTGTAGGGAACATGGACATGTTGAGGGGGGGCATGAATATCATCCATTGGTAAGTCATAATTCATTATATATCATGCGGTTTGTTTGTGCCAGAAATTGTTTCCAGTCCACAAAGAAACAAGTCAACACAATCTCAAAAATACAATAAAGTAAAAGTAGGTTTTAGGCTAAGTTGCCAAGGTACTTGGGTACTGGGATGGGTACGGGTACGCCACTTTTTGAAATAGGGTACTTGGGTACGTCGGGGTACTGTAGACATATATTTATATATATATAATTTTATAAATTTATAATTAATAATTATATTAATATATTTATAATTAATATATAAATATAATTAATAAAACTGAAAATTAAGCTAAATTAAAATTATTAATTATTAATACGAAAAAATTTAAAATTGAAAAACTTTAAAATTATTGCAGGAGCATTTTCTTTTATGATAATCTGTCTGTAGCCATATCAAGGAACTCGGCCACTAGTTGTTGTTTACCTTTTGATTTATACCCATCCATGTTTGATTCCATTCAAATGTTTTTTTCCTTTTTGTTAGTGCGCTCCATTTTATGAAATCTGTAAAAGCCTACTTGTCCTTTTGAAATGTCTCATGCAGACGTGTTTTAACTATTAGTATGAGGTTGCAAAAGGTCATCATGCTAAAAATGTTAGATTGATTTTCCGAAACATTAAACTCGCCTTGATTTGTAGTTGGCAATGTGGCATCCTTGATAATTGGATTTTTAAGGACCCTAATTCGTTTTACCATTTTGTCAAAAATCCAAGTTAATCCTATTTTCTGTTGCTAGGTTTGACAAACTGGAAAGCAAGTTGACTGTCTTATTATAATTAGCATTTATGCTAATCCTACCAAAGCTACAAACAGGCCTTGAATAAAAGCTGCAGTTTATCTTGCTTGGTTGGTTAACTGTGGTTGGAAAGCATGCTGATTTGACCAAGCTAAAGTCATAAAAAAACTTGATATTCTGAAACCTTAAGTGAAATTGGCCATTCCAACCTAGAACTCGATCTCCTTTTCATGTGGGGTAGGATTCTTGAAATTGTCAATGTTACTCCATGAGTGGATTTCATAACTGACAAGCTGTGTTGACCTTGGAACTTTATTCCCGGGGGAAATTGTTAAAGTGATTAGATTACAGCATGACTGAATATATGACAGTGAGATGGCAGTTTGTCAAATATTGCTATCCTGGAAACAATACTAAGCATGGTGTGCTGATTAGACATAGCATAACCTTGGAAAAAGTGTGATGTGATGATACTTGTAAACATATTAGTTATTATACTGAAAGACAGCTAAATGAATGAGGTAAAAGCACTCTAATAGGAAGTTCTCATCCATGTTCTCTAATTACAGCCATGCAAACAGCAGAAATTATGAGACAAAGCCGTTGCAGTAGTTGTTTTTCTGAGTCATGTCCATTCATTAACACCATATATATTGGGCCAGCCTTTGACATGAGCAACCTGAATCTTTAGTTTGGCAAGCATGCTAATGGGTGTATAACTTTTAAGTTGTATAATCTAAAGTTTTAAATTTACAATATTACATTACTGTATAGTGTTTGAAGTTCATTCATAAAAGACAAGCACTACCAGCATACAAACCATAAACCAACAATGAATTTATCAATTATGTAACTAAACAAGTTAAAAATGAATCCAAAACACAAACTGAAGGGTAAAAAGGATCATATATATTTCATAATTCTGTTCAGCAAATACACATGAGAGTTACAGTACTTTATAGGTGCTCATAAACAAGTCACAGACCTCCTTAAGCCAGCCAAAAATCGAACTCTGTTTCTGTCTTTCTTCTCACTCTAAATACTATTTTTTACAAAAATCGTTAGGTCTAAACCCTAACTGCTTTCAACCAAATCCTCGATGGGTTAAAGTGAAATAAAGTCTTTCCTCTAGAACATAACTAAAAAACTAACTAATTAAAGCATCTATTAAAAGCTCCATAAGTAATTGACTAACTGCCAACTCAAAGGTCTTTGGCAGCTTCGACTAGTAAGGCTATTCCATCCAAGATTTGAGCCTTTTTTCTAGCTCTCTTCTGCTCAGCTTCTGTCTCTGCTAACTTCCTTGTAAGCTTTTCATTCTTCTGCTACAAGTCTTTGACATTCTGCTTCAATTCTGCATAATGCAAATCTGTGCTTCTCTTTCTCTTCAAGGCTTCTTTAGACACTGTTATTAGCTCTCGATAATTTTCATTCACTTCCTATAAGTCTTCTCTTAGCCTTCTATTTGCTAAGACTAGGGCATCATTAGTCTCTTGCATGCATGCCATTTGATGCCTATATTGTTTGATGGTTCTTTGCAGGTTCTCCATGTCTGAGTCAAAAACCTTCCCTGTTATGGTATTTTGCATCTTACTGGGCAGCCAAGGGACATTCAGTCTTCTGAAAATATCCTCATCTTCCTGTAACAGCTCTAAAGATACAGCATGAAAAATAGGGTTTTCCTGACTTGTTGTTTCAATGGGTGTAGTTTCATCTATCAAGTTCTGATTTTCAGAATAAGAAACCTCAATTTCCTTCTTTTGTTGTTCCTTTATTATTTCATCTTTTAATTCCAGAAACACAGCAGATAATTTTGTTTGAGTGAGACTGGAATCTTCTGCTGACTTCAATGACCTTTTTTATTTTATATGCTCAGAAACTGGATTGTTTATAACTGCTTCCTTCTTGATCTTGAGTTCTTCATCTGAAGATTCATCATCAAGTACATTTATCTCTTCTGTCTTCATTCTAGGGTTTAGCAACTTTTTCATATTCAGCCTTAACTTGTTTTTAGATCTGGTTTTTGGTCTCCATTCTGAAATAAGTTCTTTTACCATCTTCAAAGTTTTTCCTTGATGCTTAATTGTGGCTAGCTCTATACCTTCGATTTTGGTTTTCTTTTTCTTTGGCTTGTTTGTTTTATCTTCTTGAATGTACTTTTCTGTGTATTCCATCCCAGCTTCAGTTTTGAGAGTGAATTCATCCTCTTCTAGTAAATATCCCTCATCCTCAGATACGACGGTGATGGGGCTTCTTCGTTGAACCTTAATGTCCTCTTTTTCTAGAGCACCCTTTTCTGTGACAACAATTTTCTCTTCACTGAGAGTTTCTGCTGGCGCCATGTGTTTCTTAGGCTGATCTTCTTGTTGTGGAAACAATGAATATTTACCTTTACTGTCAGCTACAACCCTTTGAGGTTCATTGTTACCCTTCAAAGGTTCTAGTTCTTCAAATTTAATCTCTTTTTTTGTCTTCGGACTTGCTCTCCTGACCTTGTTTTCTGACTAGATATTGACCTTTGTCTACATGCTTTTTAGCTTGCTGCTCTTTTTGCTTGGTCTGAAAACCAGACCAAAACAAGAAATGCTCCCATGTCTTCCCTTCTCGTTGTAGAACTGTACTGATAATAAGCTTAATCAGACCATGATGGAAGATGGATTGTGTAGTATGATCATGATGCCCCTTAATCCTGCTTGACATCTTTTGCACACTTTTGAATAACAAGAAAGGAAGGTTCATTTTGGATTCACCAATCAGATGCTGTAGAAATCTAAAATGGTATTTGAAAACATAAGCATATCTTCCTTCACAAGTGATATAGCTTTGTATAATTTTAATGGGCTGCACCCATTCATCCCTAACCTCCTGGATTAACACCCCTTTGCGCCAGTCTGGAGTAATACCAGGTAAAAGGTACCTTTGATCATCAAAAGTGAAAGGCAGTTTTTTGAACCACATTTCACCTTCATTCTTGACTCCTGTAGCTTCAGCAACTAAATCCACAGTCAGTTTAAACTTTAAAGTATCAAATACTATCATGTCCTCCTTATAGCTTTGGGCAAATTTATAAGAAACCTCAGTGTTATAGCCATTGATTTTCCTGAAGAAATCCAACCAACCAGCATTTTGAAAAAGCTTTGCACAATCTGGAAATTTGTCAATCCAATTTAGCTTAATGGGTTTGATTCTATTTGTTTTGCCACTTTTACCCATTTGCTTTCAACTACTGAAACCTATGTACTTTTGGAGTTCTATTGATGAGCTAACACGATGCTTTCAGATTTTGAAGAAGTAGTGGCTTAATGTATCGCTAAATTTCAAATTTCCACTTGTTACAGCGTCTCAAAGAACTCTTAAACTGATCTATTTTTTACAGGAGCTTTGTTTAGAACCTGTATTCATGTTTTCCCTAATGAATTTTAAGAAAACAAGCTTTTCTGAGAAAAAACCCCAATTTAGCAGCCGCTATCGGTTTAATGCGGAATACCCTATTCTCGCTTTGTTGTGGATGTTTAAATCAATTTTTTAGGTACCTGGTTGTTCAATTCTTCTGTGCAAGTGTCTTCAGGTCTTTAATTCGCTACGAGATGGCAGAACGAGCAAGCCCTAATTTCTCTGTAACTGCAACTTCTGGCTTTCAGGCACCTGTCCTCTCTCCGCCTATTTTCCAGCTTCGTGATGTATCTGTGAAATAACTCCTTTCACGTCAAATTCGTCTAACACCTCCTCCTGTCATGATATGCACTGTTCCAGCTAATAATCTCCACGATCTCTTCCACGATCCAGCAGCACCTATTTTAATAATTACTACTGGAGCAACAAGTATCAATAGCCTTCATTCATGTGATTAGTCACTTAGCAATGAAACCATGCGAAAATTTAGCTTAAAAAATAATGATTTCGGCTGGCGCGATATTCTTGTAGTGCCACTGTATTAACTTTTCATGATTGCGCTACAAGAATAATCTGCATTCAAATTTTGGCCCAATTTCAACTATTTTTCCAGTTTAAATGATAAACCACACTCTTTGAGTATGTTTGTGACATCCTTACTTAATATAAATCCTATTTATCCCTTCAAATCCTAAAAGAAAATAATAAGAAATCTAAAAGCAAGCAAAAAATTAAAAATTTCATTTGAAAATCAAAAAATTCCTAAAGGAAGCAAAATGAGAAAAATTTAGCAAACGAGCAAAATTAAAATCAAAATCACAATCAAAATATAAAATCGAAGGAAACAAGTTCAT
This sequence comes from Larix kaempferi, assembly GCA_027924585.1. NCBI lineage: Eukaryota > Viridiplantae > Streptophyta > Pinopsida > Pinales > Pinaceae > Larix > Larix kaempferi. Next base: position 4,117,842 of record BSBM01000680.1, on the reverse strand, counting down.
GACTTAACACGGTCTTTATATTGAGAGTTTTTGTAATTGTATATTGTATCATTTTTTTTTTTGTTACTTATTAATTGATCACATGACTAACATTCTTTGTTTGATGTTTTAATTGTAATTATAAAGCAAGGGCCTCCTAGGGCTGTTCCGAACATGGAGAATGTGGTAATTGCGGAACAATTAGCACAGGAAGAACAATATGCAGGTCCTTCGAATACTGATCATGATCAAGTTAATGATGATCATATGGAATTAAACGATGATCATGACGATAACATAATTGAGGATGATGGTGCAAATACATTAATCAATGATGCATTTAATGTTAGAATGGACGATGATCAACATCATGCACCGCCAATTGATGACTTTGAAGATATTAATGATTTACCTACACTTGAGAAGGCGACGGAACCGCTTTTTGAAGGCTCCCCCATAAGTGTTCTCTCTGCTGTGTTGCTGATAATGAACTTGAAGGTTATGAATGGTTTTTCAAACACATCCATCACATAGGTGTTAAGGTACGCATGTGATTATATGTGATCCGTCGGATCTCAACTTTAGTGCATATACTCCAAAACTGTGTCACACCTTTCAATCAAAACCACTTTGATCTTATAATATACTCCAAAAGATAAGGATGTATTTGTTGTCATTAATATCATGCTCTTCAAATATTTATACTAACCATTTTTTTTAAATTTGTTGTAACAACTTGATAGGTGAATATTTTTTACCGGCATCAAATAAATTACCTCGCACATATTGAGATTTAACTTCCATCATGAAATATGTTGGAATGGAGTATCAAGCAATTGATGCGTGTCCTAATGATCATATTTTATATTATAATCAGTATGAGCTTGCAACAGAATGCCCTATATGTCATAGCAGTAGATACCGAACAGATCAAGTAACCAAAAAGGTGTCTCGTAAGGTTCTTCGTTATATTCCGATTATTGCACGCTTGCAACGACTGTTTAGGTGCAAAAACGTAGCACAATTTATGGATTACCACGCACAGAATAGAAGTGGAGATGATATTCTGCGAATGCCTGCAGATGGTTCTGCATTTACAGACATGGAGGAAAAATGGCCACACTTTAAAGAAGAACCTCATAATGCTAAACTTTCTTTGGCAGCGGATGGTGTCAATCCACATGCAGAGATAAGATCTACTAACTCGGTCTGGCCTGTTTTTGTTATCAACAATAACATTCCTCCATGGATGTCAATAAAGAGGGAGCATATAATGTTGGCAATGATTGTTCCAGGTATAATTTGTACTTTAGAACAATCTTTTTTTAATGCATTAGTATTTAATTTGTCATGAAGATCAATATTGTTGCATATTCATGTCATATATATTTTTCATTTACTTATATGTATTGTATTTGTTGTTTTCTTTTAGGTAAGTTCCAAGTTAAAGATATGAATGTATATATCGAGCCTCTTGTTGATTAACTACTTAAGCTATGGAATGGTGTCACTATGTATGATGTCTCTAGACCAGTAGGGCAAAGGGAATTTCAATTCCATGCAATGCTTTCCTGGACAATTCACGATGCTCCAGGGCTAACACGTTTTTGTGGTCTTCAAACAAAGGGAAAATTTGCATGTCTAGTTTGTGGTCGCAAGATGAAATCTCATCATTCAAAGAGTTTGTGTAAGATAGTGTTTGATGAGTATAGGCAATTCCTCTCTAAGAATCATAGGTATCGAACTACTGAAAAACATCTTTTTAATGGGAAAGAGGAGACCGCATTAAAACCACAGAGAATGACACCTCACATATGGAAGTTGCAATATAATAGAAATCGTCAAGGTATGATTCAATTTGTCTATCTTATATATTCGTATTGATAATCTCTTATATGTTTTTAATGTTTTATTTTGGATTGTATTAATTTTTTTTTACTGTAATATACTACATTTTAATCTCTTTAACTTATATATTGATTACTAATGGTCTGCATGAACATCATGAAGGTGTAAATGGGCTTCCACGAGGAATGAAAAGTTATCCGAAACAATTTAGTAGGTTGCCTTATTATGAGCACTTACTAGTTGTTCATTTGTTTGATACAATGCATATTGGAAAGAATGTAACTGAAACATTATGGTGAATATTAGATGGAAGGAGTGACAAAGAAAAAATTGTCAAAATTTGCAGTGACATTCATGAATCCAATCATGCAATGAAAGATATCATTGAACATTTAAACAACGATGGAGACCAAATTAATATAAGGTCACTTCCATGGTTATTGACTGAGCAACAAAGCAATGCAGTAAAAGAAGTGATACAAAAAATGAAATTTCCCACAGGATTTTGTTCGAACATAAAGAATATCTTAACAAGGAAAGGTGATTTTGGCGGGGTAAAAACACATGATTGGCATATCTTCATTAAGGTAATTATATTTTTGGTATATATATTGATATATTACAATACTGCATGTTTTTTGTTTACTTCTTTTCTTAATTTTGAAAAATATATTGATGAGACGTGTTCATTGTTACAGTATGTTCTACCTGTATCTCTCCCAGACAACTTTGACAATAATGTCAAACAGGTCATATATGATCTTGGAAAATACATGAGGTAATTAGAAACAATATTTTTCACGCATCATCATGTAATTTGTTTAATTTGTTGCATAACTTATATGTATTGACATTTTTTTTAGTCAATCATGTAGATTTGACGTACTACAATCTTAAATTTTCGTCGTTAAATGATAACATTATTTTCTTGCTTTACATGTAGATCGTTGTCATCGAAAGAAATCCACAAAGAAGATATAAAGTATTGGAAGAGAGAAATTCCGCGTTTAATGTGTCAAATGCAAAGATTTCTACCTTCGGCATTTTTCAATGCACAAGAACACTACCTCATACACCAGGTTGAGGAGATTGAATTGTGTGGACCTATACATGCAAGGTCCATGTGGATGGTTGAGAGGCACTTGAAATTTATGAAGGCTTTAGTTAGACAAAGAGCACGTCTAGAGGGTTCTATGATGGAGGGATATATTGTATTTCAGGCCATGGTGTATATTGTTGAATATCTTCCAGGGTTGGGGTCTATTAAGACCGAATTAGATCGATGCATTGGTGATCCAAATTCCACTAAGAAATTAGAAGGAGAGTACCTGATGGGGAAAGGTAAATCGAGGAAGGTCAAAGGTAATTATTAAATGGTGTTATAGATTAATAATGTTAATACATTTTAATAGTATCGTACATAATTATTTCATTTTCAATATTCATTAATGATATGCATCATTAATATTTATAATGTTACACTGCGTTAAGTAATTATAAATTTTTGAGCTGATTTATGTAATTTTATTTTCATGTAGTTGGTCGCGAGTGGGATGCACTACATTTGTACGTCGCAAACAATCTTGATTGGATGAAGGTATGGATTGAACGATGTAATCAATCTGGTCGAGGACTATCATGGGAAGGTGTGGCTTCATTGGTTAAAGAAGTACATCGCAATGGAAATGTCAATCTAATAGAAAGGGAAATCGATTTAGCATATGGTTTAAAAGATAAACAGGTAAGCATGATATTATAAATATATAAGCCATAATATTTTCAATTACGTTGATATTCATGTTCATCTTGATTAATTTCATTTTATTTGCATACTTTAAGAACATAAAATACTTACTAGTTCATTATCAATTGCAGGTAAAACACCACAAGGCTATGTGGTGGAACGGTCGTAAATATCGCATTAAAAAGTTGGATGACACAAGGAAAACATGTGATTCTGGGATAAGTGCAGTCTTTGAGGTCACTAATGTTTCATCTAGAAGCGACAGACGTCCAGAATTGTCAGAAAATCGATATTATGGATATTTGGAAGATATCATTGACCGTGACTTTAAATCATTCAAAATAATTCTTTTTGTTGTGAAATGGTACAGGCTACAATTGAATCGATTTGATCCCTATAGAACTGTTATTGAACATGCTAATGGATTTACCATGGTCAATACAAGGTCGCTTGAGTCACGAACGTTAGAGCCCTATGTTCTTCCAAGTCAATGTGAACAGGTATTTTACTCAGAAGTTCCTGGTAGACAGGGTTGGTCGTTTGTTATTAGACATGATCCAAGAGGAAGGCCGGTAAAGTATAATATTGTAGAGGAAGCTGAAGAGGGTGTTGAAGAAGAAGGTGATCATGTAGAGGATCAACATGAGTTGGATGTTGATGATCATAATGTTACGCAGGAAGATGTTGAAGAGTTAGTTGAAGAAGATGATGTTAGAGACAATGTTCATGATGAATGGCAGGTTCATCTTGGACACCCCCACCATGTGCTGAAGGAATCTGAAGTGGTACTTGTATACATAAGCATATCTGCCCTCGCAAGTAATATAGCTCTGCAGTATTCTGATTGGCTCAACCCATTCCTTTCTGAAATTTTGAATAAGGATGCCTTTATTCCAATCAGGGGTGACATTTGGTAAAAGATATCTTTGTGGATCAAAGTCAAAAGGCAGTTTCTTAAACCATGGTTCACCCTCATTCCTAATCCCTGTAGCTTCTGAAATCAGCTTTACTGTCAGCCTAAATTTAAGAGTATCAAAGATCACCATGTCATTTTTAAAACCCTGAGCAAACTTACAGGACACTTCTGCATTATACCCATCTATCTTCTTGAAAAAGTCCATCCAACCAGCTTGTTGAAATAGCTCAACACACCCAGGGAATTTTTCAATCCATCCTACATCAGTCGGTTCGACTCTGTTTATCTTACCACTCCTGCCCATTCTTCTTCAATTACCGAAAACTGAATAACTTATAGGATTCTTAAATTTAATCCAATTTAGCTCTCAGGAATCTTAGTATCAAAATGATTCTCAAGTCTTGATCTCCTCGCTGCCTCTATTTGGTTCCAAAAACAGTAAGCTCCAATACCTAGCACACTAGCTCTCCCTGCAACTTCAAATATTCGGTATCCTTTTGTATTGTTTTCAAGCAGAAGATCAATTTAGGAGGTTGAAAATACTGTCAAATGTATAGGTTCCTCACATCACTACAACCTTAGCTTTCACAGGGTCATATTTCATAAAAAAAAACTGCTATCTTCAACCCTCGCTTAGCCTGGCGTCTCAGAGCATCAGAAATAACTATTTCTCTGGCCGAAATTGCATTTAAAAACACATTTTAACCTTTCCTTTGATCAATTTTGACAAAGTAAGCCTCAGCGAAAAAAAACCGAAATCTGCAGTTATATTGGCTTTTCAGGAAATACCTTTAAATTGCTCAACTGCAGTTATTTAAAATCACGACTTGAGTTGTCAAATGAGTCACCTTGGATGTACAGAGGTCCTCCAACATTCAATTTAACTGCTAGTAATGAAATTAGGAAGCCCTAACTTCCCGTGAAGCCATCAAAACCTCTCCTTTGTTCAGCAGCGACAATGTCCGGTTTTTTAGTGGTTATGGCTACTCCACTAAGTCCTTCGTCTTTGAATGTGCCTGTACATGAGAAACTCATCCCACATTTACCTCAAACCATACTGCTACCTGTCAAAAGGAATTACATCTCGGCTCATGATGAGCACGATTTCCTCACAATGTGTAACCACTTGGAATCATGATGTTCCCTGCATCAGCACGTAACGAATTCTCTAAATCATGTAATTAGTCATTCATCATTCCAAACGTGCCAAAATTTGCTAAAAAATCGGAGGAATTTTGGAGTCGCGATATTCTTGTAGCGCGCCTTTGGTGATTTTGAGCTCCAGCGCTACAAGAATAATTTTAACACTGTTTTGGTGCTTTTTCACAGCTTTTTGTCATTTTGCATAGATTTCTAAAGCTGTCAGAGTGATGACTATACATGACTATACTTAGAGTATGGTTTATGAACCCATTATTTGATATGGTGACTTTTAAACCCTTTAACAAAAACAAACCTAAAGTTTAAAACTTGAAAATTTCACAAGCAAGCCCAAAATTTCATATAAAAACTAAAGAAAATTTCCTAAAAGAGGGAGAAATCAAAACAGTGCAAATAAATAACTTAAAATAAAATGCAAATCAAACAAAATTTGAAGGAACAAATTACTGACTTAACACCATAAACACATATAAAGACTTCAAGAGAGTGCGCAATAGATAGGATGCCCTTGGGCTAATGAATAATTCAATTGAATGAGATTATTACAATCCACAACCACCCACAGGTCCACCCATTAAGGGCCTCAATTACCCACCTAGTGGTTTGACACATGGCCAGAAGTGAATATTAGCCAAGATATCTCAACACCCCCCGCCCTTGATTTTCCTCGTGTATTGGTTTCAGTGCGAAATTAATGTTTTTAATTACTTTGTTGCAGTCAGCTGATCGGGGCAAGTCCCCAATGGAGCCTGGGAGGCCGACACCCCCCTATAGGAAACAGGTATATATACAAAATTTTTACTTACCTGCTTCTTTAGAAAGTACATTTGTTTAATTATGATATCAACGTGGCCAATATTTTGTTTGTAGGTTGAGGGTCGAGGTAGGAGCCCCATGACAGATGATATGTCGACAGATGTTAGCACGCCATGCTCATCGGGTCATGAGCAGGTATATAGCACGTTGTGGATTTCAAAAACTATATTTATACATATTTATGTTATCTAATTATATGAATGATTTCAAATTGATATTAATGTTTTCTATTTTTATGTCGGATGATACTTATCTATAGATGGATCCAAAGGATATGGATTTGGGGCACATTCTTGATGATGTTGACCTCAAGAATTCAAAGAATATCCGAGATGCAGTTGAAAAAGCAAAAACAAAATTAAATCAGGTGGTCATCAATCTGCTTATATCGAATACGCAAATGACGCAGGATGAGACTCAAGCAAAGATAGATCATGTGTTGCTTAAAGTAAAGCGCTTGGACGTAAGCTGCAAACTCTTTCATTATAAGTCTATTCCAAATGCAATTTTTTTTCCTATTCGTATATGAGTAATAAAATATTATTTGTTTCTACAGGAATATTTTTTCCCCGGTGAGAGGCATGCTGGTACCATTGAGCTTGACACCCCCTTCGCCACTGATCATGTATCGTTGCCGTCTGGCCAGTCGGAAACAAAAAATGAGACACCCCAGACGGAACACGCGAGTGCCGATGAGGATCAGGGGCCAGTACATGGAGAAGAGCATGACTTTGATGCTGCCGTCCCAGCATTTCCTGGATCTTTCCGTGTCACTAGCACGGGAACATTTGAGACTACTTTTTTGGTGGACAAATATCTCATTCCGTACAAGATGGAGAAGATTCCAGGTACTATTTACAAAATGTTTTAACTATATATTATAATTTTATTGGAATGTAATTATGCATCATTCTTTTTACACTAATTAACACATACTCATTTTTGTAGGAAATGATGTCTTTTATAAACATCTTAATGATTGGTCTTTAGAGCTGTTTGGGCCCACTATCCGCACATGGTGGAACCAGCAGAGTAAAGTTTTGAAAGATGAGCTTATTGCTCGCTTGGTTGGGTTTTTTGGTGCCGAAACCTTCAACCAAAAAAAGGTTCTCGAAAAAGCTGGCCAACATTTACATTATGTACGGGAGCAATATCGGAACAACTTAGCAGATAATCCAAAGTATGAGCGCCCTTGGATTATTCCAACAACGGAGTGGAAAGGCTTGCTGGATGATGCAAGGGTGAAAGCTGCGAAAATGGCGGGCAAGCCAGTACCCGAGTCAGCTAGAAGGTATGCAATACTTTCAGCAATGCAATTATATGTTTATTACACTTTATTTTCCATTTTTTTGCAATGTCTAATGTATTTAAAAATACTTTTATAGGCTACCAGATACGTCGAAGGCCACCCAGGCAAGAATAGAAAAACATGGGAAAGACAAGCTTGGCCCTGGTGGATATTCCAACCTGCAAGCACAAATCGTAAGTATGATCAATAATTATTTTATTGTATAGAAATTATATATTGCATTTAAAATTGTTTTCATGATGATATAACAACAACATTGATGATCTAATTGAAAATTACAAGCTCAAAGATTCCACGATTTGCCAACGGAGGAAGACATGAGGATCAGCTACCAACCCGGGTTTTCAGGTGTTGTTGAACATCGAACAAGCAGCCGTGGTAGCCAAGCAAATTCTTCCAGTGATCCATCCTGCGAATAGGTAACTACAATAAACAAATTCTATTGAAGCTTGATTCATTGTGTTCTATATTCATTAATAAACTAGTACATAAAATATTGAATCTCTTTGTGTTAAGCCGCACAACGAAAGTAGAGAAAATGAAGAGGATGGAGGAGAAAGAGATATTGAAGTTCATGTTGATCGAAATCCAGGTAATAAATATGCTAGTGTTAAAAAAAAACTAGCATGGATTAAAGTCTCAAATATTAAATTGCAAATACTATATTGTTGTAAGTGTTGATGTTTTAATGCAGAGGGCTTCATGTGCAACTTGAGGTAGTAGCAGAAGATCAAACCCAGGAAATTCATGTCACCCATGAGTTTCCAGGTACAAAGCACCGCTCTAATGTTTTTTTCTTAATGAAGGACTTACAATGATTATAATAGTAAAAACACGTCAAGCAATTAATATTTCTTCATTTTTCCAGTACATCCTGGCACCTTACAGCAACTGCATACACGTCGTGAGCACATGAACCGTCGACAAACACAATCACAGGCAGCTATAGAGGGAATAGGAAACAAGAAACAATTGGTAGAAGAGGATGTCACACTTAGAGAATTTGTGGAGAGAAAAAAGCATCAAAAAAAGTAGTGACTGTAATAAGTACACTATTACATTATTTTTTTATGCATTGTCCTCGGATATTATTTTTGATATTATGGAGTAATGTCTTCAACTATTTATTTTTTTCTATGTACGAATGAATGAATGAATGAGTTAATTAATGAATGCTATAAACTAATTAATGATCGAATGCACGTAATTCCTTTAAGACAAGAAACTCACGATGTTCGCACAAAAGATCATTTATTTACAAGCACGTGCATTGGGTATGGGGAATTGAGAGTGATGTGAGGGGGGGGAGGGGCCATATGAACTTCCACCTTCACGTGGTTGGCCCTGTTTAGTAGAGAATATTAAACTATTCTCGAAACAGAGAGGATCTCAATAAGGTAAAATGCATGCATTATTACAATGTTTCTTTCTTATGACCAGATACGTTGTTTCTTTCTTCTAGCTAACTATAGACATGCATTTTCTTTAAACTGCAGAGTGAGAATCTTGATGGGATGGAGCTTTCTGGTTTGGAAGATCTTCAAAGTCTCAAGATGAGGATCGTTGGAATCCATTCTATGCATCAATACCTCAACATGTTTTGCAAACTCTACATCCGGCTCCAAATCCACAAATATGAAGAGGTACCCATCCTTCAATTTAATTTAGGTTTTCTATTGATTTTTCAATGTGAAGTAGAAAAGAAGGGTTCAGTAAATCATTCCCAAGAAATAGATGAAATCCAGTGGATGAACAACAGGCCTGTAGCAGAGGTATTGAGGTTTTATATAGTCTTAGTGTGTTGCAACTAATGAAGTTCCTAAGGTAAATTTCATGGTAGTTCTCACCATTGATAATCTGGAATTGGTTTGCTAATATGATTAGTGGGTTGTCATTAGACGTTCATAAGGTGGAGCTTGCAAATCTAAATAATGGTGATTTGTCATTCTTTAAACCATTTCATCTGTCCCAGGGTATAGAAGACCCTAGAATATCATGTTAACCAGCACAAGGTCATGTTGTCAACAAACCCAGTGAGGACTTGTGATGATCGAGAAATACAATACGGTAAGTCTTGTATTTTTGTCCTATTTTTAAATTAATAATTTAAAATATGTGGTGGCTTTGATTGAAATTGCCCATAACATTGACTTATGCATAGCTGAGCCCTGCTTTTGAATATTCTGTCATATGTAGTTATGTATGTAAGGGCTTGGTATGAATGGATGACATGTGTACTATATGTGTAGTATGCTTCCTCTTGCAATTTCTATGCGTGTACAACTCTGTTGTTCCTGACCTATGCTGTTGATATTCTCCTAGTTATAGCTGTAACAAAAGTGTATTTTCAAGGTATTTGAGGGAAGTTCCAACAGCTTCTCATGTTTGCAATTGGGATTATACCATCTGGACATCCAATTGGAATGGGATCAGAGTAAGAATTTCTTATTCTTCATGTTTGTTTGAACATCATTCTTCATTTGTCCCACAAAGTTTAAAGGGATTGAAATGAGATGCCCCCCCCTTCCTCTTCTCAAATTCATGGGTGTTGTTATCATTCCGCAATTTCTTGAGGCTGTGTTCAAGAAACCCAAAGGTAACCTACAACCAATCTTTAGCATGACTGTCTGACTCAGCCAACCACAGAGGGCTCTCTCTTTGTCACTGTATGATAAATGTATCAAGGAATAGGAGAAACAAGGCCAGATTCTCAAGGTAACAAGTGTTTTCAATGGTGATCAAGGTGTTGGGAAAGTTCAAGAGTAAAGAACATTGGGCAATGGAGTCAAGGATTGAGGCTTAAATCAAATGAAAGAGTAAATCAGGTCACATAGGTTTAAGTCCTTTTGCATGCATTTTGCACAGATCATTAAACTTTAAAGGTGATAGCAGAAGGTAGAGAATTGATTGTTTATTTTCAGGAGCATGTGACTATGAATTCCTTAAATAAACAGAAAAGACTTATGAAAGACAGGGGAAAGTAAATTATAATAGAGCACCAGAACACCAACGATGAATTCTATTACAGTTTATCTTTCAATGGTATTTACTGTAAATACTGTGGAGCATGGAAACATGAATTCCAAAGATTTAAATTAACAGTAAAGAAGAGGAAATAACACAGATGAATGATTTTCACATAGAAGACATTCTGCAACAAAACTTGGAAGAAATCTTAAACATGAGAAAACCTGTATGTCTGTTCTTTCATTGAAGTTCACAAAATCCCAGATACAGGAGTCTTTTCTTATTTACAATATGAATTTCTTTGACCAAAGAGCAACCCTCTCCCTATCGAAGTAGGGTCTATTTGTAGTTAATCTATTCAAAGGAGAGATGCAAAAAACTAGGAAACAGTTACATACGTGGGGATCATGTCCCGGCAAAATAGCTTAAATCCTATCTTCTAAAACAGATGGCATAGTGACCATTTATTACATAACCAACTCTACAAAAAGAAATGACAGTTGTATGAATATTTATGAGGTTGATAATCCTTTTAGGATCAACAATATCCTATTCTTTTCCAGGATGGAAAGAGATATCATTGATGTTTTCTGATAATTTTAGCCTTCAAAGGCGCATACTGTCTGAACAGGCTCACTTGATTTCAGGCTCGCTTGATTAACTTGTCATCTTCCTCTGAATATTTCCAAAACAACTGTAAATAAAGTATCTGTGTGATTGTTGCTTACTGTAGTAACTACAGACAGCAAGCTAGCATCATGGACTCCCTAAAACTTATTCTGCAGGATCTAAACTTTCTAGTTCTTAGCAACAGTATCAAATATATGACAACCTTGACTTACTTATGCTTCACGGACATCTAACTGGCACTTCCTGGACCTGAACTTGGTATATGAACTCGTGCTCCCACCCTGAATACTTCATTCCAAGCATCATCCTTTGGAACAGAAGCATCAGATAATTCTTCCATCAGCACATCAAGCTCTATTAAAAGACCTTCTGTAAAGACATGCAATTTAGATTTAACCTCCCTGAAAAGTAATGGAAGTTTGAAGTCCTGCCTCATTTTGCTTACTACCACCATGCCTTTAAGTCCTTTTACCATATCATTAAATTTGCTATGGTCTAATCTGGCTTTAATAAACATTTCTTTATATTCAGGCCATGCTATTGGCATATTCTCATCATCCCAAAAGGATGGTAAACCATAACCAATCAATGGTAAAAAGGCTTGCTTGAACTCCTGCACTTGCTTTTTAATGTGGGACATCTTTCCTCTGACTGAATTCAACAGAGTATATTTCTGCAACACCCTCCTGGCATCTACTAACAGAACAGTTCTGTTACTCACCTTTAAAACCTGTAACTCAGAAGCAGGAGCTTTACTGAGGAAAATAATTGCGTTTTGAGCTACCTCTTGAGTTCTGTTAATTAACTTTTCCTCAACTAATTTACATTTGTTGGATGCCACTCCCAATGCCTTCTCATGCTCCTCCACAATGATCAATTGAGGCCAGAAAGCATTGATATCTGCTATCAATTCATCCCAAAGCAAATGCTTTGCGCCTTCCAGTGGCAGAACTCCCTTGGTTTTCTCTTTCAACTTATAAATCTTATCTTTCAGTTTATCATTTTCTTCTTTGAGCTTGATGATTTCCTGCTCTCTAGGATCCTAAGCTTTAATCTCTTCAATCTGCAGTTTAAGTTCAGAAATTGTGTCCTATAAGTCTGAAACCTTCTCCTTGAAATTCTCAATTTCAGCTTCATATACAGACATATCTGCAATGTCATGTATGATCTGGTCAATTGGTGACAAAGGACTAGTTCCCCTGTTTGATTTCAATTGTTCAATTTCTTGAAGCAATTTACCTTTCTCTTTCTCCAATGCCTCTTTCTGCTCCTGAAGGACTAGAATTTTGGAATGATCTTCCACAGCCTTTTCATTCAAACCAGCTATCTCTTCATGCAACTTAACCAAATTAGCTGAAGGTGTAGTATCAACATTAACATTTACCCCTTTAGCCCTCCTTCTAACTATCTTAACAGTTTTGACTTTGACCGTTGGCTGGGTTTCTGCCCCTTGTGCAGGTGGAAACTCTTTATATGAAGCCAGCTCAGTTTGTAAATAAGCCACCTGTGTAGACCATGCTTTGTTTGTAGCTTTCTCCTGCTTCAGGTTAACTTCCAATTTTTTTATTTTCTGCACTGCATTCTTATGTGCCAAGGTATCCCTAGTCAAGTCAGCATAAAGGACTTCACTGGCTTGTTTGTGGAACCAAATCTTGTCAGGAGTTGGTAATTGATCCATTTCTAAACGAATCTCAGAAGCATTTTCATCATCAGTGATGGACAAACTTAAAGATCCAGTTGCTGAATCCCTCACTGTCATCAATGTTGTCTTCATATCAGATTTTTCTTTGAGTTGATTCAATTTTTTTTGCTCTTGCATCACAGACTCATTTCTCTGATCAATGTAATGTTTGAGGAGACTCTGCTTGTTTTGAAATTGACCTTCAGCAGCTGCAGCATAGCTATATTTCTTGTATTGCACGACCAGTACAGGGGGTGGTTTACTGCTTTCTTTAGGTTTTGCAGTAGTATTTTCAACTCTGGTCTGTGATACTTCTTCTTGAATAATAGTAGGGGTGATAACTAGCTCCCTTATCAACTCAACATCAATGATCTCTGTACCCATGGCAGTTTTCTGCTTTTTAGATGTCTGAGGTTCCTTTGTATCCATCTCTGTGGCCTCTGGTTCTGACCTTTTCTTGGTAGATATCTGCTCCACTTTTCCCCATGCAGTATTTGACTGTGAAAAATCTATATGATCTCTGTCCTCTCCAATCTCCTTTAAAGGTTCATTGATCCAAATCTGATCATATATAAGAGAATTGGCCTCTCCCATCCAAGTTTTAGCCTGACTGTGCTGAAATATACCTCTGCCATACTCCTGTCTCCTTTGTGAAATAACATGTTTAGGGTCACATTTTACAGGTGGTACTTGAGGGAAATCAAGCTGCTTCAGAACTTCTTCAATAATGGGCAATGCTGCTTCCTTCTTTAAAATGAAATTTCCCACAATCATAGGATATTTTATCCATGAACTCCTTTTCAATGATGGGGCAGTGAAATGTTCTTTATCTACAGAGATCCTTTGCCTCATTACCTCTAAAGCAAATACACTGGTAGTTAAAAATATAGGCAACACATATGGTGATCCAGTGAATCCAAAGACTCTGACAAGGGAGAAGTTTTTTTCTAGGAACCAATCTCCAATCAAATCAGGGTTTAGGATTTCTTTCAAGTCATTTGAAATTATGCTGATCTCTGGATTAAACACTCTGAACAGATTAAGTACGATCAAATCCATGAATTTGGCATAAGACCAGGCATGGTAAAATGGTGAAGGAGGCCATTCCCTGAAGGTTTCTGAGTCTATAATGGCTAGTGCTCCTAACTTAGCATGAATTATCAAAGCATATAAGTATGCCTGATACCTGAAATGATAGATTTTGGAGAAATTGGACAGCTGAAAACACATTTCTTTGGCAAAATATTCATCAAACCTAAGGGGTGCTGTTCCAGGTCTATCTAGGTATAGGAAAATTCCTAACATTGCTTCAGTTACCTCCGAACTAGTGTTTGACCCTAAAATTTGACTTAATAGGGTTACAGCGGCAGCAATAACTGGTAAACAAAGTTTAGATGAAAAAGGAACATACAGGTTCTCCACTGGTTTCAACAAAACCTTCTGATACATTCGTTCTTTATCCTCACTAGAAACTTTCTTGTAAATCTGGGATATTTCAGCTTCATTAAAAGAGATAGAAGTTGAAACGAAATCAACAGAATATTTCAGGGTTTCCCTAAGGGTTTGAGGGTCTACTTTGCAGATAATTTGGTCACCCTGGTAATTCATAATTACTCCCTCTGAGGTTGAAAATTTTTTAGCACATAAGGATACAAATTTCAGGCAACTAGGTAAAGGATACAATGACGTAGAAGGGATCAAAGTACTGTACAATTTGGTATGGAAATCGGAATTGTCAAGGGAAGCAGTACTGAGGTCATTGTGACTGGTAATGATATCAATGGGTTTTGAAATTGGGTCATATACATCCCAGAAACGGTCAGAAATCAGGTCTTCAAAGGAATCTAAGGTTTTTACAGTGGTAAACATGGTGAAAGCAGGTAATTCAACAGAGGAATACTCAGAAATTGTGTACCTGAGGGTAAGGGCTGATTGTAGTTACTCACAATTGAAATGTTGATAGTGTATCTGGTATCTGTAGCAGCCGAACCAATCGAACCTTGATCTTCGAGCAGAAATGGCAGAAACAGTCTTTCAGCGGTCTTTGACTGTAACATGTACGGTGGAGCCTCCTTAGTTAGTGCCTAGACCTGCGAGTTAGTAGAAATGGCAGAAACAGTCTTTCAGCGGTCTTAAAAAATTAATACCCTAGACCTGCGAGTTATCATGTTAATCTAGACCGCAGCGGAAAATAGGATATCGTACATTTATGTACGGGTATCCATTTTTTGCTTCCACTCAGCGACAGCCACGTAGCACCCATCACATCTCAACAGAAAATGGATATCCGTACATAAATGTACGATATCCTATTTTTCGCTCCGCTATTTTAAAAAAAAAATGTTTACAGCCTGTCGCTTAACCGACACCTAGCATATTGTCGGTTAACCGACACCTAGAACATCTACACCCTGTCGAATAACCGACACCTAGAACATCTACAGACTGTCGGTTAACCGACCCCTAGAACATCTAGTGACTGTCGGTTAACCGACACCTATAACATCCAAAGACTGACGGTTAACCGACACCTACAACATCTACGGACTGTCGGTTAACCGACACCTATAACATCTACATGCCATCGGTTAACCGACGCCGTGGAGCATTTGATCGACAGCAAGAAGCCGTAGGTTTGTTTTTTTAAATTGTTCTATGCGTCGCTTGATTTGCATCGGTTAACCGACACCGCGCCTAGGCGTCGGTTAACCGATGGGATGATTAACCGTCGCTGAAACGATGGCTTGGAGGGCTGTCGGATAACCGACGACAATCCAGCGACGCCTAAAAAAAATCATAGTGTCGTACATGCGACAGGGAAATGTCGAAAATCCGACAATACAGCCGTCGGATTTTGGGTCAAAATGTTGTAGTGTGAGCACTTTGATTGCCTTCTGTGTAAAGGTTATTCCTCCCGTATAGAGGTAATTAATCAAAGTAATGATGTTGTAAAGTCTTGTTGGACAAGGCTCCGGACTTGTGTGTCAAGTCATGATTCTCATGTGAACCTTCCATATAAAGGTATCCATGGGATGGACCTCCCATATAGAGTTGGACCTTCTGCGTAAAGCTCATTCTTTACTTGTTAAAAGCATTTAATGTTGTGTGATTTATTATTAACCATGATCACCAGATTGTTATTAATTCTCCTTTAGAGATTGATCACCTCTAAAGTGAATTACTTTAGCATATGATCATTTGGTCTAGAATAATATACTATGATCACAACATTCGATAATTATCTTAGTATAATGTAATGTGATGCATAATTATAGTTATCACATATTGACCATGCATTAAAAGATAAAGAGATAAACATAAATAGAGAAAAAGAGAATTCAAATTGATCAAGAGATGACTAAGTGAACTCGTATTGTCAAGCTTCAGTTAAAGCCACAACATATGCCTCTATTAACTAAATAACTTGTAGTGGTCACTACAAGTAAATCGATCAGCATGATTTCAGTTAATAATAGTTAACTAAGTGTTAAATAAGAAGGACTAGTTAAATAAAGGGTTTTCACTTTAGTTAAACTAAAATACGACACTTGAGTTACGACACTTGCATGACAAAACTTAAGTTATCCTCCTAAGTTGGCAAGCTTTCATTTAAGAGGTGAGTTCATCCTAAGAGATAGTTCAGTGAGATAAAGCACTACATGAGAAGTGGGGCGCACTTATTCATCCAAGATTGATACATCTAGTCTGAGGGTGATTTTATCCTGAAGTTCAATTAGAGGAAATTTGGATTAAAAATTGGCCTTTCAACCCGAATTCAAATTCCATGTCATCATGTATTAGCCAATCAAAATGCTTTAAAATTGAAAAAGGGAGCACCTCTTAAACATTTTATTATTATATAATTTTGTGATAAGTGAATTTTTTTAATAATATAATTTGTCTACCCACTGCCCAAGCTGCCCAAAATTATCTTGGATATTGATAATGAAATTAATATGCTAACTGATTTTAGGTAATAGGTGATCCATAGATAATATATAATAGTAATAGTAATTAATATTATAACTAATATATAATAATATTATTGGGTCAAATAACTTTTATTATTATCATAACTAATATATAACATATAAAAATAACTAATATACCCACCAATCTTTTAGGTAATATTTGACCAATATATAGCATATAATAGTAATAGTAATAGTAATTAATATTGTAACTAATATATAATAATGTTATATTATAATTAATATTTTATAATAACCGTCAAAAGTTAAGTCCAATAACTTTTAACTAATATCATATCTAATATACCCATCCATCTTTTAGATAATACATGACCAATATATAATAGTAATAGTAATTAATATTATAACTAATATATAATAATATTATATTATAATTACTATTTTATAATAACTGTCAAAAGTTAAGTCCAATAACTTTTAACTAATATCATAACTAATATACCCATCCATCTTTTAGATAATACATGATCAATATATAATAGTAATTAATATTAATATTACAACTAATATATAATAATATTATATTATAATTAATATTTTGTAATAACTCTCAAAATTTAGGTCGAATAACTTCTAACTAATATAAATATATAATTAAATATAATAATAACTAATATCAAAACTAATATATCCATCCATATTTTAGGTAATATATCGATAAACTTATTTGGATGATGTAACTTAAGGAATATTGTAGAAAGGTACGAAATAGGATACTAAGATGGATAGAACATGATTATAACATTTAGGCATTCTAGGCAGAATATTGAGATCCAACAAAAGGATTAATCTGAAATGTTCTTAACTTATTAGAACACATATCATGAGATAAGAGAAGTAAAATTAAAAGAAAATATCAGAATATTTGGTCAAGTCAAGGCTAAGTAGGACATCTATGGCCAGGACCCGCCATTTGCGGAATTGCATAGACTATGAGTCAAGATTTTCCTGCATTATTATGACCATAACTTCGAGACGAAGTTTCCTGAAGGGTGGGTGTATGTAACGCCCCGTATTTTGACTAAGCATATTTACGAGTTAGACACCTTTCACTCTATTTGCTTGTTATCTGTTCGACTCAACTAGATAGAATGAACTATATTTTCGGCATGTTAGACATGATGATATGTTGCTACTATGTTTATGATGTTACTATATTCATGCAGATTATTAAATTATGATTATCATGAGATTCATTGCTTTTATGATGAAAATATATGTTTTAGCATTTTCATTGATGAAATGTGAAATATATGGTGTTGTACGTGGATACCATCTTCTTATATGAATTATTGAAGTATTATATGTCATACGCATCTATGAGGAACTAAAAAGGTTACATGAAGTAAAATGATAACATAGATCAATTGGCGATCAATGGGAAATGCTTCTATAAATTGTATTATGCGAAATACTAACCTACAGAACACAGGGGCTACCGGATAGCCAGTTACTTGATCTGATATATGGGACACAAAGAAAACTTGTTCGTACTGTAAACCTTAGTAGCCAAAATGATGATACGATAACACAAACTGATAATCCTGATAGCAACAAGGTATGAGTTGATAAGGGCGTAGGCCCAGTATGTTGAGAGGGATGGATGTGTTTCCCACCCTATGTTTCCATGATACCCGAGATCGTGGGAGGGCCGTGCTGAGACACGCTCCCCATGTAGTTGTGATGACGATGGTCAGATGCCTGCTAGGGGAGGATAGGTCCGCTGTTCAGCCGACGCTATCACTCTCAAGTTCTATGTGGTCAGACCGATGAGTCCGACATCCACTTTTGTACTAGCAGAGGAAGGATAGGGAGGATGTTGGACGTAGGTTATGATGGGAGGATGAGTTAGTTAGTACTATTGAGGGTTGGGTATTCCTTGATTCTGAGTTAGTGGTAGTAGGTACCCTTCCTTGTACTTGATTGATTAAACTAATGTAAAGATAAAGATAATGATGTGAAATCGTAAAGAATTAACTGTTTGATATCTGAGGTTGTTAAAGTAATTGTACTATATATATATTACGCTTGTTTTCTACATGGGGGTAAATACTACTATTAGTTAGCAGGTATGCATAGGCGGGATGGGGTTTGTCTATAGTACATCTACGAGCTGTGCATACGCTGGCCACGCATGCACACCTTGCACCTGTACATTAGTATCGTTATACAAACACTTAACATATTGAATAAATGTATAAGTTGTCGTAAGTAATTATGTTAATCATGCATTGCTCGAACTCAGATAAAGAATATAAAGTTATTTAAGGTGTGTAAAACAAATCAATTAAGCCATGTATTACTTGTTGGTAAACATCGTGATAAACAATTGAGACATGTGTCGTCAGTTCACATCGTCATCTGAGAATTGTTGTAAATAATGTAATGGTACTGTCTAATTAATTAGTAAGACTGTTTAAGCCCTTAAGGGTGCTTTGTTTAGAAGAACGACGATACTATGTAGATGTTAGAGTACTCATGTGATAAACAAATGATTTAAAAGACATCTTTATTAAATTCACCATTTATTATTACTTTGTGGTGATTTAATTAATAATATTACTTAATTAATGTTATTTTAAATATTACTATTCATGTCATAACAATTGCAAAATAGGTAAAATTTAAATATTGATTAAATAAACGATTAGAGTGTGATTATTCCATTTCTAAGTTAGACATAATAGGACAACAATTTTGGAGTGGATTTGATGAGATGAAAAAGGTTTATTACTATTTAACTATTCAATAGATAAGTTATCTTGACAAATGTGGTAGACCATTAAAACATATCATGTCCATGTGAAAAGAGTCAACTATTTATATAATATTTTACTAATGACATTAATAACATTAAATACAAAAGGAAAGGAGTTAATGTTTGAGGGGCTCGAGTGGGGAGTTTGGGGGCGGTGGAGTGAGAAGGAGTTATGAATTTATGGAGGAAAAGGATTTCTAGAAAAGGGGAGTTTTTACATAGTGGTAGGGGGTTGGTTTTGGAGGAGGGGAACACTTAGTATTTTGTGAAAAAGGAGGAATGCCGAGGAGGGGGTTAACTCGATGCTTTGAGGAGGTGGGAAACTCAAAGAAAGTCTGAGGAGGGGGTTAACTCAGCGAATTATTATTACCATTGAGCTATGGAAAGTTGCTCTCAGGATTATCGGTCTGTGGGCTCGGGGGCTTGGAAATCCTTGAATTTCCAAGGGCCAGCAAAATAATACCTGGTCGGTAGGGTGGATACATCGTTTTGGCTGTCTATGAGAACAAAATCATAACCTGCTACAACCAACGGTCGACTAGCATCAGCATCAGGTAATTTCCTTGTTAATTATTTTATTCGATTATTATGCTGAGATTTACTCTGAAACCTGCAAATGCTTTGCTATTTACTGCATTATTATGGTGAAACATATTCTTATGCTGAAAACAATTGTGGCAAGAAAATATTGATACGACTAGTTTATTTTTAAATACGAATGTATGAATTTTAAGGACAAAACAGTAAACTAAATCTCATTAACAGGATTAAAAATTTGGTTGGAAATTACTCCCTTATACCTTAATAAGTTTGATACATAGAGAAATAACTCTGAAATACTACCCAGTGCTCTGCTTAAAAACTAGGGCACTACAAATGGTATCACATCCTGGTTCGAACTCTCGAACCTAATGGCCTACCGGAAATAGGAACTAAGCATCCCTAAGCAAAATATCTGTAAATTTAGGTAGAACTCCATGCAGAAATTTGAAATCAAAGTTCCAGATTTTCCAAACCGTCTTCCCTAAATTTTTGTAACATTGATTTACCTGCATAATATAAGAAAAGACCAGGTAAGTAGCCTGCAAAACAAAGGATTTTAAAATTTGCAAGGAAACAAAAAAAGAAGAAAAGAAATGCTATTTCAAATAAGATATGGAATATCTCTTTGTGACAATTTTAAGCATCCATGATCCGTGATCATCATCTAGAGCAATTTGTTAGAATAATCAATGAGCC
The DNA here is from genome assembly GCA_027924585.1 of Larix kaempferi. NCBI lineage: Eukaryota > Viridiplantae > Streptophyta > Pinopsida > Pinales > Pinaceae > Larix > Larix kaempferi. The sequence goes on along the minus strand of BSBM01000680.1, from coordinate 4,096,802 downwards.
TTAGCACCAAATAAAAAGTTCCAGAATTACGTGTAAATAAAGGTTGTGCGAGATAAAGCTAGTAGAGTGGACCATTCATCAAGAGATCATTTTAGAAATTGATAGATGATTTACTTAACAATACATGGGCATTGAACCATCGTGAAAACACTTTGCTATTTGAAATAACTTAAGACAAATAATAAATAGAATTTCCAAAATTTTAAAGAAGCATTTGTAACCAATAAATAAATGATTATTACTGTTAAATCTGATTTATTAGTTATCATATGATTTCCAGAAATGTTCCCTTGATGTCCTAGTACCTTATAGCAGAAAAATCAACAAAGTAATTGAAGTTAAAACTCAGATTTAATCCAATAGTTTCTACAGAAATTTGCATTATGAAATTCCAAGCTTTAGGAATGATCGCCATCACAAAATGAATTCCAAATGTATGTGATTGTGTAGAAATAAAATTTCGGAATTAAGTTTTATGAATTACATCACTTAAAACTACTTAGGAATTGAGTTAAATTTCAGATTTCATGCCCAGAAAACTTTATGGCAAATTCCAGCAAGTAGTTGAACACCCGTTAGTGATAAATAATTAAGATTAAGGGTTGTTTTATCATCTATCTAATGCAGAAAATTAAAGAAAAGCTACAGACAAATTAAACCAACCGAAAAAACAACCACACGATATTAAGAGATAAATTGAAAGAAAAAAAACAATCACCCAAACCCTGAAAACCAATGCCCTATTTTGCTTGAAATCTTCATCAAATATTCTATAAATCAATATCATTATTTTGTTTCTGACATTTGCCAAAACCTTGACACAGTTAATTACTAATTATCTTCACATTCAATCTCTGAATTTTGCAAGCGAAAGCCAATCTTTGCCTCTGAACGTTCATCAAAGCCCTAATAAATAAATTTGTAGTTTTCTCTTCTCATCTTAATATGGGTACAGAATCTCCGGACCCATAACATTGCAGAGAAAAATAAACTAAAATGAACCTACAGAAATTCCATACCGGGATCTCAAGCCAATGCCCCTCTTGATTGACTGGCTAATCTGTTTGTAAAAGGGTTAAAAGAAGGGCCTACGTATCCACCCAGCCCTACCGCTCACTTTTTTTTACTTCTGAAAGATGGTTTTGTGCCCTGAGGATCGTCCTATATCCACGTGCCACAACCACCACCGAATTCCTCGCATCAAGCTCATAATAGCCTCCTTTGTTACTTATGAAAAAAAAAATTTGTTTTGGGGCCCCAAAGTATTGACCTCTAGCAATCCACCACAGCTGGCCACGAATGCCATCCAACCTTCAAGCGTCGAGCTCCCATAAGAGCGTTTTTTTTACTTTCTGAAGACTGCAGGGTTGCGCTCCCTCTGGGTTGAGCTGCACCCTCTGGCTGAGCTGGGGATGTCGTTCAAACAAATAAAAACTGTAAATAAAACCCCATCACCAAGCAACAGAACCACATATGATCCGGCCGAGCATAACCTTGAACTACATAAAACTGTAAATAAAACTTCAGCACCGAGCTCACGTAAGAGGGCATCCTTCCTTGTTACGTTGGGCCAAACCAAGCACTCAACACCTAGAGCCAACAAATCGACCGAAGGCCAGGTCCAACGGGGACCACGCATACTACAACAGCTAAGCATCAAGCTCAATCACGGGCCTACCTTCCTTCGTTACGTTGGGCCAAACCCTAGCGCCCGCAAGCTCTTCAGGCGAGAAGCAGCCCAACAATGTCAAATAAACCTCGTTTCCTCCATAAATAGGAGTGGAGTCGGTGCCACGTAAGCGGTTTCTACATGGCCCTTTCAGTGGTTTACTAAACCGCTTTTCTTGATGCGGACGTGTGAGAAATGGACGCGTGTAATGGCGATTTCCTTCCCGCAACCACTAAACCCCCGTATCGTCCGTGCAATTTGCCGGCGCGAAATATAGGGAGCCGTCGATCGTCTTGTACGGCTGTTTATTTTTGGCGTCAATCCCCCATGCGAAAAAGAAAGAAAAAAAGGGTCTTTTGTATTGTTTTAAATTTTTTATTTTTTTTATTTTTTAATTAATTTAATTTAATTCGATTAATTTAATTTAATGTCTTCTAATTAATTAATTTAATATAATTTAATTTAAACTAATTTAATTTAATTAAATTAATTTAATGTCATTTAATTAATTAATTTAATTTAATTAATTCAATTTAATTTAATTTATTTTTATTTATTATTTAATTTAATTTAATTTAGTTGTTGAAAAGAAAAAAAATATAGGTTTCGGCAAATTTTTTTATATAATTATATAATGCTAGTGTTATTTTATTTATATTTAATTAAATTTCGTATATATTTATATTTCATATATAATTATATTTAAATTTCGTGTATGATTATATAGTGCTAGTATTATTTCATTTAAATTTAATTAGATTTCATGTATATTTATATAATGACACAAAAAGGGAGAAGAATATTTAAGAAGAGAAAGAAAGATAAGCTTAAGAATAATAATATTTATAGAAAAGCAAAGAATACGAGGTCAAAAAAGGGGGGAAGAAAGAAATATAAAGTAAAGAATAAGGATGTATATATAAAATATGAAGAAAGAATACAAATATAGTTATAAAATAAGGCGAAAACATATTGGAAAAAAAAAAGAATCAACTAATAACAATATGAATAAAGAAAAAATATATATATATATATAAAAGAACAAATCAACATATATATGTTTTCATGTAACTTCATATTTATATACCCCATGGTAAATATTTTTTTATTATTATTGATTATAGAAATTCTTATGGTTGTCATCTTAATTAAGTATTATGAACTATTCAATGAAATTTCGTCATAACCCGACCTTAATATTTTCAACGTGACACATTCATTGCCATTTTGACTTAATAAAAAATGTTTTTATTACTTTTGTAGTTGCGTGTTGGTACTAAGTCTCATTTTATTTTAATGTTTTAAAGATAATAAATTTGTATGGGGAAAACCACAAAAACATCTTCGAAATAGAAATACGAAATAAATTATTATAAGTAATTGAAACATATATAATCCCAACTTCAATTATCTATGTGAATATTAAGAACCTTATTCTATACTCAAAATTAATATGAGATAATTTTAAATAAACATAACATTGTGTATCTTAAAATTACAAAAACCATTATAAACTCATTTTACATTTAAATGCAAAAAGTTGTACTCGTTATACACATGTTTGTCAAATGGTTAAGTTAAAAGAAAACGTGATACACCACAACACATTTAATATATAAATTACTATGGCCATAATCATAAAATTAGTTTCACATTTAATTTATAAATTCTTATATTAAGGAGGTTATTCATATTATTGAGAACAACTTTGTTACATCGACATCAAATTCAATAATAGTGATGCAATGCTTAAGCATCAATATTGGTCACAATTGATTTAACAAATACATCTAACAATAAGATTAAATGTCTCACAACTTATCGTCCTAATTAGTCACAACAAAAGTAGAGACCACAATCACATTTATGTTAAATGTCCATCTTATGACTCAATCGTGTTGTTTCATATTAAAAGATTGATCACAAATTGGTCATTTTAACTTCCAAATTATGTGAAAATAGAGACTAGGGTGTTTGGATAGATTTCATGGTCCAAAATGTGGTAAATGGGAATTGGAGAATGCACTCAAGTATATATACAGATAGACTGGGGAAAGCTAATGCTCGTCTCTCATGACATGTTAGTGGTAATGCGAACCTAGAAAAACAACAATAGGTGAACTCGGAGGGATTATTCGAGATACTTACATGATGAATTCGATTATGAGGATAAAGGATGAAATGTAGGAAAATGAATTATCTTTCTAAATATATAAAATTTTATTTGTAGAAATTGTTTATAACTAGGTAAATTGATCGAATGTCACTACAAAATATTGTAGAGATGTAGAGAACACATTTAACATGACAACGCCTTTTGTTATTATGAAATTTGCTATATCATTGAAATGACAACGTCTTATGTTAGTTCAAAGTAGATGCGTTTTCACATGATCAAACAATTATATTTTTTTTTCTTTTCTTATCCTAACTCTTAGTGTGTTTTACTACACCATATAATTTTGCAAAAAAAAAAAAAAAAAGGATATGGTAAAACAAACATGGAGTGGTGTTTGAGTTTTGAGTTCCTAGGTCTCCACACCAAATTACGCAAACCTCGATGTGCGTATATAGATAACTTGGTACAAAACACATTATATATTATTTAGATAAGGTAAAGGATGGAAATAAACTTGCTCGATACAAGGACTAGGTACCCTTTTGAATCACCTTAGGGGAAAACACCCTGCACTTAAACAAGGAGCGTGCATATAAAGCTTATTAAAAGAATATTCTCTTAAGGGGGTACATAACTTTAGAATAAATAAGTTAAATATTGGGGTAATGGTGCAATAAGGTTTTTGAGAAAATTTTGGATTAATCATACCTAATATAGTGATGATCTTGGGTAGTAATAAGAGATTCATAAGAATCTCCACCTAATCCTCAACTTAACTCAATTAAAGCGGTTGTTATGACGTTCTAATATGATTAAACCCATTAAGTAATGATGTTTCGTTCAACCTGTAGGATTCGATTTAGGCCTTTACGAAGTCAATAAAAGTTGCTTGTGTGGGTAGGAAGAGTGGTGCTGTACAAATACAATGGCATACTAGGATGAATGCTAGTAATTACCTTTGTGATGGTAAGGATGGGAACAAAACTAGCTATGAAATTCTTAAGGAATTGAAGAAGTAATGGTTTCCCAACAAATTATATTAGTTTGAAAATAAGAATAATAAATAAACATAATAACAATTGTATTTTGATAAGAAATAGCCATGAAAACCTTGTAAACGATGATAGTTCCCCTAGTTCAACGATGTTACGATACTTTCGTTATTGTTTATTATCGATACGGAATTAATAATATATGAACTTAGGATTTTGAGGACATGAATCTTCTTCCCTAAAAGAGGTATGCAACCCTTAAGAGTCCTTGGTAGTTGCACGATTGAGTGAATACGAATTATGAGTTCTAATGACCCCAATTTAAATTGTTGAGTATTCCCTGCCAAGTTGGATCAATAAAAGCTTCGATAAACTCTGTTGTGTGATCGATAAACTTATTTGGATGATGTAACTTAAGGAATATTGTAGAAAGGTACGAAATAGGATACTAAGATGGATAGAACATGATTATAACATTTAGGCATTCTAGGCCGAATATTGAGATCCAACAAAAGGATTAATCTGAAATGTTCTTAAATTATTAGAACACATATCATGAGATAAGAGAAGTAAAATTAAAAGATAATATCAGAATATTTGGTCAAGTCAAGTCTAAGTAGGACATGTATGGCTAGGACCCGCCATTTGCGGAATTGCATAGACTATGAGTCAAGATTTTCCTGCATTATTATGACCATAACTTCGAGACGAAGTTTCCTGAAGGGTGGGTGTATGTAACGCCCCGTATTTTGACTAAGCATATTTACGAGTTAGACACCTTTCACTCTATTTGCTTGTTATCTGTTCGACTCAACTAGACAGAATGAACTATATTTTCGGCATGTTAGACATGATGATATGTTGCTACTATGTTTATGATGTTACTATATTCATGCAGATTATTAAATTATGATTATCATGAGATTCATTGCTTTTATGATGAAAATATATGTTTTAGCGTTTTCATTGATGAAATGTGAAATATATGGTGTTGTACGTGGATACCATCTTCCTATATGAATTATTGAAGTATTATATGTCATACGCATCTATGAGGAACTAAAAAGGTTACATGAAGTAAAATGATAACATGGATCAATTGGCGATCGATGGGAAATGCTTCTATAAATTGTACTATGCGAAATACTAACCTACAGGACACAGGGGCTACCGGATAGCCAGTTACTTGATCTGATATATGGGACACAAAGAAAACTTGTTCGTACTGTAAACCTTAGCAGCCAAAATGATGATACGATAACACAAACTGATAATCCTGATAGCAGCAAGGTATGAGTTGATAAGGGCGTAGGCCCAGTATGTTGAGAGGGATGGATGTGTTTCCCACCCTATGTTTCCATGATACCCAAGATCGTGGGAGGGCCGTGCTGAGACATGCTCCCCATGTAGTTGTGATGACGATGGTTGGATGCCTGCTAGGGGAGGATAGGTCCGCTATTCAGCCGGCGCTATCGCTCTCAAGTTCTATGTGGTCAGATCGGTGAGTCCGACATCCACTTTTGTACTAGCAGAGGAAGGATAGGGAGGATGCTGGACGTAGGTTATGATGGGAGGATGAGTTAGTTAGTACTGTTGAGGGTTGGGTATTCCTTGATTCTGAGTTAGTGGTAGTAGGTACCCTTCCTTGTACCTGATTGATTAAACTAATGTAAAGATAAAGATAATGATGTGAAATCGTAAAGAATTAACTATTTGATATCTGAGGTTGTTAAAGTAATTGTACTATATATATATTACGCTTGTTTTCTACATGGGGGTAAATACTACTATTAGTTAGCAGGTATGCATAGGCGGGATGGGGTTTGTCTATAGTACATCTACGAGCTGTGCATACGCTGGCCACGCATGCACACCTTGCACCTGTACATTAGTATCGTTATACAAACACTTAACATATTGAATAAATGTATAAGTTGTCGTAAGTAATTATGTTAATCATGCATTGCTCGAACTCAGATAAAGAATATAAAGTTATTTAAGGTGTGTAAAACAAATCAATTAAGCCATGTATTACTTGTTGGTAAACATCGTGATAAACAATTGAGACATGTGTCATCAATTCACATCGTCATCTGAGAATTGTTGTAAATAAGGTAATGGTACTGTCTAATTAATTAGTAAGACTGTTTAAGCCCTTAAGGGTGCTTTGTTTAGAAGAACGACGATACTATGTAGATGTTAGAGTACTCATGTGATAAACAAATGATTTAAAAGACATCTTTATTAAATTCACCATTTATTATTACTTTGTGGTGATTTAATTAATAATATTACTTAATTAATGTTATTTTAAATATTACTATTCATGTCATAACAATTGCAAAATAGGTAAAATTTAAATATTGATTAAATAAACGATTAGAGTGTGATTATTCCATTTCTAAGTTAGACATAATAGGACAACAATTTTGGAGTGGATGTGATGAGATGAAAAAGGCTTATTACTATTTAACTATTCAATAGATAAGTTATCTTGAAAAATGTGGTAGACCATTAAAACATATCATGTCCAAGTGAAAAGAGTCAACTATTTATATAATATTTTACTAATGACATTAATAAAATTAAATACAAAAGGAAAGGAGTTAATGTTTGAGGGGCTCGAGTGGGGAGTTTGGGGGCGGTGGAGTGAGAAGGAGTTATGAATTTATGGAGGAAAAGGATTTCTAGAAAAGGGGAGTTTTTACATAGTGGTAGGGGGTTGGTTTTGGAGGAGGGGAACACTTAGTATTTTGTGAAAAAGGAGGAATGCCGAGGAGGGGGTTAACTCGAAGCTTTGAGGAGGTGGTAAACTCAAAGAAAGTCTGAGGAGGGGGTTAACTCAGCGAATTATTATTACCATTGAGCTATGGAAAGTTGCTCTCAGGATTATCGGTCTGTGGGCTCGGGGGCTTGGAAATCCTTGAATTTCCAAGGGCCAGCAAGATAATAGTTGGTCGGTAGGGTGGACACATCGTTTTGGCTGTCTATGAGAACAAAATCATAACCTGCTACAACCAACGGTCGACTAGCATCAGCATCAGGTAATTTCCTTGTTAATTATTTTATTCGATTATTATGCTGAGATTTACTTTGAAACCTGCAAATGCTTTGCTATTTACTGCATTATTATGGTGAAACATATTCTTATGCTGAAAACAATTGTGGCAAGAAAATATTGATACGACTAGTTTATTTTTAAATACGAATGTATGAATTTTAAGGACAAAACAGTAAACTAAATCTCATTAACAGGATTAAAAATTTGGTTGGAAATTACTCCCTTATACCTGAATAAGTTTGATACATAGAGAAATAACTCTGAAATACTACCCAGTGCTCTGCTTAAAAACTAGGGCACTACACTTTTGTTATGGTTGTATGAATTTCATGTGATTGAATTGTCTCATTGTTTCAAGTTTCGACATCTAAAAGAATTAAATATCAAAATCTCATCCAAATATTAACATGGTATCATAGCTTAGGGCATGAAGGAGCTCAATTTTGCATGCCATCTAGAGCCAATGTAGATCCTGATAAGTTGAGCACAATATTGGAAGACTATAGCATCAATATATGTACGACCAGAAGACTGTCTCGAGGGAACCTCAAACTTCAACACTTGGAAGGATAGGATTCTCAACATCCTAGAGGAACATGACTTGGATAGCTACGTATCCACTATGGTATAAGAGCTTACATCAACTTCAAGAAGAATGAAGATAAGGCCAAACAAATCATCTATGATTCAGTAAAAGATAGCTTGATTCCCGTGATCACACTGTTGAAGACCACAAAAGGATGTTATGATACATTGACTAATCTATATGAGAAGAAGGCCCCAAATAAAAATAGGGCATTGAAGAAAAAGTTATGAAACCTCAATATGGAGAAGGACGAGACAGTGGCCTCCTTCTTCACTAATATCTCTCATGTAAGAGATCAACTTGTTAACATTGGAGTTGTAGTGGATGAAGATGATCTCATCCAAACCGTCATTGATGGTCTCCCATCTTCATGGGAGACATTCTTCGCTGCTACCAATGGTCGAGAAGTGCAACCTAGGTTTGAAATATTGTGGCATGACTATATCCAAGAGGAAGGGTGAATCCAAAGAAAATATATGTGCGCTAAAGAAGAAAATATTGCCCTCACGACAAGAATGAAGAAAGGAAAGAAACCCTTATTCCAAAAGAATTTATCTCATCTAAAGAAGAACGAGTCCAACAAATCCTTTAACAAGTCAAAAGCTAGATGCTACAATTGAAACAAGAAAGGCCATTTCTCAAGAGAGTGCAAAGCAAAGTGGAAAGGAAATTTTCATGCTTCTACTTCCATAGAAGATGAAACCACTCACAAGAATGCATCCAAAGAAAAAGAGACACGAATGGAGTATTACCTTGTCTCATCCATTTTGGGATCCGCCATCAGAAGTGCAGACACATGGTTGATTGACAGTGGCACATACAAACATGTGAATGGTTATGAGAGTGCCATCATTGACCTAAAAGAGAAAAAGTTCACATGCATGGTATAGTTGGGGGACAACTCAACATATTCGATCCAAGGAGTTGGATCCAACTCATTCCAGCTAAGCACCAGTGATATTTTACATGTGGAATAAACTCTATATGTTTTAGGCTTGAAGAAGAACCTCCTTTCAGTTTTGGTTCTTGAAGACAAAGGATTCTGAGTTATATTCATGGATAACAAAGCACTTTTATGGATGAAGAACAAAAGCCTATAATATGATACTGTGATTGGAGTTTGAGAGGAAGGACTCTACAAGGTACATCAGAAGTACATTCAAGCTATGGTTCACTACATTGTCAGTACATGCAAGCTATGGCACTAAAGGCTTGGTCACCTACACTACAAATCGCTACTAGGACTTCAAAAGGTGGTAAAAGATATGCTTGTATTTGAGTTTGAGCATGATAGTATATATTGGGGTTGTGCACTTGGGAAGAATGCTAAGAAATGTTTTTCGATCAGTTCTACTAGATCTAAAGAGATTTTAGATTTAATACATTCTAATGTTTGTGGTCCCATGTCATCCCCCTCCTTGTGTGGATTCTTATATTATGTATTGTTCATAGATGATTTTTCTAGGAAGTCATGGATTTATTTCATGAAGGCTAAAAGTGAAACTCTTAGAAAATTTAAAGAGTTTAAATCCCTAGTTGAAAATCAGAAAGAAAAGAAATCCCATGCATTAAGGTATGATAATGGAGGTGAATTTGATTCAAATGCATTTAATGAGCTATGTAGTGATGCAGGCATATGTAGACAGTTAACAATACCATACAACCCTCAACAAAATGGGGTTTTCGAAAGGAAGAATAGAACCATATGTGAGAATGCAAAATACATGACGCATGATCAAGATATGTCTACGTCATTATGGGAGGAAACCACTAGTACAACTATGTATATCGTGAATAGAATCTCACATGCCATTCTAGATGAAAAAACACACAAAGAAGTGTTTACCAGTGAGAAGCTAGACATATCACACTTGAGGATATTCGAGATCCTAGTATACATTCATTTACTAAAAGAAAAGAGAACAAAGATGGAGCCTTATGTAAAGAAAGAACCTTTGTGGGTTATAGCGAGTCATCCAAAGCATATTGAATATATGTACCTGGTGTGAAACACATTTAAGTCAGCTGAGATGTTACCTTCCATGAAGAAGATTCTTTCAAAATATTGAAAGAGATTAAATGTGATTCAGATATGGAGGATCCCGAGACTAATTCGCCCCTTTTAGAGTTTGAGAGGGAGAAAGCAGAAGATGCCTCAGATTCGCTAGCTCCTGAAGAAATAGTAGAACCGATTGAGAGATCACCTAATGAACCTCCCACTAAAATAAGATATGATTGGTTCCAAGATATATTACAAGATGCAGAGAAACATGAAGCACTAGCAAGCTCATCTAGAGAGCACAAGTAATTTGACAGATATTTAGGGTATGTTGCATTGATGAGTCACATCAGTGATTTAGAACCATCCTCATATGAAGAAGCTACAAAGTAGTAGGTTTGGAAAGATGCAATGACAGAAGAGTACAAATCTATAATAAAGAATGATGTTTGGGAGGTTATTCCCAAACCTCAAGGGAAGTCCATTGTGACTTCCAGATGGATTTACAAGATAAAGCATGTTGCGGATGGTATCATTGAGAAGTATAAAGCCTGATTCGTTTCCATAGGTTTCTCTCAGAAAGAAGGCATCGATTATGATGAGACCTTTTCCCCTATGGAAAGGTACACCAAAATCTGAGCAATGATTGCACTTGCATATTTTCTAGTATGGAAACTTCACCAGATGGATGTGAAGACAACCCTCCAAAATGGTGAGCTTGATGAAGAGCCTTATTTTCTATCTCAAGGGAAGTACACTTTGGATATATTGCACAAGTTTGGCATGATAGATTGCAAATCTATGACTACACCGATGGTTTCTAATTTGAGGAAAATTCATGAGTCGAGATCTGGATCAGATCCAATATATCCCACTTTGTATACATAGCTTATAGGCTCACTAATGTCCTTGATACATTCAAGGCCCTATGTATGTTATTCTATGAACATTTTGAATCAATTTCTGTCTGATCCGAGACACATACACTGGATAGATGCTAAGTATGTGCTTAGCTATCTTTGAGGTACAATTTCATATGGAATGAGATATGCTTCCAAAGGAGGAGTCATGTTACTTAGTTATACAGACTTAGATTTGGGAGGAAGCAGTGTGGATCATAAGAGTACATTTGGCTACTATTATAGCCTAGGATCAGCTGTGATATCTTTGTCTAGTAGGTAGCCAAGAGCATTATAGAAGAAGAATACATAGTTGCGAGTGTTACCTGCCGAGAAGCAACATGGCTCAGAAATCTACATGCAGGGTTGTTCGGTGAAAATCTTGAACCTACAGTTATTAAGTGTGAAAATTAGAGTTGCATCCAGATTTCCAAAAACCTAGTCTTTCATAACAAGTCGAAGCACATTGAAATGAAGTATCACTTCATTCAAGACATGGTCTAGAAAGGTATAGTGAAACTTCTATACATTGCTACTAATGAGCAGATTGTATATGTATTAACAAAGCCTCTATCGGTGATGAAGTTTAGGTACTTCCGAGACAAGATTGGTATGGAAGAGAATGCCTCCCTCACCGAGAGGGAGTGTTAAATGTATAGCATTAGGAGACATTCTCCAAACCAATCTTGTGTAGCCAAGATTGATCCTCCCGTATAGAGGTGAGCACTTTGATTGCCTTCAATGTAAAGGTTACTCCCCCAGTATAGAGGTAATTGATCAAAGAAATGATGTAAATTCTTGTTGGACAAGGCTCTGGACTTGTGTGTCAAGCCATGATTCTCATGTGAACCTTTTGTATAAAAGTGTCCATCGGATGGGCCTCCCATATAGAGCTGAAAATTCTGTATAAAGGTCATGCTTTACTTGTTAAAAGCATTTAATGTTGTGTGATGTATTATTAACCATGATCACCAGACTGCTATTAAGTCTCATTTAGATATTGATCACCTCTAAAGTGAATTACTTTAGCATATGATCATTTGGTCCGAAATAATATACTATGATCACAACATCCAATAATTCTTCTTAGTAGAATGTAATGTAATGGATAATTAAAGTTAGCACATATTGACCATGTAGTAAAATATAAAGAGATAATGAGAAATGCATAAAGAAAAAGAGAATTCAAATTGATCAGGAGATGACTAAGTGAACTCGAATTGTCAAGATTCAATTAAAGCCACAATGTATGCCTCAGTTAACTAAAGAACTCACAGTGGTCACTACAAGTAAATCAATCAGATTGATTCAGTTAATGATAGTTAACTAAGTGTTAAATAAGAATGAGTAGTTAACTATAATGTTTTCACTTTAGTTAAACTAAAAGACAACACTTCATTAAATCAAGGAGAACTTAAATTGATCACTATAGTGATTTTATCAAGAAAGAATCAGTTAAAGAGAGTTAACTAAGTGACAACAAAGAAGATCTAGGTAACTAATTGTTATTGCATGACGACACTTATGTTAAACTAAAAGACGAAACTTGAGTTGCGACACTTGCATGAAAACACTTAAGTTAGACACCTAACTAAGTACGAAAGCTTTCAGTTAAGAGGAAAGTTCATCCTAAGAGATAGTTCAGTGAGATAAAGCACTACATGATAAGTGGGGCATACTTCTTCATGCAAGTTGATAGATCCAATTTGAGGACGAGTTCATCCTGAAGTTAGAAGAATCCGATGCATGAGAAGAATGTATAAATATGTTATATGGGATTGATGAATTCCTGACATCAAATCTTGTGGCCATGATAGGAATACTCATGATTCCATAGAATGGAAATAAGAATGGGATTTGTTGAATAGGCATGGCTCCCCATTGGTTCCTAGGAAGCTAATTGGGAGAGGGGGAAGTTCGAGGTTGATATTGGTCTAGGTATTTACCAGAGGATGCAATGCACAACTATGATATTTCATCCTTTTGGGGGTGGAGAAGGTAGAGCCTGAAAAGTTCCAATCATGGGGGCATCGTGAAATATGTTGTGCCCAACACTCATAAAATTCAAGATGGATGCATTGTTGATATTTTTGTCAACGTGGGTAGGAAATTTTATGGACAAGTCATCTCCTTGGGGTTGTAATAGGTCAATTAATCTAGTTTTATGATATTCCCTTCATGAGGGAACATCATAATGCTAAATATAGACGAGACCCCAAAGAGGAGGTTGTAATCAATTTTGGCATTGATAACCTCAATATCGATTATAAATGTTTTCTATCTAACTCTATATGGACATTCTGAACGACCTGAGGTTGAGCGGCATGGCCATTGTAGGTACCCAATGTTGTGAGGGATAGAGCAATTTGGGGGGATCTGAGATTCTGTCAAATATGAGTTGACACAATGCAAGTGGAGGTGCCTTCATCAATAATGCACTAATGAATCGCCAAGTTTCGAATAGTCACCAGCATTTAAAAGGATACCGAAGAGGGAATTTGTGACTCCGCTTGATTCAAATCAAATGTCATCAAACATGAGACGAAAGGGTTAATCACTCTTAGAGATGGAAATAAGGATTTGCACTATGCAGGACAATTCCTAAGAACTTCCAAGGTATCCATGGTAGTGGGATAATGTTGGCACACCTTAGCCAATTGAGGGAAATGATGGGTATAGTGATCGTATACACCACAAAAAGAACACAAATGATTTGTACATAATTGAGCATTTTTATTCTAATGAGGCAGTTTGTTATGGTCATGATTTGTGGGTTTCTTCTTTAGTGTTATCAGGTTGGTTGGCGGGTTGAGCCCCACCTCCCTACCGTTGGTTGTTCGCTCTGTTCTTTCCCTTATTATTTTGCTTGGGTTTCGCTTGTGGTTTATTGGGCACATGATGGGAAATAATATTTTTTTGGGTGTATACTTTCTCATAAGGGAAATGAGGAGAAATGAGGTGTGTCTAAACTAGAGCAACTAGCGGAGGGCCAAGAAAATGATAGTACAATTAATGGACGGAGGGGCCATAGATCTTGTAGAAGCATCCCCACATATGGCGACACTAAACAAGGGCCCATGAATGTGGGTGGTTGAGACAAGAGACAAATAATATGCACTCCTTCTTATATGCGATGAAGTGCGTGATAAATCGGGTCCATAACTAGGTGTGGTGATAGGGCCTTTGTGAGGATGTACAACATTGGGAACATTGTCATATGTCTAACCACTCATCATGGGAGGGTAAGGTGCATAGGGGTTGGTGAGGATGCAAAAATTCCAATGACACCATTGACAACATAGTGGGATTCCCCAAGTGGTTATTTACAAATGGAACGACCTCGAGGGGAATTGGGGATGATTGTGTACAAATAGCCTGACTGTGCATAAATCAGGTCATACTATTGAGCTTTGAGAATAGTCTCTTCCTCGGTTTATGGTCATTCAAAGGCCACATCCTTAGCAATGGATGGGAGTAGGAATTTCATAAACCAATCTAAAAATATCTTGTCATCAAGTTTTATCTTTCACAAAATCAAATGCCTATTCTTGTTGTCACATGCAAATTTTTTATAAATTTTGGAAAAAAATTATAATTGTGGGCAAATAAAAAATTGGGGTTTTGACTAGGCCATTTTTGTTCTCGGGATTATAACATGGTGTAAAATTATTTTGGAAACAAATATTGGGCCTAAGACCCAATATCTAACTATTGAATTAAATTCCATGAGCCAAGACCTAACTACAAGTCACCATACAAGTGTCAATGCTTAATGCATAAGCCCTGGTGGATGATAGATTGAACAAAAATAACAATATGCAGTAGTAATGTCTTCGAAACATTTGGGATGCATCATGAAGCTCTTCTGGGAGCACAATGATATCAATTCATCTTGGAATCTTGGGACAATTGGTAATCATTTCATAGTTTTACATAGTTCATGAAACTTTTACAACATCCACAATGTTGAAACAGAGAAAAGCGTTATGTAACTTCTGTAGCTGACTGTTTTTGTAGTAAACTTGAAATATATATTACGAGTAGATGGAAATATATTTTTGAAAACCGAAAGAGGATTTTTTCAAGAATAGGTCAAATCACAAATACCTCCCTCAGTTTTGCATAGGTGTCATAATTTGAGAGATTCAGAATTATCTTTGAAGCCATTTTTTCCAGAATTTCAGCATTAAATAATTTCCTGTTTTAGTCATCAACTTGCGACTTAGATTCCAAGCATATGGTGATTGATCTAAACAAAATGAAATAGTTTTTTTCTCAATAACGGGTTAATACATAAAAAACTTTCTCAGTTTTTGCACAGGTATTATATTTTTGCGGATTAGAATGGATATTTGAGCCATATGTTTCCATATTTTCGCCATATGTAATTAATAAATAAACCATGATTTCAATGTAATTACTTCTTTCCTAAACAGTTGTAACTTATTTCTAAAAAAGGATTTCAATCTCCTTAGGGGAGAGGAGATGAGAGGCTATATATTGAATGAAAAGGAAGGCCTAAAGGGGATGAAAAATACCTACCTATTTTGTAATATTTGCTTGTGCTTTATTGCTGGTGATCAATATAGAAGTACAAGCTTTTATCTCCGAAGATTCATGTGTTAATTATGTCCAGTGATGTGTTTCTTTATTAGTTGATGTGTTTCCTATCTATAGTTTTCATTTATCTGTGTGATCTTCAAGTGTCTGATTGAAAATATAAAATTCAGAATTCATGTTTTATGCTTTGAGTTTTAGTAGTTAGGAACTCCACTTTATTCATCTAAAGTTAAGCATAAAATTCATCCTTGATATATGCTTTATGTTTGATGAGCTGTTACTCCTAATTTTTTCCACCATGAGACAACAAATTTGATAGCTAGAAGCACTGGCTACCTTGCCCTTGTTAGTGAATTTCTTCCACCATGAGACAACAAATTTGATAGCTAGAAGCGCTGGCTACAAAAATTCTATGAAGATGAAGTTATCAGTCTGTCAAAAGTGCCCTCTGGCTTGTTTTGCTCCAGTCCAGTAAAATGCTCGCTCAGGTCAAAAGAAGATGAGTCTGAAGGTGAAAACAGTGATGGAATATTGTTACCATCATCATTTGTATTTGCATGCATTACATGCATTCTGCATGCATCTAATCATCAGTATGGTAGTCTCCCTAGCACCTAGAGCCTATTTTCATCCCCATGGAGCCTGTTTTTAGCCATCAGCAACCCTCCAACAACAGGATGTAGCTTAAAATGGGATGGGTTATTGGTAAAAGTGGTGGCCAGACCTTCAAATAATGAATTAAAGGGGGTTTTTGGTTGGTTGGAGTTAAGAACAGGAGGAAAGTTGGGCATGGAGTCAACTTTAGCAGGTTACTGTCATTAATGGAATATTTGGACCATGATTGCAGGTGCAGGAGGCAAGGAAGATATGGTTCTTTCATGTCAAAGTAATCAGCAGGTGAAGGTAGAGGAAGGAGACAAGTTCGGCCACAAGGCTAGAGAATTTAAGAATGAATTCTAACCTGCAACTTGAAGAGGAAAAGGGTGGAATACCTATTCATATGCATCTAGAGCATGTGCGTATGAATTCCAAATCATGTAATCTTGATCTTTAGGTACTGCAGAAGTAAACAATTAATAGAAATACAAAGGAGAAACACATACATAGGAAACAACAGACATCAGAACACACATCACAGGAATCTCAAGCTCCAAAATCAGGTATGCTCATTGAATTAAGAGGATGAATTCAAATGCAAACGCATAGCAGTTATCTCTCTGGAACAAAAATGTCCAACCTTTTGGTCTACTTCGGACCTTGCCTTTATAGGCTTACAAAACATCAAAATATCTTAATTGATTCAAAACAAACCAGGACTGGTAATGACGAGCTCGCTCGAGCTGGGCCTCCCGAATCAATAGCCACTGATTCTCCCATGCACGGAGGAAGGAATCGCTTCTGCTAGCAGTGTGCCATTGGGCCATGGAGACCACCTGTTCATCCTGCGGATCAGGCCGTTTTAGATTGATTAGGACAAGTAACTGAAAAAATCCCCCTTCGCCATTCTCAAATGTGCCATTTCTCTATGAAAATATCCATTCCCCGTGACTGTCATTTTCTCTCCAAAGCTTCCTTGATCTGAAATTTTATTCCCACAATTTCCTTTCCGTAATTTGCAATGCGGGATGCGGAATTCGAAAACTCAACTTTATGCATGCTGGAAAATTACCTTTCCGCAATCCACAATGCAGAATGCAGGATGAAAAAGCTTACTTTCTTGTGCTCCTAGAAATGATCTTTACACAATCCGCATTGCGGAATGCGGAGACTATATTTTCCACCCCTTGGAAGATTTCTTTTCTGCAATCCACAATGCGTATTGCAGGAACAAGAAAACGGATTTGCGGAATGCCATTTTAACCATTGATCTAATCCGCTCCTCGATCTTAGTCGTCCAATCTTCTTTGGTTGCAGAAGAAGCTCCTATTGCTAGTTTTTCCGGTGGAAGAGCCCTATTGCCTTGTATTTTCTCATTTTCTCACTGTGGCTCGATCATTTGGCTTGGATTTGCTTGACACTTAGCCATTTTTGGGTTTCCTGATTCTTTGCTTGATATACCCAGTCGATGGATGACCTTGGGGCTTTCGGTGGGAGATTTCCTTCACCTTCCATGGTGGAAACCATAATAAGTGTTAACAGTGGCTCCAACAGGGGATGCTATCCTCCCTGTGAGGTAGCAAGAACATGTAGACTAGTGTAATAATCTCTTTGATCATTCCATAACCTCCATCAATAACTTGTCCCTCACTTTGAAAACTTTGCTGCCATAAAGGAACCCAAACTACAAACCGAAACTGAAGCCATCATACGCTACTGAAAACTGAACTGATCTCAAAACCTTCCCGACAACTGAAATTCAAAAGCTGAAAACATCTACTGCCGAAAAAGATGCGCAGACTGCTAAGATTATTCTTCATATATACCTACCCTAACTTGGTGTAAGACATCCAAAATCAAGTGATTCTAAAGTGCCAATGTAACCAACCCAACAACTGGACACTTGAATGAAGCATGCATTTAAGGCCCCCGATTGGAAAAAGAGATCTAAACTGTGACAATTCAAATGAAGAGAAACAAAAGGGTAAAGTGTCTCCTTCAACAATAAAGGTAAATTGTAAATGCAACAATTCAAACCACCATCCAATACTGATTCATGTGTCTATGAATTTTATAAAATCCTCTTTCCCTGATGACTGCAATATACATGCGAAGGGCTCCTCAAGACACCGAGCTATTACCTCTAGTTGATGATCAGGAAAAGGAATTGGGAAATTGAGATCATATTCCAAAGAAATAGAATCTATCAGCTCATCCTCTTAAATATTTGCAGCAAGTAAAAACTCTGTAAATATTTGAAACATCTCAACTGGAACACCCATCTTTTGAACATGAGGGATCTCCCTTTCGCTAGTTTCCTGCAACTCCAGATTATCATTTTGTTGAACTCGTGAACTATCATATCTATTAATTAAAAGAATTATGAGCAGTTCCTCATGCATCTTAGCAGGAATATCAAAAAGTGACCCTTCATGTGATTCAACAAGGATATCACTTCGATTCTCAAAAGGATCAGAGAGAACAATTCCTTCATTATCAGGGAGATCATACATAATCTACTTCTCTGGATTAGATCCTTGTAATTCTGAATAATTATGAATACCTGTTTATTATCCAAGGCTTCCACATATGCAGTTTCATCAATCCTATTTTGGCCTACGTTTTTAGGATACATACACTCACGAAAATACTGACCTGAAGGAATATCATCATTGGACACCAGAGAACTGACTTGCTCCTCTTCAATGGTTGATTTAGGAAGCAGAATGACGGGAGGAAATGTTGGTTAACCATCCATATTCTTCTCTTGAATACTTAAAGTCTGAGAATCTTCAATAAACTTAAGGAAAGGAACATGAGTTTCAACATTAAACCCTTGATTTGAATCATTAAACTTTTCACATGGATGACCCTTAATAATGTCTAAACTTTGAATGAATTCTCCTGCATCCTCTGAAACTTCTAAAGGTTGTTGAAATCTCTCATTATTCTCAGGACAAGGAGTCTGAATACTAAGGTCCCGATCTTCTTTGTTTACCACCAAAGGAGAAAGCATTGTCTGCTGAAGATTTTGTTGAGTATCAAGGAAACTATCCACTAGTATCTCTTCCTGATGTTGAAAGTAATCTTCAGAAAATTCTTTGATCTTTTCATCCATTAATTCTTCATCACCATAAGTGTTTCTTAAGTGTTGTATAAAATTTTCAAAATCTACTTTACAACAGCTATCAAACAGTGATAAAGATGAGTAACTTTCGGTATAATTTTCATAGAAGGTTGAATGAAAGTCTTCCAAGGAATACAAACAAGCAGCTGGTAACCCCTCATACGAGGTTATTTCTCTTCCTTCCAAAGTAGCCATGAACATTTTCATAAGGGAATCTTCATGAAATTTCACCGTCAGCTTATATATATGCATATGGAACTTAATTAAATGCAGAGAGGGATCATGTCCTTCCTCATCTTTAAATTTGAGAAAATATGTTTCCCAATATATACGAGGTATACGGTTTGAAAAACCTGGAATATGTGAAAGATTAATAGGAGCATACCTTCTATATTTGTAAGCTTCCCTTGAATTCATCTTCAAACGGTGTGGTATCCCATGATGCTTTGAATTCTGGATTCTACCGATAGTAGAGCCGCTAAGGGAATAATATACAACTTTCTTTGCGTCTGACTACTGTTCACCATCAGTAATCAACTCTGATCTGATACAAATTTTTTGAAGTAAGCTCAATCTTCAGTGGAATCGCCAGAATGTAAGTTGGAGTCGCCAGGGAAAATGATACAACCTTAGAACTTCAGATTCTCTGTTCGCCCTTAGAGGCCTAGCTTTATACCGTGAAAACCATAGATTCTCCCCAACAAAGTCACCATAATGTTATCACCCAAGATTTTGCTGGGTTGTGGCAGGAAATACCTTCGGGTAATTGTTGCAAACAAATCTTTAGTGGATGGAAACTTTCCTTTCCAACCACAGGGAGGGATCTCCCTTTGGGGCTTCCAACAATAGGATGCAGCTTAAAATGGGTTGGGTTATTGGTAAAAGTGGTGGCTAGACCTTCAAACAATGAATTAAAGGGTGTTTTTAGTTGGTTGGAGTTAAGAACAGGATGACAGTTGGGCATGGAGTCAACTTCGATGGGTTATTGTCATCAATGGCAGATTTGGACAACAATTGCAGAGGTAGGAGGCAAGGTAGATATGGTTCTTTCGCGTCAAAGTAATCAACAGGTGAAGGTAGAGGAAGGAGACAAGTTTAGGCACAAGGCTAGAGCATTTAAGAATGAATTCTAACCTACAAATTCAAGAGGAAAAGGGTGGAATACCTAGTCATATGCATCTGGAGGATGTGTGCATGAATTCCATACCATGTAATCTTGATATTTAGGTATTGCAAAAGTAAACAATTAAGAGAAATACAAAGCAAAAACACATACACAGGAAACAACAGACATCAGAACACACATCACAGGAATCTCAAGCTCCAAAATCGGGTCTGCTCATTGAATTAAGAGGTCGAATTCAAATGCAGGTGCAGAGTAGTAATCTCTCTGGAACAAAAACGTCCAACCTTTTGGTCTACTTTGGACCTTTCCTTTATAGGCTTACAAAACATCAAAATGTCTTAATTGATTCAAAACAAACACGAACTGGTAATGATGACGTCGCTCGAACTGGGCCTACTGAATCAACAGCCACTGATTCTACCATGCACGGAGGAAGGAATCGCTTGTGTTGGTTGTTTGCCATTCGACCATGGAGACCACTTGTTCATCCTACATATTAGCCCATTTTAGATTGATTAGGATAGGTAACTGAAATAGGCTCCCTTCATCATTCTCAAACACGCCATTTCTCTATGAAAATATCCATTCCCTGCGACTGTAATTTTCTATGCAAATCTTCCTTGAACTGCAATTTTCTTCCCGCGATGAATTTTCCGTAATCCGCAATGCGGGATGCGGGATTCGGAAACTCGACTTTTTGCATGTCGAAAAATTATCTTTCCGCAATCTGTAATCTACAATGCAGAAACTTACTTTTTTGTGCTCTTGAAAAAGACCTTTTTGCAATCCATAATGCGGAATGCGGGATGCGGAAACTATATTTTTCACCCCTTGGAATATTGCTTTTCCGCAATCCACAATCCGCAATGCGGTTTGTGGGAACAGAAAAATGGATTTGTGGAATGCCATTTTAACCGTTGATCTGATCCACTCATTGATCTTAGCCATCTGATCTTCTTTGTTTGTGGAAGAAGCTCCTATTGCTAGTTTTTCCTACGGAAGAGCCCTATTGCCTTGTATTTTCTCATTTTCTCAGTGCGGCTTGGACATTTGGCTTGGATTTGCTTGACACTTAGCCATTTTTGGGTTTCCTGATTCTTTGCTTGATGTAACCGACCGATGGATGACATTGGGGCTTTCAGTGGGATCTTTCCTTCACCTTCCCTGGTGGAAACCATAATAAGTGTTGACATCTTCTATGTTGTCCAAGCCACACCTTGAGGATAATTTGAATCACCTTTGGGCCATTTGAATTCATTCTATTGTACTCTCACATTTTTTCTAGCTTATAGCTGATGAACATGATTGCAACAGTTTTCCACATTATTTGAGTTTCATGTGTGAATATTGATTCAATTCTTCTTATTCTTCTCTACAATTCTATGAGTGAATTTGTGAGGTTTGTTCAAGCTGAGTGATATACACCTGTAGAATATCACATGGTATCAGAGCTTGATACAACTATTCGAATTGCAGCTATTGCACTAGTTGTAGAAGTTGCAACGGTTTATTGAACAACTATTTTTCAGTAGAACACCAAAAGCCTCTGGATTTCCACAACAAATCTTGGTTCCATTGCATTCAATTCACTAGAGAAATCTAGTGAGGTCTATCTAGGTGTGAAGGATTCAGTCACATGTGCTCACTGTCCTAAAGCACTGTTCTTTAGACTCTGTAAGAAATCTCCGTCAAAATTTCCTTGTTTTATTGCAGGTTATTCGATCTTCAGCAGATTTGAATTCAGCAGCTACTATGGATCTCCATTGTTTTTGCAGGTTATTCAAAATTTTCTACAGTTGCAGTATTTTCCTGCAGTTGTAGTAGTTTAAAAGTTTTCTGCAGTTGCACCAGTTTTTTGCAGTTGCAACAGTTCTCTACAGTTGCAACAGTAGATTCGAATTCTACAATAGCTTCCATATATATGGAAGGAGTTCCTTCTCTCTCACCATTCAACTATGATGAGTGGAAACAAAAGATGATAGCATATATGAAGAGACATGATATTTTTCTTAATTTTTTTCTTATTGTGTAAAAAATTTAAGATAAACAAAAAACATTACACCTCAAGAAATTGGATCCCTCTCAGTGCTTGATAGATCTGGGTTTGAGATGGATCTACACTGGACCAGATTGGATAGATTATGTGGAGAGGAGAAGGAAGAGGATGATGCTAGCCATTTGGAGAACAAGCCCAGTGATACTTCCTCTAGTGCTCTCTCTAATTATGTTTTATTCTCAATCACCTCTCATGATGAAGTTGTTCAAGATGAATAAGAAGCTGCAGATTCAAATGAAGAAGAAGGCATTCCTTTCTCTATTGCTCTAGAAGTTCAAGACAGTTTCGAATTGTCTACTTCCCATGAAGCAAAAGAAGATGAAAGTAACACAACTGATGGATTTGATCCATATTCTAATTCGAATTTTGAGCAAGATATGTCAGCTACTACTCTAGAAGTTGAAGAGACTTTCAAAATACCTACTTCCCATGAGCATGTCAATGTTCAAGATGATGATCTACTGCCTATTTTGGAGGTAAAATCATATTTTGGAGGTGATGCATTCACCCTCCTTGATAATGTGCTTCCTATGTACTTCTCCTTGATCATTGGCACATGTTACCATATTTTAAACGAATATGGAAGACACTACCATTTGCTTGGGTTCATGACTTGCACTTTTTTCTGATTTTGGTTTTGATCATTCCTTTACTGGTTCATAGGAGATCATAAGAAACCATATTTCAATTCTTGGATCTGATTTGAAGTCCAAGACACCACCATTGCTTAATGAGAAAGAGAACGCAGCTTCATCTTATGATAGTTCAAATTCATATTCTGAAAGTGGCAGTGTTGAAGTGTGAATGCTAGATCCAGATCCACAAGAACCTAAAGATCTAGCAACTGATAGTGAATATGAGAGAATGCTAGATATAGATCCATAAGAACCTGAATATCTAGCACCTCACAGTGAATATGAGCCAATGGTACATCCAGATCTACAGCCTCATGATCCTCCTCTTCCAATATGGACAGCCACAACTCTTAGATCTACTAGTGATCTTGTTGGTGATCCACTCAATCCAATGAGAACCAGATCTGATTTTCATAATGGAAGGTTTCATCCTTCTCACATTTATCATTCACACAATGATCCATTCCTTGCCAATAGATCCTTCCTCAGAAAAGAAGGTCACTTGCCTCCTCTTGGGGTGAGTGTTGTCATGATACATTACCATCTTATAGTTTATTTTCGGGGGGTGCTTTCTTTCCACTGGGTTTTCCCTCTTTCCTCACATTTTTATCTAGATTGTTGTATGAGGTGACCTTTGGTCTCAGTTACCAGGGCCCTACTTTTTTAGTTATTTCCTCATAGTTTGGCTTGCATGGGGGTGTTGGAATATTCTCACCATCATCATTTGTATTTGTATGCATTGCATGCATTCTGCATGCATGCATACTGCATGCATCCAGTCATCAATATGGTAGTCTCCCCAGCACCTAGAGCCTATTTTCAGCCCCCCAGAGCCTGTTTTTAGCCATCAACATCCCTCCTACCTACCTAGTGCGCCTTGTTTTCATCATCTGGATTAAAAATGCACCCTACTTTACCCTCTTGGATTCCAATGGTGATTACTTGCATTGATTACTCAGTTCATGCATTTATTGAACAGTTTAAATGCCTGTAGCTTCCAGTTATCTGTATCGACGTGCCACTTGACTACTGACAATCCTCATGCACCCTCCTTGGAGTCTCCTTCCCTGCATTTGTGCTCACATGGTTCAGTTAGACTCAGTTAGACTCATATTGATTGACATTTGACTATTTGTGACTACTACAGGGTGAAAATGCGAAGCTGGGAAACAATTACGTGACAACGGAGTGAAAAAAAAAGAGGGCGCACGGATGAACAGGGGAAAAAAAGTCAACCTCAAACTCTCAGCCTAGAGTTTAAAAAACTCTAGGTCGAGAGTTTTGAGAGTTCAAACTCTAGGCTGAGAGTTTAAAAAAACTCTAGGATGAGAGTTTGAACCAATTGCCGCGCTGTATTTTCAAAAAAATCTCGGACGAGAGTTTGAACTAAACTCTCAGCTGAGATTTTGGAAGGTATTTTTCGGCCGAGAGTTTATGGTCAACAAAATCTGCGAAAATATCAGGCATCTTTTTGGGACCTGCAACTTCAGCAATCCCGAACCCTTGCAATTTTTAAGTATTATTGGTTGGACTTGGTAGCAATGGATTCATCTCTGAATCTAGTTTCCAATGATATAATAATTATTTTATTTCGATTTGAATTACTATTTATTAATAATTTTTTTCTAAACCTTATCCCTTAAGAATTTTATTACTCTGAAAATCACCCGAAATGAAAATTCAATATCATAACAAATACAACACCAAAAAATTTGAAATTTCATAGAGATCATAATTGGCTCATCCTATTCAAAAGGGTACTTTTAGTTTTTCCAATAAGAGTCACATTTGAAAGAAAATGTGAAGACAAAAATATGTGTCGATAATGCACCATTTTCTAAACATACGTTGTTTTGATAAATAATAAAAAATAGTTCCCAAGTCTTAAAAAACTCAAAATATAGTCCAGGATCAAGTGTACTGTGTGTAGATTATGAGCCTACAAGGTTTTTTCCCTAAAATGAATAACCATCTATCAAAACACCAATGTCAACACAGGTCACTCATTATCCATACCTAAAATTTTCAAGTATAAGCCGTTGGTTGACAACAAATTTGTTCCACGATATGTCCATAAACAAAATTAAAAAATAATACGAGTAGAAAGCTAATTCAATTTTCTAAAACCTTTGTGTTTACTTCAAGTTGAAATTCCTAAGGGAGATATGGGTTTGAAGAGTTCGAAGTTGAAAAACATAAAATTTAGCAGTTTTATTTGTAAAAAGCAAGCCAAATGTTTTTCCCAACTTCATGTTTTCACCCTACCACTGTTTGGGTGATGTCTCCTATGTTGTCCAAGTCACACCTTGAGGAGAATTCGAATCACCTTTGGGCCATTCGAATTCATTCTATTGTACTCTAACATTTTTTCTAGCTTACAGCTGATGAACATGATTACAACAATTTTCCACATTCTTTGAGTTTCATGTGTGAATATTGATTCAATTCTTCTTCTTCTTCTCTACAATTCTATGAGTCAATTTTTGAGGTTTGTTCAAGCTGAGTGATCTACACCTATAGAATATCACATGGTATCAGAGCTTGATGCATCTATTCGAATTGCCGCAGTTGCAACAGTTTATTGAACATATATTTTTCAGTAGAGCACCAGAAGTTTCTGGATTTCCACAACATATCCTGGTGCCATTGCATTGAATTCACTGGAGCAATCCAGTGAGGTCTAGCGAGGTGTGAAGGATCCAGTCACATGTGCTCACTATACTAAAGCAGCGTTCTTTAGACTCTACAGCAAATCTCCATCAAAATTTTCTTATTTTATTGCAGGTTATTCCATCTTCAGCAGATTTGAATTCAGTAGCTACTATGGATCTCCATTGTTTTTGCAGTTTATTCGAATTTTTATACAATTGTAGCAGTTTCCTACAGTTGTAGTAGTTTGGAAGTTTTCTACAGTTGTAGCAGTTCTCTGTAGTTGCAATAGTAGATTCGAATTCTACAACAGCTTCCATGTATTTGGAGGGGGTTCCTTCTCTCTCACCATTCAATTATGATGAGTGGAAACCCAAGAAGATAGCCTATATGAAGAGACATGGTATTTTTTATGTGTGTATTGGTATTCTATGAAGAGGAAGATGATTGTGACAGAGTTGTGCGATCAATATGTATTACTATGTAATCCAAGATGAACTACCTCATTAATCTTGATGAACATCCAAGTGATCTCTGGACCAGATTGGACAGATTATTTAGAGAGCAGAAGGAAGAGGATGATGCTAGGCATTTGGAGAACAAGCCCAATGATACTTCCTCCAGTGCTCTCTCTAATTATGTTTTGGCCTCAATCACCTTTCCTGATGAAGTTGTTCAAGATGAAAAAGAAGCTACATATTCAAATGAAGAAGAAGACATTCCTTTCTCTGCTGCTCTAGAAGTTGAAGACAATTTCGAATTTTCTACCTCCCATGAAGCAGAAGCAGATGAAAGTAACACAATTGATGGATTTGATCCATCTTCTAATTCGAATTCTGAGCAAGATATGCTAGCCACTAGTCTAGAAGTTGAAGAGACTTTCAAAATATCTACTTCCCATGAGCCCATTGATGTGCAAGATGATGATCTACTGCATTTTCTAGAGGTAAAATTAGATTTTGGAGGTGATGCATTCGCCCTCGTTGATAATGTGCTTCCTATGTACTTCTCCTTGATCATTGGCACATGCTTCCAGAGTTTCACCCAAGATGGAAGACACTACCATTCGCTTGGGTTCATGACTCGTGCACTTTTTTGTGATTTTGGTTTTGATCTCACCCCTCTGGTTCAAAGGAGATCATAAGAAGCCATATTTCAATTCTTGGATCTGATTTGAAGTCCAAGACACCGCCATTTCTTAATGAGAAAGAGAGCAAAGCTTCATCATATGATAGTTCAGATTCAGATTCTGAAAGTGACAGTTATGAAGTGCGAATGCTAGATCCCAATCCACAAGAACATGAAGATCTAGCAACTGTTAGTGAAGATAAGCGAATGCTAGATCCATATCCACAAGAACCTGAATATATATAACCTGACAGTGAATATGAGCGAATGATACATCCAAATCTACAACCTGACGATCGTCCTCTTCCAAGATGGGTAGCCACAACTCTTAGATCTGTAGGTGATCTTGTTGGTGATCCACTTGATCTAAGGAGAACCAGATCTGATTTTCAGAATGGAAGGTTTCATCCTTCTCACATTGATCATTCACACAATGATCCATTCCTTGCCGATAGATCCTCCCTCGGTAAAGAAGGTCACTTACCTCCTCTTGGGGTGAGTGATGCCATGCTACATTAGGATCTTATAGTCTATTTTGGGGGGGCGCTTTCTTCCCACTAGGTTTTCCCTCTTTCCTCACATTTTTATTTAGATTGTTGTATGGGGTGACCTTTGGTCGTAGTTACCAGGGCCTTACTTTTTCAGTTACTTCCTCATAGTTTGGCTTGCAGGGGATGTGGAATATTCTCACCATCATCATTTGTATTTGCATGCATTGCATGCATGCATCCAGTCATCAATATGGTGGTCTCCCCAGCACCTAGAGCTTACTTTCAGCCCCTTGGAGCCTATTTTTATCCATCAATAGCCCTACTACAAACCTAGTGCGCCTTGTTTTCATCATCTGGACTACAAATGCGCCCTAATACACCCTCTTGGATTCCAACAGTCAGTTCTTGCATTGATTTCTCAGTTCATGCATTTATTGCTCAGTTTAACTGACTGTAGCTTCCAATTGTTTGTATCGGAGTTCCACTTGACTACTGGTAGTCCTCATGCACCCTCCTTGGAGTCTACTTCCCTACATTTGTGCTCACATGGTTCAGTTAGACTCATATTGACTGGCATTTGACTATTTGTGACTACTACCATTGATTGGGTGATGTCTCCTATGTTGTCCAAGCCACACCTTGAGGATAATTTGAATCACCTTTGGGCCATTTGAATTCGCTCCATTGTACTCTCACATCTTTTCCAGTTACAGTTGATGAACATGATTACAACATTTTTCCACATTCTTTGAGTTTCATGTGTGAATATTGATTCAATTCTTCTTATTCTTCTTCTATGCAATTCTATGAGTGAATTTGTGGGGTTTGTTCAAGTTGAGCGATCTACACCTGTAGAATATCACATTCAATTTGGTTTTGCTCAGTGAGATGTATTATATCATCTGGTATCATTGGTTCAGGAGTTGGTGAAAATAAAAATCACTGAGTCATGATTGACTTAGGGTTTAATAAAATTGTCTAAGTGTTAAATTATTGGTTTAAGAGGCCATTTGCAAATACCCACCAGATGCTCTCCCTGTTTCAATAAATTCAAAAAGTTATATGAAACTATTCTTTGTCGAATTGTCTATCCAGTCATGTTCTCAGTTTTCCCTCTAGTAGACACAAGTGTGAGAAATGTACCTACCAAGTTGAGCAAAAATCATGTTCGCTCAGTTCAATAAAATGCTCGCACAAAGTTTATATTATTCCCACAAGGGGCTTATGGTTATGACCGCAAGAGGATTTCCCGCATAGGACTTATGGATATGTCCATAGCCTCATATACATGTCTGCGGGGCTCTTGTATATGCTCATAGGCTCATATGAGTGCAGGAATTTGTATATGTGCATAGGCTCATATTCTTGTAGGCTCATATGTCCGTAAGATCATATATATGACCCTAGGCTCATATAACATGCCTGCAGGTTCATATATATACCCGCAGGGCTCAGACATATGCCCAAAGGCTCTACAATATGATCACAGGTTTAAAGATGCCCGAAAGGTCTACAATATACTGAAAAAGTTTACAATTTGTCTGTAGAAATAAATTAAAACTGAGATCTAATTCAGTAATTATCAAACAAGAGCTAATTATTCTGGAAAGACGCGACGTGAAAAGACACAAACTTCAGAATGAAGAGATGCGATCTCAAAAAAATATGAGATACATGAAGAATATATAAACAAAATATTGAATTGAAGGAAGATGTCTCTGTGGTTCCAATAAGCAGATAATAAACAGAGGTTAAAGAAAGAGATGAGTAACAACAGTTATTGAAGAAGTTCTAAAGATTCTTAAAATAAAAAACAATGGTGGTAGGGAGGTGCAAGGACAGGCTACAATCTTGTAGGGGGTCGTAGCCTCCTTCCAGTTGATGCTAGTAAACATGGTGTTTTTGCATCCTTGTCTGTTGTAGTAGGCAAAAAACAGGGTGTTGGTGCATCCTTCAGTTGTAGCTGAGAAATTTGGGTGTTGGTGCATCTAGCAAGTTGGCGCTTGCAAACTATTTGTAAATATAATTTTACAGTAATAGAAAGTATTTGTGGTTTTCCCAATTGGGCTTCCACAATAATATTGTGTGTTTTATCTTATTTGTTGATTTTGTTTTAAATGTGATAAAATTTTAAAAGATAGCCTGATACTGATTCACCCCCCTCTCAGTATTGCTTGATATTCTAACATTTGATATACACTCTTTCAATACGTAAATCAAAATCTTAAAATTGAATTTTCATTTTAATTATGTTTATCCGCCATAATGCTCATTTAACCACTAAAGCAATGGAGGTCCAAACTTTGTAAGATGATTGAAGCATCATTTCAATTTAATTTTTGAAAACCAAGACATGAAATCAACTCAAATAATCTTGAATAAGAGCCTGCAAACATCTCCCAAGAAGCAAAAAGACCAACACGACATAGATCAACTAAATCACAAAAACCACATCGAATGAAACGAAGAATCAATAAAGAGCAAAAGATCAAGCATGCGTAATAAAAGGATTCCATTAAACCAAACAGTGAAATCACACAAAACAAATCAAAAGTAATCAAAAGTAATGTATTTACAAAATTTAGAATGGGGGGGCCTTAATTTTTTGAAACCCTTAATTTTGTGAAAAAATTAAGGAGATTTTTTTGGGGGGAAACACAACGCTGATCTGGAAGATTAGAAGTATCTCTCTATTTTAACTAGCCTAAAGAAGAAAACCAACATTACTAAAATAAGAACAAATTCTCACAAGCTCCATAGAGAAATAGGGTGCTGGAAAATTCTTAAAACACCATGGGATAAAAGGATTTGTCATCTTTGTGACACTAAGAGGGTTGAAGATTAAAATCACTTTCTCATAGAATGTACTTGAGACAAGAACAATAGAGTTTAATTTCAAAATATTTGCTACAATACTGACTTTCCTAACCTTTTAACTCATCACGACTATGGTGAGACAATGCTTCTCTTTCAACTTTTCGATCATAGAAATAAAGTGATTAAAAAACCCAAGTGACTTTTTCACCATGAATAATAACAATCATCATCATCATATCCTTAATTATTCATATACGTGATTTTATTTTATATAAAATATAAATTAACCAGCGTAGATCCATCTCAACCCCAGATCTATCATGCACTGAGAGGGATCCAATTTCTTGAGATGTAATTTTTTTTGTTTTATCTTAAATTTTTTACACATTAAGAAAAAAATTACCCCTCAAGAAATTGGATCCCTCTCTTTTAAATTTTTAATTATTTTTAGTTATTTTTATAAGTTATGAGCGAATATGAAATTTTTAATTACTTTTGATTTTTTATAAGTTATGAGCCGACATGGAAACATAACGTGACAAATGTGACATATGTGACAAACATTACAACATCTCCCCCATACTCGGTTGTAACGTAACATGACAAACGTGACAAATGTGACAAACGTGACAAATGTGACAAACGTTACAACATCTCCCCCATACTGGCTTGTAACATACCGTGACAAATGTGACATGTGACATGTGACATCCGTTACAGGATCTCCCCCATACTATTACTTTTTACATTTTATTACTTTTGAAAACGTTACATGTGACATGTGACATTCATTACAAGATCTCCCCCATATTGGGTTGTAAGCACCTCGTTTACACTCAGTGCAATAAATAAACAAATTCAAATTTTATTTAATTTAATTAAAAATAATATATATATATATATATATATATATATATATATATATATAAAATAATTTCTTCATAATATGAATAAAATTTATATGAAAAATAGTGAAAGAAAAAGACATACATATCTCCCTTATATATATCACCTACTCAAAAAAATAAATTTATCTATTTAAACTCACCTTTTAATTTCTTATATTATTAACTCATTCACTCTTAAAATAAAATATAAATAATTTTTTACAATTTCTCCTTTTTATTAACTTATTCACCTTTAAAACATGAATAAAATTTTATGTGCAAAATAATGAAAAAAAAGACAAACACAACTTTTATATATATATATAGATAGATAAATATAACCAACTTAAAAAATAAATTTATTTTCTTAAAGTCACTTTTAAATTTCTCTCCTTATTAACTCAATCACTCACTCACCTTTAAAAAAATCAATAAAATTTTATATGCAAAACACTGAAAGAAAAAAGATAGCCACATCTCTCCTTATTAACTCATTGAAGTTTATACATCAACTCACTCAACTTTAAAATACGAATATAATTTTGTACGCAAAATAGTGAAAGAAAAAGATGACACATCTCCTACGATGTTAAACGGTCTTCCATGACGACCGTCCAACTCGTTTCCACTCGAATCAATCTTAACTTTCATGTCTCTTATTGTTGGATGGTTGATGATTCATATTTACGTCGAAGGTGTTCTTTTCCCGAAGTTGGGTTTGTAAAACAATGTATAACTTTCGTGTCCCTCTAGTGAATCGAAAACCCCATGCGTCCAACGTTTCATTGTATTTTGAAGAAATTTCCATTTGAAAGAGTTGCCTGTACAGGAGGTCACTCCATCTGCATCCATTCCCTCTAGCATATAATTCTCCCATTTGCATCCATTCCCTATGGCATGTAACTCTACATGCGTATTGAAGAAGTTTCCATCTGCCACAGTTGCGTGTATAGGAAGTTCACAACATATGCGTTGTGTAACTTACCCCTATCCAAGAAGCACATTCAAGAGTGGACGCACTAGACATGATCATTTATGCTAATCAATTCAACATTAGCCACGACCAGCGTCTCAACAGAAATGACTTAACGTAGTTCTCGTTAAATCTGTTGGCTAATGCAAGTCATTCCATTATGCCATTGTATGGACATCTTCGAGTTCTGTATATAGGTTGATAAGCTTTGCTCACATAGCATGGATGTTGTTCTTCCTTTCTGCTGAACCTACACTTGAGCTAGTTATTTTCGTAGAAAAACAAAAATGAAAATGAAGGACGTTGGTTTTGCATCTTTTGGTTTTAAACAATAGTTTCAAATCTGATATTAGCCTTGCATCAAGTCAAATATTTGCTTAGAGATACTCAATATCGATATATTTATAGATCATAATCATATGTGTTTTGCATTGGGCTTGTCCTACTTTCCTCTTTTTCCCAGTGTGAGACATTGTAGGTGGCTTTGTCGTCCATATGGTTGGCTAGGATTCTAATGATTGGGTTGTCTCTATATATAACACAGTTGCTTCCTTCTCTTATGGATAAAGACAAAATAGACAGTTCCCCCATTGAGGACCATAAACTACTATCAGGTGTCATTGTAACAATATTCTCAGCACCAGGGGCTTTTTTGGGAAGTGTGGAAGCACGTCAAGCGATGGAAATTCACTCTCGGATTGCTCTGTCTTCGGATCTTCACGTGGTTTTGTTTGCGCAATAGCCATCAATGTTGTCATTTGCAGAACCACTAGTGGAGCCTCGTGTCACAGTGGAGGCAGACATTGATTTCACGTAAGCAACATTGTGCCCATCAACCCCAATTTTCCCTTTTAGTTTCTTCGTTTGGTTGTGGGTTGTTTCAGTTTTCTATAATGATGAATTTTTAGTATGAATGTCTTCTATAACTAGTCTTTTTTATATTAGTTGTACACTAAATAGAGGCTATAACTAGTTTGTTAATTCATCTATAGAGGCTTTTGCAAAAGTAAATAGTTCTTTTGTTGTTTTCATGGATTCTAATTGTGGAGCAAAGGAAATATATTCAATGAAAAAAGTCATTGATTTTTGCTTTCATAATGTAGACAAACTGCTTCATCTTGTACTGCTTTCTATGACAACAATACGTCATTAAGTTGATGTCTGTAACACCAATGCTCGTGTATATGGATCAGGCTGTTTTAGATTGATTAGGACAAGTAACTGAAACAATCCCCCTTCGTCATTCTCAAATGTGCCATTTCTCTATGAAAATATCCATTCCCCGCGACAGTAATTTTCTCTCCAAAGCTTCCTTTATCTGAAATTTTATTCCCGCAATTTCCTTTCCACAATCCACAATGGGGGATGCGGGATTCAAAAACTCAACTTTATGCATGCTGTAAAATTACCTTTCTGCAATCTACAATGCATAATGCAGGATGCAATAAATTACTTTTTTGTGCTCCTGGAAATGATCTTTCCGCAATCCGCAATGCGGAATGTGGAGACTATATTTTCCACCCCTTGGAAGATTTCTTTTCCGCAATCCACAATGCGTATTGTAGGAACAAGAAAATGGATTTGTGGAACTCCATTTTAACCGTTGATCTAATCCGCTCCTCGATCTTAGTCGTCCAATCTTCTTTGGTTGCAAAAGAAGCTCCTATTGCTAGTTTTTCTGGCGGAAGAGCCCTATTGCCTTGTATTTTCTCATTTTCTCACTGTGGCTCGGTCATTTGGCTTGGATTTGCTTGACACTTCGCCATTTTTGGGTTTCTTGATTCTTTGCTTGATATAATCGTCCAATGGATGACCTTGGGGCTTTCGGTGGGAGATTTCATTCACCTCCCATGGTGGAAACCATAATAAGTGTTAACAATGGCTCCAACAGGGGATGCTATCCTCCTTGTGAGGTAGCAAGAACATGTAGACTAGTGTCCTAATCTCTTTGATCATTCCAAAACCTCCATTAGTAACCTGTCCCTCGATCTGAAAAATTTGCAGCCATACAGGAACCCAAACTGCAAACCGAAACTGAAGCCATCATACACTACTGAAAACTGAACTGATCTCAAAACCTTCCTGACAACTGAAATTCAAAAGCCGAAAACATCTACTACTCAAAAATATGCGTAGACTGCTGAGATTATTCTTCATATCTACCTACCCTAACTTGGTGGAAGACATCCAGAATCAAGTGATTATAGAGTGTCAATGTAACCAACCCAACAACTGGACACTTGAATGAAGCATGCATTCAAGGCCCCCGATTGGAAAAGAGATCTAAACTGTGACAATTCAAATGAAGAGAAACAAAAGGGTAAACTGTCTCCTTCAACAATAAAGGTAAATTGTAAATGCAACAATTCAAACCACCATCCAATACTGATTCATGTGTCTATGAATTTTACAAAATCCTCTTTCCCTGATGACTGTAATATACATGCGAAGGGCTCCTCAAGACCCCGAGCTATTACCTCTAGTTGATGATTAGGAAAAGGAATTGGGAAATTGAGATCGTATTCCAAAGAAATAGAATCTATCAGCTCATCCTCTTCAATATTTGCAGCAAGTAAAAACTTTGTAAATATTTGAAACATCTCAACTGGAACACCCATCTTTTGAACATGAGGGATCTCCCTTTCACTAGTTTCCTGCAACTCCAGATTATCAGTGTGTTGAACCTGTGAACTATCATTTCTATTAATTAAAAGAATTATGAGCAGTTCCTCATGCATCTTAGCAGGAATATCAAAAAGTGACCCTTCATGTGATTCAACAAGGATATCAATTCGATTCTCAAAAGGATCAGAGAGAACAATTCCTTCATTATCAGGGAGATCATAAAGAATCTACTTCTCTGGACTAGCTCCTTGTAATTCTGAACAATTATGAATACCTGTTTATTATCCAAGACTTCCACAGATGCAGTTTCACCAATCCTATTTTGGCCTACGTATTTAGGATATAGACACTCACGAAAATACTGACCTGAAGGAATATCATCATTGGACACTAGAGAACTGACTTGCTCCTCTTCAATGGTTGATTTAGGAAGCAGAATGATGGGAGGAAATTTTGGTTAACCATCCATATTCTTCTCTTGAATACTTAAAGTCTAAGAATCTTCAATAAACTTAAGGAAAGGAACATGAGTTTCAACATTAAACCCTTGATTTGATTCATTCAACTTTTCGCATGGTTGAACCTTAATAATGTCTAAAATTTGAATGAATTCTCCTGCATCCTCTGAAACTTCTAAAGGCCGTTGAAATCTCCCATTATTCTCAGGACAAGGAGTCTGAATACTAAGGTCTCGATCTTCTTTGTTTACCACTAAAGGAAAAAGCATTGTCTGCTGAAGATTTTGTTGAGTATCAAGGAAACTCTCCGCTAGTATCTCTTCCTGATGTTGAAAGTAATCTTCGGAAAATTCTTTGATCTCTTCATCCATTAATTCTTCATCACCATAAGTGTTTCTTAAGTGCTGTATAAAATTTTCAAAATCTACTTTACAACAGCTATCAAACAGTGATAAAGATGAGTAACTTTCCTTATAATTTTCATAGAAGGTTGGATGAAAGTCTTCCAAGGAATACAAACAAGCAGTTGGTAACCCCTCATACGAGGTTATTTCTCTTCCTTCCAAAGTAGCCATGAACATTTTCATAAGGGAATCTTCATGAAATTTCACCCTCAGCTTATATATATGCATATGGAACTTAATTAAATGCAGAGAGGGATCATGTCCTTCCTCATCTTTAAATTTGGGCAAATATGTTTGCCAATATATATGAGGTATACGGTTTGGAAAACCTGGAATATGTGAAATATTCATAGGAGCATACCTTCTAGATTTGTAAGCTTCCCTGAAATTCATCTTCAAATGGTGTGGTATCCCATGATGCTTTGAATTCTGGATTTTGCCGATAGTAGAGCCGCCAGGGGAATAATATACAACTTTCTTTGCGTCTAACTACTATTCACCATTAGTAATCAACTCTAATCTGATACAAGTTTTATGAGGTAAGATCGATCTCCAGTGGATTCGCCAGAATGTAAGTTGGAGTCACCAGGGAAAATGATACAACCTTGGAACCTCAGATTCTCTATTCACCCTCAAAGGTCTGGTTTTATACCGTGAAAACCATAGATTCTCCCCAACGAAGTCACCATAATGTTATCACCCAAGATTTTGCTGGGTTGTGGTAGGAAATACCATGGGCTAATTGTTGCAAACAAATCTTTAGTGGATGGAAACTTTCCTTTCCAACCACAGGGAGGGATCTCCCTTTGGGGCTTCCAGCAATAGGATGCAGCTTAAAATGGGTTGGGTTATTGGTAAAAGTGGTGGCTAGACCTTCAAACAATGAATTAAAGGGTGTTTTTAGTTAGTTGGAGTTAACAATAGGAGGATAGTTGGGCATGGAGTCAACTTCGGTGGGTTATTGTCATCAATGGCAGATTTGGACCATGATTGCAGAGGTAGGAGGCAAGGTAGATATGGTTCTTTCACGTCAAAGTAATCAACAGGTGAAGGTAGAGGAAGGAGACAAGTTTAGCCACAAGGCTAGAGCATTTAAGAATGAATTCTAACCTGCAAATTCAAGAGGAAAAGGGTGGAATACCTAGTCATATGCATCTGGAGGATGTGCGCATGAATTCCATAGCATGTAATCTTAATATTTAGGTACTGCAAAAGTAAACAATTAATAGAAATACAAAGCAAAAACACATAAACAGGAAACAACAGACATCAGAACACACATCACAGGAATCTCAAGCTCCAAAATTGGGTCTGCTCATTGAATTAAGAGGTCGAATTCAAATGCAGGTGCAGAGTAGTAATCTCTCTGGAACAAAAACGTCCAACCTTTTGGTCTACTTTGGACCTTGCCTTTATAGGCTTACAAAACATCAAAATGTATTAATTTATTCAAAACAAACCTAGACTCGTAATGATGAGGTAGCTCGAACTGGGCCTACCGAATCAACAGCCACTGATTCTACCATGCGTGGAGGAAGGAATCGCTTGTGCTGGCTATGCGCGATTCGGCCATGGAGACCACCTGTTCATCCTACAGATTAGGCCATTTTAGTTTGATTAGGACAAGTAACTGAAACAGGCTCCCTTCATCATTCTCAAACACACCATTTCTTTGTGAAAATATCCATTCCCTGCGACTGTAATTTTCTATGCAAAGCTTCCTCGATCCACAATTTTCTTCCCGCAACGGATTTTCCGCAATCTGCAATGTGGGATGCGGGATTCGGAAACTCGACTTTATGCATGCTGGAAAATTACCTTTCTACAATCTGCAATCTGCAATGCGGAAACTTACTTTTTTGTGCTCTTGAAAAAGACCTTTTTGCAATCCACAATGCAGAATGCAGGATGCAGAAACTATATTTTTCGCCCCTTGGAATATTGCTTTTCTGCAATCTGCAATCCGCAATGCAGTTTGTGGGAACAGAAAAATGGATTTGTGGAATGCCATTTTAACCGTTGATCTGATCCGCTCATTTATCTTAGCCTTCTGATCTTCTTTGTTTGCGGAAGAAGCTCCTATTGCTAGTTTTTCCTACGGAAGAGCCCTATTGCCTTGTATTTTCTCGTTTTCTCAGTGTGGCTCATTCATTTGGCTTGGATTTGCTTGACACTTAGCCATTTTTGGGTTTCCTGATTCTTTGCTTGATGTAACCAGCCGATGGATGACATTGGGGCTTTCAGTGGGATATTTCATTCACCTTCCCTGGTGGAAACCATAATAAGTGTTAACATCTTTTATGCTGTCCAAGCCACACCTTGAGGAGAATTCGAATCACCTTTGGGCCATTTAAACTCATTCTATTGTACAGGCACATTTTTCCAGCTTATAGCTGATGAACATGATTGCAACAGTTTTCCACATTCTTTGAGTTTCATGTGTGAATATTGATTCAATTCTTCTTCTTCTTCTCTACAATTCTATGAGTGAATTTGTGAGGTTTGTTCAAGCTGAGTGATATACACCTGTAGAATATCACATGGTATCAGAGCTTGATACAACTATTCGAATTGCAGCTATTGCACTAGTTGCAGAAGTTGCAACAGTTTATTGAGCAACTATTTTTTAGTAGAGCACCAAAAGCCTCTGGATTTCCACAGCAAATCTTCGTGCCATCACATTGAATTCACTGGAGAAATCCAGTGAGGTCTATCTAGGTGTTAAGGATCAAGTCACATGTGCTCACTGTCCTAAAGCACTGTTCTTTAGACTCTGCAACAAATCTCCATCAAAATTTCCTTGTTTTATTGCAGGTTATTTGATCTTCAACAGATTTGAATTCAGCAGCTGCTATGGATGTCCATTGTTTTTGCAGGTTATTCAAATTTTTCTACAGTTGCAGTAGTTTCTTGCAGTTGTAGTAGATTCAAAGTTTTATGCAGTTGCAACAATTTTCTGCAGTTGCAGCAGTTCTCTACAGTTGCAACAGTAGATTCGAATTCTACAATAGCTTCCATGTATATGGAAGGAGTTCCTTCTCTCTCACCATTCAACTATGATGAGTGGAAACAAAAGATGATAGCATATCTGAAGAGACATGATATTTTTCTTAATTTTTTTCTTAATGTGTAAAAAATTTAAGATAAAACAAAAAAAATTACACCTCAAGAAATTGGATCCCTCTCAGTGCTTGATAGATCTGGGTTTGAGATGCATCTACGCTGGACCATATTGGAAAGATTATGTGGAGAGGAGAAGGAAGAGGATGATGCTAGCCATTTGGAGAACAAGCCTAGTGATACTTCCTCCAGTGCTCTCTCTAATTATGTATTGGCCTCAATCACCTCTCATGATGAAGTTGTTTAAGATGGATAAGAAGCTGTAGATTCAAATGAAGAAGAAGACATTCCTTTCTCTGTTGCTCTAGAAGTTGAAGACAGTTTCGAATTGTCTACTTCCCATGAAGCAGAAGTAGATGAAAGTAACACAACTAATGGATTTGATCCATCTTCTAATTCAAATTCTGAGCAAGATATGCCAGCTACTATTGTAGAAGTTGAAGAGACTTTAAAAATATCTACTTCCCATGAGCATGCTGATGTGCAAGATGATGATCTAGTAACTATTTTGGAGGTAAAATCAGATTTTGGAGGTGATGCATTCACCCTCCTTGATAATGTGCTTCCTGTGTACTTCTCCTTGATCATTGGCACATGTTTCCGTATTTTCAACGAATATGGAAGACACTATCATTCACTTGGGTTCATGATTCATGCACTTTTTCTGATTTTGGTTTTGATCTTTCCCCTACTGGTTCAAAGGAGATAATAAGAAACCACATTTCAATACATGGATCTTATTTGAAGTCCAAGACACCACCATTGCTTAATGAGAAAGAGAACATAGCTTCATCTTATGATAGTTCAAATTCATATTCTGAAAGTGGCAGTGTTGAAGTGCGAATGCTAGATCCAGATCCATAAGAACCTGAAGATCTAGCAATTGATAGTGAAGATGAGTGAATGCTAGATCCAGATCCATAAGAACCTGAATATCTAGCACCTCACAGTGAATATGAGCGAATGGTACATCCAGATCTACAACCTCATGATCCTCCTCTTCCAATATGGGCAGCCACAACTCTTAGATCTACTAGTGATCTTGTTGGTGATCCACTCAATCCAATGAGAACCAGATCTGATTTTCATAATGGAAGGTTTCATCCTTCTCGCATTTATCATTCACACAATGATCCATTCCTTTCCAATAGATCCTTCCTTGAAAAAGAAGGTCACTTGCCTCCTCTTGGGGTGAGTGATGTCATGATACATTACCATCTTATAGTTTATTTTGGGGGGGTGCTTTCTTTCCACTGGGTTTTCCCTCTTTCCTCACATTTTTATCTAGATTGTTGTACGAGGTGACCTGTGGTCTCAGTTACTAGGGCCCTACTTTTTTAGTTACTTCTTCATAGTTTGGCTTGCAGGGGGTGTTGGAATATTCTCACCATCATCATTTGTATTTTCATGCATTGCATACATTCTGCATGCATGCATCCAGTCATCTCTATGGTAGTCTCCCCAGCACCTAGAGCCTATTTTCAGCCCCCCAGAGCCTGTTTTTAGCCATCAGCATCCCTCCTACCTACCTAGTGCGCCTTGTTTTCATCATCTGGATTAAAAATGCACCCTACTTTACCCTCTTGGATTCCAATGGTGATTTCTTGCATTGATTACTCAGTTCATGCATTTATTGATCAGTTTAACTGCCTGTAGCTTCCATTTTTCGGTATCGATGTGCCACTTGACTACTGACAGTCCTCATGCACCCTCCTTAGAGTCTCCTTCCCTGCATTTGTGCTCACATGGTTTAGTTCGACTCAGTTAGACTCATATTGATTGACATTTGACTATTTGTGACTACTACATGGTGAAAATGTGAAGCTGGGAAACAATTACGTGACAACGGAATGAAAAAAAACAGAGGGGGCGTGGATGAACAGGGGAAAAAAAATTCAACCTTAAACTCTCGTCCTAGAGTTTAAAAAACTCTAGGTCGAGAGTTTTGAGAGTTCAAACTCTAGGATGAGAGTTTAAAAAAACTCTAGGCTAAGAGTTTGAACCAATCGCGGCACTGTATTTTAAAAAAACTCTCTGATGAGAGTTTGAACTAAACTCTTAGCCGAGATTTTGGAAGGTATTTTTCGGCCGAGAGTTTATCGTCAACAAAACCTGCGAAAATATCAGGCATCTTTCTGGAACTTGCAACTTCAGCAATCCCGAACCCTTGCAATTTTTAAGTATTATTGGTCAGACTTAGTAGAAATGGATTCATCTTTGAATCTAGTTTCCAATGATATAATAATTATTTAATTTCGATTTGAATTACTATTTATTAATAATTTTTTTCTAAACCTTATCCCTTAAGAATTTTATTACTCTGAAAATCACCTGAAATGAAAATTCAATATCATAACAAATACAACACCAAAAAATTTGAAATTTCATAGAGATCATAATTGGCTCGTCCTATTCAAATGGGTACTTTTAGTTTTTCCAATAAGAGTCACATTTGAAAGAAAATGTGAAGACAAAAACATGTGTCGATAATGCACCATTTTCTAAACATATGTTGTTTCGATAAACAAAAAAAAAAAGTTCCCAAGTCTTAAAAAACTCAAAATATAGTCCAGGATCAAGTGTAGTGTGTGTAGATTTATCATCCTACAAGTTTTTTTTCCCTAAAATGAATAACCATCTATCAAAACACCGATGTCAACACAGGTCACTCATTATCCATACCTACAATTTTTGAGTATAAGTTGTTGGTTGACAACAAATTTGTCCCACGATATGTCCATAAACAAAATAAAAAAATAATACGAGTAGAAAGCTAATTCAATTCTCTAAAAAGTTTGTGTTTACTTCAAGTTGAAATTCCTAAGGGAGATATGGCTTTGAAGAGTTCGAAGTTGAAAAACATAAAATTTAGCAGTTTTGTTTGTAAAAAACAAGCCAAAATGTTTTCCCAAGTTCATGTTTTCACCCTACCACTGATTGGGTGATGTCTCCTATGTTTTCCAAGTCACACCTTGAGGAGAATTCGAATCACCTTTGGGCCATTCGAATTCATTCTATTGTACTATAACATTTTTTCTAGCTTACAGCTGATGAACATGATTACAACAATTTTCCACATTCTTTGAGTTTCATGTGTGAATATTGGTTCAATTCTTCTTCGTCTTCTCTACAATTCTATGAGTCAATTTTTGAGGTTTGTTCAAGCTCAGTGATCTACACCTGTAGAATATCACATGGTATCAGTGCTTGATACATCTATTCGAATTGCCGCAGTTGCAAATGTTTATTGAACATATATGTTTCAGTAGAGCACCAGAATCCCCTGGATTTTGACAACATATCTTGGTGCCATTGCATTGAATTCACTGGAGCAATCCAGTGAGGTGTAGTGAGGTATGAAGGATCCAGTCACGTGCTCACTATACTAAAGCAGTGTTCTTTAGACTCTACAGCAAATCTCCATCAAAATTTTCTTATTTTATTGTAGGTTATTCCATCTTCAGCAGATTCGAATTCAGCAGCTACTATGGATCTCCATTGTTTTTGCAGCTTATTCGAAGTTTTATGCAGTTGTAGTAGTTTCATGTAGTTGTAGTAGTTTGGAAGTTTTCTGCAGTTGCAGCAGTTCTTTGTAGTTGCACAAGTAGATTCGAATTCTACAACAGCTTCCATGTATCTGGAAGGAGTTTCTTCTCTCTCACCATTCAATTATGATGAGTGGAAACCCAAGATGATAGCATATATGAAGAGACATGGTATTTTTTATGTGTGTATTGGTATTAACAGAGATTTTTCTTCCTATGAAGAGGAAGATGATTGTGAAAAATTTGCGGGATCAATATGTATTACTATGTAATCCAATATGAACTACCTGATTAATCTTGATGAACATCCAAGTGATCTCTGGACCAGATTGGACAGATTATTTAGAG
This sequence comes from Larix kaempferi, assembly GCA_027924585.1. Classification (NCBI taxonomy): domain Eukaryota; kingdom Viridiplantae; phylum Streptophyta; class Pinopsida; order Pinales; family Pinaceae; genus Larix; species Larix kaempferi. Next base: position 4,053,931 of record BSBM01000680.1, on the reverse strand, counting down.
AGCAGAAGGAAGAGGATGATGCTAGGAATTTGGAGAACAAGCCCAATGATACTTCCTCCAGTTCTCTCTCTAATTATGTTTTGGCCTCAATCACCTCTCATGATGAAGTTGTTTAAGATGAAAAAGAAGTTGCGAAGAAGAAGACATTCCTTTCTCTACTACTCTAGAAGTTGAAGACAATTTCGAATTGTCTACTTCCCATGAAGCAGAAGCAGATGAAAGTAACAAAATTGATGGATTTGATCCATCTTATAATTCAAATTCTGAGCAAGATATGTTAGATACTACTCTAGAAGTTGAAGAGACTTTCAAAATATCTACTTCCCATGAGCCCGTTGATGTGCAAGATGATGATCTACTGGTTTTTTGGAGGTAAAATTAGATTTTGGAGGTGATGCATTCACTCTCCTTGATAATGTGCTTCCTATGTACTTCTCCTTGATCATTGGCACATGTTTCCAGAGTTTCACCCAAGATGGAAGACACTACCATTCGCTTGGGTTCATGACTCGTGCACTTTTTTGTGATTTTGGTTTTGATCTCACCCCTCTGGTTCAAAGGAGATCATAAGAAACCATATTTCAATTCTTGGATCTGATTTGAAGTCCAAGACACCGCCATTTCTTAATGAGCAAGAGAGCAAAGCTTCATCATATGATAGTTTAGATTTAGATTATGAGAGTTACAGTTATGAAGTGCGAATGCTAGATCCCAATCCACAAGAACCTGAAGATCTAGCAACTGATAGTGAAGATGAGCGAATGCTAGATCCAGATCCACAAGAACCTGAAGATCTAGAACCCGACAGTGAATATGAGCAAATGATACATCCAGATATACAACCTGACGATCGTCCTCTTCTAAGATGGGCAGCCACAACTCTTAGATCTATCGGTGATCTTGTTGGTGATCCACTTGATCCAAGGAGAACCAGATCTGATTTTCAGAATGGAAGGTTTCATCCTTCTCACATTGATCATTCACACAATGATCCATTCCTTGCCGATAGATCCTTCCTCGGTAAAGAAGGTCACTTACCTTCTCTTGTGGTGAGTGATGTCATGCTACATTAGGATCTTACAATCTACTTTGAGGGGGTGCTTTCTTCCCACTGGGTTTTCCCTCTTTCCTCACATTTTTATTTAGATTGTTGTATGGGGTGACCTTTGGTTGTAGTTACCAAGGCCTTACTTTTTCAGTTACTTCCTCATAGTTTGGCTTGCAGGGGGTGTTGGAATATTCTCACCATCATCATTTGTATGTTAGGATATTTAGACACTTAGGAGTTAGTTAAGATCAACTTGTGTAATATATCCGTTAGGGATAGTGTGTTTCTTTAGTATGCATTAGTATGCATTTGTAAATACTTAATCCGACGGTCACGATATGTTTCCGACATAGAGTGATCCGACGGCTCAACTTCTCTTAGATCAAACCTAACCTTGATCCGTGGCTTAACACCCGATTGGTCCATGATCTCTATTTAAAGAGCATGGAGGGTCATTGTTTAGTTTATCGATTATGAGAAGCTCATTTGTAACTTTCTTTCTTTGCATAATAAATTGTCCCGTAGAAGCTATTTGGCCGGGGCCGTGGAGTGTTTCCCTCAAGGGGGTTTAAACCACGTCAAAACATCGGTGTGTTGATCTGTGATCTGTTTGTGTGAAGTGGTTGCTCTTGGTGTTCGGTCCTTTGGTAGTACCCTGTGTACCCGAAAATGGTATCAGAGCTTTTATGAAGTGCCGCTTCCGGTTATGATCTAGATCTTGAACTGTTGTTGCCGAAACTCGAAAGGGTTTCTAGTTCTGATATTTCTGTGCATTTCTGGGCTGTGGGAGGTGTTCCATTGCGTCCGGAGCGTCGTTTCCATTGGGAAATAGTTTTCGTTTGATCGAAAACGGTTCCCGGTTGCTCCAGAAACACGTTTTTCATCAGATCTGAAGGTATAATGTTACAGTGACGCATTTTTTTTTATTTATTTCGTTTTTTGAAAAGAAAAATCTCATATTTCATCTTTTTTTACTGTTATTTTTTTTGTTGTTCGGTTTGTTGCTTTTCCGTCTGCGTATGCTCTTTGCCGTGCACCTTGAGCGATCTCGGCAAATCAGAAACAGAAAGGAAAAGGGTTTTTCTCGGCTGCGTATGCTCTTTGCCGTGCACCTTGCGCGATCTCGGCAAATCAGAAACAGAGAGAAAACGTAAACTTTCCGGGCAAGCTAACAAGATCTAACTCCACAAGTGTGGAAAGTTTTTTTTTGTTTCGATTTGTGGTCTGTTTTGCAGGAAAAAGGGCAAGCACGCAAACCGAGCAAGAAGAGTAAAAAAAAAAAAAAAAAAAAAAAAAGCCCCCTTCCTCATTTCCATATTTTACATACCTTTTAAACTAGCTCACTTGGTTCAAAGTTGCTTTATTCCTTAATAGGTCTTGAGTTCAAGTCTTAGGAAGTTACTTTTAAAAAGAAAAGTGCATACAATTTCTATTTTCAAGTTACTTTATTGTAAAAGTGCATCTCACTTAAATAAATAAAAATACAAGTGAGTCACTTAAGTTTTTTTTTATTGTTGCACTATTTAAAAGTAAATCATTGTAAAAGTGAAATCACTTATTTTACAAAAGTGATTCACTTAAAGCAACTTTTTTGTAAAGTGATTGTCAAAAGGTTCATCTTGGGAAGAGGGGGGTTCTTTTTTTAGCTGGACGTTCTCTAGCTGCCACGTCACTATTGGGGACATCTTCAACAGTTTCTTTGTTCAAGCATAACTTCATCATACAGAGTCAGTTTTCAGTGCCGTTTTTTTTGAAACCGCCTATTTTTTCGAGCTCTTCACATCCAGACTATTGGTTTCTGCTTTTACAGCCATTAATTTACAAATATGGCCGCCCATTGTGATATTCTACTTAACAGTTCCAACTATTTCTCATGGAAATCTCGTATGGAGGATGTTCTACGAAGTAGGGAACTTTTCAGAATTACCACAGGGAAAGAAAAAGAACCCACTGATGATGATAAGAAAATAAAATGGGCAAATAGATGTGATGAAGCTCGTGGATTGATTGGGATGTCAATCTCTACTGATTTGCGATTCCACATATCTGGAATTGATGAACCTAATACTGCTTGGGACAAGTTGGAAACTGTGTTTGGTAAACACAATGAAATTCGAGGTCACCAACTCGAAAATGAGTTGATTTCTTTAAATCCAAGTGACTTTTCATGCATTCAAGATTATTTATCTAAGTACAAAACTCTCAAGCTTTTATGTGCAGAATGTAAGATTGAGAGGGAAGACAAACAGTGCATTTATCATATTCTTTCCAAACTTGGACCTGCATATTCTGTTTTTGTATCTACATTTTACTCCATGAAAGCATCATTGAATGCAGCTAGCTATCAAGAGCCTAGTCTTGAATCCTTTTGTGATTCTTTGATTAGGGAACAAGATAAACTCATTCATCTTGGAATAATCAACAATGCAGATACATCTGGGAAAGCATTATTGTCCCAACAGAAAGAAAAGTCCAAGCCTCCCAAGAAACAAAATTTTCGCAATAATAAGTCAAACAAGGGTCCAAAACCCTCTCAGTCAGCTCCTTCTTTAAAAAATGACAAAGGATCCAAGCAAAAAGGCAAGAAGACTGAGCGTCATTGCAACTATTGCGGGAAAGATAATCATGATGAATCTAAGTGTTTCAAGAAGATGGCAGCCTTGGAAGCAGCAATGAAGAAGCACCACATCAGCCTAGATTCGCCATCAGAATCTACCTCTCATGGACATGCACTTTGTGCTTCTGGTTATTCTTATAATGCATCTTCTTCTTCTACTTCAAATGAATGGCTCATTGATTCTGGAGCATCTTATCATATGGCTAAGGATCAAGCCATCTTTTCTACTATGCATGAATGTAACACCAAACAAATATTTGTTGGTGATGATAGATCTCTAAATGTTGTAGGAGCTGGAACAGTTCCAGTAGATAATGGTCATTTTAGTGATGTACTATGTGTTCCAAGAATTTCCTGCAATTTGTTATCAGTCTATCAGATCACTCATTCTGGTGAAGGTAAAACTGTGACCTTTACACCTCACCAAGTTGTAATCAAGGATTTTAAAGATCCTCAACAGATTCTAGCTACCGGAATTGTTGATGATATTACCAGGTTGTACAAGTTTAACAACTTTGGGTCATCACCTTTCCCTTCAGTTTTTGTTGCTCATAGTGATAACTTGAGCAAACTTTGGCATGAGCGATTTGGTCACTTAAATTATCGCTCATTGCAACAACTATGTAAAGAAAATATGGTGACAGGTCTTCCGATGGTATCTTGCAGAGATGGTGTTTGTTCCGGTTGTGTACTTGGAAAACATCATCGGGACAGTTTTGACAAACGTGCCTCTTGGCACGCCTCGGTTCCCTTGGAGCTTGTGCATAGTGACTTGTGTGGTCCTCTTCCATCTGCTTCCTTTTCTGGTTTCAAGTATTTCTTAACTTTCATTGATGATTACACCAGACGCACTTGGGTTTATTTCCTAAAACTTAAGAGCGAAGTATTTAACATGTTCTTGGCCTACAAGGCCCTTGTTGAAAAACAATCTGGTCATCAAATTATTAAGTTAAGATCTAACAATGGAGGAGAATATGTTAACAAACAGTTCACTACTTTCTGCACTGAACAAGGCATCCAACAACAGCACACTGTTCCATATACACCACAACAAAATGGTGTAGCTGAGCGGAAGAACCGCACTTTAAAAGAAATGGCTAATTGTATGATCCAATCTAAGGGACTAAGTCTTCAATTTTGGGCTGAAGCCATTAATTGTGCAAATTACATAGTTAATCGCACCCCCACTAAAGCATTACAAGGTATAACACCGGAAGAAGCATGGAGTAAAACTAAACCTGATGTAAGTCACTTCCGTGTATTTGGTAGTGAAGCATGGGCTCACATTCCGGATGAAAAACGGAAAGCATTGCAGCCTAAAAGTGAAAAGTGCATATTTGTTGGATATTCTGAAGATGTAAAAGGTTATAGACTTCTTCAACCACATTCTCATGCTATAATCATTAGAAGAGATGTTAAATTTGATGAAAATCTCTTGGCCTGCGAGCCTAACTCGGCGAGTGTGCCATCTTTGGCCTGCGAGCCTGATTCGGCGTTTGTGCCTTCTTCTTCTTCTTCCAACTTCCTTGACAGGTTTCCAACTCCAGTTTCTGATAATGACAGTGATGATGAAAATCCACCTCCGCCTGCTCATGTTCCTCCAGTTGCACCAGCACAAGTACTTCCTCGATGGGTCCGTTCAACATGTGAAGCAGCTGGTGATCTTGCCGGTGATCCTAGAGATCAACACCGAACACGTTCTCAGTTTCAGCGAGCCTCTTCTCTTTTGGCTCAAGTTTCCGAGAATCATGATCCAGAGACTTTTGCAGAAGCTTCAGGGAATCCAGATTGGGATGCAGCCATGGATGAAGAATATCGTTCCTTAATGGCGAACGATACTTGGGATCTTGTACCTCTTCCAAAAGGAAGAAAACTTGTCAGATGTAAATGGGTCTACAGAACTAAGTATGCATCAGATGGAAGTGTTGAAAGACTTAAGGCAAGATTAGTTGCCAAAGGTTTTTCTCAAGTTGAAGGGATTGACTACAATGAAACCTTTGCTCCCGTCGCCAAAATGAACTCCATCCGCCTTGTTCTTTCCCTTGCAGCCTTACACAACTGGGAAGTTCATCAAATGGATGTCAAGTCTGCCTTCTTACATGGTGATTTACAGGAGGAAATTTACATGGAACAACCTCCTGGCTATGTTCAGAATAACTCTAGCCTTGTCTGCCGCCTTAAGAAATCCTTATATGGCCTTAAGCAAGCTCCTAGAGCTTGGTATGCCAAAATGGATAACTTTCTCCTTGACACTGGTTTTTCTAGATGCCATTCTGACCCCAATGTCTATACCAAGAAAGTAGGAAACCATCTCATCATACTTGTTCTATATGTTGATGACCTTATTCTTACTGGTAGTGACCCTAAGCTTATAACCCATGTGAAATCCAGTCTTAAACAAAATTTTGAAATGTCAGACTTAGGACATTTGCATTATTTTCTTGGTCTCCAAGTTCTGCAAACCAAAGAAGGAATCTTTCTTTCTCAGTCTAAGTATGCTTGTGACCTTCTTCGTCGCTTTCACATGGAAGATTGTAAACCAGCCCCTTCTCCCTTCCAGTCTGGAGTCAAACTTTCTGCCACTTGTACTTCACCTGAAGTAGATGCCACATTGTATCGTCAGCTTGTTGGTTGTCTCTTATACTTGACTCATTCCCGTCCTGACCTTTCCTTTGCCGTTGGTAGAGTTGCCCGTTATATGCAGACACCTCATGAAAGTCACTGGAAAGCAGCTAAAAGAATACTTCGATATATTCGAGGTACAGTTCAGTTTGGGATTCATTACAGTACAGGGGGGAAACCTTTGTTGGTTGGTTTCACTGATTCAGATTGGGCCGGCGATCCTGATGATCGAAAGTCTACTGCAGGTTATGTTTTCAGTCTGGGCTCTGGACCTATCACTTGGGCTTGTAAGAAACAACAAGCTCTTGCTCTTTCTTCAGCAGAGGCAGAATATCGAGCAGCAGTTAATGCCAGTCAGGAAGCTTTATGGCTTCGACAGATCCTTTCAGAGTTTGGATTCGAGCAGCAGCAGCCTACTCCACTTTGGTGCGACAATCAAAGTGCCATCAAGCTTGCCAAAGATCCAGTTCTACATCAACGCAGCAAACACATTGAGCTACACATGCACTTCATCAGAAATCTTGTTCATGATCGTGTTCTTGAAGTGCTCTTTTGCCCTACAGATGATCAAGTTGCAGACATCTTCACCAAGTCTCTTACCGAAGCGAAGTTTTCTAAACTTCGATCTATGTTAGGAGTTCAGGAACTTGTCATTAAGGGGGGATAGGCTCTAATGCCTCCTTCCTTCTCCTAATGGTGTCACTTTTGTAAATCCTTCAATCCTATCCCAAGTTGTTCTTAAGGGGGGATGTTAGGATATTTAGACACTTAGGAGTTAGTTAAGATCAACTTGTGTAATATATCCGTTAGGGATAGTGTGTTTCTTTAGTATGCATTAGTATGCATTTGTAAATACTTAATCCGACGGTCACGATATGTTTCCGACATAGAGTGATCCGACGGCTCAACTTCTCTTAGATCAAACCTAACCTTGATCCGTGGCTTAACACCCGATTGGTCCATGATCTCTATTTAAAGAGCATGGAGGGTCATTGTTTAGTTTATCGATTATGAGAAGCTCATTTGTAACTTTCTTTCTTTGCATAATAAATTGTCCCGTAGAAGCTATTTGGCCGGGGCCGTGGAGTGTTTCCCTCAAGGGGGTTTAAACCACGTCAAAACATCGGTGTGTTGATCTGTGATCTGTTTGTGTGAAGTGGTTGCTCTTGGTGTTCGGTCCTTTGGTAGTACCCTGTGTACCCGAACATTGTATTTGCATGCATTGCATGCATTTTGCATGCATCCATGCATCCAGTCATCAAATGGCCACCAGATGCTCTCCTTGTTTCAATAAATTCAAAAAGTTATATGAAACTATTCTTTGTCGAATTGTCCATCCAGTCATGTTCTCAGTTTTCCCTCTGGTAGTCACACGTGTGAGAAATGTACCTACCAAGTTGAACAAAAATCATGTTCGCTCAGTTCAATAAAATGCTCGGACAAAGTTTATATTATTCCCACAAGGGTTTTGGGATATACCCACAAGGGGCTTATGGTTATGCCCGCAAGAGGCTTTCCTGCATAAGGACTTATGGATATGCCCATAGCCTCATATACATGTCTGCGGGGCTCTTATATATGCTCATAGGCTCATATGCCTGCAGGCATTTGTATATGTCCATAGCCTCATATTCTTGTAGGCTCATATGTCCGTAAAATCATATATATGCCCCTAGGCTCATATAACATGCCCACAGGTTCATATATATACCCGCACGGATCATACATATGCCCAAAGGCTCTACAATATGATCACAGGTTTAAAGATGCCCGAAAGGTCTACAATATACTGAAAAAGTTTACAATTTGTCTAAAAAAATAAATTAAAACTGAGATCTAATTCAGTAATTATCAAACAAGAGCTAATTTTTCTGGAAAGATGCGACGTGAAAAGACATGAACTTCAGAACGAAGAGATGCGATCTGAAAAATATGAGATACATGAAGAATATATAAACAAAAGATTGAATTGAAGGAAGATGTCTCTGTGGTTCCAATAAGCAGATAATAAACAGAGGTTAAAGACAGAGATGAGTAACAACAGTTATTGAAGAAGTTTTGAAGATTCTTAAAACAAAAAACAATGGTGGTAGGGAGGTGCAAGGAGAGGCTACAATCCTGTACGGGGTCGTAGCCTCCTTCCAGTTGATGCTGGTAAACATGGTGTTCTTTCATCCTTGTCCATTGTAGTAGGCAAAAAACAGGGTGTTGGTCCATCCTTCAGTTGTAGCTGAGAAATTTGGGTGTTGGCGCATCCAGCAAGTTGGCGCTTGCAAACTATTTGTAAATATAATTTTGCAGTAATAGAAAGTATTTGTGGTTTTCCCAATTGGGCTTCCACAATAATATTGTGTGTTTTATCTTATTTGTTGATTTTGTTTTAAATGTGATAAAATTTTAAAAGATAGCCTGATACTGATTCAACCCCCTCTCAGTATTGCTTGATATTCTAACATTTGATATACACTCTTTCAATACGTAAATCAAAATCTTAAAATTGAATTTTCATTTTAATTATGTTGATCCGCCATAATGGTCATTTAACCACTAAAGCAATGGGGGTCCAAACTTTGTAAGACAATCGAAGCATCATTTCAATTTAATTTTTGAAAACCAAGACATGAAATCAACTCAAATAATCTTGAATAAGATCCTGCAAACATCTCCCAAGAAGCAAAAATACCAACACCACATAGATCAACTAAATCACCAAAACCACATCGCATGAGACAAAGAATCAATAAAGAGCAAAAGATCAAGCATGCATAATAAAAGGATTTCATTAAACCAAACAGTGAAATCACACAAAACAAATCAAAAGCAATCAAAAGTAATGTATTTACAAAATTTAGAATGGGGGGCCCTTAATTTTGTGAAACCCTTAATTTTGTGAAAAAATTAAGGAGATTATTTTGGGGGGAAACACAACGCTGATCTAGACGATTAAAAGTATCTCTCTATTTTAACTAGCCTAAAGAAGAAAACCAACATTACTAAAATAAGAACAAATTCCCACAAGCTCCATAGTGAAACAGGGTGCTGGAAAATTCTTAAAACACCATGGGATAAAAGGATTTGTCATCTTTGTGACACTAAGAGGGTTGAAGATTAAAATCACTTTCTCATAGAATGTACTTGAGACAACAACAATAGAGTTTAATTTCAAAATATTTGCTACCATACTGACTTTCCTGACCTTTTAACTCATCATGACTATGGTGAGACAATGCTTCTCTTTAAACTTTTCGATCATAGAAATAAAGTGATTAAAAAACCCAAGTGACTTTTTCACCATGAATAATAACAATCATCATCATCATATCATTAATTATTAATATACATGGTTTTATTTTATATATAATATAAATTAACCAGCGTAGATCCATCTCAACCTCGGATCTATCATGCACCGAGAGGGATCCAATTTCTTGAGGTCTAATTTTTTTTGTTTTATCTTAAATTTTTTACACATTAAGAAAAAAATTACCCCTCAAGAAATTGGATCCCTCTCTTTTAATTTTTTAATTATTTTTAGTTATTTTTTATAAGTTATGAGCGAATATGAAATTTTTAATTACTTTTGATTTTTTATAAGTTATGAGCCGACATGGAAACGTAACGTGACAAATGTGACAAACGTTACAACATCTCCCCCATACTAGGTTGTAACGTAACATGACAAACATGACAAATGTGACAAACGTGACAAACGTGACAAACAAACATTACAACATCACCCCCATACTGGCTTGTAACGTATCGTGACAAACGTGACAAATGTGACATGTGACATCCGTTACAGGATCTCCCCCATACTATTACTTTTTACATTTTATTACTTTTGAAAATGTTACATGTGACATGTGACATCCATTACAAGGTCTCCCCTATACTGGATTGTAAGCACCTCGTTTACACTCGGTGCAATAAATAAACAAATTCGAATTTTATTTTCTTTAATTAAAAATAATATATATATATAATAATAATAATAATAATAATTTCTCCATAATATGAATAAAATTTTATATGAAAAAAAGTGAAAGAAAAAGACATACATATCTCTCTTATATATATCACCTACTCAAAAAAATAAATTTATCTATTTAAACTCACCTTTTAATTTCTTCTATTATTAACTCATTCACTCTTAAAATAAAATATGAATAATTTTTTCTAATTTCTCATTTTTATTAACTTATTCACCTTTAAAACATGAATAAAATTTTATGTGCAAAATAATGAAAAAAAAGATAAACACAATTTTTATTTATATATATATATATATAACCTACTTAAAAAATAAATTTATTTTTTTAAAGTCACTTTTAAATTTCTCTCCTTATTAACTCAATCACTCACTCACCTTAAAAAAATCAATAAAATTTTATATGCAAAACACTGAAAGAAAAAAGATAGCCACATCTCCCCTTATTAACTCATTGAAGTTTATACATCAACTCACTCAACTTTAAAATACGAGTATAATTTTGTACGCAAAATAGTGAAAGAAAAAGATGACACATCTCCTACGATGTTAAACGGTCTTCCATGACGACCGTCCAACTCGTTTCCACTCGAATCAATCTTAACTTTCATGTCTCTTATTGTTGGATGGTTGATGATTCATATTTACGTTGAAGGTGTTCTTTTTCCGAAGTTGGGTTTGTAAAACAATGTATAACTTTCGTGTCCCTCTGGTGAATCGGAAACCCCATGCGTCCAACGCTTCGTTGTATGTTGAAGAAATTTCAATTTCCAAGAGTTGCCTATACAGGAGGTCACTGCATCTGCATCCATTCCCTCTGGCGTATAATTCTCCCATTTGCATCCGTTCGCTCTGGCATGTAACTCTGCATGCGTATTGAAGAAGTTTCCATCTGCCACAGTTGTGTGTATAGAAAGTTCACAACATCTGCGTTGTGTAACTTGCCCCTGTCCAAGAAGCACATTCAAGAGTGGACGCACTAGACATGATCATTTATACTAATCGATTCAACATTAGCCAAGACCAGCGTCTCAACAGAAATGACTTAACGTAGTTCTCCTTAAATCTATTGTCTAATGCAAGTCATGCCATTATGCCATTGTATGGACATCTTCGAGTTCTGTATATAGGTTGATAAGCTTTGCTCACACAGCACGGATGTTGTTCTTCCTTTCTGCTCAACCTACACTTGAGCTAGTTGTTTTCGTAGAAAAACAAAACAAAAATGAAAATGAAGGACGTTGGTTTTTCATCTTTTGGTTTTAAACAATAGTTTCAAATCTGATATTAGCCTTGCGTCAAGTCAAATATTTGCTTAGAGATACTCAATATCGATATATTTATAGATCATAATCATATGTGTTTTGCATTGGGCTTGTCCTACTTTCCTCTTTTTCTCAGTGTGAGACATTGCAGGTGGCTCTGTCGTCCATATGGTTGGCTGGGTTTCTAATGATTGGGTTGTCTCTGTTTATAACACAGTTGCTTCCTTCTCTTATGGATAAAGACAAAATAGACAGTGCCCCCATTGAGGACCATAAACCACTATCAGGTGTCATTGTAACAATATTCTCAGCACCAGGGGCTTTTTTTGGGAAGTGTGGAAGCACGTCAGGCGATGGCAATTCACTCTCGGATTTCTCTGTCTCCGGATCTTCAGGTGGTTTAGTTTGCGCAGCAGCCATCAATGTTGTCATTTGCAGAAGCACTAGTGGAGCCTCGTGTCAAAGTGGAGGCAGACATTGATTTCACATAAGCAACATTGTGCCATCAACCCCAATTTTCCCTTTTAGTTTCTTCGTTTGGTTGTGGGTTGTTTCAGTTTTCTATAATGATGAATTTTCAGTATGAATGTCTTCTATAACCAGTATTTTTTATATTAGTTGTACACTAAATAGAGGCTATAACCAATTTGTTAATTCATCTATAGAGGCTTTTGCAAAAGTAAATAATTCTTTGTTGTTTTCACGGATTCTAATTGTGGAGCAAAGGAAATATATTCAATGAAAAAAGTCATTACCAATTTGTTAATTCATCTATAGAGGCTTTTGCAAAAGTAAATAATTCTTTGTTGTTTTCACGGATTCTAATTGTGGAGCAAAGGAAATATATTCAATGAAAAAAGTCATTGATGAAAAAAGTCATTGATTTTAGCTTTCATAATGTAGACAAACTGCTTCATCTTGTACTGCTTTCTATGATAACAATACCTAATTAAGTTGATGTCTGTAACACCAACGCTAGTGTATATGGATTATTTTCAGCTCAGTGTTCTTCAGGTGAGCAAAGCACTAGTTTGGGAAGCATTGTGGGTATATTCATTTTGGCCACTTAAATGTGCAATGTGTTTTCAGCATAAAATATGTGCCAAGTTTCATTTTATGTAATTTATTTTGTCAAAGTTTAAAAAACTTTCAGAACATGCGAGTGAGCAGGCTGTTGGACTTTGAGTGATAAAATATATTATTTTAGATTTGTATTACTGAGATTGTTTTCTGATATATTAAGATATCTTTATTTAGATTTTGGGGAGTTCGATTTATACTGTTGGAAAAGACTAACTGGCAAACTTAGAAAAGTGTTATGAATTTTTAGAGTGACAATCTTCATTATATACATAAAAGTAAAAACTGCTGACATACTTAAATATATAGTGGTTCATTAATATTGTTTATGGGCCAACAACATCTGAACTATATATTGGAGCCTTCTGGTAAGTGTTTTTTCATGTTTGCATGAATTATATATTTGTTATTTATTATTTTTTTTTATATGGAAATTCGTTGACCCAACCTCCTTAAAGTTTGTTACTCTACCCCATGACAACATATGGAAATTTATGTAATTCAAACATTCAACTATTGAGATATCAACCGGCTTTATGATTCCTTTATTCCATGGAAACAGATAGAAATTTATGTACATTCAACAACTAAGATGTCAACCAACTTTAGGGGATTGGTTCTCGTATGGTGTTTTCCCTTATCCACTTTTAAAATCATAAATTATATTAATTATATACTTTGCTTGAGTCCATGCCATGAAGGGGTACATTGGGGATGACCATGTTATGTAGTGGGAAGGGTTGTATATTTAGCACAAATGTTGATTTATGCATTCATTTTATATGATACAAGGTTATGATTGTGTCTATGAGTATAAAATGTGTGGGCTTATTTTGGAAGATAAGTATAAAAACTGTATTTATATTCTAATGGTTTGTGTTTAAATGGATTAGCTTATCAAATGAAATTCACAATCCATATAAATGATAATTTGTAAGTTAGGTATTACTTTGAGAAGAGTATTCAAAGTAGAATTGTAATGCTTTTCTTACCTTGCTTGGATACATTATAAAGTTATATTCAACACAAGTTAATTACAATGTTTTGTTTTTCTTCGTTTAAATATATTGATGTTCAAGAAGTACTTGATTGTTACATTTGTGCTCTAAATTTTGGTCGAAGAGGAATGTTTGTTTGCTACATTTCTGTTGTAACTTTTGGTCAAATAAAAATGTTTATCGGAAAATATGTCAATTATTTTTTATTGCGCCGAGAGCCACTCTACACCCCAGTATGAGGGAGATCTTGTAACATTTGTCCATGTTTGTCCTTATTGTAGGCCATAAAAAAAAAAGAATAATACAAAGTAAAAAGTAAATATGAGGGAGATCTTGTAATTGTCCATATTTGTCCTTATTGTCGGCCATAAACAAAAAAGAAAAATACAAAGTAAAAAGTAAATATGAGGGAGATCTTGTAACCGTTTGTCCACATTGTCGGCCATAAACAAAAAATAATAATACAAAGTAAAAAGTAAATATGAGGGAGATCTTGTAAAGTTTGTAGAGTTTGTGGATATTGTCGGCCATAAACAAAAAAGAATAATACAAAGTAAAAAGTAATAAATATTATGTTGACCATAAAAAAAAAAGACAAAGTAAAAGTAATGTTTGTTCCTCAACTATAACTAGGATTTGGATCTAGGCTGGTTTATATCAATTTTATGTAATAAATATTTTATTTCCTTTCTTTTTTGAATAGTTATTTAGCATGTCATGTATTCATTATTAAGTATATGAGTTTTATGTAATAAATGTTTTGTTTCCTTTTCATTTTGTTACATTTGTGTTGTAACTTTTGGTCAAATAGAAATGTTTGTGATAAAATATGTCAATTATTTATTATTTATATCAATTTTATGTAATAAATATTTTGTTTTCTTTTTCTTTTGGATAGTTATTTAGCATTTCGTAAATTAACACTATTGAGTATATAAATTTTACGTAATAAACATTTTGTTTTCTTTTTACTTTGAAAAGTTCTTTAGCATGTCATATATTTCATTATTAAGCTTTGGAATAATTATTTAGCATGTCATATATTCACTATTAAACTATGTGGTAAAACCTCTTTCTACTTCTTTCTCTTGAGCAGTTTTAAAAAGTATTTCTTTTTTGAGGTGGTCAACCCTTTCACTATGGATCCTTTGAAGGTTTTAAGATATATTTTAATTAAATTCATTGAAAGTTAGTAATTTATTTTTTTTATTTTTAAATACATAAAAATATTTTGGATATTTTATCATCCTTTTGTATTTTTGCCTTTTAACTTATAGATGTTTTAAAGTTTAGTAAAGGTTCATGTTTTTGCATTTGTATGTTTGGAGATAGTCACTTACCAATTTAAAGGTCTAAATTTATGAGTTTGCAAAATGGCTATAAGGTGCCTTGGTAATAATTCAATCCTAGACTCAAGAGAGATTGTACAAAGATTATGTGCAAATACATGTAAGGCGATGAATTGTATTGGTCTTCCAAAGTGTGATTGAAGGAATCAATGCAATAGGTGACTTATCAAAGTGGTTAAATGTGACACATAGAACATATCTTTGAGGTAAAGGAATAAGGAATACATATTATAAATGGATTTGGAATTACACATGAAAAATGGGTTAATCTTAGCAATTATTTACATAGAGATTTGAACTTATTGTTCTTTGTTGGTGGAAATTTAGTGTAGTGTTTTGATCACAATACATTATGGAAGTTTGGTACTCTTATTTCTTTCTTATCACATTTGCAATATGCAAATAATGGACTACATGTACAATGAAAATAATGGTAAAACATGTAATTAACTATATAGATTTTACTCCATGAAGGTTCTTTTATGATATTTTACTTATTTGCTTGTTTCATAAATATAGACAAATAAGGAAAATGGTACTGATATTTTAGGATATTGGATTGAACTCTTGGAGTATGCAAGAAATATTTTTAAGGTCCTTTCCTGACTTGTGGACATTTCATTGGATAATTCTAATAATAAATATCTTGGTTCCTTGTAATAATTTTTCTTCCTACCACTTGTATAAAAGATAACTGATTGCTTCGGCTATTGATATCAGGATCTTGATTAGTACTGCAATTGTCTATAAAAGAAGGATGTCTGAATGACTACTGCAATTGTCTGTTCAAACATTTAGTATTTAAAACGACTTGGACTAACCCTGCATTGACTAACTGACTTTTCATGGTTCACAACGACTTAGACTAATGGCGCACTCACAGACTAAATGACTTGTCCGCAATCTACAATTCAAAACGTTTTTAATATAAACGGATTTCAGTTTGACCAAAAAAAAAGTTTTAAAACGTCTCACTGATCTTTTTTTTTTCATCACGTCCAACTGGTCTTGCATTAATTAAAACGGTGTCATCAAATATTTATTTTAAGATTAGTATTAACCTTTCGTATTTGATGGTTAACAAATGTTTATTATGTAACTTACAACATTACACCGAGGCATAATGGTTAATAGAATATGTGTTTTTCTCAAATAACCCAATTAATTATGAATCATTTTTCATACTAAGCAATAATCATCGTCACAATTATCAAGAGTAAAACCTAAAGTTTATAATAAATATATTAATAATACTTTCATTGTGAAGGGATTTCAAAAGTTAATATTATGGAATATTAAGTTATCATGGGCTTTGAATGGAGTGTTTATATTCAAATAATTCATTATAGTTTTTGTTTTTTTTTATATATAATTTTTAAATTTAATTTAATTTATTTATTGAACATAAAATTTATGAGAGATAAAATATTTTTAATATTTTTGAAATTGAGTTATGTTTTAGATATTGTAACATTACGTTTATACCAGTATAGATTTATTTTATTCTGGTTCTAGCAAAAAAATATTAATTAATTAATTATGAAGTAAAATAGTTATTTACCTAAATTTAATGGTTTAAGTGCCAATGTAAATTATAACACATAAATCATAAAGATAGGTAAAATATGCATTGATTGATTGATTATGAAGTAAAATAGTTATTTACCCAAATTTAATAGTCCAATGTCAACTATTTCATGTTGTAAATTATAAAACATAAATCATACAAATATAAAAAAGTTCATTACTTAATTGTGAAGTGAAATGTTGTAATTTACCCAATTATTAATTAATTTGCAATTATCACAAAACTAATATCTAATTTATTGATCTATTATTAACTTAACAATACATAATCCAATATATTCATGGACGTGCTAACTATTCCAATTTGGAATTGTAAACAATAACATATAGAGAATGCCCGAATGGAAATTGAAATTCAATGTATATATATATAAATGTATTTTACAATCTAGCCAATTTAAATTTAGATTCAACATGTGAAAGACATGACACATCTCATCCACTTTGGAATGTGGAAAGTGACTCTAGGTGGAATTAATATTGTTTTTATCAGTTAGCTAAGACATTAATTGTAATTGTATAGTTAGTTAGGACCTTAATTGTAAATGTAACATGTGTCTCCTATATATACCAAGGAGACATAGTTTTAGAATCTCATCTCATATTGTGCATATCATACATTATAAAAGGAGTTTTCCTCCTCAAAGAGACCTCTTATTCATCTCTTTATTTCTTTCTTGAGGTGGTGGGTTACTTATCATTTATATTTTTATGTAATTTTGGGAATTTGTTGCATAACATTTGGTATGCAAGCCATTTTTGCTATAAATGTTTTGGGTACATTTCAAATAGCTAAATTTTTATGGACTGATAAGACATACCTAAGTAGCTATGGTAAAAATTTCATGTCTTGGTTAATTATAAGCTCAAGTTATAGCATGTGGAAGTCAGGGTTTTTTACTAGTCCAAAAACTACTCTCAAAACTGGGTAAAATTGTTATATATGAAAATTGAGGGCCCCAAATTGAGTCCACATATTAAACAAGAAATAAGACGGATCATAGTGTTTGTGGTAAAAATTTCAGAAAAATAGAAGGAAATTCAAATACCTTTCAGTCCATACAACTTCACTGTCTTGAAAGGGACAAAAACAACAAGTTTGGGGAAGTTATCATAATTTTTTCTTGGTACATCAAAATTTGGTCATACCTATGACATTACAAAGAAGACATATCAGTATAACAAAATCTTAGACTCAAGGGGGGGAATTTTGAGAGATAATTTAGGAGAAAGGTCGACTAGCAAGACAACCTACAAACTAGGGTTTTTAAAGGTATGCTAACTTAAACGTGCATAATTGTTTATTGGAATATCTATTTTGGGTGATTCAAGAGGTATACAAATAGAAAATATAGTATAATTACACGTAAATATTATTTTGTATTCACATGGGAAAGGGTTTTTCAAAAATTTCTACACTGATTAAACCTCTAGAAAACTTAGCCGTCATTCATGAAGAAGATGAAGAAAGGCATAACCAACTATCCAATTTGGAAGACAAGGTTAAAAAATTGAGTGATAGGGCAGTGAGACATGTTCAATTGATAATAATAATAAAAAGTACATAGAAAGTGAGTTGAAAAATATGGATCAAAAGATGGACAATGAAGAAGATCTCGAAAACATGGCTAGTAAAGAGGATCTCAAAGATATGAATGGGGTGATTTTGAATGAGATGAGAATTATATTTACTCCTAATTCATTCCTCGATAATAAGATAAGAAGAAAATGAGGTTTGAGTCCCCAACGCTTGATCATTCATCACTCCAGAGTCCATAATCCACATCATCATGGGTTCAAATCGAGACCAAGGAACTACTTCATTCCCTAGATTGATATGAGAAAGTTCAGTATTCTAGATGGAGCAATTGTTTGATCTACACCAAGTGCCAACTTTAGAAAAGGCAACTCTTGCATCCCTGTATTTAAAACATGATCAATTTGTATGGTACCAATAGCTTTTTTATCATAAAAATGACTCTATTGTCTCTTGGTATATATTGATGGATGAATTGATAGCACATTATGGGGATATTAACATAAAAACCTTCTTTATCCAATTGATAAATTTCAAGAAAATAGGTATGGTTATATAGATAACATTAAGTTGAGTCTTAGATTGAAGAACATTCCATAGGATAATCTGTTGGATCTCTTTATGGGCACTTTAAATGAGAAAATTCAACAATATAAGGTACGTGTCTTTGAATTGAAATAATTGGAGTGTGCTTTTAGTTTGGCAAGGAAAGTTGAAAGTAAATATATGGCTGCTAGAAGGGTTTATACTAATACCTATAGAAAGGAAAATGTCCCCACCTTTTTAACCTCACTTAACATTCTAGGTTGGTGCCTCGACAAGTAGGTATTAGGAATCCATGTCAACCCTCCTATTTACTTTGTTAGTATATTGTTGTTGGACGCATATGCTTTGTAAGTCATCACGTAGTATTTGTTGATCCATAGTTTGTCTTATTGTTGTTAGACGCATATGCTTTGTAAGTTGTACCGTAGTAATTGTTGATCCATAGTTTGTATTGGCCCATGGTTTGTATTGACACATGGTATTGATGCATGGTATTGGCGCATAGACTTAGTATATAAGTTTGTGTTGAGACCAATGAAGGATCGTGAAGTTATTTTGTATTGAGCTTGCTCAAAGGAGGTTACCCCCTCGAAGTGGCCTACGATCAATAAAAGTGATTCTGAGTTCTGTTATTTATGCTATCTCGTGTATTCTCATTAATTAATTGTTGCAGGTTCTTCACATATGGTATCAGAGCACTTTCTTCGGCTCACTGGGTGAAATTTCTGCCAAAACTTTTTTTCGCATCTGTTGCAACTTTGAATCTGGGAATAATCACTATCTGCTTAACTGTGGAAAGTACTTGGGCATAAGCCCTAAAACTAATTGTGAGGAGTACCACAAGAACCCCAAAGTAGCTGGCCCATTGAGAGGACCTGCCAACGAAAAGGGCAACGACCCCTACTTGATTGACTAGTTCCCACCCATGAGGTAAGCCAAGAACTGTCGTTTGTGGCAAAGTGGTTATCAGTTTTACCTGAGCCGTGGAGTGAGGGGTACTGCCCCAATACGCAAGCCGTCAGACAACATTGGTGGTCGAGTGAATCCCCTGGACCGATAGGAAGCCGAACATACTTGGGGTCCATATCTATTTTCAGCTGAACTGTTGTTGATCACTTGCTTGTTCAGATCCATTCTAAAAGTCATTTCAGATCCAGCCGTTTCTGATCCATTCTAAGTCGTTCCAGATCCCATCGTTTTCGATCCATTCTGAAAGCTATTTCAGATAATTCACCATATCTCCCTTGTTTTAACTCTGTTTTCCCTTAAACTTCACTAAGACCCCTGCAATCCCATTCTGCATATTTCATTCCTGATGACCCTATCTCAAATTCCACTTCCCAAAGCCCAAAATCCCACATTTGTCTATTTTTAGGGTTTTCCATAACTTCTTCAATTTTCATCCACTCGCCTCCAAAGTTTGTCACCATGTTCATTCCCTATTTCTGCTTCTTTCTCCCTCTTTGGCAAATTTTCTCATTCTTTCACCTTGCTTCTGAAATCCCTATTTTTCACTTCCCTGTCCATCAGAAAGTGTCCAAAACCTAGTCAAACCCCAATTACCCCTCCAAGTTTTTCCCAAATCCAAATTTCTCTCTATTAAATAAGCTTTTGTTTGTTTTTTTCTATCCATTCCCCAAACAAAAAAAAACTCCCGGTTATGGTTGTCACCCATGTGGGAGCAAAAACCATGGAGGAAGCACTTGCAACCATCCAAACCAAACTCCAAGATCTGGATGAAAAATTTCTCAGCCTCCATCTTCAGCATTCAACCATGAACAATAACTGACAACAAGAATCTTCTGCAGCCAATGGGTTCTCTTCTTCCAACAATTTTCGTGGTCCGAAGCTTGAATTTCTTTGCTTCAATGGTACTGATCCGACTGGATGGATCTATAGTGCAGAACAATATTTGAGTCTGCATAATACTTTTGATGTCCAAAAAGTTCCACTTGCATCCTTTCATTTGGAATAGGAAGCCCTTCAATGGTACCATTGGTACATCAAGGCTCATGACGAGCCAAACTGGAAAAAAAAATTTCAACTCCTTTTGCAACGATTTGGTCCTAGTGCTTTTGATGACTTCACCGAAGCACTCACTAAACTTCCTCAAAGTGGCACTGTGAGAGAGTATCAGACAGAATTTGAGAAACTAGCCAATCACATAGAAGGATTGTCTGATGAATTCTACAGAAGTTGTTTTATCAGTGGTCGTAAGGATGAAATCCGGTCAGAGGTTAAAATGTTCTGTCCCAACAAAATGATGGCAGTCCTAGGGTTGGCTAAGTTGGCAGAAGACAAGATTGCAGCCCAACAATGCTCCAAACCCACTTTTGTTCCCTTTTGAAATATGGGTTCTCAACGACCTCCCATCCCGCCAACTCCTCGACCAACTCCTATCAAGCATTTGTCTAAAACAAAGATGCAGGAATACAGAGAAAAAGGGCTTTGTTACAATTGTGATGAGAAATTCACTCGGGGACATAGATGTGTTCAACAAAAGCTCTATCTCTTGGATATGGATTCCCTGCCTGCCTCTACAATTGGTGAAGAAATTCCAGATACAATGGATGATTAGCTCGATATTCAGGAGCCGCCTATTGACCCCCCATCTCAGGATGAACAACCAGAGATATCTCTCTATGTTTTATCCGGCATCACCACCCCCCAAACAATGCAAGTCAGGGATTACTTCAAGAAGCTTCCTCTTACAATGCTCATTGATTCTGGTAGCACTCATAACTTCATTGACCCTCGGATCGCCAAACATGTTGATTGTTTTGTCCATCCTTGCTCCAAATTTGAAGTCATGGTTGCCAATGGGGGCACCTTACCTTGCAAGGCGAAGTGTCACAATGTGCATATCTCTCTAGAAGACTATAACCTGCACTTTGACATGTTTTCCTTGTCCCTAGGAGGATGTGATGTGGTTTTGGGCGTTCAAATGTTACACACACTTGGCCGCATATTATGGGATTTTGCTGAACTTTGGATGCAGTTTTCAGTCAATGGGAAACAACACAAATTTAAGGGCTTACAACAAGGGTCTCTTTGCATCATCAGCTCACATCGCCTGGAAAACATCCTTAAGAAGAATTCACATGGTGTCATCACTCAACTCCATTCCATTCAGATGCACCCATCAACAGTCTCCCCTACTTCCTTAGATAGTTATGTAGGTGTCCTTGCTGAACCAGTGGGATTGTCACCTTTAGGAGACCTTTCCAGTAAGAATTTAGCCACATCTACATCTCACCAGGAAATGATGGTTATTTTGCAAGCAGTACAGAAGTGGCATCCATACCTATTAGGGAATTATTTCTGCATCAAGACTGATCTCTAGAGTCTGGAAAATTTCTTGGAACAATGGGTCTTCTCCCCAGCACACCTGAAATGGGTTATCCAACTCATGGGCTATGATTATGCGATCACTTACAAGAAGGGTAAGGAAAATATGGTGGCAGATGCTCCTTCTCGCACATTTGATGACCCAGTTTGTCTTATAGCTATTTCTCTGCTTGTTCCAAATTGGTTGCAATCTATTCAACTCGGCTATCTCTTCTATGAGCTCCATGCTTCTTCATCAGCAGGGCACTCTGGGTTCCTCAAAATGTATGACCGGGAACAATGTAACTTCTTTTGGAAGGGATTGAAAATGACAATTCAACAGATTGGTGGATGACTATGATACTTTCTAGGTCAACAAGGGTGAAACGAAACTTCTTTCAGGACTGCTCGAACCGTTGCCCATCCCTACATAGATTTGGACAACTATTTCTATGGATTTCCTAGAAGCGCTCCAGTGGTACAATACCACATCTAAAAGGAGACCATATGAAGTATTCTATGGACAAGCACCATCAATTCTTCTTCCATACACGCTCAACAGCTCCCCAGTTTAGGAAATTACTCAGTTCTTCGAAACCATAAAGATTCTTCTCATTCTGCAGGACAATCTTCACATGGAAAGAATTCGAATGAAGCAACAAGACGATCAACACCGTTCTGAGTGCACTTTTCACATAGATGATATGGTTCTTATTTGTCTATAGCCTTCCAAGAAACCCTCCCTGAAACTCACAAGGCGTTAGTGGCCCAGAATGCAACTTGAGGATGCTATAGGGGAACCACTCCTTCAGATTCTGCATCAATTTCCACATCTAAAGATTTGAGGACAAAGATTTTTCTAAGGGAGAGGGGATCTTAGGAATCCATGTCAACCCTCCTATTTACTCTGTTAGTATATTGTTGTTGGATGCATATACTTTGTAAGTCGTCCCGTAGTATTTGTTGATCCATAGTTTGTCTTATTTTTGTTGGACGCATATACTTTGTAAGTCGTCCCGTAGTAATTGTTGATCCATAGTTTGTATTGGCCCATGGTTTGTATTGACACATGGTATTGACGCATGGTATTGGTTCCTAGACTTAGTATATAAGTTTCTGTTGAGACCAATGAAGGACCATGAAGATATTTTGTATTTAGCTTGCTCAAAAGAGGTTGCCCCCTCGAAGTGGCCTGCGATCAATAAAAGTGATTCTGAGTCTTGTTATTTATGTTATCTCATGTATTCTCATTAATCAATTGTTGCAGGTTCTTCACAGTAGGTGAAAGAAGAGAAAAGGGTCTAATAGTGCACAAGAAAACTCAAAAAAAGTATGGCTTTTAGATAGTGGTTGTAGTAAACACATGAGTGGCAGCAGTGATATGTTTGCAAACATAGATGAATATGTGCAGTCATAAGTAAAATTGGGAGATGATAACAAAGTAGTTGTTATGGGTAAAGGTAGCATAAACTTTAAAACTAAGCAAGGAGAAGAGAAACACATTCTAAATGTGTATTATGTCCCTAATCTTAAACACAATCTAATTAGCATCGTGAAACTACTACAAAAGAGATATAAAGTTTGTTTTGAAGATAATGCATGTGAGATACTTGATACACATTCCAATTGTGTATTATGTCCCTAATCTTAAACACAATCTAATTAGCATCGTGAAACTACTACAAAAGAGATATAAAGTTTGTTTTGAAGATAATGCATGTGAGATACTTGATACACATGGAACACTAATTGCAAAAGTCCAAATGACACAAAACAAGTTGTTCCCTTTAAGGTTGCAAAATGATTTGTCTGTTGCTTTCAAAGCAGTCCTCTAAGATTAGTCTTGGCTATGGCATTTAAGATTTGGTCATTTAAGCTTTAAGGGTCTAAATTTTTTGCATAGGAAAAACATGGTGAATGGTTTGTCGTTGATTGAACAACAAAACAAAGTTTGTGACGGTTGTATTCTTGGTAAGAAACATAGAGAATCATTTCCTATTGGAAATTCATATAGAGAAAGAGCTCCACTTGCAATTGTGCATTCAGATTTGTGTGGGTATATCGAGACACCCTCTATTGGCAATAGCTTGTATTTCATAACTTTCATAGATGATTATTCCACGAAAACTTGGGTATACTTTTTGAAGCACAAATCAAAAGCTTTTGAGATTTTTGAGTAGTTTAAAGTCATGGTTGAGAAGCAATGTGGGTACTGCATTAAAATTCTAAGAACATATATATGTGGATAATTTGTGTCCAATGATTTCTTGATTTTTTGCAAAGAAAATGGGATTAAAAGGAAACTTACAACTAGCTATACACCACAACAAAATGGTATTACAGAAAGAAAAAATAGAACAATAATGGAAATGGCAAGAAGTATCATGAAAGCTAAACATCTACCAAATGAGTATCGGGATGAAGTTGTAGCTTGTGCAGTATATATTTTGAATCGTTCCCCCACAAAGAGTATAAAAGATAAAGTACCACAAGAAGCATGGAATAATAAGAAACATAATGTTTCTCATTTGAAAGTCTTTGGGTGTATTGCATATGCACATGTTCCTGATGAAAATAGGAAGAAATTAGATAATAAAGGAGAAAGATGTATTTTCTTGGGTTATAGTGAGCAATCAAAAGCATACAAGTTGTATAATCCCATCACAAAAAGGACTATAATCAACAGAGATGTTAAGTTTCTTGAAGATGAATAATGGATTTGGAATAAAAATCTACATCAACAACAATTTGAGATGAAATATTTTGGTGAAGATCATGCACCTAACAATGGATCTAGTTCACATAATACAACATAAACACCTCAATCAGCTTCAAGATCTCAGTCAACCCCTATATATCACTCAAGTGATGGCTCAGTGTCAAATGGAACTCCAGTGAAGTGAAGATTTAATTTCTGATTTTGCATTATTTTCTATTGCTGATCCAATATGTTTTGAAGAAGCAATTAAGTATGGAAGTTGGAAAAAGGAAATGGATGAAGAAATTGAAGCAATAGAGAAAAATCAAACTTGGCAATTAGTGAATCTTCCAAAAGAAAAAGGTGCAATAGGTTTGAAATGGGTCTATAAGACAAAGTTTAATGCTAATGGAAATGTTGTGAAGTATAGCCCGGGATTGATTACAATAAGACTTTTGCTCCAGTAGCTAGATTAGATATAGTGAGATCAATATTAGCACTAACAGGGCATCATAAATGGAAAGTTTATTAGATGGATGTCAAATCAACATTTTTGAATGGAATATTACAGGAAGAAGTATATGTGCGGTAGCCACTGGGTTATCAAATCTTGGGTCATGAACATAAAGTTTATAGATTAAAAAAGGATTTATATGGTCTCAAACAAGCTCCAAGAGCTTGGTACAACTACATAGATTCATACTTCTTGAGCGATGGTTTTAGAAAATGAAGCAGCGAGCCAACACTT
Organism: Larix kaempferi; assembly: GCA_027924585.1. Taxonomy (NCBI): domain Eukaryota; kingdom Viridiplantae; phylum Streptophyta; class Pinopsida; order Pinales; family Pinaceae; genus Larix; species Larix kaempferi. Next base: position 4,028,521 of record BSBM01000680.1, on the reverse strand, counting down.
TACATCAGGGTAAATGATCAAGGAAACTTCTTAATTGTATGCCTATATGTTGATGATTTGATATTTATAGGAAATTTTTCAATTGAGTTGTTTAAACCAACAATGAAAAAATAATTTGAGATGACAGATTTGGGCTTAATGAAATATTTTTTGGGCATAGAAGTAAGTCAAAGAGATGATGGAATTTTCATTTGTCAAACAAAATATGCAAATGATGTGTTGAAAAGGTTCAGGATGTTGGATTGCAAGCTAGCATCTACACCTGTGGAAACAAGATTGAAATTGAGCAAAAACGACAGGGGCACAGTGGTAGATCCAAGTTTGTTCAAAATATTAGTAGGCAGCTTGACGAATTTGACAACGACAAGGCCTGACAGTATGTATGTATGCAGTCAGTTTGATTTCAAGGTTCATGGAGACACCAAAGGAGTCACATTGGAAAACAAGGAAAAGGATTTTGAGATATGTTAGTGAAACAAGAGATTATGGCATCTTATATTCAACGTCAGATGATTTCATATTAGTTGGCTACACAGACAATGATTTTGCAGGTAGCATTGACGACAGAAAAATCACAGATGGATATTTTTTCATCTTGGTTCAGGAGCAATATCATGGGCTTCCCAAAAACAACCCATTCTTACTCTTTCAACTACAGAAGCATAATATGTAGCAACAACATCAGCAACATGTTAAGCAATGTGGATAAGAAGAATTATGTCATATTTTATGCAAGATCAAGAAGGAGCAACAAAAATTTACTGTGACAATAATTCAACAATAGAACTATCAAAAAATCATGGTTTTCACAAAAGGAGCAAGCACATTGATACTAAATATCATTGCATTAGAGATCTTATCAACAATGGTGAAATATATCTTGAATTTTGCAAGTTTGAACAGCAATCTGCAGATATCTTCACAAAGCCATTAGAAAAGGAAAGATTTGAACACTTAAGAAACAGTTTGGGCATCATCAGAAATTCAATCTTAATGGGTAGTGTTCAAAATGTAAGCTTGACTAGTAGTAGCAATTCAACAACCATCAAGCAACCACTGTCCCACCGTCAACTGCCCAGCCATCCAACCGTCCAAGCATCATCCAATTGAATTGCCACCGCCCAGTAGCCAGAATTACAATAACCATATTTTTGTAAAGATCTATTGCATTCCTCACCTATAAATAGATCATCTCAGAGATACATGAGGCATACTTGTGGATGTAACTTCTTCTACATAATAATATATTGAGCAACAACTCATATCTTTTTATCTATTTGCATTTTTCAGCCATTCTTTTATTTTTTCTCTTGCATCCTTCTCCTACCGGGTAGTGTTCAAAACGTAAGCTTGACTAGTAGTAGCAATTCAACAACCATCAAGCAACCGCTGTCCCACCGTCAACCGTCCAACCGTCCAAGCATCATCCAATTGAATCGCCACCGCCCAGCAGCCAGAATTACAATAACCATATTTTTGTAAAGATCTATTGCATTCCTCACCTATAAATAGATCATCTCAGAGATACATGAGGCATACTTGTGGATGTAACTTCTTCTACATAATAATATATTGAGCAACAACTCATATCTTTTTATCTATTTGCATTTTTCAGCCATTCTTTTATTTTTTCTCTTGCATCCTTCTCCTACCGGGTAGTGTTCAAAACGTAAGCTTGACTAGTAGTAGCAATTCAACAACCATCAAGCAACCGCTGTCCCACCGTCAACCGTCCAAGCATCATCCAATTGAATCGCCACCGCCCAGCAGCCAGAATTACAATAACCATATTTTTGTAAAGATCTATTGCATTCCTCACCTATAAATAGATCATCTCAGAGATACATGAGGCATACTTGTGGATGTAACTTCTTCTACATAATAATATATTGAGCAACAACTCATATCTTTTTATCTATTTGCATTTTTCAGCCATTCTTTTATTTTTTCTCTTGCATCCTTCTCCTACCGCGGCTAAGACAAATATGGAACAAAGATTATAATGTCATTCTAAAATAAAAAAAATCTTTACTTTTGAGAGACAAATCAACATCTGGACCATGTATGCAAAACCATCAAGAGTGACTTCAAATCAACCAAGAAGATCAATGTACATCATATCTCCCCCTTGCCTCATCAACATAAACTCATCGAGCACTTCAAAGATATCAATACTAGGTTAATAAATAAAACAGTTCATCGTGTATCTACTGGATAGTTCCCATATGGAGAACGTAATCCCAAACTGCCACAAACTACAATTGGAGTTCTCACACTTCCGTCCATATCAATACCAAGAGAAAAGTTGACAAGCTCGGCAATGACAACTACAATAGCCTCACTTGAAGATCTTTCAGGTATCCATATAACTAAACTCGGATTAGTTGAAGTCCCTTAATATTTGTTTTCTTCAATACAACCTTAGACCCTCTTTAGTTGGACCGACGCTACAACACAAATGTGAGATAGAAATCACATTGTAAATAATTGGATCGCTCTTTCAAGCTAGTGAGTACATGAAGTGGGCACTCTATCATAATCATTCATCCTCACATGTGCAAAGATATGAATGCAACTCGTAACAAATTCCTTGACCATGTGAAAGCTAACCATCAACGTGGATCTTCTTTCCTAGCAAATAAGCCATGACATTTCTAACTCCATGAAACCCTATCATACTTTCAGTGATGCATTAACTCGGGAATAACAGTAAACCATAAAAAACCTAAGATATCCCATGTAACGATTGCTTGATATTCATTAATTGCAGCAATTGTGCGGCATCTCTTTGCATGACAATGATATAATTGTTGGAGTATTGGTTATAATTGTTGTACCTTTTGGAATATAATGTGGATTGATTGCCACACTGGGATCCTTGGACTTTGTGCTTGGTTTCAAATGTTTACCAACATATGTAGGTTTTGGTGTAATGACAAACCTTACATGGTGTGAGAGATGAGGTCCTAGGTTCAATTCTCTTGAGCTATGTTGGAGAAGGGTGTTGGAGTATCGGTTATAACTACCGCATCTCTCGGAATATAATGTGAATTGATCGCCACACTGGGATCCTTGGACTATGTACTTGGTTTCAAATATTTATCAACATCTTCAACTTTTGGTATAATAACAAACCTTACAATAATAGCGTAACAACTAACATTATAATATACAATATTTTCACAAATTTTTGTATCCATCCATAGGATTAGAAGAACCTACTCAACCTACTCAACTACAAACTTGCGCAAGAATAACAAAATGGAAAATCAACATTATAGATAAAGTAGTCAATTACTCAAGAAGAACCATGAAGTTTGCACAATGATATCATTGAATAGATGCCTCATCATAAATCTTGAAATAGATGTCAGCCAAAATCATCACTTTAATAATTACCTTAAACACATTATTTGGTAAATCTGATAAAAACATTTAAGACTTTGGTGACCAATCAATTATTTAGAATAAACCCTAGGTCATAAAGTTACTTAATGATATGTAAAGGTTTCATCACTTAATGTTTCTCAATGAATTTAATAAACACCAAGTTTATCTATAAGAAAAACATTCATCACTTAATGTTTCTCAATGAATTTAATAAACACCAAGTTTATCTATAAGAAAAACATTGTAAAAGTTTTTTGTTTTTTTATTAGTGAAAATTAGAGCTTCACAAAAATAATGCCTTATTCAAATTGAGATTTCAATGCTTATCTCAAATATTTGAGATAGATTTTTTTAATACGTACGTATTTGTATGTATTTGAGTTGTATATGACTAAACGTTAATTAATTTATAAAAATTAACTCGAAATTATAAAATTGTGACAAGAAGGAAACAAAATAATCAAATGTTTAAGGCTCATAAAATGTGATGGATCATTGAAATTCAAAACTAAAGGCATGATATCATTCTTCGATATACACTCTTTCAAGATGTAAATCAAAATATTAATATTGAGTTTTTAGTTCAATTATGTTGATTGGCAATAATGCTCATTTAACCACTAGATCAATGAAGGTCCAAACTTTGTAAGACTATCGAAGCATCATGTCAATTGAATTTTTGAAAACCAAGACATGAAATCAACTCAAATAATCTTGAATAACAGCTTGCAAGCATCAACCAAGAAGCAAAAAGACCAACATGTAATAAAAAGATGTCACCAAACCAAACAGTGAAATCACAAAAAATAAAATAAAAGCAATCAAAAGTAGTGAAAAAATTAAGGGGATATTTTGGGGGGATACACTAAGATCTAGAAGATTAAAAGTATCTCTCTATTTTAACTAGCCTAAAGAAGAAAATCAAACATGGTGAAAATTCTTAAAACACCATGGGATGAAAGGATTTGTCATCTTTATGACACTAAAAGGGTTGAAGATGAAAATCACTTTCTCATAGAATGTACTAGAGACACCAACAATAGAGTTCAATTTCAAAATATTTGCTACAATACTAGCTTTCATAACCTTTTAACTCATCATGACTATGGTGAGACAATGCTTCTCTTTAAACTTTTGGAGCATAGAAATAAAGTTATTAAGGAAACCAAATGGCTTTTTCACCACAATAAATAACAATCATCATCATCATATCATTAATTGTTAATATACTTAATTTTATTTTATATAAAAATAAATTAATAAATAAACAAATTCAAATTTTATATAATTTAATTAAAAATAATATATATATATATATATAACCCATTAAAAAATTTCTCTTTTTAAATTAATTTTTTAATTTCTCCCCTTATTAACTTTTTAAAATATGAATAAATAATTTTTTCTTATTAACTCTTTAAAATATAAATAAATAATTTCTCCCTTTATTAACTCTTAAACATATTAATATAAAAATATGAATAAATAATTTCTCTCTTTATTAACTCTTAAAAATATTAATATAAAAATATGAATAAATAAATTTTCCCTTTATTAATTCTTTAAATAATAAATAAATACATACATACATATCTCCCCTATATATATATCACTTACTCAAATACAAATTTCTTTTTTAAACTCTCTTTTTAATTTCTCCTTTTATTAACTCATTCACCTTTAAAATATGAATTTTTTTTTTAATTTCTCTTTTTATTAATTCATTTACTTTAAAATATGAATAAAATTTTATATACAAAACAGTGAAAGAAAAAGACAAAAAGAGAAACTTATTTTCCCTATATATATCTCCTACTAAAAAACAAAATTTCTCTTCTTAAACTCACCTTTGAATTTATCCCCTTATTAACTCAGACATCACCTTTCACCTTTAAAATATGAATAGAATTTTATATACAAAACAGTGAAATAAAAAGATAGACACATCTCGCCTTATTAACTCAGTGAAGTTTAATATATCAACTTACTCAACTTTAAAATACGAATAGAATTTTATATGGACACATCCCCGTTATTAACTCACTGTAGTTTAATATATCAATAGAATTTTATATGGAAAAAGTGAAGGAAAAGTGAACACATACTTTTGCTCAAGAGACTGCGATTCATGGAGGGATGAAACTTCATGATAAGTGTAGTTTGGAGTGTTGTTTCTCATTTTGTAATATGAGAAAACAGTGAAAGAATTAAGAACGATTTTAAACTGTCTGCGATGACGACCGTCCGACTCGCTTCCACTCGAATCAATCTTAACTTTTATTTTTATCAATCATGTCTCTTATTGTTGGATGGTGGATGATTCTATTATACTATTCGATGAAAACATAATTAAATTTAGTGGGGCTCTACAGCGGAGTAGAGATATTGCCTGCATGTGGAGAAGAAGAAGAATCTTTATCCGAGAAGAAAACGGCTGGAGCGTCAGCACAGGTTTGGAGAGAGTGGGGAACTGGTGGAAGAGGGGGTACTTCTACCATTCCTTCCAATATATGGAGTACTTTACTCATTGACGGCCTCGCGTCTTCGTCGTCCTGGATGCACCATCCTCCCACTCTGGCAGCCCTCTCCACTTGTTCCAAGTCTGCATCGTTCAACAATTTCTTGTCCAGCACTTCCATGGCGTTTCCGCTGCTGATTTGAGATGCAGCCCACTCGGGAAAGAACATCATTCCGGATTCAGAGACTATCTCTATGTTTCTTCGCCCTGCAATTATCTCGAGCAATGTCATCCCGAAGCTATAGACGTCGGCCTTAACAGTGATGGGCAGTCCTGAGAGCCACTCGGGGGCCAAGTACCCTCTGGTTCATCTTATGGTCGTCAGGACCTTGCTATACTCTCTGCCCAGGAGCTTCGCCAGTCCGAAATCGGCCAGTTTGGGGCAGAAATTAGAGTCCAGGAGGATGTTTTCCGGCTTGATGTCACAGTGAATAATGCAGTCCCTGCACTTCTCATGCAGGTAAACTATTCCCCGCGCAGTCCCGACCGCGATGCAGAAGCGCGTTTTCCAATCCAAGTTGTGCTGCTGATCATCTCTCGAGGTTTTCTTGAATAGGAAGGAGCTCAGGCAGCCATTAGGCATGTATTCGTACACCAACAGTCTTCGGGAGCCCTCTGTGCAAAATCCCAGCAGCCTAACTAAATTCACATGCTGCGTGACTCCGATGGTACTCACCTCCATGCAAAATTGGTTCTCTCCTTGGTTCACACCCTCCAACTTCTTAACCGCCACCAGACGGAGCCGAAACCCCCCCCTCCCAGACGCTCAGAAAAATTCTTCGTTGCACTCTGCAGCGCTCTGTAAGTGAATAAAGTAAGCCCAGCTGGCCATTCTCTTGCAGACAAGCCCGGGCGCTTGCAACACCATAAAAATAACAACACAAAGGCCAAAATAGCAACCAGCCCGCCCATGACTCCGCCCACCACGCCTGCGAGAGTCGTCTTTTTGTTGGAATTAGAGGTCTTTTTGTTGGAATTAGAGGAATGAGGCAGATCAGCGGCATCTAACCGCAGAAACAAAGAGATCCCGTTGGAGGTATCGTGCAGATTGAGTAATTCACCAAACCACATCACACAAGTCTGCAAAGTGCCGTTAACGTAAGCATACGCGGTGCACGAGCAATTGCTGAGACAGGCTGCCTTGCACTGCTTTTGGCTTTTGTACTGAACCCCTTGAGGGGGCATAGATTTGCCACTCAATTCTACAAATCCGTCCGTGGTACTCTGGTTTCCCGCATGACTGCACCGAAACGAGGTCTTCCGAACACAGCCGCTTGACCACTGCTGAGATTCCCATTCTTGGCTGTCTCTGGGAACAAAGCCCGCCACGCAGTTGCAGGACTGGACATTGTTATTGTTGCACGATCCATAAGGTCCACATTCAGCATAAACCTCGCATTGAGTACTGCTGGGCTGTTGCCAGACCATGCTCCATTCTTTATTTTCCAGCATAATGTACATTCGAGCCTCTCCAGACTTATCCATAACTATACGCGACATAGATGTGAAATCTTGCCTTATAACAAATGTGAAATACTTGTACGAACCCTTCCTGAAATAGGTCAGATTGTACCATTTATTCGACCAGGACACAGGAAAATTGCTGAAAATTTTTCCGTTCCAAACACCGCTCTCCCAGTACGTGGTTTGATTCTTCCACAACATCACGAACTGGTCGGCTCCCTTAGGATCCATCTGAAGGGCGAAGGGCCCAGGACTCGGATCCCAAGGGCTCCTCCACGACGACAGCCGCTGGCTGTTAGTAATCTTCATGCCTGGCAACCATGTATTTTCGGGATGGTCGAAGCTCGGCCAAATGATTTCAGAACTATTCTCAGCACTCAGCACGGCCAAGTTACCAGAATCCATTATTACGGCAGAAGAAGGCTTCTTCCCGTTTCCCTTGGAGGACCAGACGGTGGATCTTTCATAAGAAAGAAGGAGACTCCCGTCCTCTGTGAGACTAAGAACGCTGGAGTACGCGTTTTGTAGCGGGTGGTCCACGTTGGCCACCCAAGCGATTGTTTCCTGTGAAGGCTGGGCATACCAAATACCCAAATACCATTTCTTAACGTTGTTGTTGTTGTTGTTGAGATTGAAAAATCCGAATTTGAAGATACCGCCCTTAGAAATCCTAGTCTGATGACCAGTGAGAGAGGTGCCCAACGCTATGCTGTCGGAAGCTGCATCTTTAGCATCGCCTGGCTTTATCCGAAGCAGCAGCAGAAGGACGAGAAAGAAAGAAAACAGAATCTGTGGGAGTTGTTCTCTCATGGTATTACCAGTTCCCATCCTAAAATCGATCTGCTCCGACAACATGCTCTCAAACCCATTATATCGTGTCCATCAGTCCGGTGTGGTCTGTTCAACTTGAAAGAATCGATACGGTATGGTCTGTTCAACTTGAAATAATCGATACGGTAAATACCCACATTCATCGCCGACTGACTGTATGACTTGTTTGCACTTATGTGCTTGTTCAAGAATTTAATAAATAAAATGACTCAGCTTGACAAAATATTAATTTTATAAGTAGTATTTAACCATTAAAATAATTCATTTTGAAAATTTGAAAAAGAAAATACGACTTTAATTTATTGTTGAAAATAATTATATTATTAAATTCGTAAAACGACTTTAATTTATTGTTCAAAACGGCCTCTAGGGGAGAGTTGTCAAGAATTTAATAAATAAAATGACTCAGCTTGACAAAATATTAATTTTATAAGTAGTATTTAACCATTAAAATAATTCATTTTGAAAATTTGAAAAAGAAAATACGACTTTAATTTATTGTTGAAAATAATTATATTATTAAATTCGTAAAAAGATTTTAATTTATTGTTCAAAACGGCCTCTGGGGGAGAGTTGTCTATTGTTGAACAGGGTCTAGTAGTCGACATAGTACTGGTCCCACATAACCACCATATATTGACACAAATAAACCCATAAATTAAACATACACATTCCATATTAAGTGCAGAAAATATTTAAATTACGTCCAAAAATTGCCCATTAATTGACTGGGCCAATAGCTGTCAATAAATAGTCTTTATATGACAAACTGTACAAAACATCTTGTCCCAACAAAGTACAGATCTGCTCAAATATCCAGAAGTACATAAACAGCTAAATAACCCAACTTGTTTTTGCCACCTACTGCAAGGTACCTATCAAAGGAGGACCCACGAATATCTAATGGAGCCTAAATATCCCATCATTCATTGAAACCTGTTCCAACATTCATTGATACCTGTTCAAGCATCAGAAAAGATAGTGTCAGCCATAACTGCAAGATTGTTTAACATTTCAACCCACTGTATTCAATAAATGACACCTACCCATTAAATGCACCCATTAAAAAGATGGAAGCACACAGATCATGAAACAGATGAAGGCACAGGGATCCACAATGACAAGCTCCCAACCATTGGATCACTTTCAAATCAATCCACAACACACATTGAAATTTGAGAGATTGCAATCCATGTGCCAACCCAATTCAATAGAAAACAACTATAAATGAACCACAACCCTTATGAAGATGCATTTCATAAATTCGACCTGCAGAGTGTGTGCACAGTTGCATTTCAAAAATTTGAACAACAGAGTGTGTGCACAGTGGAGGCATACCATCAGAAGTGTGTGCACAGTGGAGGCATACCAGCAGAACTGTGTGCACAGTAGATTCAGGTTACTGTTACTGTGATTTATGTTTATGTTTATGTTATTTCCAGTTATGTTATTCATGTTATTTATGTTATTTATGTTTCTGTTATTCATATTATTTATGTTATTTATGTTTCCAGTTATGTTATTTATGTTATTTATGTTTCTGTTTCTGTTATTTACATTTCTGTTATAATCAACTTCCAGTTTCTTCTACATAACCAGCCTCCCTTCTAAATGTGCAGGTTGTTGTAGGCATGGCAAGAGTCAGCGATGCAAGGAGAACAAGTCGTCGACTAAGTAGGCGTGCCTAGCTACGCTGCACCTCATCGGATGAGGAGAGTCCCAATGATACAAATGCCAACAATGCTCCCAACAATGTTGTTGAGAATGACAATGTGGTGGAAGAGGACATTGTTGTCCCACCACCAACCACACAGTCACTTCCAACCACAGTTCAAGGAACAAGTTCAGTCACCAAAATCAGTGCAATAAGAGGTTGGACAAAAGAAGACATGCTAGCTGCTATTGATGATATAGAGTTCAATGGATATTCCATTCGTGCTGCTGCTAAAAAACATGGAGTTGCTACCTCTTCAATACATTATTGGATAAATGGACTCACACATACAAAGCGCAGAGGGCCTGTTACAGTTATGAGTGAAGAGGAGGAGGTCGAGGTGGTTTAGTGGTGTAAGGAGATGGCTGAAATGGGACATGGGCTAGAGCTGATACAGCTAAAATCCACAGTAGCTCAAATCTGTCAAGGGAGGCCAAACCCCTTCAAAGATGGGTTTTCTGGTAAGTCATGGTGGTTTGGGTTTAAAAAAAGGCATCCAGACCTTGTGTTGCATACAACTGAGGGCCTAGATAGAGATAGGGCTCTAAATCTACGCCCTGCAATTCTGAATAAGTTCTATGCCACCCTTTCTAGTGCATATGAGAACCATGGGTATGCTCCAGACCATATATGGAACTGTGATGAAACAGGTTTACAGGCAGGAAGGAACTGTGGCATGCGTGTAATTGCCAAGATAGGGAGTTGTAATGTGCCAAAGATTTTTCCTAGGAGCAGGGAGTGGATCACTATTCTATGTTGTGTCAATGCAATTGGTGCTTCAATCCTAGGATTTTATCTATTTAAAGGTAAAACTCAACTCAAAAACTATATACAGAATTGTGAACCAGGTGCATGCATGGCTGCACATCCCCATGCTTGGATGACCAAAGAACTCTTTTTGAATTGGCTTACTCACTTTGCTGCATCTATACCAGGCGGTGTCTCACCTGTAAATAGACACCTGCTGGTTTTAGATGGTCATGGAAGCCACATTGTTGTGCAAACAATCGAGGAGGCTAACAATTTGGGCATCAACCTGTTGACACTGCCTGCTCATACCATTCACAGATTGCAACCCCTAGATGTCAGTGTGTTCGGGCCTTTCAAGAACTATTTCAGGGGTGAGCGAGCTTCATGGATGACACAAAATCCAGGGGTGGAGGTAAAAAGGTTTGAGCTAGCCGAGCTTGCAAGTAAATCCTTTAAAAGGGCTCTCACACCTTCGAATATCAAGGCTGGGTTTAGGAGGACTGGAATATGGCCACTGAATTCTGAGGCTCTCATGCATGATACTACTTGTAGCCTGGGATTTGATCTCAATGGTCAGGAAGAAGGGGATGTCCAAGCACATGTTGCTGGCCAAGAAGATGTGGAGGTAGAGGAAGACGTTGTTGCTGCTGATCATATGATATCCCTCTCTCAAGGAGGACCATACTGTGGTGATGAAGAAGAACATGTAAGTGAAACACAGTATAACAATGAACCAATTGACAGTAACATGGAGGTACATACACCAACTGAGACAGCTGCAAATTCTGCTTCTAATCTTCTTAATGTCTCTATGCAAGAAACAGTTGCAACTTCTGCATCTGTTCATGTCAATGAAAACGTTGACCATGCACCAGGAAGCAGCAATGAAGAATTGACTTTGCCAAGCCAGGTTACCCCACCATCATGGCTGGTAGAAGCCATGATGAATTTGGACAAAAATATTGTGTCAAGGACAAATGAAGAAAGCATGAACATGCCTTCACAGCCCAGAGAATTGGAAGAAGAAATTGTTCATTATTTTGTGGACAATGGAAACCTGGTAGAAGATAGTGTCCACAACGAGGTTCCAGCTGAAGAGGACAATATGGTTCAGATAAAGCAGGAGAACATTGACCCAAATATTGAGAGGTAAGTGTCAAGCAAGGAGCAGCAAGTGTCAAAGAAGAGCCAGTTGCTTGGTCAGTTTCTAAAGCTACCGATAGAGAGAGTGTCAGCAAAAAGAAGGCAATTTACAGCAGACAATCTTTGTCTATGCCAAAGTTCACAGTTACTCACCTCAGAGGACTATATAAAACTATTGGTTGAGTCTGAGCATAGGAAACTTGAACTCCAGGATTTAAAGTAGAAAAAGAGGGACTTAGCTAAAGAAAATAAGGCTACAAGGATTGCTGCAGCAGAAATTCGAGCACAGGAGAGGCTTGACAGAGATAAAGAAAGACAAGAAAAGGCTCATCAAAAACAAATGGCAAGGCATGAAAAGGAATTGAGAAAGGCTCAACAATTGATTCCAAGACCTCCTAAACATCCAAGTCCCCCACTATCAACAAGTGCGCATGCCCACTTTATTCCCTCCTACCAGTGCAGGTGTCAGACATATGTATGATTATGGGGCTCAACCCAATGCAGGGGTTAGTAGCACAAGTGTGCACTGTGGCTACTCAATTCCTCCATGGCTACAAGAAGAAAATTGGATATCATATGGAGGCAACCAACCACAACCTAATCAGCCATTGTTAGGTATGCCAACCAACCTGGCTCAAGCAGGAAACTCAACAATATTGGGAAGTGAAGATCTTGGACGACATCAAGCATAGGAGTGTCATATAGGGATGCCAAAGTTTTTGTTGTGACCACATTGCATTGTGGATTTTGTAATCACTCGGTCTAACTACTGAAACATGGCCATTTTGTATACAATCCTATACATTTTTGGGTACAATCCTAGGTCATATCGTTCCCTGATGTTTGCGGCATTGTAATCAGGGATTTATCATAAGGTTTAATATACAATTTCATCATTTCAAGAGCAAGCTGTAATGTACTCTGATTAAACATTTCATTAACATTTTTTAGGGATTATGAATTTAGTTTGTTGTTGGTTTATGTTGCAATTTATGTTTGGGCTGAATTATTGAAGGTTCTAAGGTTTATGCACCTACAACCCAAAAAACTTATTGTCATCACTACCATTATGAAAGACCAACACATACACACCAAAATGATTAATCATCATTATTGATGGAATCAAAATATCTTCTACAACCAAAGAAACATTGTTGTATTTCTATATAAGGGAGGGATGCTAGTTGTTGGACACCCCACGTGGCTCCCTCCCCCATGCCACGCTGGAGAGTCGACACGAACGTAGCCCGGGCCCAGATGGCACCGCCACCTGTCGTGGTGGGTGGTATAATTAAAGCGGCCTCTATGGAACGCTTTTTCCCACTTTTTCGGTGCTTTTCCCGTGACCTCTCCTTCCTCCCGTGTATTGTTGCTCGGGCCCTGTCTGTGAATGCTCCGCCACCCCACTTCCTGTTCACGCCCGCTCTAGTTCTGCACCACCCATGCTCTGGTTCTGCACCATGGGCGCTCTCGTTCTGCCGGTATCCGACTGAATTATTGAAGGTTCTAGGGTTTATGCTATAGCAGGGTCCATGGCTTATGTTGCAGTAGTATGGGATTACAACCATATGCCCAACCATTGCAATCATAGTTTGTTGCTGGTTTATGTTGCACTCATAGTTTGGCCTGAATTATCTATCTTTTATGGTGTATGTTGCAGCTGGGTTTGTAATTTTTTTAGGGTTTATGAATTTAGTTTGTTGTTTGTTAATGTTGCAATCATAGTTTCGGCCGAATTCTTGAAGGCTCTATGGTTAATGTTGCAGCAGCGTTTATAAAACCCTAAGCACAGAACCTTAATTACAAAGGGTAGTGTTTAATTTCTTTTAGGGTGTATGAATTAGGGTTTTGTAATTAAGGTTTTGTGGTTAATGTGGCAAGGTCCATGGTTTATGTTGCAGTCATTTCGGTTGAATTACAACCACATGGGATTACAACCATATGCCCAAAATTCAAAGGGAGATAGAAGAATCCCAAGACCACTATAATAGCTTCATCCTAGATGATATTGTGGGCTATGGTTTATGTTACAGCAGGGTCTAAGGTTTATTGAAGTTTCATAGTTTGGGCTGAATTATTGAAGGTTCTATAGTTTATGGTGGAGTTGCTTCTATGGTTTACAACTCTTGACCCCTATATTTTCCTTAAACTAGCAACTAGGAATGGGGTTGAACCATTGCATGGGTGTGATACCCATCCATTCGATGCTAACTGTACTGCAACATGGTCCATATTTCTCTCCTATTATTAATAATGCTTCTATAAGGAATGTTCCATGGAGGGCTCTCATGCATGACTTATTACAACTTAATACAGTATCATACTAATCAACATAACAGGCCTAAATTAGATCCAGTGTATGTACATTCCTATAAAGAAATTCAATATCCTTTTGAAGGCTAGAAAAACAGACAACAATAATCAAGCACACAAAATGTTTAATAAAACTATGTCTATATAAATGCCCATAATGCAACAACTAATTTACCTTCTTCTATTTCTCCCATAATGCAACAACTAATTTAACTTCTTCTATTTTGCCCAATATTTCAAGTTAATAGGTAAAAGTAAAAGCTGCATCATACAACAGCAGATAAGATGCAGCAGATCACTTCATGTTAATAGGTAAAAGTAAAAACTGCATCATACACTTATAATTTAACAATAGCATGCAACTTGTAAACTGCATTAACAACAACAAATCATAAGGTGGAACAGATCGCTTGTAAAATGCATCAACAATAGCCAATTTGGCAAACTTGCTGATATCAAAAACTGAATTATGGGTATTCTTCCAATTAGATGAGACAATGGAGAAGTCATTGTTGTCAACTGCCATCCATCCCCTGTATGATGCAGTTTTTCCTTTTAACTATTACCATTCCACTGCGACAAAAACCAACAACAAACTAAATTCATAAACCAGATAAAATTTAGGGACACTGCTGCAACATAAACCAACAACAAACCAAAATCATAAACCATAGAACCTTCAATAATTCAGCCCAAACTATGATGGAAACATAAACCAGCAACAAACGAAATTCATAAACCCCAATAAAATTATAAACACTGTTGCAACATTAACCATAGAGCCTTCAATAATTCGGCCGAAACTATGATTGCAACATTAATAGACAACAAACTAAATTCATAAACACTAAAAAAATTACAAACCCGACTGCAACATAAACCATAGAAGATAGATAATTCAGGCCAAACTATGATTGCAACATAAACCAGCAACAAACTAAAATCATAAACCCCCCAAAAATTACAAACCCTGCTACAACATAAGGCAACATAGACCATAGAACCTTCAATATTTCAACCCAAACTATGATTGCAACATAAACCAGCAACAAACGAAATTCAGAAACCCCAATAAAATTATAAACACTGCTGCAACATTAACCATAGAGCCTTCATTAATTCGGCAGAAACTATGATTGCAACATTAACAACACAACAAACTAAATTCATAAACCCTAAAACAATTACAAACCCGACTGCAACATAAACCGTAGAAGATAGAAAATTCAGGCCAAACTATTATTGCAACATAAACCAGCAACAAACTAAAATCATAAACCCCAAAAAATTACAAACCCTGTTACAACATAAGGCAACATAAACCAGCAACAAACGAAATTCATAAACCCAAATAAAATTATAAACACTGCTGCAACATTAACCATAGAGCCTTCAATAATTCAGCCGAAACAAATACATAAACCCTAAAAAATTTGCAAACCCTGCTGCAACACAGACCATAGAACCTGCTGCAACACAAACCATAGAACCTGCAATAATTCTGCCCAAACTATGATTGCAACATAAACCCTAGAAAAAATTTAAATGCAGCTGCAACAAAACCCTAATTCATACACCCTAAAAAAAATTTAAACGCAGCTTCAACATTAACCATAGAACCTTAATTACAAAACCCTAATTCATACTCTAAAAAAAATTTAAACGCAGCTTCAACATTAACCATAGAACCTTAATTACAAAACCCTAATTCATGCACCCTAAAAAAAATTTAAACGTAGCTTCAACATTAACCACAAAATCTTAATTACAAAACCCTAATTCATGCACCCTAAAAAAAATTTAAACGCGGATTCAACATTAACCACAGAACCTTAATTACAAAACCCTAATTCATACACCCTAAAAAAAATTTAAACGAAGCTTCAACATTAACCACAAAACCTTAATTACAAAACCCTAATTCATACACCCTAAAAAAATTTAAACACAGCTTCAACATTAACCACAGAACCTTAATTACAAAACCCTAATTCATACACCCTAAAAAAAATTTAAACGCAGCTTCAACATTAACCACAGAACCTTAATTACAAAACCTTAATTCATACACCCTAAAAAAAATTTAAACGCAGCTTCAACATTAACCACAGAACCTTAATTACGAGTGCAACGTAAACCATAGAACCTTCAGTAATTCAGCCGAAACAAATTCACCTCCAACCTAATAAATGAATAAACACTAAAACATTCATAAACCCTACTGCATTCATAAACCCTACTGCATCATAAACCATCCATAAACCCTACTTCATTATAAACCTTTCCTAAACCCTGCTGCAGCATAAACGAAATGCATTTCACCATTGCCACGAAATGCATTGCAACGTAAACCCACCATACACAATTCAAAGTGCGAGCAGGAGGGCACCAAACCAATTCACCAACAGAAATGCACAAATTCACAACCGAGAAAACCAAAATTTAACCTTTAAAAGCAGCAGAAATGGTCCACGAAATCCCTAGAAGGTTGAGAGTGTTGACAAACACTGCAGGGAATGGCTGGTAGGAAACCTACCACCGAAACCGAAGAAGCGTGAAGGGACGAGCCACCGCCGTGAGCAGGAACAACCAACGCCACCGCCGTGAGCAGGAACAGCCAACGCCACCACCGTGAGCAGGAACAGCCTGATGGAAGCCACCATCGCCACCAGCGAAACCAGCTGAGTGTCAACCCAACAACACTACCACCGAACCGATGAAAACGTCCAACGGGCTCCGCCGTAGACAACTTCGAGGGCCTGTGGTGCGCTATGGCCATGGAGCAAGGGTCAACGTCGGGTGAGCTAGCGGACAGAACACACAGCAGCGGCGAACGCCATCCGTCGGGGGGTAAGGCAACAAGTGTCCGCCATATAACAGTAGCACGTGATGATACCGGCAGAACGAGAGCGCCCATGGTGCAGAACCAGAGCGGGGGTGGTGCAGAACCAGAGCGAGCGTGAACAGGAAGTGGGGTGGCGGAGCGTTCACAGACAGGGCCCGAGCAACAATACACGGGAGGATGGAGAGTGTGCGGGAAAAGCACCGAAAAAGCAAAAAAAAGCGTGCCATAAAGGCCGCTTTAATTATACCACCCACCACGACAGGTGGCGGTGCCATCTGGGCCCGGGCTGCGTTCGTGTCGACTCTCCAGCATGGCATGGGGGAGGGAGCCACGTGGGGTGTCCAACAACTGGCATCCCTCCCCTATAATGTTTTTCTATTCCTGGAACGTATTTGACAGCTGGTGATAAAATGAACACGTCAATGATGACAAGTGTGAAAATTTTCATACCGTAGATTTGACGTCTAACCGTTTACATCTCCCGTCATAATTTTGAATAGTCATTTGAAAGTGTAGAATATGTTAATGGTTTTAACATTTCAGTCATAATTTTTAATACTTATCGATGCTTCCCTTGTCTGCTATTCCGTCAGCTTGTGCTTGTCATCCAATGAAAGCGGGTTGGTGTGTTGGGACGCATCCGTCGTTGCTTATACTATTTGGGAATTAATATTTTACTTTCATTGCACATAAAAAAACATGGACAAGTTACTAGTTACACCAGGTTGAAAAAACCATATCTATGAAATTTCCCCAGATACCCCAGGTTCTTCTCCTCCTCCTTGAGTTTACGTGGCTAGGGTACGTTCGTTTGATCAATCCAATTTTTTTATCAGAGAGATCGGAGCCTCGTAGCTTCTACTGGTTAAAGATCCATAATGTTACACCCTCGTAGCTGCTACTGGTTAAAGATCCATAATGTTAGTGTGTAGTAATATATACAAATACTTGGCTATTACTAATTACAGATCACATATTTGTGAGAGGCTGATGATTCTTTGGCAGCAGAAGATACAATCAATTTTTACTTCTTATTATGGAATTAGTCACAGAGAAAGGTGAAATTGAAAGATAATCTATTATGGTGGAATCTTATTATTATTATAAATATATTAGTTTTTTTTGTAAACAAGATTTTGGTCAAAAGACCGTTGCACGACAGCATATGTAGAGCCGCCTGCTCCTCATACTGTCTGTCCTCAAGTTTGATACAGAGTATATGCCATTGTGGTGATACGAAGTATATGCCATTGTGGTGGGTGACATAATTGGCTTTCCTTCCTGGGTAGTTTTAAGCTAAGTTTATTAAGATCATTAAAAAAAATAAACAGGCCCATGAAAGGGGTTTAACCTTGTGTCCTGGTGGTTCTCTAGCTATATATATTCAGGTGGTGACTCTGGCAAGCAATTTATTCTTTATGATTTTTTTATTATTTTTTTCAAAAATAATTTTGACACTTGTAAAATTTAACAAAAACATAAAGTGAAAGGCACAAAGAACACCAAACAGTCATGAATTTTCAATTGACAGGCAACATACATTTGAAATTCCAGACCTGCTTCCTGCTATTGATTTTTCATAATTATTTAATTCGTTATTCGTTTTATGATTGGAATACATAGAGGCGGAATTTATAGTTAAAATTAAAAATGTAATATTGAATTTATAAAATTTATGATAGATCAATATTTCAACTTGGTCTATTAATTATTAGATTTATTATTTGTTTTATGATTGGAATATTGCTCGATGAAATTTATAGTTTGATTTGATGTTATGCAATGGCATTTTTCAATTTGATGTTTAATTGACTTGATTTGTTTTATGATTAGAATATTGTTGGATGAAATTTTTCAATTTGATGTTTAATTGACTTGATTTGTTTTATGATTGGAATATTGTTGGATGAAATTTATAGTTTGATTTGATTTTATGTAGTCAAATTGAAAAAATTAATTTGATGTTTAATTCATTTGATTTGATTTAGATTATTAAGTTTGATTTGATTTAAATTATTATCTTTTTGTATTAGTATAAATATAGATTTATGAAGAGTAAATATAAATTTAGGGGGTCTAGATTTATTGATCATAATTTTTTTGATAAATTAAAATTAATATTTTTTAAAGCATATAAAAAGAATTTTATTTATTTTTATTTTAAAAAGATATTATTTATTTTTAAATTAGTCACATTAATGGAGGGGAAAAGACATTTTTTCATAAATCCCAAAAAACATTTTTGAATTCACAAAATTCATGGAATTGGAAAATCTCATTGTAATATGGGTATTTTAAGGTTGGAAGTATATAATGTTTAGTTTTATTCAATTTTTATTTCTAAAAAAACATTTTTCGTCAATTTAAAATTGCAATTATGTTTGCCTATTAAAAAAATATTTTTCATTAATCTAAAATTGCAATTGTAATAAAGAATGTCTAACTATAATGGTAAATTAGAAAAATTTTAAAACATTACTCATTAGCCATTTTCTAGTCACTTGACTATGGAGAAGGAAAATCAATATTGCAATTGGGTATATCATATGCTAGCAATTTTTCTTTATTAAAATGATTGATTTATAGTTATTTTGATTTATCATTTTGGTTTTGTTTAGTTTTAATTATTTTAGAAAAATTGATTTGCCAAAGTGTTTTTTAATAGATTAAACAAGAAAGTGTATCTTATAATTAACAAGAAAGTAAATACATTTCTTAAAATTACTTCAAATTCTCTTCAAAAGGTGTTAATTATAAACTAAACCATTGAAGAATAAAAAAGAATACCATTTTGCAAAAAAAATGATATTATTAGTTTATGAATAAACAAGAGTAATATAGTAGTTAGTCTTACTATAAAATTATGTTATGTTTTGTAAAAATAATATTATATTATATTTTATAAAATTGATTTTGATATTTTTGTATAATTGATATATGATATTATATAAATTATTTTGTATATTTGATGATAATATTATATTTTAAAATTAAGTTATAGTTTTTTAATATTTTTCATAACTTTTAAAGATTTTATTTTTAATAATTAATAAATAATTTTTTCATTAACAATAATAATTAACTTTCTTAATAATTAATAATTGCTTGCTCTTGTTTTAATTGTCTTAAATTTTAAAATTAGTTTTGTATTTCTTAAGAATGGCTTGTTGTAATCATACATTAATACTTTTTTAGATATTAATAAAAAAAATAGTTTTAGTTTTTAAATTTTAAAAATTAGTAATTAGTTTTTATTTTTAAGAAATTGGTTTTTGTTTTGTTTTTTTTTTAATTTTTTTCATTTTTAAAATTAATAACTTTGATTACATTGATTTTGTTAACATTTGGTTGAGCTTTGATCTTTAATTCTTTTAAATGCAAAGATTTGAAGCAATGAGACAATTCAATCCATGAAATTCATACAACCATAACACAAGTTATACCCTGGGGAAAATCCTTAAAATTATGAGAACAAAAACCCCATCAATTCTTCTTAGTATAATATAATGGATAGAGGAGAATACTTTCTTTTACAACATAGCAGATTTTCTTTCAGAAGATAAGAGATCACCAAAAACTCTTGATGAAGATATGGAAGCAATAGAGAAGATAGATCAATGAGATGTGTTCCTAGCACAACAATAACAAGCACAAACAATACCCTAGACAAAGAGAATCGCCTTGCCTTCAATGGAGAAGAGAATTCACTTTACACCGAATTCATCAATCTTGTATAACATATTTATACATTCTTCTCTTCTATTTTTAACTTCTAACTTCATGATGAACTCACCCTCAAACTGGATGTATTAATCTTACATGCAGAGGCTTAACCCACTTCTCATGCAGTGCTTTATCTCACTGAGCTGTCACTTACGATGAACTTGCCTCTTAATTGAAATCTTGCCCACTTAGTTAGGTGACTAACTTAAGTGTCAACATGCAAGTGTCACAACTCACATGTCATCTTTTAGTTTAACATAAGTGTCATCATGCAATAACACTTAGTTAACTAGATCTTCTTTGTTGTCACTTAGTTAACTCCCTTTAACTGAAGTGTCGTCTTTTAGTTTAACTAAAGTGAAAACACTTTAAAGTTAAATAGTCCTTCTGATTTAACACTTAGTTAGCTCAAATCATGTTGATTGATTTACTTCAAGTGACCAGTGTGATTTCTTTAGTTAACTGAGGCATATCTTTAACTGATGCTTTAACTGAACCATTGATACTTAATTGAAGCTTTATAACTGAAGCTTTAACAATTTGAGTTCTCTTTAATTAGCTGAAGTGTTTGCATGGGAAATTTCGAATTCTCTTGATCTCTATGCTTTATCTTTTATTTCTTTATATTTTATTGCATGGTCAATATGTGCTAACTTTAATTATCCATCACATTACATTATACTAAGAAGAATTATCGGATGTTGTGATCATATTATATTATTCCAGACCAAATGATCATATGCTAAAGTAATTCACTTTAGAGGTGATCAATATCTATAGGAGACTTAATATCAATCTCGTGATCATGGTTAATAATATGTATCACACAACATTAAATGTTTTTAACAAGTAAAGCATGACCTTTATACGGAAGGTCCACCTCTATATGGGAGTTCCATCTCATGGATACCTTTATATGGAAGGCTCATGTGATAATCATGACTTGACACACAAGTCCGGAGTCTTGTCCAACAAGACTTGACAACATCATTACTTTGATCAATTACCTCTATACATGAGGAATAACCTTTATATGGAAAGCAATCAAAGTGCTCACATCTATACATGAGGATCAATCTTGGCTACACAAGATTGGTTTGGAGAATGTCTCCTGATGTTGTATATTTAACACTCCCTCTCAGCGAAGGAGGCATTCTCTACCATACCAATATTGTCTCGAAAGTACCTAAAATTCGTCACCGAGAGAGGCTTTGTTAACACATCTACAATATGCTCATCATTAGAAATGGACTGAAGTTTCATGTACCATTTTCGACCATGTATCAAATGAAATAATGCTTCATTGCAATGTGCTTTGACTTGTCATGAAACACTGGGTTTTTAGAAAGATTTATGCAACTCTGATTGCCGCGCCTAATAACTGTAGGCTCAAGGTTTTCACCAAACAACCCTGCAAGTAGCTTTCTGAGTCACACTACTTCTTGGCAGGAAACACTAGCAGCTATGTATTATGCTTTGGTAGTGATATGGGATATAGAGCCCTACTTCCTGCTAGACCAAGATATCATAGTTGATCCTAGGGTATAATTGTAGCCAGATATACTCTTATTGTCCACAATTCTTACTCCCTAGTCCGAGTTTGTATAATCAAGTAAAATGACTCCTCCACTGGAGGCATATCTAAGTCCATATGAAATTGTACCTCGAAGGTACCTAAGCACATGCCTAGCAGCTGTCCAATGTCCGCGTCTCGGATCAGACATAAATTGACTCGGAATGCTCACGGCATAGCATATATCAGGCCACGAATGTATCAAGTACATTATCGATCCTATAAATTATCTATACAAAGCAGGATCTACTGGATCTAATCCATATCCTAACTCATGATGTTTCCTCAAATTGGAAAACATCGATGTAGTCATTTATTTGCAATCTATCATGCCAAACCTATGCAATATATCCATAGTGTACTTCCCTTGAGATAGAAAAATTCATCTTTTATTTGCCAGATCTCAAGGACAAGAAAGTAATGCATTAGACCTAAGTATTTCATCTCGAACTATGAGGTGAGCTCCCTCTTGCACCAAGAAATCATATGTTCCTCTCCAGTGATAAACAAATCATCAACATACATAACCAATATCAATGGTTGGTTCTTCACTACTTTGAAGTACAAATTTGGATCAGCTTCACTCTTACTGAAACCCAGTTTCTAAAGGTAGCTATCAATTAAGGAGTACCAAGTCCTAGGGGCTTGTTTAAGCCCATATAGATATTCCTTTACCTTGCAAACATGGGACTCCTTCCCATGCACCACAAATACTTCAGGATGCTAAATATAAACCTCTTCCTCAACCTCACCATTGAATTTTCCATCCTAGAAGAGATGCAAGTGCAATCATTGCTCATATTGTGATGTACCTTTCCACAGGGGCAAAGATCTCATCATAATTGATGCATTCTTTCTGAGAGAAACCCTTGGAAATGAATTTGGATTTATACTTCTCAATGCTACCATATGCAACATGATTTATCTTGTAAATCCATCTGGAAGTCACAGTGGACTTCCCATCAGGTTTAGGAACAGCCTCCCAAAGATCATTCTTCATTATAGAGTTGTACTCTTCTGTGATTGCATCTTTCCAAACATGCGGCTTTGCAACTTCTTCATATGAGGATGGTTCTGAATCACTGATGTGACTCATCAGTGCAACATACCCTGAATATCTGTCAGGTTGCTTGTGCTCTTTGGATTTTCCTACTAGTACTCCATGTTTCTCTACATTTTGTAAGATGTCTCGGCACTAAGCAGATCTTATTTTAGCAGTAGGTTCATCAAGTGACCTCTCAACCAGTTCTACTGGTTCTTCAGGAGCTAGCGAATCTGAGGAATCTTTTGGTTTCTCCCTCTCAAACTCTAAACGGGGAGAATTAGAATCAGGATGCTCCATCTCTAAATCACATTGAATCTCTTTCAATCTTTTGAAAGCAACTTCCTCATGGAAGGTAACATATCGGTTGAGTTCAATGTGTCTCTCACCAGGTACATATATTCGATATGCTTTGGATGACTCGCTATAACCCACAAAGGTGCCTTTCTTTCTAGAAGGCTCCATATTTGTTCCCTTTTCTTTCGGTACATGAATGTATACTAGGCTCCCAAAGATCTCAAGTGTGAGATGCCTGGATCCTCACCAGTCAACACTTATTATGGTGGCTTCTCATCTAGAATGGTATGCAAGCTTCTATTTTGGATGTACAGAGTTGTATGGGTGGCTTATGCCCATAATGAGGTAGACATATCTTGATCACGCATCATGGATTTTGTAGCCTCACATATGGTTCTATTCTTCCTCTCGACAACCCCATTTTGTTGAGGGTTATATGGTACTGTTAACTATCTATATATTACTACATAACTCATTAAATGCATGTGAATCAAATTCAGCTCCATTATCAGGCCTTAATGCACTGATGTGCTTTTCTTTCTGATTTTCAACTAGTGCTTTAAACTCTTTAAATTTGCAAAGAGTTTCACTTTTATCCCTTATGAAATAAATACATGACTTCCTAGAAAAATCATCTATGAACAGTACATAATATAAGAAGCCACTCAGGGAGGGGGTGACATGGGACCACATACATTAGAATGTATTAAACATAAAATCCCTTTAGATCTAGTAGAAATACTAGAAAAAAATTTCTTAACATTATTCCCAAGTGCACAACCCTGACATACACTATCATGCTCAAAATCAAATATGGGCATACCTTTTATCATCTTTTGAAGTCCTAGTAGTGCTTTGTAGTGTAGGTGTCCAAGCCTTTGGTTCCACAGCTCGCAGACTGATAGTGTGGTGAATCATAGCTTGAATGCACTTCCTGGGTACCTTGTAGAGTCCTCCCTCTCAACTCCAATCACAGCAACAAATTCTAGGCTTTTGTTCTTCATCCATAAAAGTGCTTTGTTATCCATGAAGATAACTCAGAAGCCTTTTTCTTCAAGAACCGAAACTAAGAGGAGGTTCTTCTTCAATCCTCAAACATATAGAATGTCCTCCACAAGTAGAATATCATTGGTGCTCAGCTAAAATGAGGTGGATCCAACTCCTTGGATCGAATAAGTTGAGTTGTCCCCCAACTCTTCCATGCATGTCAATTATTTCTCCTTTAGATCGGTGATTGCACTCTTGTAACCAGTCATATTTTTTGATGTGCCACTATCAATCAATCATGTTTCTACATTTGTGATGACGGACCCTGAAATTGATGAGACAACATAATAATCCCTTCTTGTCTCCTTTTCTTCAGATGCATTCTTTTGAGTGATTTCATCTTCTATGGTGGTAGAAGCATGAAAATTTCCTTTCCGCTTTTCTCTGCAATCTCTTGAGAAATGTCCTTTCTTGTTGAAATTGAAGCATCTAGATTTTGACTTGTCAAATCCTTTGTTGAACTCCTCCTTCTTTGGATGAGATAAATTCTTTTGGAAGAAGGGTTTCTTTCCTTTATTCATTCTTTCCGTGAGGGTGAGGTTTTCTTCTTTTATACACACTGACTTGCTCTGGATTCGCCCCTCCTCTTGGAGGCAATCATGCCACAACATTTCAAAGTTAGGTTGTACGTCTCGACCATTTACCATAGCCAAGAATGTCTCCCATGAGGATGGGATACCATCAATAGCAGTTTGGAGAATATCATCTTCATCCACCACTACTCCAATACTAGCAAGTTGATCTCTTACCGGAGAGATCTTGTAGAAGAAGGAGGCCACTGTCCCATCCATCTCCATCTTTAAGTTTTGAAGCTTATTATTCAATGCCCTCTTTTGACTTGGGGCCTTCTTCTCATATAGATCATTCAATGTATGATAAAATTCTTTTGCGGTCTTCAGCGATGTGATCATGGACATCAAAATATCTTTTACCAAAACATAGATGATCTGTTCGGCCTTAGCTTGATTCTTCTTGAATTTGATGCACCTTGCATTAGATGTAGGTTCCTCCACCACAGTGGATACATAGCCATCCAAGTAATGTTCCTCTAGGATGTTGAGAATCCTATCCTTCCAAGTGTTGAAGTTTGAGGTGCACTCAAGACGACCTTCTGTTCATACAGATATTGATGCCATAGTCTTGAAATATTGTGCTCAAATTCTCAAGATAAACATATGCTCTAGTTGGCATGCAAAACAGAGCTCCCTCACGCCTTGAGCTCTGATACCATGTTAATATTTGGTTGAGCTTTGATATTTAATTATTTTAGATGCAGAGACTCGAAACAATGAGACAATTCAATCCAGGAAATTCATACAACCATAACACAAGATATACCCCGAGGAAAATCCTCAAAATTATGAGAACAAAAATCTCATCAATTCTGCTCAATATAATATAATGGATAGCAGAGAATGATTTCTTTTAAAATATAGCATATTTTCTTTCGGAAGATAATAGATCACCAAACACTCTTGATGAAGATACATAAGCAATAGAGAAGAGATATCAATCGGATGTGTGCCCAACACAACAATAAAAATTATGAACAATACCATGCAAAAAGAAAAATTCCTTGCCTTCAATGGAGAACATAATTCGCTTCACACTGAATTCGTCAATCCTGTATAACATATTTATACATTCTTCTCTTCTATTTTTAACTTCTAACTTCAGGATGAACTTGCCCTCAAACTAGATGTATTAATATTGCATGTAGAGATGTGCCCCACTTCTCATGCAGTGCTTTATCTGATTGAGATGTCACTTAGGATGAAATCGCCTCTTAATTGAATGCTTTTCCACTTAGTTAGGTGGCTAACTTAAGTGTCGACATGCAAGTTTCACAACTCACATGTCATATTTTAGTTTAACATAATTGTCGTCATGCAATAACGCTTAGTTAACTAGATCTTCTTTGTTGTCACTTAGTTAACTCTCTTTAACTGAAGTGTCATCTTTTATTTTAACTAAAGTGAAAACACTTTAGTTAACTACTCGTTCTTATTTAACACTTAGTTAACAGACATCATGCTCATTGATTTACTTGAAGTGACCACTGTGATTTCTTTAGTTAACTGAGGCATATATTTAATTGATGCTTTAATTGAAGCATTGATACTTAATTGAAGCTTTATAACTGAAGCTTTATCAATTTGAGTTCTCTTTAATTAGCTGAAGTGTTTGCATGAGAAATTTCGAATTCTCTTGATCTCTATTCTTTATCTTTTACTCCATAGTCAATATTTGCTAACTTTAATTATCCATCACATTACATTATACTAAGAATAATTATCGGATGTTGTGATCATATTATATTATTCCGGACCAAATGATCATATGCTCAAGTAATTCACTTTAGAGGTGATCAATATATAAAGGAGACTTAATAGCAATCTGGTGATCATGGTTAATAATACACACACAACATTAAATACCTTTAACAAGTAAAGAATTACCTTTATACGGAAGGTCCACCTCTATATGGGAAGTTAATCTCATGGATACCTTTATACGAAAGGCTCACATGATAATCATGACGTGACACACAAGTCCAGAGTCTTGTCCAACAAGACTTTATAGCATCATTACTTTGATCAATTACCTCTTTACGGGAGGAATAACCTTTGCACGGAAGGCAATCAAAGTGCTCACCTTTATACGGGAGGATCAATATTGGCTACACAAGATTGGTTTGGATAATGTCTCCTGATGTTGTATATTTAACATATTTTTTAGACATTAATAAAATTTATAATCAAAATTTGGATTCCAAGTTTCTCAGAATTTTATGATTAGTTTAGTTCTCTCATTGAAAATTAAATCTTATAATCAAAATTTGGATTCCAAAATTTTAAGAATTTCATGATTAATTCTCTTATTGATACTTAAATATATCATAATATCCTAGTACTATGTTATGAAGGTTATTTAACTAGTAGGATCACCTAATCAGAATTGGGTTGATTGTTCAACCCAGGGAAACTTTTAGGAGCGAAATTTCACCAACTGGCTATTTTTGGGGATTTTTTTCAAAAAATAAATTCACTATTTGGTGAGTTTTAGTCTCTAATATCGCCTATATTTACATAAAATATGTTTTTTATCATAATATTCGCCAAAATTTTCAAGCTTCGGTAGTAAATTGTATGTTCATATTTAATATTCATCTACCAATCTATATATATGTTTTTTTCAATCGAAAATAATTGCCTAGAATACTATACTTAAGTATACTTTTATAATCCTTAAAAAATTCACTCGTTCAACCTTGGTAAAAAATTTAAACAAATAAATCTCTTATGCCAATAAAAATAAAAAGACAACACATACATACATAAATACATAAATATTGTCTGTGTAATCACAAGAATTTGTATATGTTAGTGACAAGTGAAAAGAAAAAATATATATAAGGAAAATTATATTTATATATTCTTATTAATTAAAAATATATATGTCAATAAAAAAACAAACATATATTTATACATTGTTCATGTATTATAAAATTTTGTATATATTAGTTTTAAGCTAAAGAGACACAAATATTTTGTATTATTTCATAAAGGTGTTTAGCTAATATTTAGATACATATTCATTTTGGGAACAAAGATTAATAAATATTTAACAATGGTATATTAAAACCATTAGCCGGTCGGTCAACCCGGGTGGATGGAATGAAATTCATCTATCCCCACCAATGGACCACTGTATCCTTGACAAATAATATTTGACTATATTCATTATTTATAATATATATTATTTAACTATATTCATTATTTACACCTTAAAATAACACAATCATAATATTGTTATTCTATTAAAACCAAATCTAATAGTGTAGAAGCCTTGAAAATAGAGAATGGAAGGTTAATACATCAAAATATGAATCATTTCAAGGCGGAAACTTTAAAAAAGCATCTCTACTTTATATATTAAAGTTTGAGAATTCATTCATTCTTTCTACTAGTGGTGGCACCCATCCATGTTCAATAATGCGATAAAGTTCAAAATTTCAAGCACAACATATTAAATCCTCCATTTGTGCTTATTATCAAGAACATATTGTACAAAAATATAATATTCATGATCATTAATGAAACCTCTGGTACAAAGACCACATGTCTGTAAGGACCTTCCTTATGTGCATTGACAAGTGTAATTTTTTTTTTTTTTAAAGCTTACCAACCCTCATCTTTATGTAAGTATATGTAACCCAACTCATGTCTACTAAAATTTTCATCTCAATTATATACATGCTTCCTTATGACATGAGACACATGATATGATATTCTCCTCTAATATCAAAGAGCATAATTTCTTCACTTACGCGACACATGGCTATACTTTAATTACAAGCATTTGAAGTAATCACAAGATGTAATATCTCTACATTCATAAACCAACACTTTCATATATATATATATATAATCGAACTAAGTTGAAATAAATATTTAAATATCTTCTTAGTTAAGGTCAAGAACTTATACAAGTGCATAATGCGTTATCATTCTATCTTCCCGAACTCCCATTATTTAAGGTCACCATATTTACCATGGCATGATTTAAATATCATTTGTCATACTAATGATATTTAACATCACTTTTTAACCGATTTTTAATGCATTGATATATGATCCAACTATCACATTTTACAATACTAATAAACATATTATATTACATTGCTATATGAACAACTTCCACATATTACCACACTAGTAATATACATATTTTAATGCACTACTATATGGTCCTTCTTTCACATATTACAACCCTAATATAATTATATTATAATGCATTGCTATGTGAAGAACTTTTTCACATATTACAAACATTGATATGCATGGGATAATGTATGATTATACAAATCGACCTTCTATAATACGAACACGCATTATGACTTCACCCAAACAACACTTATCTATCAGTAATCGATGCATACCAAATAAAAAGAAGGCCAATTTCAAATGTAAAACTGGAAATCAATTCATAAATGTAGTTCTGGCAATGTTGAGTAACATAACAAACTACAAACCCCGAAATGTATCCTAAATAAGGAATGGATTAGAAGTTAATTAAAATGTAACTAGCGTAGTTAATCACTTAACAGAATTCTATCGGAAATCTTTTCCAACTACATGTGGACCCATGTGAGGTAAACTGGTGTGGTTAACGATTTTGCATGGATAACGATGTGCGGTTAGGTAAAAATTTTGAATTTTTCATGCGCGGTAGTAACCATCAATAGATTTTTTGACCGCCCATTTCGATTTTACCCAGATCCTCCATTAGCGGATGTTTTGCCCCATTTCGATTTTACCCAGAACCTCCATCAGTGGATATTTTGCCCCATTTCGATTTTACCCAGAACCTCCATCAGCGGATTTTTTGACCCATTTCGATTTTACCTAGAACCTCCACCGCGGATTTTTTGACCCATTTCGATTTTACCCAGAACCTCCATCAACGGATTTTTTGACCCATTTCAATTTAACCTAGAACCTTTGATCAAACTAGGCCGTTTGCCATGCTTGACCTCACTCACAAGTCCTGTAAGATAACCCTTTGAACAAAACAGGTCCCTTCTTGAGAAAAACTAGCAAGTAACCTTGTGAACCATAGGTTGGTGGATCCCCTACATAAAAAAGAATCACTGATCAAATCAGATCGAACACGATTCTAGATCAAACCAATTCATATTGCATGGAAATTTTATGAACAAAGGGTACAATGTTTTTTTTTCCAGATATGGTTGTATTTCTGTTTGGGATTCGTTTAATGAATGTAACTGCTGAAAATCCATTTTTTCATTTATATATTTTTATAACGCTTGTATCATTTATTTTATAATTTATGTTGTACAATTTCAGATCACATGGGATGCGATTCCAAATCAAACTAGATCAGATTGCATCGAAATTTCCTGACCAAAAACAATGTATGATGGTGCAGGATAAGTTTTCCACTATCATTTGTATTTCTATTTGAGATTCTTCATTTTTATATTTTTATGAGGTTTGTAACATTCCTTTTCTAATTTCCAGTGTACATTTTTTTTTTCTAACGAGTCTAGCTATAACAGTTATTTACTAGATACTGTATATGCACAATAATCAATTTTAACCCTAGTTTTTTTATGCAGAAATCTTATAGGACTCGAAAGATTTTATTTTGTTGTGTATGCAATGCCATAACCCTGGTTACAAGGAGAAAATAAATTAATTTTTCTTACCAAAGGTTAGTGTAGGATTTATATTCTGCCTATAGAGCTAGATTGCTTTTTTCAATGTTTATTTCCAATTCAGAGATCCCCTGTGTAACCTATGTGGCCCCTTTGGGCATCTTGTCATGATTGCAGATTATAAATTTTCATAAATTTAATCATGTTCATTACATACCCTAATCCATTTCCACATAAAGAACAGAAGACGTTGCCTCCATAAGTTGTTGAAGAAGCATTTCGAATACTTGCAGAAGAGGATGCTATATGAGAAAAACAATGACAAATGAAGCAACAATTATCTAAACAACGAAGGAAGTCATGACAATTATGTAAAATTGTTAAAAATGATTGTTGGATTGATGATGAAATAGAGTCTAGTGGTAATGATGCTCAATTCCAACTTAACAATATGCAAATACCTTATCAACTCTATTGTCGCTCATATATCCAGTGTGTTAGGGGAAAATCTTCGAACTTCGATACTGTTGCCCTTCTTAAAGAAGAAAGTGGTTAGAAAAGATCATTCTCTACAAATTTATTGATGAGTCCCATATAGGAAATGTAGAGTTTACAAACTTGGATCCTTGTGAGAATGATCCAATTCTTTACACTATTGGTACTACTGGCACATGGAAACGTAGTATAGATGATGTTTTTCCCATTCTAATGGTGTATGCAGATGATAGTGGCAAACTTATGTTGCACCATCCTTCATTATCTGAAATAAAATAACAGTTATCTTCAAGGTGATATGAATATCGTTCCACTGCAGTCATCAAGTGAGGGTTTTACATGGGATCTAGGTCAGATGTGACTCCCTTATTGGGAGATGATCGTTTTATCAAGATTGGAAGAAAGAAATTCATTCAAATGGATGGGCTTCTGGTGCACAACACAAATCCATTTGATTTTACCATAAAGACAGGCATGTATGTCCGTATTTATTATGAAAATTTGCCTGGTATTTCCGAAGAAGAGTGATTGAAAATTCCATATCCTCTGGAAGTGTTGAATTGTTTAGTAGATGTTTCTACTGGTGGAACATTTTGTTGGGTAAGAATTTTTGAATGTGAGTTGGATGTCATTGGTATGTTAAATTTTCAGTATTAAATCAAAATACTATAGGATCTTTGCTGAGAGAATAACATATACAGTATATCAATGCATGACAATCATAATATGACAAGCATCACAAGCATCACAAGAATCAAAAGCATAGAGACAAGAGACACAGAGTTTCCGTGGGGAAAACCCTAAGGTGAAAAACCCCACAACTTCCTCAGAGATAGAGAGAGCAATGGCTCAACCAAAATACAACCAAATAACACTGAGATAGTCTCCTAGCAGATGATCCTCCTCCTCCTCACTAGTGCGCCACTTTTCAGAGAGAGAGATAGTTACTTTTCCGAGTGAGTAAAATAGAGATCTCCTATCTCTATTTATACTCACCTTTTTTCCCAGTGACCTACTGGGGCCGACTTGTCAACTTGGATACATCCAAATTATATTATATATTAATTAGGGACGAACCCATAAGGTGGTCTAATAACCCATCGGCAAGTACACACACTTGCGACACTTGTCAATCCACATGACGACACTTCCTTATAGAGGAATAACACATCTCTTATAAGGGTACAATAAATATATAAAATATACAGATGAAATACATTCCGAAGTTACATATACATCAACACTCCCTCTTAACCAGGAAGGTATTTCTCGACACAGATCTGCTAGACAAGTCTTCTTCTCTGGATCATCGTCATCGATGCATCGTCATCATCATCGTCACTGCTGCTGCTATCTCATCCAATCTCTGTCTCTACTCGTCATAGGAAGTTCTATAGAGCCAGTCCTTTTTCATACTGGATGTAGGCCCACCACCTGTAGGTCTTCGTCATCACTGGCCATACTGTGGAATCCTCAGGACTTTTATGTGCGTCACAAAACCTCGAAAGAGCATCCCAGGATGTTACGAGCACACAGCTCTACCTATAGGATCTCCCAGGGCGCTATTACATGTGACCCCACCACAAAACCTCGCAAGAGCATCTCAGGATGTTATGGGTACACAACTCCGACCTGAAATCTCCCAGGGCGCTATTATATGTGGTCCACCACAAAACCTTGTAAGAGCATCTCAGGATGTTACGGGTACACAACTCCGACCTGAAATCTCCCAGGGCGCTATTACATGTGGTCATGGAAAAACCTCGCAAGAGCATCCCAGGACTAATTACGGGCACACAGCCCAACCTATCGGATCTCCCAGGGCACTATTACATGCCATAGGACAAAACCTCGCAAGAGCATCTGCCAGATATCCCAGGGCGCTATTACATGCCATAGGCAAAACCTCGAAAGACTATCTGCAGATCTCCCAGGGCGCTATTACATGTCCTCCCAGAGCAAAACCTCGAAAGAGCATTTGCCTGATGTCCTAGGGCACCGATATTACATGCCATAGGCAAAACCTCGAAAGACCATCTGCAAATCTCCCAGGGCGCTATTACATACTCATCTGCACAACCTGATCCACGACCATAGAGTATCAACCTGATACTCACCATACATCATCCTGATGTATCCATGATCATCCTGATCATCATCACTGCAACGTCCTGCTGCATGTCATCTGGAGCAACATCCTGAAGCTCGTCATCCATGATCATCCTAATCATCACTGCAACATCCTGCTGCATGTCATCTGGAGCAACATCCTGAAGCTCGTCATCCATGATCATCCTGATCATCACTGCAACATCCTGCTGCATACCAAGTATCTACCTGATACATATCATCATACATGATCCTCCTGATCATACAATGTATCCACTTGATACAAATAAAAATACATGATACATATCACCATACATGATCCTCCTGATCATACAATGTATCCACCTGATACATATACAGATACAAGGTCCAAGCATCCAACAAGATGCATATACAAAATACATACACATGATCCAATTGATCATATCCAGCATCCAACATGATGCGTACATACATACATAAAAATGATCCAACTGATCATATCCAGCAGCCAACATGATGCGTACATATATACATAAAAATGATCCAACTGATCATATCCAGACAGAAACTAGAACATCATCCTGATGCTCATCATCCATCACTTACATCCACAACCATGTGAAGGATCCTCCTTCCAACATGCTTGGAATGGCTTCAGCAAATGTGTCCATCACTTCTTCCTCGAAGTGTCCTCGATCTGAAGAACACCAGGCCTCTCTCTGAAGTACTCGAACTTCACCCTGGCTAGTGGCTTTGTCAGCACATCTGCAATCTGTTCGTCCGTCGCAACATACAGGAGCTTCATAGCTCCTCTCTGCACCATATCCCTGATATAGTGATATTTGATCTCTATGTGTTTCGACCTGTCATGAAACACTGGGTTCTCGGACAGCTTCACACAACTCTGGTTATCACAGAAGATGCCAGTAGCCTCCAACGGGAGATCAAATAACTCAGACAGTAGCTTCCGTAGCCATACTGTCTCACAACTAGCTGAACAGGCTGCAACATACTCTGCCTCAGCTGTACTCAGTGCTATGCAGGACTGCTTCCTGCTAAACCAAGAGATCACACCTGATCCCATACTGAAGCAACACCCAGATGTGCTCTTCCTGTCTGCAGCACTGCCAGCCCAATATGAATCAACATAACCCTGCAGGTTAAACTTTTGATTCGCCTCATACCTGAGCCCATAATCCACCGTACCCTTCAGGTACCTCAGAACATGCTTTACAGCAACCAGGTGAACACTTCTTGGATCCGTCAGGAACTGGCTCAATGTGTTCACAACAAAGCAAATTTCTGGTCTCGTGTTCGTCAAGTACATCAAGGACCCAATCATCTGACGATACATAGAGACATCAACTGGCTCAGATGAAGCATCACATAGAAGCTTCAGATTCGATGCCATTGGTGTGGCCATGGCCTTGCAATCCATCATCCCGAATCTCTTCAGGATATCTACTGTGTACTTCCCTTGACCAAGGAAGATCCCACCTGCATTCTGCCACACCTCCATACCTAGGAAATAGTGCATCATTCCCAAATATTTCATATCGAATTCAGCTGTAAGCTTCCTCTTAGTATCTGCAATCAGTCTGTCATCTCCTGTCATAAATAGGTCATCAACATACATAAGTAAAATCACTGGATTCCCTTCCTCAACTTTGTAGTAAAGGTTGGAATCTGCTTTACTCTTGGTAAAGCCCAAACTAGATAGGAAACTGTCCATCCTACCATACCAGGTTCTGGGAGCTTGCTTCAAGCCATACAAGGCTTTCTTCAATCTGCATACATATGATTCCCTGTCATGTATTTCAAAGCCGAGTGGCTGTTCCACATATACTTCCTCTTCTACTACACCATTCAGGAAAGCAGTCTTGACATCCATCTAGTGTATTTTCCATTTCATTGCTGCAGCCAGGGCAAGTACTGTTCTGATGGAAGTATATTTGGCTATAGGTGCAAAGGTTTCTTCATAATCTATTCCCTCTTTCTGAGAGAATCCTCGAGCTACGAATCTTGCTTTGTACTTCTCCACGCTGCCATCTGCAGCATGCTTGATTTTGTAGATCCATTTTGAAGTCACAATAGACTTCTCTTTAGGTCTTGGGACAACATCCCAAACATCATTCTTCATTATTGATTGGTATTCCTCGATCATAGCATCCTTCCATTCTTTCTTTTCCGCTGCCTCTTCATAACTAGAAGGCTCTTTGTTCATGATGTCACAGAGTAAAGCAACATAACTGGTGTGTGATCTGGTTCTCTTCTTTGCTCTGTGTTCTTCTTCTGGAATGCTAAATCTTTCTGCATCATGAATGAGCTCTCTAGCCCATACAGGTTTCCTCTTGTGAGAGTTATCCTCACGGGGTGGATCTACAGGTTCTTGTGGATATTCAAACTCACGAGCAACTTCTGGAACTGCTTCAGTCATGGTAGTGTCCTGAAATCTTGTTTCCTTAGGTTCTTCATAAACTTCGGTAGGTGCCTTCCTTGATTTGATGAATGCTGAGTTTTCATCAAATGTTACATCCCTGCTGACATCAATTTTCTTGAATCCTGGAAAGTATATTCTGTAAGCCTTCGAGCTTTCACTATAACCCACAAAGATGCCCTTCTTTCCTGAAGGATCTAGTTTAGTCCTCTTCTCTTTTGGGACATGAATATATACTGGACAACCGAATATTCTGAGATGGATGACTTCAGGTTTCTTACCAGAAAAGACCTCTTCTGGTGTCTTGTTGTCCAATATCTTGTGGGGTGTTCTGTTCTGCACATATACAGCTGTTCTAGCTGCTTCTGCCCATAGATGCATAGGAAGATCCTGGTCATGCAACATTGCCCTTGCTGCTTCCATGATAGTTCTATTCTTCCTTTCTGCAACTCCATTCTGTTGAGGATTATAAGGAGCATTCAACTCCCTCTTAATCCCTGAATCACTGCAAAGCTTCTTGAAGTCATTTGAGGTGAATTCTCCACCATTGTCAGATCTGAATGTCTTGATTTTCTTGTCAGTTTGATTCTCCATCAAGGTTTTAAATTCCTTGAATTTATCAAGCACCTCATCTTTTCCCTTCAAGAAGTATACCCAAGTCTTCCTGGAGAAGTTATCAATAAATGATACATAGTAAACATACCCACTCAGGGAGCTGGATGACATAGGGCCACATACATCTGAGTGGATGATTTCCAGGATGTCTTTTGCCTTGCTTTCACCGCTTGGGAAAGCCTTCTTAATGTTCTTACCTTTTGCACATCCTTTGCAAACACCTTCATGTTTGGTCTTGATTTCAGGAAGACCCTCTACAGCCTTGCTTGCAATTGGAAGTGCTCTATAGTGCATGTGAGCAAGTCTTCTATGCCAAAGTTCACTTGGCTCCATGGATTCATGTACCATGGCATGTTCAGGTTGACCCTTTAATTTATACAGTCCTCCCTCTTGCTCTCCAATCACTACTGCATCATCTATGGTCTTTCCCTTTGGCCACATTAGTACTTGGCCATCAACAAATGCAACCCTCATACCTTTTGCATCTAAAGCAGAGATGGAGAGTAAGTTCTTCTTGAGCCCAGGTACATAGAGGACTTCCTTCATCTTCAAAGATTTTCCAGAATCTAGGTTGTAAGAGGCTTCACCACTTCCTTTGATTGGGTATTGATAATCATCCCCAAGTTTCACCTTATGGGGTGACTCATGTTCAGATAGGTTCACAAAGGATTCTTTAAACCCAGTCATGTGTTTGGAAGCCCCACTATCAATCAACCAATCATTACATCCATGGGAGATGGTACCTGTAAGAGCAGAGATCAGAACATACTCTTCTTCACTTGATGAGACATCATCACTATCACTTTCTGCCCTAGCCTTCTTCTTTGGGGGTTCATCATCTTCGGCAGCATGAGCATGAAATCTTCTTTTGCTGCCCTTCTTCTTCTTACTAAAGTTGTTGTTATTATCCCTTTTGTTCTTGGGACAATCTGAAGCATAGTGACCCTTCTCATTGCATGTAAAGCATCTTAGGTCCTTCTTATGAGTTCTTTTGTGGTGAGAGTGATCCTTCTTGGTTTTGCTTCTTTTGGTGTGAGCTGCAAGGGCTTGATCTTCTCCTCCCATCTTTTCCTCACGAGCTATAAGTCTAGCTTCTTCTTGAGAACATTCTTCCCGAAGTCTACTGAAGGAGATCAACTTCTTCCTTGCACAAATTCCTTGAATAAAGGAATCCCATGACCTGGGAAGGCCATTTAGTGTAGTCATCACCACCTCACCATTCTCCACCATTTCATCCACTGCTTCTAATTGTTCCTTGATCTGAGAGACCCTTGAAAAGTAAGATTGAATGGTTTCTCCATTCTGAAACTTTACTGCTTTTAATTGGTTCCGCAAGGTCATCTTCCGATTTATGTTCTTTCCTTCAAATAGCTTGGTCAAGGATTCAAACATCTCCTTGGGTGTCTTGAGAGAAGACACATGGGGTATGAGATGGTCTTTGATAGAATCAGCAATGATTCTCTTTGCCTTGACCAAGTTCTTCTTGTGCAATGCCTTGGCCTCTTCATCCTCTGGGATAGGGATGTCTTCTTTCACATATGAATCCAACTCATTCTCTTCCAGGATTAGCCCAATCCTATACTTCCAAGCTCGGAAGTTATCAGCCCCTTCAAGCTTATCCTCAAGCTTGGTGTGAAGAGACATCTTTAAGAGTACTTCAAATGGAAATAGAAAAGATTTAGAACTTACCACTTGAAGTGCTGAAAACTGGATCTCGTCCCGGATTAGGGTTTGTCAGTGAAACCCTAAAAATTCAAAATGTGAATTTCAAAATTCCGGAAGGATAGAAAGATGCGCCTTGGAGAGCTGATCAGCTTAGTACATTCAGAATTTGGGATCAACAAAGTCTTGCCCTTCAAAATTGCCTTTTTGTCCTCCTGGGTTCACCAGGGAGAGCCTCGAATTAGGGTTTGAGTTTCCCGGAGATCTACCCAGCCAAAAATCTCGATCCAAAGCTCAAACCTTCGATTTTTGCAAGGAGCTTCCAGCTGTGCCTTCAGTTTCCAGAAATTCCTATTTTTGTGGAAACCCTAATTTTTAGGGCCAAATCTGAGAATGGTCGGAACTGAATTCTGATTGGACAGATAGATGCGCCTTGATGAGTAGATCCAATCTACTATACTGAATTTCAAAAATCTATGGAGAGAAACCCAATAAACAAGGAATACAAGCTTCCGTCACTGCAAAATGTCTTCTTCTCAGTTAGGCTCTGATACCATGTTAAATTTTCAGTATTAAATCACAATACTATAGGATCTTTGCTGAGAGAATAACATATACAGTATATCAATGCATGACAATCATAATATGACAAGCATCACAAGCATCACAAGAATCAAAAGCATAGAGACAAGAGACACAGAGTTTCTGTGGGGAAAACCCTAAGGTGAAAAACCCCACAACTTACTCAGAGATAGAGAGAGCAATGGTTCAACCAAAATACAACCAAATAACACTGAGATAGTCTCCTAGCAGATGATCCTCCTCCTCCTCACTAGTGCGCCACTTTTCAGAGAGAGAGATAGTTACTTTTTCGAGTGAGTAAAATAGAGATCTCCTATCTCTATTTATACTCACCTTTTTGCCCAGTGACCTACTGGGGCCGACTTGTCAACTTGGATACATCCACATTATATTATATATTAATTAGGGCCGACCCCATAAGGTGGTCTAATAACCCATCGGCAAGTACACACACTTGCGACACTTTTCAATCCACATGACGACACTTCCTTATAGAGGAATAACACATCTCTTATAAGGGTACAATAAATATATAAAATATACAGATGAAATACATTCCGAAGTTACATATACATCAACATGGTAGAGGCCACCATATTCCCGAAGGTGTGAATTTACATCCACATGAGGTGTTCTATACAAAATAAGGTTTATTGATATCAACTGAAATCATTGATGGTGAGTATATCTGTACCTCTTTTAATTCATATTTTTCAGTTTATATCACAATTTTTTTCACCCAGGAAAAAACCCAGTTTCTTGCTATTCATGTTTATGAATCAAAGAAAAACTACAGAAAACATAAGGTGCATAAGTTCCAAATAAAACTACCAGCTAGATTCTATAGAGACTCTTTGTAATAGTCATTGGCTGTATGTTCTACTGGATAGAACAGATTCCACATCAAATCATCAGTACATATTGATCATTATGCCTTATTGATTGAGACAAAAAAATATTAAAAGCTGGAAATGTACTAAACTAGGTAGAGTGCACATATGTAAAAGTCTTCAGATAGTATCTAATGCACAAATGACTATATACTAATTACAATGGATAGAACCTTTATCCACTAATGTGGAATCCATAAATTCCTCGAAATAAAGTGTACCCTCTTCCAGACCAATAGTTTTCTTTGATAGCAAATCTAACTGTGTGTTGAGTTCCTTGTGAATATGACAAAAAGATAAATACTGAAAATTACTCCCAACATTTGGTAATCTTTGTTTCCATTGATCTAGATTTGTAACCTGTAACATTGATTTCCCTACCAGCTAGTCGAAGATGCATTTTGAATCTCCACAAACCTGAAGTAATGTGATCCTTTTTAAGTTACCAAAGAATAGTAAAGCCCTGCTGGCTATCAATTCAACTCTAGTGTTTGATCCTCTGCCACAACCTAACCAAACCCAAAAAAACTGATTGCCTAGGAATCTGATATAAATACCTCCCCCACATTCACCCAGTTGTGCAACTAATGTTATCTTTATATTAACTAATGTTATTTTTATTTTTATTGTAGGCATTGTTGATGTTTTATTTACTGTGAGCTCTATCAAAAGGTCGGGCAACAACACTCGAAAGGGAGAATCTTTTTTTTGTCGTTGTATTGCTATGAATGATGATAAGCACACCACTTTCCAACTTCTTGCAACATAGGGTGATGATAAAGTTGTGACTTCCATATTAGCTTCCTCTACAGAATATGGAACACACAATGCATTACCATCATGTATTCGAGTATTGCAGCCACGTCAAATCCATCGTCACAATATCCATCTTCTTTCCTACAAAGTTTTCAACCACATAAGGTCTTGTAACATGATATGTAGTGAATATTTTGTGGAAATTCCTTGTTCAGATGAAAGTTTCATGGTTACTTTTGAGCTTATTGCAATGCATGACATACCTCCTGGGATTGTGAAGAAAAACAAATCATTGGAGCTCACCATAGAAGGCTATGCGAATCTTAAGGAGGTCGTTTTCTATACATGGTCAACCGTTCCTGATAGATATAAGCTATCTTCAGGCTCAAGCAATGATAGTCAACCTGTTGGAAAATGGAGAGTGGGACCAACATTTATATTTCAGTATTTGTATAATAGCCTACAGCCTCGTGTGCAGGTGCACTTTTCATGGGATTCACACCAATGGGATCATGTCCATCATTTTTATGGATTGGGGATGAGGACTAGTGCAACCCATTTGGATATGTAAACATTATACCTATCATAAATATGGTGAATTCTATATGAGAGATCTGTGGTGTAATATCTATGGTGAAATGTTTGAACTTTGTAATTTGAAGTTTCTATAAGTAAATATAAATCTGAATCTGGGGAAATCCAAATAGTCTTCTTTGTGTGCTTGCTGAGATTGTTAGTGATTCAGTCACGACTGTGCACTCTAATTTTGTAGCATTGTAGTATTATATGTTGATCCTACAGGGCTGCATCACATGACATATTCATGTTGTGTTATCAATGGTTTTTGTTTCCAAGGAAAAAAACTTTATCTTTGATATTTCAAAGTTTGAAATCAAAATATACATTTTTTAGCCTATGGGATCTTGAAAAGACACATATGTTCTGTCTTCAAACTATCGTAATAGCTATTTATCATAGTCTTCCATAATCAACAAAATATTTGGTGAATTCTATATGACAGATCTCTGGTGTAACATGTATGGTGAATTATGTTTTTTTTCCCACGAAAAATATCATACTTTTCATTTCAGAGCAGAAATAGCATACATTCTATATAATCCTCCCCTTTACTACCTCAGTAAAGATTATCTTTTTCAGTAACTGATAGAAAACATTTAGCCTATTTACCATTTTGGCTTCGAAGCCTAAATATGTCAACAAGGATCACTGACCCAAGTTTACATAATCATCCATTTAGTTGTAGAGTAGGCTACTGCAAGAGGTTTTTGTCAAAAATGATTATGCATTCCTAGCTTGCATTTTTATGCTTATGGCTTGCATTTTACACCAAGTGTCCATAAAATTAAAAAAAGGTTAAAATTGCACCTTTCATAGGTCGACTGTGAGCATACGAGGTTAGGTTATATAAAATTAATATGAGGATATTCTTTCCACTATCTCTATCCGTCCAATTTCCAAACCCATTTACTATAAGCATTTAATAGGAGGGTTTGGCTTGCATTTTTATTAATCTAGGTGGATATTTCATAAATACAAGACAACCATGTAGTGTTTTTGCACAACAGGCACTTTCTGAACCCAAATTGAAAAAATAAATGTATAATAATGTGGAAATTAGTAAAACATACCATTTGCAACTAAACTCACTCAAAACTACCCAATACTTAGGGCTGGGCGGGCATTTCTCTGATCTGGGTAAAACTGGGTTGAAAACATAAAAGTTGTCATTTTGTCAATTTAACTGTGGACAAATGAAACATAATTTTAAAAAATGGAAAGAGGTTTTTGTCAACAATATATCTATCTTCAACCCCATGGTGTTAGTTTCAAATTATGACAATTTTACGGACTGTGGCGTGCATTTTCCTAAGCTCAGTTTTGAAAATTTACACACCCTATTTTTTACGTAACAGCTTAGAATTTCAGTCATTAATATTGAATTTGTCCAAGATAGATGTAATTTTAGTCATTCATGTTCAATTTGACTGCTATGCATTCTTAGCTTGCGTTTTTATGCTTATGGCTTGCATTTTACACCAAGTGTCCATAACAGTAAAAAAATGTTAAAATTGCACCTTTCATAGGTCGACTGTGAGCATATGAGGTTAGGTTATATAAAATTAACACAAGGATAGTATTATTAATATATCTATCCATCCAATTTCCAAAACCATTTACTATAAGCATTTAATATGAGGGTTTGGCTTGCATTTTTATTAATCTAGGTGGATATTTCATAAATACAAGACAACAATGTAGTGTTTTTGCACAACAGGCACTTTCCTAACCCAAATTGAAAAACTAAATGTATAATAATGTGGAAAATAGTAAAACATACCATTTCCAACTAAACTCAGTCAAAACTACCTAATACTTAGGGCTAGGTGGGCATTTCTCTAATCTGGGTAAAACTGGGTTGAAAACACAAAAGTTGTCATTTTGTCAATTTAACTGTGGACAAATGAAACATAATTTTAGAAAACGGAAAGAGGTTTTTGTCAAAAATATATCTATGTTCAACCCTATGGTGTTAGTTTCAAA
The DNA here is from genome assembly GCA_027924585.1 of Larix kaempferi. Taxonomy (NCBI): domain Eukaryota; kingdom Viridiplantae; phylum Streptophyta; class Pinopsida; order Pinales; family Pinaceae; genus Larix; species Larix kaempferi. The sequence continues at coordinate 3,985,600 of BSBM01000680.1, read as the reverse complement.
TTATGACAATTGTAAGGACTGTGGCGTGCATTTTCCTAGGCCCAGTTTTGAATATTCACACTGTCTTTTACGTAACAACTTAGAATTTCAGTCATTAGTTTTGAATTTGTCCAAGATACCTGGAATTTAAGTCATTCATCTTGAATTTGACTGCTATGCATTCCTAGCTTGCATTTTTATGTTTATGGCTTGCATTTTACACCGAGTGTCCATAAAAGTAAAAAAAGGTTAAAATTCCACCTTTCATAGGTCGACTGTGAGCATACGAGGTTAGGTTATATAAAATTAACACAAGGATAGTCTTCTCAATATATATAGCCATCCAATTTCCAAAACCATTTACTATAAGCATTTAATAGGAGGGTTTGGCTTGCATTTTTATTAATGTAGGTGGATATTTCATAAATACAAGACAACCATGTAGTGTTTTTGCACAACAGGTACTTTCACAGGTAGCTGGAATTTTTGTCATTCATGTTCAATTTGACTGCTATGCATTCCTAGCTTGCATTTAATGCTTGTGGCTTGCATTTTACACCAAGTGTCCATAACAATAAAAGAATGTTACAATTGCACCTTTCACAGGTCGACTGTGAGCATATGAGGTTAGGTTATATAAAATTAACACAAGGATAGTATTCTCAATATATCTAGCCATCCAATTTCCAAAACCATTTACTATAAACATTTAATAGGAGGGTTTGTTTTGAGAGTACATCAAAACATGTAGAGAAAAATAATACTATATTATTATATTTCTCACTCTATTACTCTATTTTTTCCAGAATAGTTAGAATGCCATTTTTTTACTCTATTATTTACTATTACTTTATTATTTTCAATAAGTATACTTAACATGCTAGAAAGTTAACTATATTGATGATATTCATTGATTGATTGAACATGTGTCATTGATTGATTTATTGAACATGTGAACATTACTTAATGGGAATTCATTAGAAATTAACTATTATCAAACTACTTGAACACTTATCAACTTTGTGCTTGGTTTATTTCTAAAGGGGTTTTCTTGGATAACATTGCAAAAAAAAATGTTTAATTATATAACAAATGGACAACATTCAACAATTGACCATCCATTTAATCATCTCTGAATTAAGAGTAGAAACTTTGGCTTTGGGTAATACAATGTAGAGATACATTTTATCTTCCATTCCCTAGTTGGTACCTCTATTAGTAATAAAAAAATATTTATAGACAATCATACTATCATATTTGTGGCCATCCCGAAGGAAACCCAAACCACATATTAAACATAATTTTAACACTTTCAGTTTTATCTAACAAATTAAGGCTATAAACAATACTAAAATTAAGGCCATCAACAATTTCTATGTTTTGAGCATATCCATTATAAATAAGAAAACAAAAATGCCAAACTTGAAGAACCTAGTATTGGTTTGCAACATAATCTTTAGGAGGGTGATTGTCTAGAATTTGCTTTGCACGAAATGTGGCTAGTCATCCTTACATGGTACATGTCTAAAACATGATGTGAACTGACAGATTGAATGCCATTCATCATCTTTTGAGGGAGATCATCAAGTATTATGGTTCGTAATTGTACTGCTACTTTCATATCCACTGTTCATGTTATTAGTAATTATCAGACTAAAATGAATATGCAGGAGCTCAAGTCTTCAGGTTAAGAATATTATCACTATGAAGAAAACAACCGGTCGACCCCGCAAGCCTATGAAGTCAAAAATTTATAGCAAAAGGAACAACAGGGTAAAAGTTCAGCAAGACTACAAAGAGTTCGAAGAGATATCAGAGGTCGAGGCGAAAACAAATGCAGATGTTGAACAACTGGAAGTAACTCCTCGCACCCCTGAGGTTGTAAGAGAAGTTTCAGAACCTGAAAGCATGGGAAGACCGAGTATACAACTACCAGAAGTGCCAATCATTAAAAAGGTTCGTGTTTGTGTTAACAACCCTCGAACGTTTAAGAGGCGAGCCAAGGCTAGGCCCACAAACAAGTTTAAGTCAAATATGAAGAAATTTCACAGAGAAAAAAAAAGTTGAAAATGAAGAATCCTCCAGCGAAGGAGATACGCAGTCCATAATGTTGGAAGGAATGATTTATAAATCTTTACAATCCATTGAAGAAAATATTAAATCAATTCCAGAGATTCCAGTGTTGAAGTTTCATAGGAAGCAGTAAGGAGAAGAAAAATAGCCCAAGAGGAAAATGTCAAGTTATTCAAATAGAATCAAGAGCTATAGTTTGGATCCAAAATAATTTCTAGGGTTTTTGTTTAGAATAGGATGAGACAAGGGTTGGCAATGGATGGTAGGGAAGTGCTACTGCACATTTTGTAAACTTTATCAAATATGAACCTATATGAACCAATCTTGCTTTTAAATCGATACAAATACTTTCAATGTTTTTGATACTTCTGTGGTGGATTTTATGAAAATCAATGTTTCTGATGATAGTTTATGATCATTTCAGATATTATGTGTGTATTTTCTTCTATGTGAAGCTAGTTTCCTTTCATAGATGATATGTTATAGATTGTAACAACTTCTGTTTTCAGAAAATGCACATATATGTTTGTTGATAAATAGATAATAGGCTAATTTGCAAAAACGATTATATGTCTATGTACATAGATGCCAATGATTGGAGTATTTGTATTTTTTATTTCAATTGTAATTATTGCTATCAACAAGGCCAAGAACTCGAATGTGCCAATTGGATTCTACAATTACCATAGATGTTAACATTTTAAAAAGGCTTTTGTTGTTTGATTTTGTAATTGGAAATTGATAAATGTCAAGGTTTGTGTATGGGTTTTTATTTTTATTATTTTTTAGTAATGGTGTATTGTGTGTTTTTGAAGAAAGTTGTTTGCAGTATGTAGAGAGGTACCATAAAGATGTTTTTGGGCAAAGTGTAGAGAGATTATGTTTCCTCAAATTTTGGGTTAATGGTCATTTTCAGTGAAGTTGTCATTGAGAATTATGGATTTTTACTATTTTCATGTCTACATCTACAAAAGAAGTCTTGCTTGTGTTTTGTATGGCATAGGTTTGAGTTTTTAAAATAGTGCTTTTAAAATAAATTAAGAGATTAGTTTCACATAGTATTTTTTTATGGTTGTTATATGGTTTTCTTGTTAGAATATAATTAGCATAAGTTATTTCATTATATTTGTCATGCTGGCATGTCAGAGTTTATTTGTATTTTGATTATGTTCTCCATGGTTAAGCACTAGTGTAATGTTGGATGGATTTATTGAATGTTATTGGGTGTTTGTTGGATCCAACAACTGTAAGTTGTCCTTGAATTTAGACATAGTACTAGTGTAAATATGCAACAATAGAGTAACATAGAATATTGTTTTGAGTCTTAGTTGATTTCCCACCTCTCCACTTCTTTGGATTGATTTCTCAACATTCCACCCCCATGAGCTTTCCAATCCACTAATAAAGTTTAACCATGCCTATGTTTTCTTATTCTTTCTCATCAAAGTTATCTTTAGTGTATACCCCAATATCCTCCACTTCTTCCCATCTATCTTCTATGATGATCAAGACTTGTTGGTGTCTATCTCCCATGGAGTTGTTCATGCACCCAAGGTTTCACTAAGAGGGTTTACAACATGTTTTTTTTTCCACAGAAACGGTTGATATTTTTATATATATAAAAAGTAAAGTAGAACCGAAGTACATAGTGTAGGAGTAGGTTGCTCATCATCGTCGATGGTCTACCTCTACTCTACCAATCATCATGTTAAAAAAAAAAAACTTGCACCTAACAGACTGATCTTCAGACATAGCCGTCTTATAGCCTCAGTTTTACAGACGCTTGACAGAATAATTACAAACTATGACCGAGTTACAGATAGATTTACAGACAGACTTACAAATGCTAGACTAGAAGTTTTAGCATCTTGATATTGTAGAAAACATAAAATTCAAAAATCCATGTTCGTAAAAACAGAAATCTGTTTGGAGTATGAGCTCCTGGCTGATCATGAGGTATTTTCCATACTATTTCGACAAAAAAAACCAAAATAATTCAACAAAAAAAAAATAGAAACACTACCACGTGATTTAGCAATCACCGTAAATTGTCAAACGTGCCCTGCTGATTCAGAAGAAATTCCTTCAAGCCCTCGCTCTCGTCTCGAATTCCTTTGACATTTTCTGCAACTTTGTTGGTAATGGCACGAATCTCCCTAATCTAAGTTGTGTCCCGAGCATCCCCTTTTTCCATTGCCACCTCCAGGGCCTGCAGTTTTTCCTTCTACCTAATAACTTCCAATTTTGTTGCAATCTCCAAATTTATAGACGGAACACCATTTCCTTTAATTCCACAGCATCCAAATGAAGAACATGAACCTGAGCTTCAAGGATGGTCAACCGATATTCCATGACGCTGGTATAGGCTTCCTGTGTTTGCTTGTCCAACACCCCAGATCTGTGAGGCCATTCCATACTCAGACCGAAACTAGAACCTGCAAATTCACCAAGCAAGGAGAATTTTCATTTTCTGCAGACTGCTGCATCACCTTCCAATGTTGTTCTCTAAGCTTGGCTCCTGCACTGAAAATCCTTCATATACCCTATCCATGAGGGAGCTAGTTTGCAAAAATCCAGAGAGTTGCTGCCAATAATAGGTGTAGTACTCATCTGTGGATGAAACCCATACTTTTTCATACTCTCGAAGCTAGTTTGGAATTTGCAAATGCAGACACATGCCTGAGGCCGGTCTGGCACCCACTGAAATATAGTGTGCATTGCAGCGACCTTTTGCATAGGCCAAGAGGGACGCCCCATGTGGGCACGTGAAGCCTTAATGCACACGTCCTTTCCTCGATAATCCCAGGTGGGTTTTGAACTATAGTCTAAAAACTGCTGCCGAGCAATATCTGCTTGGGGGTGAATCCAAACCAAATTCCAATTGATGTTTGACATTGAAAACAAGAATGTTAAAGAGTCAAGGGATCCCAATATTTTTTTTGGTTGTGTCATTGCTGACAATGACACCTCTGCCTAAGGTGACACCCTCATTTTCCTTCTTGTCAGCATCTTGGTTATTCAATCTCAGAACATGGTAGAAGCTAATAGAGTCAAATTCACTGACGAGATACTTGAGTAGGCTATGAACTTTGGAGATTGGCCTTTTGTTATTCAAACTTAGGTTCCTCTCCTTGATTACAATCATAGAGTTAGAACAGACTGCAAGATCAGTGATGCCATCTTCTCTTGCGATCTCCAGTCCTTTCGTAAGAGCAAGCCATTCCACCCTATTATTCGTGCTTCTTCCAATGCCCCAAGCATATTCATTTCTCTTATTTGTAGAGGATTCATGTAGTACTCCTCCCGTGCCTGCCAACCTAGAAGAGGGGTTACAACATGTTGCAAGGTCACAAACATTTGATTATTTCCTCCTTGGGTATTCTCCACTCTCAAATTTGTCATCAAACTAGAGCAACCACATGCATGTGGATATTGCACCCGTTTTCCATAACTGCAATTATGTACATTGGATGATTGTTAAGCACCCTCCCAATGAGGACAAAGGAAACCAATGAGAAAATGTTTAACTACTATATCAGAAGACTTGATTAGATTTTTTGGAAGGTAAGGGTATATGTCACGATACAATGCATTCTCGCTAGTTTATTTGTCTTCTCTGATGGATTATTTTTAATGGTGGTTCATATAGAAAGGAAGTCGCTAAGAAATCCATCTAGATTGTTTCCTATGAATGATACTATGGGTTTGGATGCCACATTGATGAGGAGACCTCGAATAAATGCATGGGTATGTACTAATTTTTCCTTGCTTCCATTTTTGGCTTCAAGTCTCCAATGTGCTAGTGTTTTGTTTTTGGCGACGGGGATTTGAACACCATAAACATTAAAATTTTACTTTATTATTTTCAATAAGTATACTTAACATGCTAGAAAAATAAGTATACTTAACATGCTAGAAAGTTAACTATATTAAAATTGAAAATGTAAGTTGTGTATAGTTGATTTGAAACACATTTGTAATTTTTATTATAGTTTGGAAAAGGAAGAACACATTTGTAATTTTTATTATAGTTTGCAAAAGTCAGAACACATTTGTAACTTTTATTATAGTTTGGAAACGTCAGAACACATTTGTAATTATTATTTTAGTTTGGAAAAGTCAGCGTGCTGGTATCCTGCGCACATCTTGTGCGTGCATCCCCTTCTTCCTTTCTGAGCATGCCATCATCCTGCAAAATGGAAACAACAGCCTCATGTTCCATGCCATCAACCGAAACAAGGGGCTCTGAAGTTGCTGAGAGGTTCACTGTCAGAAAATTCGAAGAGAGCGCTGAGGCATGGAGTGACAAAACCAAATGGCCAGAAGGCATGCTAAATGTCCTGGTCAGAGCAGGAGTGCATCGTTTTATTTTCGGTCAATTCAAATTCAATAATGAAGAGATAGATAATGCCATTTCTAGTTATGATGTCTAGTCCAAGGAATTGATTATTTTTGGGAAGAGGGTTTGTCTAGACCTTGATTTGTTATCCAATGCAACGAAAATTCCACGCAGGGGGGGAGTAATGTTGACCACCAGGAAAACCCTCAAAGTAGAAAAGGGTGAGATGGCAAACAAAATATGTGGAAAAAAGGTTTTGGTTGGCCGGACTGGTTTAAAGATGCAAGATGCTCCCCTAGGACTATACAAAACCTTAATTCAAATTGTACTTAGGACAATTATGAATCACCATAGGAAAGATATTTCAGGTGATTGTATGAAGTTGGTGATTCATTGGGTTGAAGACCCGGCCATAGATGTCCCTCAAATATTGGAAAAAAATGCATTTTGCACTGCGGGACAACAAAATGAAGAAAGTGAAGTTCAGTTACCCTGGTACACTACAAAAAATTATTGACTTATATCGACCCAACACTGTAGAAGGAAGCATATTTAAAAACACATACGTTAAGAGGTCGAAACTGGACAAAATTAACTAGGAAGTTCCTCAACAATCTCCAAAGGACAATGTACAAGTCCCTGAAGAGCCTTTTGAGTACTGTATGCAAGGTATGGGAAGTGACCCTGAAGAATTTAATGTTGTGTCAATTCTGGTCGAATTACATGAAGGCAGAGAAATAAATGTAAACGAGATGCATGATGTTGATTTTAATGAATAGGAGGAGCATAGTGATGATGATGTATATGCTCCTGCAAAAATTCCACTTGATATAAATACACCTCCACAGTGGGGAGTTGAGACAACTTCCTCTCCAAAATATTTTGTTTATGGTAAAAAAAAATTTAAGCTATTCGATGAAATGTTGCATTTCAAAGAAAAAGATGAATTTCAAAGAAATTTTTTTTCCTATTGGTATCTTACCGTAGTAAAAAGTGTAGAACTCTGTAGGATTAAGGAGATGCAAATTCAGGACCTCTTAAAGGTAGGCACTATTTTTAAAAAATAAACAGTTGCCAAATTCGTTTTTTTGAAGCCTCATTAAAATTTTCACTATTTACAGGTAATTGCAAGGTTATAAACAGAACACGTGGATACCATGGAATCTTCTATTAAAAATTTGCAAATGATAGACCTCTTTAAGGTAGGAGGCATTTTTCAATGTTTTTCTCCCCCAAAAAAAGTTGCCAAATTCCATTTTTTGAAGCCTCCTTAAAATTTTCCCTGTTTACAGGAAATTGCAGGATTACAAGAAAGAATCCGTTGTGAAGACTGTGGACAGTTTGAGAAGGACAATAGCAGGCAAGGACAATGTTATTCAGTCTTTGAATAAAGAACTAGAAAAAATTCAGGATGGATTTAAAAAGGAAAATGATGCATGCAGAGAAGAATTCATTAATTTTCGGAAGAAAGATGAAAAAAATATAAAGAGACTGGAAGATGAGCTGAAACATCGACAAGAGGTTTTGGACATCCCCCCTATAAACACTGTTATCAGCCAGGAAGCAAGACTTGTGGATGAAGTCAATAAGCAAAAAAAAAAATTGAAATAATGAAGGATGACTTTCAAAAAGGCCTTACTGAAGACTACAATAAACATCAACTTGAGATAAATGAATATAGAAAAAAAGAGGAAAACATGAAAAACATAATTGCTAAGAAAGATGAAGAGTTGAAAGGAAAAATAGTTGAACTTGAAAAGATTACTGTAGAACCACAGACTAGAGGAGTTGAACTACAGAGTAGGGATCTGATTCCCGGTCAAATTTATGATATGTCAACACACCAACAGGATTTAATAAGGTATGAGAGTTCCCTGCAAAATAGAGAGAAGGCACTGGAAGTAGCTTTTAATGCAATACAAGCACATAAAAAAGTCAAAAAGGGGTTACAAAGCTATCGTTCCTTCTTAAGAATTCGAGAGAGGTCCTTGATGGATGCTATTGCAACAGTGAATGTTGGAGCAGATCTCATTTCGTGGTCAACCATACATGAAACATTGAAAAAGAAGATAGCTGAGAGGGAAGATGAGATTAAAGAGCTCAGATTGAAAATATTGGAGGATAGAGAATCACAACATTTTGGATGTAAGTATGAGATAGAAGATCTGAAATCCCAAATTGCCACTTTGCAGAAGAACAAGATACTTCAGCGAGTAGCAATTGTGTATACTCCAGATAATACAGAATTGAGGGGAAAAGAGTTGGAGAAAGAGACAAAGCAGCTCAAGAAAAAATTGACCCAAGTTTAGTCTGAGTTGAAACATGCAAATGATCGTCTTCAACAAAAGAAAAAGGAACACGAAGAGAAAAATAAGAAGAATGTGGAATTGTTGAAGAAGTGCATCCAAGATAAAGATAGATTGAATGAGAGTTTGCACAAATATGAAACAAAATTGAAAGAATTAGAACGAAAATATGAGCATGCACTTGCTACAGCTTCTAAAGAACCAGAAGCTTCTAGAGAAGGCAAGAGACTAGAATGTACAAATTTATCTTCTCTAGAAAAGGAGGACTTGCAGCCTAAACCTCCCAAGCAGCCTAGAACTATGGAATACCATTATTTATATATGCTGTGTATGTAAATACATTTCAAGTTTTAATACATAAATTTATATGTGTGTGTGTGTATTTCTCGACAATGTATATGTTTTTGATGCATTTAATGTGAATGGTAGATCCTAGCTATTTGCTTGGAACTGTGGATATTATGGGGATGATGGATTGAGAACTTTCAAGTTCTTTATGAGAATATTGATGCTATGTATTGTTGTATTTATGTAAGTTTCTTTATCTAATGAAACTGAAATTCCAATTCTGGAACAATGTCATACAATTCTACTCATGCAACCAAATTTCAGCGAATAGCCCAAAGCTTTAATGCCTATAGAATTGGCCTAAAAAAGACAGAAATTTACAAAATATAAGCACACAGAAAACAATTGTAATTTTATTACTGAAAAAAAAATTAAAAAATTAATATGCGTTCCAGCATTTGTTACATTTCCAAAATTTGGTAACATGAATGTTAGCACAATAGAATAAATTTTCAGTACGGCAAGATCACTAGACATGCTTACTGCAATATAAGTTTCTTTCACCATTTTGCATACAATGTTGCATTTCGATCATCTATGAATTTTTTCTTTTTGGCTTGTCTCACACTTCTTATAATGACATCAATTTTTATAGGATTCCCAGCATCCATCTTTTGGATATCAACTACTGCTCCTTGAATTTCTTGGTTTTCACCACTCTTCCCTGTACCATTTACCGAGGATGGAACACCCTTTTTATTGTGAGTCATATCCTCCATCATTGGCATATCAATAGCAGCTGCTCCATACACTTCTTGTAATTCATTGATTTTCCCTGCTTCATTTCTTGAGGATGAAACACCGATTTCACAGTAATTTTTAGTCGCCATCATAGGTATTTCAACACCAGCTGCCCCATTCAATTCTTGTGTTTGATCAGTTTGCGCTGCCACTTTCCTCTTGGATAAAACACTTAGAGTTTTACTGTTATTTCTTCTTTGAACATTATTTTTTTCCTTGTGCCTTCCGAAGCGATGTGATTCACGAAAAGCCTCTTCAAAATATTTTCTTATTGGCCTTGATCTTGGAAGATGATTACTGAACTGGGAGAACATATTAGTATTTAGTAGTTAAAAACAGATTATAAGTCCTCACACCATAAAATGAAAGCAGAATTAGAAACCATTTAAAATTATGGCATACTTACTATTGGTGATGCAATCAATGATTTATTAGATTGTCTTACCCATGACTGAAATAGTTGTTTTACTTGTTTAGAAGTGACATCAGGGAAGCGGGATGCCAACTGTGCTGCAGTTTCGTCATTTAGTGGACTTCTTGTCTTTTTATATTCAACACGAAGTTGACATCTAATATTGGAAGCCAAAAATATTATTTCTTTAAAATTTTGGAAAGTACCCTCTCATCTCATAACCAGTTTGAAAAATTGTGCTCGCATCTCATTTACAAGACACATTTTGTCATGTTCAAATGTGTTTCTATAATCCTTAGTAACTCCTCTTCCTCCTCCTTGGCTGTTGTTCAAATTTTTCATTTCCCTATGCTTACGTTCCATTACTTCATTCCTTAACCATCCTAAAGTATAAGGATGCGCATCCCTAGTCATCTGAAGAGCATCGGCCCCTTGGATATGCATATAAGGAACCATCTCATCTCCTAAACAACAAGAACACAACCAAAGCCACTCACTAGCAAGGAATCCAATCTTGCAATGATAGTGGATCAAAATTTATATCGTGAATGAGATAATACCACCATGCTGAAATACATAAAACTATGAACTTAGTATAAATTGGCGTACTTTTCTTCATATTCATATTTATCATCCCCTACACACCCTTGCAATTGCACCATGTGGAATTCTTTATAACACTTCCACATCCTCACCAACTTTTTATACTTTTCTTCATCTAGTAGGCCTTCAATAACGTACAATCACAACATTTCATTGTACATGATACACTACTTAATTTTCTATTAAAATTGCATAAAAATAAGAGCGAATTTCACTCTTGTGCCATTATAAAATCATCACTTATTGTTAGTCAAGACCCACATTAAAAATATTGGATATGCTAACATAATTATTAAACCTTTAAAATACCCTCATACCGAATGAGGATCTTGTCTGATGTGGATCCATCTAATTTCCCATAGTTAAGATCATTGTACTCTTGGCCCCTATGATGGTATGGTTCCCTGATTTTACGTGGAACACCAATTTTCTCCATCGCCTCCCAAATTTTAAAAAATTATGTTTCCTCAATCGCTCTAGTTGGATGAACCTTGTCGTAATCTTGCGCAATTTTTAGAATTTCACGAATCATCTTTAAAAAAGTTATGATTCCGGCATGGCGAGCACAATATACAAGGTTGGACATTGAGCCAGGAGTCAACTGTAATAAGTTGGCAGCACATGTTTCACTTGTAAGTTTTTAAACCTTAACAGTGAAATACAGACTTATATTGATTCTTAAGCATTAACAGAGAATACACAATGGCACACACATTACACAGAGATTTTCACCTCGAAACCCTTAACCGGGAAAAAACCAGCAAAACTTAGAGCCGCACAGCTCCTTTTTCATTATATGTTTTTATTTAACCATGTACAATACAATAAATGGTATTCCGTAGCGTCTAAAACCCTAATTCGTTTACCCGAAATTAGGTTACAACCCTAATCCCTTTTACCGGGATTAGATAGAGTACAATGGGTCAAAAATTATGAAAAAAGCAAAAAGCAACCCAAAAAAAATTTTGCGCTCCGCGCGGACTCCGAGGGCCTAACGGCCCCCTCCGTGTCGTTTCGGAACCTAACGGTCCGAAACGAAGGGGGTGGGCCCTGTCGGGCTACCCCCCCCTCTAACCCCCCCCTCCGGACGCGCCCGGCGCAGCGACCATGTGAAGAGATATAACATACCCAACAACACTAGGTACGAGTTAGTTAAATAATAATAATTTCCATTTATAGTAAATAAATAATTATGAAAACATGTACCTTTTGATCATTTGTTCTATTCATGAGATACTTTTTTATAATATTCAATTCTTTGTTGCATAAGGCTGGTTGAATGTCTGTAACACACTCATCCAGCTTTTCTTCCCATCCTTCAATGCTTTGTTCCAAAGCAGGATTCAATTCCTAAAGTTTTAGCCCAAAGTAATATTAAGAAAGTCATGGAAAGATATCAACAAACATCAGTAAACTTTTAATAAATATGTAAAATGTACTATGAGCAAGTTCGGTGACATTGCATAAAACTTGGAAATGCTACGAATAATATCCCCATCTTGAATTTTGATTTTATTTGTAACCATGTGTATGGATTTTTTATGGCATATGCACCAAGGACAAAAATTATTCCCCATTGGAGAAACATTATTATTGCATACTAAACTGCATATGGCCACTAGATCATGGCACTCAAACAAATTCACTTCCACTACCCTTCCATCTTGTGAAAGTTTGTTTATCTGATTCATTAAGTTATCCTCATTTATAGGATCAACAACATTTTCTAAAACCTGTTTATATTCTTCCTTTCCATCCCATTTTCCAAGGCTTACGTAGGACATCAAGCAACTATCTTCTAGTAACTCAAATAATATCTCACATACCTTCCCACCTCGATCATAATGTACACGAGAATCAATACCAAGTTTGAAAGAAACTTCAATGACTCTACTTCCAGTCCTCTTTTCATAGGACTCAACCATAAAGGAAGCATATGACTTTACTTGCTTTATATACATATGAACAATAGTTCTAACAACCTATACAAATCTGGGTGGATACACAATTCTGTAGCTTCAACTGTGATATATGGGTGCACATCTCATGGTAGATTGCAACCCGAAAGAATGATTGTGTAATATGGGTAATCCAACAGAATTGTTCTTAGTGATTTCGAGGCAAAATTCCAACATCAAAGGAGCATACATGATAGTCATAAAACTTTCCTAAATCTCAGCAAAGGTAGATCTCTCATACCATGTCCTGAAGCATGGCTTTATTGCCTCTTAAGGGAAGGTTGTCAAATGTTTCTCATGATCTCAACTCATTTGGAAAAGATGCAATTTTTGTGATGGTCACATAATGACCTATTTCGTTGATGTCAATTCCTATTGAGGGTCTCATGTTATTTTTGGATAGTAGGCAAAGCATTTCATAGAATCTCTTTATATCTTAAGTGATGAACCACAGGTTATTGAGGCAATTTGTCATTAAAGAGCTTATTAAGAATGCTATTCAAGTCTAAGTCCGATTTGATAGAAGATCCTTAGATGGGGATTGCAAGAAATGTACATTTGGTAGAACTCAAGGAATCCTATCCAAGTATAGATAAAGGAGTCTTAGATCTATTCAATTCTATCCATGTATCGCAGTTCATCCTTACAATGACATACTTTTGATGACAACTACATGCCTCTAATCATTACAAACTGTGATGTTCAAGTCAAATTTGACAAGGAAGGAAGATTAGATGAAGTTTGTTTCAAAAAGAAGACAAGTTGGATGGTGTGCAAAAGAAGAAGATCTCAAAGATAAAATGTTACAATTGTCACACATTTGGTCACCTTACTTATCAGTTCCCTCAAAGGGAGAGAAAGAAACATGCATTTGATGTCGAATAACTTCCACCTCAGAATAAAAACCATGGATGGTAGATGGTGATTCCTCCAAGCACATGGACAAAGATTCTGCATTACAGGAAGGACTTTAGAGATCTTTGCAAGGACACAAGGATCAATAGGGAGGAGCAAGAGGCTCCTAGTCTAGTTGTTCAATCCTCAAAAGGAGATCAATGATAAAAGATAAGTATTTAATGTTTTGAGTAATAAGTTTTTGTGATATGATTATGCAATACATTCATAAATTGTGCATTGAATAGTAGACTCATGATGTGCTTATAATACAATTTTATTTTATGCATTTATATATGATTGAGATTGACAAGCATTAGGTTCATATAGTGCATGTTATGTTGAGTAAGTAGCCTATAGTGATACACAAAAACCCATGAGCCCCTTTGTGGAGCTAGTCTAGGATGAAACCTCTTTGCTAACATGCTAAGAGAAGTGCACGCTCTTGATAGTATGTTCCGGTGGAGATGGAAGGCATCCAGATAGTTACCGAGTGTGTTTAGGATATGGATGGGTGTTGTAGAATTTGCTAAGATATTAAACCTTCATGAGTGATTACATGATTGTGTGCACTGTTTTATTATTGCCATTGCATTGAAATGCCAATACGATCTGATTCAATTTCATGATTATGCAATGTTGCTGACTATTGGACTGAATTTGACTTGTAGAAAAGACCATGTGCTATGGCCTACAAGAGAAGAACGATGGGACTTTTTCTGAAGAGAAAGTGATGGATATGTAGTCATCCAAATTAAGATCTCGTTGATATTCAGTATTTAAGAGGGATCAAGATGCTCATAAATGGCTCTCAAGGTCAAGTAGTGGGATGGCTTCCATCATAGAGGGAGCAACTACGGTGGATATGATGACTATTCAGTAGTAATAGCAAGAATATGTGGATCTAGTACATTTAGTCATATGTGGACCCATGACCCACATATGTAGGAGATCTAATATGAAGATTGACGATTGGTCTCTCTCTAATACAGATGTTCATCCTTTCGATGAACATAAGGATTTGCAGTTAGCAGCAGCGGATAAGTTATCCAAAGTTCATCAGTATGCTACCTGAGATGTGGGGACTACATGAATAATAGAGGCTTCTAGGAGAAAGATGCTCGAATGCAAAGGGAGCAGGATGCTTAGATGCAAAGAAAGCAAGGTTCTCTACCATAGAGGGAGATGTGATGAGCTTGAAAACAGATGTTTGGAGCATCGCGCAGACATTCACCCAGTATTAGCCATGTGACTTGGCTAGGGGTAAATGGTCAGGTGGCAAGACAATATCTTCTCCTGGACACCCTGTGACGGGGTGGAGAGATTGGCCTTTGCATGATGAGTAGCATTGATGCATCAAGCATTCCCTCAGTATTAGCCATGTGCTTGGCTAGAGGTGAATATATCAGAGTAGGGCAATGCCTTCTTCTAGACATCCTATGACACGTTGGGAAGATTATTCCTCAGTTGCACACACTATCCTCCTAGAGTTTGAGCATCGAGCATTTCCCCATTATTCAACATGAGACTTGGCTAGGGGTGGGTCAAGTGGACATTGCCTTCTCTCGGACACCAAGTAGGGTGGATAGATTAGTCCCTAAGACAAATCTGAATGGGCCAATGATTTCTCCCAGACACCAAGTGGGGTGGAGATATTAGTCCCTAAATTGCTCAAAGTGGGCCAGTTCCTTCTCCTAGACACCCTATGATGGGGTGGGGAAATTAGTCCCTAGATGCTCACTCATGGATTTACCCATGAGACTTGACTAAGAGACCTTGAAACAATCAACCTAAAGCAAGCTTGTAATAAACCTTTCCTTGAGATGATTTGTTGAAGACAAGTCATGATGTGAAGACTTTGAATAAACCCAAGATGTGTCTAGGCAAAACAAGCAAGAAGAATACCTCCCTTACTGAGAGGGAGTGTTCTCTATGAGATAGGGAGAATGGTGTGACTCTCCTTGAGAGGGATATAGTTGTTCTTTATGACACTTCTCGATGGAATGAGTTGTGTAGAGGATGTCATGTCGGTTGTAGCCACATGGGCGTAAATAGACTTTTCTTATGATGACAAGATGTTCAAGACAAATCGTAATGCTCAGATGATATCTAGATGTGTTCCAACATGATGATACCTCCCTAGCTAAGAGGGAGTGTTGACATTGTAGCTATGTGAGGTATCCTGACACCAAAGTCGGCCCCAGGATAATAATAAACAAGAATATGAACAATTATGCCCCACAGTGAGATCAACAATTTGACCCCATAGTGAGATCAACAAGCCAGCCCCACAGGAGAAAAAGGAAGCCAATAAACAAGTATAAATAAGGGATGACATCTCCCTCATTTGACTATGAAGAAATTTCCTCAAGTCTGCTCCACAAGTGCGTAGGAGAGAAAAAGACAGGCTGGAAGAAGACTATTATGTTGGGTTTGCTATCTTTGGATTATTCTTATATCTGGTGTACTTGCATTTTGAATTATATCTCTGAATAAAAAAGTTGGTTTGGTTTTTCCTAAGGTTTAGTTTTTCCATGTCTCTTTATTTATGTGCATGGTTATTCTTTCAATGATCTGGTTTGTTTCCGCTGCATATAATTAAATTATATTACTATTATAAAACTCCAACAAAAATACAATATAAATTTAACATGAGAAAATAACTCATCATTGTTGTTTATTAAATGTTTTTTTTTTTTTTAATCACATCCTAATCATTATCCACCAAAACATTGGTTCATCCAACACTTCTTAACGTCATATATTTTATTTTTCTTTTCTATTCATATTTAAACAAATTAAGGTAGTGAACACATGGTATAAAAATTGGAATTAATACTAATATTTTCAAATTAGAATTTATATGTTTTTCCTGAATCTATATTAGTGAAATGTAGTAATTATATAAAAAATGGGGTGAATTATATATATATATATATAAAAGATGAATAATTTATCCAAATAAATAAATAAAATGGGAATTGTTAAAGTTCCCAGATGAATTTCTTAGATTCAAATTCCTTCTTCAATAATTTGGTATTTAATTGATTTGATTTGCTTTTATAAAATAAGAGTTTGTAAAGTTTTAACATTTCACTAAGTAACTAATTTGCCTTTATGAAAGGAGTTTTTAAGATTTAACATTCATTAAGTAACTAAGTTGTTCACGTTTGTATTTTAAAGAACCACGACCTTAATTTGGAACATAGGTCCTTAATTATAAATATAAGGTTATATAAGAATTGGAATGAAGAGAATTTTAATAGAAAAAATCATATATTTTTTTATAAAACCAAATTGACATTTTTCTTTAGGACTAGGTATATAGTCAAATAACCATGCCAAATTATATGTTACATAGATGTGCGAGGAGATGGCTTATACATTATATAGATATTCTTTAATTATTTTAGGTGGGATAAACTAGGAAGGGATGCTTTGGGGCAATTTGAATTGCTATTTGGATGGAGCCCATTTTTCCCTAACCTCGTCTCTTTCTACCAGCATTTGACACAATTTTAGGAAAGGTAAGCCTGGGTCCCTCTATTTTCAGTCCTTTATCCTAATCGAAGAGGCTTGGCACATGAATATCTTGCTTGGATTCTCTACAAATGTGGGTTTCTATGACCTAAATGTCTTCTCATTCCTCAATGTGGTTAATTCTTTCCTTTCTGGTTTTGGTCTTTCTTCAAACACCTCAAATGTTTTTGGGTCTTCTCTACATGTTACCTTCTGCTTCATGGTATTGATGACTACAGAGTATGAAGGCATCAAAGAAGCAGAGCATGAAGCAGATGTGAAAAAGTGTGAAGAAGAATACTTGAAGGCATGGCATGCAGATATGCCATAAAGTTGTATAGTACGCACATAAATGACAAAAGTACTGAAAAAGAACTCAGTAGCCAAAAATCACAAAGAGTTTAGGGGGATCATATACACAGGTGGAGCACTGTGACCAGAACACAGATGAAGCACATGGCTCAAAGAAAATTAGGAAGAACTTCATAATGTGTTGGCATCAATGCCAAAGGGGGATATTGTTGAGAATTGGTTGTCATTGATGTCAACTAAAGATGATGACCATCATCCAATGTCAAAGAAGATGTTAACCGATTTAGTATGAGTCACTGATATCAGCACAAGTCAAAGTGGATACAACATTCCAACCAAAATATGAATAATCCACTTTGAGCAAGTCTATTGCGCATGATGAAGAAAGCAGGACCATAATAAGCATATGCACAAGAGGTGAAGGTGACACATATGCAACTTTGGAGTATATCTAAAAGCACAAATATCTGAATAAGACAAGAAGCATATATGTGCAAGGTGACAAACATGGATGCCAGCCTGAAAAAGTATATCTAGAGATTGCATCCATTCTATATGAATATTTTTACAACGTCCTAGAGCATATCTAAAAGTGAATTTGTAAATCAAGGATGCATTAAGCATCCAACTTTGGATTATATCTAAGAAGTGAATTCAGGTAGAAGATGTGTATCAAGGAGACATCATACATGAGCCAGTCTGAAGAATTAAATACGATGATACTTCATACAGATCCAAAAGTATAGTTCATGAAGATTCAATTCAAGAAGGAACACAAGCAATGCACTCTACATCATGGAGTCCTAATGCAGATATTGAGTCCACCAAGATACACATTCTCATGAAACACAACCAAGGAATTGGTTGGACAATAGTACAACTGCTCAAACTGCCAAGAAGATGATTGGACCAAAGGGACAAGAAAGTTAGCAAGTCTAAGTGTTGCTTGGTTGATGGTTGGGAGTGCGTAGGAAGAAAGGAACAACTGATAGTCGGACAATCTTGAAATCACGTAAGCACAGACAATCAGAAAATGCCTTTAAGTGGTGAAAAGTGCACAAGTTCCTAAATGGGTACAATCGATTGAAGATGACATATGAGTAAGTGCCTCAGTCGACGAACAGCAAGTGAAAAAGTCCCACAAGTAATTATTAGGCAGAGGTCAAATCCCCACCAAAGAGAAGTTAGAGTGTGCGCAGTTTCCATAAAGTTTCAATACAACAAGAGCACATCACCCAAATGCAATGATGAGCATGGATAACAATCCCAATAAGAAAAAGACGAAAAATGCACAGACTATGCAATTGGTGATAAGAAAAGGGCACATTACCCACAAGGGATGGTACAACAAATATCATGGACATATCAAAGATAAGGTGAAACATTTTGCAAATACCATAAGGCAATGGTACATCTAAAGTGCAATGGTACACCACCAAGGTGCAAAGTCCCACAAAGTTTTGGACCTTAAGGGCGCTTGATACATTAAAGATGACATATCAATAGTGCAGATGATGGCACATGGCATATGCACGATCCAAGAAGTATGGAAGAAGGGATGCCATGAACAACTTGCAAACATACAATCTGTGCATGACATGTATAAATAGAGATGCAAGTTGGAGATTGGAAGTAAGTGGAAAGAGAAAGAAGATTGCAAGTTTTGTGAAAGTTTCAGTTTGTTTTTTGGGGCATCAAGGGGCTCGTGGACGGAACATAATGATCTAGCAAAGAGCCAGATGTGCACATGCTACAGAATGATGTTTTGATGGTGTGCAGAAAGATGACATAAACCCGTGACAATTGTGCAAACACGGACAGGAAAAAATACTGAAGAATGTGCAAGTGTTGGATATCTTGAAGGGCTGTATCACAATCAGCACATTGATAGTCACAGAAGTTGAAGAGACAGAAGAGCAGAGACCGAATTGAATATTATCATATATTGTGCGGTTTTCTAGATGATGCATATGAACTGAAGTGAAAGTTTTCAAATTCGAAGACTATATATGATGCACAACAATTGAACAATAACAGGATTAGACAGGCACATCAAGATGCAGATGATCTAAGACAAGTGCATTATACTGAATGGATGAATCATTTGAACCATAAGACATCACATATAGTCTGAAGGACAGCAACACTTAATCAAAATAGACACATCATAAAGTGCGTAGTTATCTCTGTTACTAGTGCTTCATTTTAGTACAACAAAACATCAATTGAAAGCACAGTATCAATTGATCATTGCAGTGATGTAAAGAAGAACGTTGAACCATATGCGCATCTTACACCTAAAATATTACCATCCTGAGATTCAGTGTATACATCCCTAAAGTTTCATTAACTAAGTTATTGACCTAGAAGAGATGTAACCCATTTTTACTAGGTTTTGAGAGGTCGTCGTAGGCTACACTCATGCAAATTGCGACGTTGCAGCATGCTCTCTTGCAGGGTGCGACGATGTCATTTAATAGACAAAAATAGATTCTTCGAGCCCATTCTTGAAGCAAGATGACTGGATTGTCCCAGAGGGGGGACAACATGGCTCTTACTAGATCATGGGGAAGTGATCGGACCGTGGATCACATGATCCTACAACATTGTACTCCTCATACCCGTGCTTCTAGTGGGAATATTCCCATCAAAGAAGTATGGGAACATCCGCTGTGTGCCATACTTTCTACCATTATGAGGATAGCAAGGAGCCAAGATCCTCACTTAGACACTAGGTCTCAGATGCTACACGTTGAGGATTGCATGTCTCCGAAGATCTTCAACTGGTTCTAGGGACTCCTCGCGAACATTCAAGCTTAGTTGACCAAGTGTCGACGGGGAGAGCTCAAACAGTTCAACTACGGGTCGATAGTGATCTCGTTTCTATTGGAGCGAGTTCAGCTTGAAGACCCTGGGGAGTCATATTTTACCCAGGTTGCGATGGAGTTTGTATTGAGTCATATCACACAGATCCACATTTGTATTGTTTGTGACTATGTTATCATCTCATCATGGATCTACGCTTGTGTCTAGTAGCCATGATTATGTTCAGTTGGTCATTACTACCATGGATATGCATTGTATTGGTCAGCAGCCATGTTGTACGTCATATGAGACTATGTACTCAAAGTCAGTTGTAATGCAACAGCATCCTTCATCCAACAAGCCATTGCCATTCCTTCTGTTAAAGCATTCCACCTGTCCAATTTTCAACAGCTTCATGCTTTGGGGGGCATTCTGTTACACCTAAAATCTTACCATCCCGAGATTCAGTGTATACATCCCTAAAGTTTCATTGACTAAGTTATTGACCTGGAAGATATATAACCCATTTTGACTAGGTTTTGAGAGGTCATCGCAGGCTGCACTCATGCAACCTATGACGTCGCAGTGTGCTCTCTTGCAGGGTGCAATGATGTCAGTTAGTAGACAAAAATGGCTGCTTCGAGCACATTCTCAAAGCCAGCTGACATGGATCATTATCCCTGACCTTTTGGGAGATCTGGAACTCGGTTCTTAACCTCTTAGGAGGATCCCCTATCTCTCTCCTACCAGATCTCCACCTACCCTATCCGTACCCTATCCACTTAGTCCTATATAAGTGAAGCTCACTCCCATTCCAAAGGGAGGAAGTGTATAGTGTCTACATGTTGGTGAAATCATCTCAGACAGATCTCTACTCATCCATTGAGAGACTCACACTTCCTTGGAGGTCATGGCATTGGCTTGGATGGAGAAGGATTGCTTCGTTAAGCTTCGGTTGTAGTCGTTCTCTTCTATGTATTTTCCCTATTTTTACAGTAATATAAACGCTTTCCACCAATATTGTTGTGTTGATGATATTGTGTAGTTTACCTGCTTAACTGTTTACTTAGATCTGTTATTGTTTAGATGCTTTTACTTGTTTGTCTTGTTTTTTGTATCTTGGGAGGCCTTGCAACTTAGATCTGATGACTGCGAGACATGGAACAACATCCAAGAGAAAGGACTACAAACTTAAGGTAAGACATCTAATAACTTGATCCTTAACTAGATCTAGGAAAGTGGTTTATAGTTTGTTCTATTTTTTCTAGACTCACATTGAGCTAGGGAGATCCAGCTCACGTCCGCTCGAGTGGATTGTCCGTCAAACAGCGTAGAATGCAACATCAGTAGAGAACAGAATCCATCAAGTATTTCATCAACAGAAGTGTGATTTTTTAAAAGAAAGAGAAGTCAAGTGATGTATGCAAAGTAGTGACAGAATACAGTCTTCATACGAAGGTCACGCACAATAGAATCATCATCAGAAGACCTGGATAAGTGCGCAGAGTTAAAGAACAACAAGGCAACAAGATATATCATACATCAGGGCCATCGGACGAAGCAAGGAGACAGGGAGTTGGAGCTTCCTTCAGGTTGGTTCCTATAAAACAACAAGGACGCAGGGAGTTGCAACTTCCTTCTGGTTAGTGCATGTAAATCAAAGTGACAAGGGGTCGATGCCTCCTTCCAGCTGGTGCTAGATAAACATTGGGGGGTTGGAGCCTCCTTCCAATTGGTGCTGGAAAAAATAGGAAGTTGGTGCTTTCCTAAATGTAATCTTTCCAATTATAAAGAAGCATTCTGTGTTTTTCTCCTGTTTGGGTTTCCACGTAAAAGTTTTGTGTGTTATGTGTTGATAATGTGGTGCATGTACATGTGAATTTTTATTTACTGATGCATAACAGATGATGAATGATTAAGTAAAGTTTAATTTGTTAAACAAGGTAAAATATACTAATAATTTCACTAATACTGATTCACCCCCCCTCTCAGTATTAAATCAATTCCAACAATTGGTATCAGAGCGGGTGTCTTCAGTAACAGATTAACATATGGAAGATAGATCATTGTGCAGAAAGCAGAAATGGATAAGCAAGAAGGCATTTCTACAAACAAAACACAAAGGTTCGATGACACCAACTATATTTTCTAGAAGGTACGTATGGAAGTCTACTTACAATCTTTAAGTGCATAATTCTGGAAATCTATAGTCGATGGTTATGACGTCCCTGGAGTAGTTCCAATCAATCCCATGCAAAGGACATTATATGAATGAAATGTTAGGGCCAAAAAATGATATATTATGTGGTTTGACAGGTGACAAATTTGTCAAAGTTATGACTATGCATTAGCCAAATAAATTTGGGACAAACTTAGAGGCATATATGAGGGAGATGACAAGGTAAAGAAAGCAAAGCTTCAAAATTATTCTGGGCAGTTTGAATCTCTGAGATTGAAATATGAAGAGAACATTACATCGTACTTCTTAAGAGTTGATGAGCTAGTCAATTCTATCAAGAGTCTTTGGATCACCTTGGATGAAGAATCAGTGGTATAGAAGATATTGAGAACTCTTCCTCAAAGATTTAATTTGAAGGTTTCAGTGTTATAAGATCAAGCCAATCTTGATGAACTAACAAAGGATGAAATTCAGGGGATTATCACAGCATATGAGATGAGAACAGAATTGAAACTCCCATCAGAAAGGAAGAAACTTTCAATGCCATGGGAATGGACAAACATGATCATGAAAAAGACTGATGTGATGAATCAGATGATGAAGAATCAAATTTTTTCAAGAAGATTAAAAGAGGATGAGGCAAGTATAAGAACAAGTTACCCTTCAAATGTTTCAGGTGTGGAGTAGTTCCTTATGCCTCAAAAGGCCCTTATAAGAAAGAAGACAGTGACGATGAT
Source organism: Larix kaempferi (assembly GCA_027924585.1). NCBI lineage: Eukaryota > Viridiplantae > Streptophyta > Pinopsida > Pinales > Pinaceae > Larix > Larix kaempferi. The sequence continues at coordinate 3,962,395 of BSBM01000680.1, read as the reverse complement.
GAATAATCTGGAGCACATGATCGAAAGATTGCGCGTTCTCAACATAGACATGAGAATAAGAGGATAATTCCAAAACAGAGGAAGAGTTTGTATACCAAAGAAGGAAGCAATATATCTGAAGAAAGTGACTATGACGAAGAACCCAAGGAAGTGATCTTCATGGCCCAAGTGGTAGAAGAAAGTAAAGATGAAAGAAATAAGAAGAGCTCAAGGACTACTCTAGTTGCTCAAAACAAGCTAGTATCACTAAACAAGTTTTTCTTTCGTGGATCATTCAAGACACCTCCAAAACCTATTGAAGAGGTCAAAATGGTCAATCACTCTGATGACGACGATACTGCAGACATTGACTCGGGAGGTGAAATAATTAGTGCCCTGGACGAGTTAATAATTTTAAGAAGAATAATAAGTTACCATAGGCACAACCGTCAAAGTATGAATAACATGACAGACCATGTCATGAATCCGTTGAAGCATATATTCGCAAGAAGAAGATAACCAGTTGTGAGTGTTATAGGTCAAATATGCACTTCTCCGTCTGTGATCACATTGCTCCGTCGATCACACAAAAGGACACTATGGATGTGTTATCACTAAAGTTAACTCTCGACTACAAGAGAGCCTAGCTTAGAGAAATCTTAATAGTAGGTGAAGAGATAGCTATAATAGTTGTAAACAAGACAGAGATCAAGCTAAGATAGAAGATTTAACTGCAGGGAATGTATCAGTGTCTTACTATCATGGATATTGACAATACATAGCTATGAAGCATGACTTTGTGAATATAATGATCAAGGTTCTGTTTTCAAAACATTAAAACAAAATAGTTTCATATTGATCAAAAGAATCATGGTATGGAATATTAAGACCATAAATAGACAAAATGATGATAATATGTACTTTATATATTAAAACAGAAAGGCTCACGGATTAGAATCATTTCAAAAAATAGCTATTTCTTATCAACAAAAACATAATGCAAGCACAACCCTGCCTCAACCCTCTCGGCTGGAACTCTCCTCTCTCTTGCATTACAAAAATGATGGAATATATATAACCATTACATGACTTAAACTATTACCAACATTTAGGAATAAAAATCTAAAGATAAATAAAATAGTCTCGAATAATATGCAAAGAATATTGAACAGTTGAAGTCAGATGCCTGTTGAATCTGGGATTAATTGCTCGACTGTGTCCTCAGATGCAATTTTTTTTGTCCCAACCGATGCCTTATAATTTGGGGTTGATTTGATTGCATTCCTGAAATCCTGGGACCGGTTATTTACCATTCAAAGCTTTGCCACCTATGTAGTTGGTTGTCTTCATATTTCCAAAGGTTAAAATTCTTCCTAGACATGTGGAATTAGATGTCCAACTATTTCCTGAAGATCCTGGATCAAAATATTTCAAATCTGGACTATGGAAGTGAAATGGTTGGAAAGAAATCTATTCACTCGAGCTGATCGAGGACAAGCAAATGATACTTGTAACGGATACTCTGTCTCTTGGAATTTTGTAATCTCTAATATTCAGTAATTAAAACAAAAAATATGCATCAAAAATTGAATTTGATCCATTGTTGACTGCTCAATTCGTGCATTGAAGACTAGGATTACCTCGACACTTAGTATTTGATAGCTTTGATACATTCTGCACTGAGATCTTGGAGTTCTCTTTTGTTGTCTTATTCCAAATTAACAAAAGAAAGTACATTTTATATGTTTTCAAACATGTGTGATGCGTAGTGCATAAGACTTAAGCTATTGGATTGACCATTCAACTTAGGCATCCATACTTCAATGGTTGATATGACTATGGAGATGGAATTCGCCTTGGGAAGGAGACAAAAGATCCATTTTTTATATGATAACTTCTCTTAAAAAGAACTAACACGTAAATAACAATGGGTAAAACCAGTTTGTTTTTGCACTTTTTAAAATAAAATTATTATTTTAATAAAAGTTTAAAAGTGACTTTATTAAAATCATAATTTTTAAAATAACAACAAAATAGAACATAATATAAGGGTTTGAGAAAACAAATCTTATGAGATGAAGTTTGATAAAACAAATAACTCTATGGGAAAAAATAGAAAACAAGGCCAAAGACACATAGTACAAACTGACTGGGATGAAAGTTGAGACAATAAGGAGGACTGACTAGGCTGATTGGGACATTCATGGCCTAAGTAAAAATGCTAGTAGACTTTACATTCATGCTTTTCTGAATCCAAATTTGTGGGACAAATCTGATGACAACAGGATGGAGGAGCTAGATTGACCCTGGATGAAGTATTGCTAAGATCACACTCTTCAGCTGAAAACTTATTTTTTCTACAGTTTTCATGACATGTGTGCTACTATTGGCACAGTGAACCAACATTCTAAACGCTACTCTGCTCAAGGACAACCAGCACACACCTTTAAAATGTTGCAAACGCTTGTTGTAAAGAGTAAAAGTTGCTTACTGTGCACTACTCTTGTTGTATGAAACTTGCAAACATCTTAAGATGAAATGAAAAATATATTAAGATTATGAATTGGGATTAGTTGAAGTTGGTTCTACAACTTCCCCAACCTCCCAATTCAACCACATCTCGAATCCAACTGCCTACCTTGTCCCATAAATACAAGGAGGATTCATGAGAGAGGGACCTAGAAGGAATTCTTTAATTGTTGTTACATTGGAGGAATTCCTAATTCATTGTGAAGAGCAAGAGCCTAGGACTCGATTGCAAAAGTGTCTGGACAGATCAGGTACATTTGTACTTTTCTACATTTCTTTGACAATAAAAGGTGGAAATACCCTTCCCGTCCCAAATTGAATGTCTATTGGATTGAATGTTCATTTGGTTTAATGTCTGATTGTATTTGATGTTAAGTTGTTTCTGATTTCATAATATTTATTACAGTCAAGATACGCTGAGGAAGGTTTACTTTGTGTTGCAGGTTCATAATAGCGGAAGATCAAGTGAAAGCTAGGACCAGCCATCGATAAAATGGTACTTCTTTCGATATCTTAATCTCTTTCTGTTTGTAGTAACTAATGCAATACAATGAATGTATTTACCTATCACCCCACCCAAGTTGGTAGTGTCTTCTCCTCACTATAAGGTATTTTTCTTGCACAACAGACTGGCGACTCTACTAGGGAGTAACCGATTGGTTTTTTGCTCCAAGAGACCTTGTTAGGTTTTTCTTCCAGTTTATTTTAGTCTTTTTGTTCTCTAAGCGATCTTATAGGTCTTTTTGCTTGTGTTTTCCATCTTGATTCATCTCAGTCTACTTTAGCAAAGAATTTTGTTTGCTTCAAGTCCCTGTGCGTTGGTTTACCCTACTTACAGTAGCACATTTTCTGTCATGAACGCTGCTTTGTCTTGCACACAGTAATGCATCTTTCCTAGCATGCACTGGTTTCTATACTACACAGTAGTGCATTTTTCCTGTAGGTTCCAATCCTCTGTTAGGGTTTGATTTCTAGATGTTTGGGTTCACTTCTAGCCTTTTGCTTTGCTTCTTTGCTTACTCGTGAGACTTGTATGTCCTTTTGAGTCTTGTTTGCGTCTCTGAATTCCTTTAGTTTGTCTTTACTTGCTTGAGTACTTGTTTAAGGTGTCTTTATTATTTTTTAACCTTGTTCAAGGTTGTGTGCTACTCTTTGCTAGATAGACCCGCGCATTTTTTTTCCCTAGATGCTAGTCGCAGTCATACAAAACTGTGTTCTGAACGCTTGTTGTCTGTGGAAACAACAACGCATTTTTACTGTCTTTTCCTTTTATTAGGGTTTGATCCAAGTTTGAGTTCTTAGGGTGGCTTTGAAAGGTTCTTTAGTCTAGATACCTTCTAAATACCTATTCCGATCAGTCTGAGTGAGTTAAAGCTTTCTAGTTATCTTTATTTTGAGTCAGTGTGTTAGTAGGGTCACTTTTTGGTTTGCTTACCTACTCCTTTGTTTGGCGAGTGTTTTCTTAGGTTTTGGTGCTTAGGAGCAACCTTTTAGGTCTGTTTTTCCGTTACGGCCATCTCTTTTCCTTACTTCTTTTACACTTTGTTCCAAGCTTAGATTTTTTTCCTTTGAAACAACTCGGTAGGTGGAGCCTTTCTCAAGTCTTTTGATTTGATTGTTTTGAGCCATTAAGTTGTCTTTCCTTACTCACACTTTGTGTTAGGTCTTGCTTGCTCCTTTTCAAGTTCTTTTTCTTTTACAAATATTAGAAAAGACAAAAAATGAAATTGGTTGCTTAGTAGTAATATTCATCATTTTTTTGAAGTAGCATAGATCGTTTTCTTTGAAAAAACTAAAAGAAAATTATAAATTTTTTTTTTTAGGATTGCCTAGTTTCAGTTTTGAAAGAATATAAACAAAAAGAAAAAGTCTTTTGTGATTTTGAATGCATTATTTCTTTAAGCACTTTGCTTTCTGTCAAACCATTCCACACACTGCACTATTGGGACTCAGGAATGTCCTATTTTCATCCACTTTAGCTTTCGCCATTCTTCACATTTCATCGTCCCATTAGCCTTTCATCATACCATTTCCATACATATACATGAGTTTCATCTTATTATTTTCCACTTTATTCATTTTAGTATTATAAGTGAATTTATGATTAAATATTGGAAAATAACATGTTTTTCACTAATATCTCAAGTATGGATGAGCTTTGGAATGTGTAGGAAGATGGAAGGATCAATTCAAAGAATGACTCCTTGAATATCTCCTTGAATATCTCCTCCACCATTTCAAGGAGATAGTTGTTCAAAGAATATTCCAAGGAGAAGATCATGGATATTTGGTTGGCATATCTTATTTAGGATGTATGAGAAACATGTGGATAATTTGTGAGAGACATGTGGAGGATTTGAATGGATCATACTTTGTAATAATAGGAAATTAGTTGAGAGTGGTTGAAAGAATAGTGGATATGTCATTATGAGATGGTTATCTTCTTCTCAAAGAAATTCATATATAAAAAAGAGTGCTCTCTCTTCATTTGGGAGGGTAGATGAGGGGTAGATATATTGTAGGTTGGGAGGAGATTAGTCTCGGATTGTAGAAGTTGGTTTTGACCTTGTAATATGGAGAAGGGGATTCTTAGCTTTTGTTCATAATCTTAGTTTTGATGCTTTCATGATTTGTCATTGATTTGTGTGATGTAAATTCAGATTCCCTTATTGTTAATGTGAGCTCACATGTGTTGTCTCATTGCTCTTCATATGTTGTCTTTCTTTTATGCAATTTACTTTCAGCAGTGTGTTTCAGCTTCCAGCATTAGATTAGCAATTGTGTGTTTTAGCTTAAGGGGGAATTAGATTAGCAATTAGCCATTAGCAAGGGGGGTTAGATTATATTAAATTCAACTTCAGTCCTACATATATTTTGCATGTGCTTCGTAATCCTACGAACCTCAGATTGACAAATTAAATGGTTGGGAAAATACTACAACAGAATTAAACGACAATATTTCAACCTAACATGCACTACCCTTATTGAGTAAAAAGTAGCCCTTAAAAATAAATATTAATAAAATTAACTAGCAACATTTTTCTTTTTAAGTATACACATCATCAACTAGCTTAGGCTAGGGTTTCAGGTTTAAATCACCTTAAACCACCCAAAATCAGCTTCATTACTCAACAATTGTAGTACAACTATCTATTAGGTAAATACACCTCTATCAAATTATCCTAGGAATGCTCTACTCAAACCAGAGTTAAGCACGAGGGCATGGGAGATGGAATTGTTGAGGATACCCCCTCACTTTCCTCTCAACCATAAACAAGAGTTGAGTCGCGTACGGGGGTCCACTAGTGCTTATTAAAGTTCTTTTGGATTTCTAGCTTTGCTACCCTGCCCATGCATTTCGACTAGGCTGATGACTGTCCCCCCAGGTTTTTTCGTATTGGTGGTATCCTTAGTATCATAACCCTAGGTCTCTACACAGGTAGAGTGGAAGGATATTCCCACTCCACCTCGAACAGACGTGGAAGGTAACTTTTTGGCAGTAATCCCGGGAGGGCAGTGTGGTGATTCAAATGCTTGCACCCAGAGGACCTCCATTGGATGCCACGTAACTGACCATTGATACTCTATTAGTCTGTTGTTGGCCCTCATCATCCCATACTTGCTTCTGAGAGTATTTTCCTTATCTTGCTTTGTTTGATCACTTAGGAAATTTTTTAGTGGTATGCTGTTTGCTCCTTAGTGTTAGTGGCCACTAGGTTTTGTGCTTAGTTTACTTTTTATAGTTGTGGAGGACCAACATATTCGTAGGTCTCGGAGGTTGCAAAACCTTCCCCCACTCACTGTGGAGCCTCCACCACCATCGCGATGCCGGAGGATGGATTCCCATGGTTCATTTGAAGTGGCGGCCGAAATAGAAGTACCTAGAGAACCACATCCCAGAGCCCAAGATCAACAGATCTTTGATACTATTGAGGTTGAGGACCTAAATTCTAGAGAGTTTAGTAATCCTTTCAACCCTGCTCTGACTGGACCCAACGATCCGCTATTGGTACCTATAGGCTTTCTAGGACATCCTGAGTAGAGTGCATACTTGTTTACACCTCGTTACACCATGACTAACCCAGGAGATAAGCAGGGAGTTCCTCAAACTCCCACAAATTCTATGGCTACAAGGATTGTCAATCCTTCTTTCACAAACAATGCAACACCGAGTTTGTTGCAGACTACTTCTGCTTCGACTCCGTCCTTTAGTTTTAATGCTGGTACTCTAGGCATGCCAAGCTCACAAGCTTCAACATCTACCTGAGTTTCTACCCCTACTTTTTGACCAAATAATGTCCCTTTGACAGGGATACCTATAGTGAATTTCACTCAGCCTGCTGTTACAAAACAGTTCCAAGGTCTAACTCAAACTATTGCTTCCACTTCCGTTGTAGGATCGATCCCTTCTGCATCTATACCTGCTATGGGTACGATGACGGCACCGTCTGTTACTACAATGCCTGGATTTAACCCCTATGTAGGTTACAATGTTAATTCATCAAATATAACTGTGGGGAGTATCCCTTTCTCTTTGTTTGATGGAGGAGGGGATAATATTATCAATCCACGATATGGTGGGGTTAACACCTAGCCGTAATGGACCACTGCCCCGGGAAATAATCCGCTTTCTTTTGGGTGGAGCAATTTTAATGCATTCACTTCACAACTGATGGCTGGGGGCAACCCCAACTAGTAGTACACGAACCAGGTGATGGGAGGTCCCCAATACCAGGTTCTTGTATACCAAATGCCATCGGCACGACCGCGTTTACCATTTCTAGCAACTTTGAACTTGTCAGATCTCTCAAAACTCACAAATGACTCCATGCGCCACGATCCTGCATGGAAACTTGTTCCCACTAAGTTACCCTCATATATCCAGAAGTTTGAAGGTGAGGACCCCGAAGACCATGTCACGATGTTTCATCTCTGGTGCTCCTCGAATTCGCTGAATGATGACTCCAAATGGATGAGGCTCTTTCAAAGAACCTTGATAAGTGTCATAGCCAAATGGTATATTGAACTGCCTGCAGCTACCTATGGCACCTTTTGGGACCTACCTACTATTTTTCTGAACCACTTTCAACTTCATGTCTGGTACGATGCCGGCACAGACCTTCTGTCGACCTTCTGACATAACAAAGACACTCATCTATTTGATCACACTCAGGATTGGAGAAGGAGAAAGAGGCTCATTAAATCCAACATCCCTCCAGCATTTTTGTTAGAGTGGTATCTCAAATCACTTTTTACTTATATTTCTAAGGAAGTTGCAACTTCAGAGGTGTCCTCTGAAGAGGAATCCATTTTGAGAACCCAACAGCTTGAATTGGTATATTCTCAGTCTGGGCTCTTATATGAGATTATTCTCAATGCACCGATTTCTAACATATACTTAGGTAAACCTAAACCTGGACCACATGCTGATGGGATTCTGGGTTCAGTAGACTCTGCAACGTTTGATGCTTTAAAAAAGAAGGTTTACGCCTTGTCAGTCAAACAGTCTGCTGCAGAAGCAACTTCGGTTGCATCGTCCCCTTCAACAACAGAATCTGTACAAAAATGCAGATGAATCAAAAGGGCCCTCGGGAGCCCAACAACAAAAGAAAGGGCAAGGAAGGGGAGGGAAACCAACCAAATCCCAAAAACACACAGAATGTAAAGGAGGGTAAAAAGGAAAAAAGGAAAGTGAAGTAACCTTGCAAGCTATGCCAAAAGGACCACCTTACCCATAATGCCCTCTAATGGAATAAGCCCAGAAGCTGATCCGTGAAAAGAAACCGGCTGTCTTAAAAGACTCTTTCCCTCATGGAAAGAATTCAGCTTCTAGCAGCTCCGGTGCTGGGGGCACCACTCGTTCCAACTCAGCTGATCAATCATTCATTAATATGGTTAATTCAGATGCTCTTTTGCAAACTCGAGCTAGAAATTATACCCCAGATCCGCAGTAGAAGGATGTTCTTGAGTCATCTACCCCTCTCCACATCGAGAGACTGGTGGATCCGCTACCGAAGATTCTGAAAGGTGTCTTCAAACGGGTTATGCACAACCCCAACGCGAGGGTTGCCTCCAACTACAATGTTGTGGAAGATTTAGCCCAAACCCCCTACACCATTTCCACTTTAGAGGTACTGCAAATTTTTCCATTGCAACGCAGTGCACTTCTTGCAGTGATCGGGAGTGTGGATTCATCCAACATGCTTGCTTGTTTTGATATGAAAGATATCAAATTCCGGTTTCCGTACCACATCGCTCTACAAATAGAGGTCATCCATGGTCCCAAGACCATTGGACTAGTTGTTGTAGATGAGGGCGTGTCTACATGCGTAATGTCCATTTCTTGCTGGAAGGATTTAGGAGAAACTGAGTTATCTCCCTCAAACATGGTACTTACCGCCTTTGATGGAAGATCTTTCCTTCCACACGGAGTCTTACCATCATTTGATGTTGAACTTGCGGGCAAACTAGTATCTGTAGAGGTTGAAATTCTGGATGCTCCGCTTGATTATAACTTGTTGTTGGGTAGGAGCTGGACATATGCCATGCAGGCAGTGCCATCAGCTGTTTTCTGGATAAAAATGTTCCCTCACGAAGGCAACATCCTCACAGTCGATCAACTTTCGTTTTCTCGGAAGACCAACTAGACTTCATTGGATTCAACAATCCCTTTGGTTGATCAGTCACACCCATTTACTGAGATTTTAGGAGCAGGGATCTATGGGTCACTAATAGGCACTTTTGACCTGCCTTCTCCTATTCATTTTATTGGTTCTGAAGAATGTTCTTCGTCTGATATTTTCACGGTTAGTCCAACGAAAGATCCATGGATTCTCCCAACTAAATTAGAACCAGTTGTTCCTTTATCTGTTGCAGAGGTGGCTTACTTAGATTCACAACATGCTGCAACAGAACATATCGTGACTTTGTTGGTCTCTGTTGAGTCAGATATGGATTATGCTCCTGCATGGTCAGTGGACTCTATCCACTCTTTTGACTGTCTAGACACTATTTTTCCCTCTGATGAGGGGATATTGGAAGCAATGATTGGCCTGGACCATCCTTGTGAACATATGCACCACAAGTCTTATTTTCTTCTTGATTTGGACAAGATTGAGAGAGGTGAATTTTCGATGAGATCCGGTGGGAATGTTGATTTGTCTGCTATCCCTTCTACTTCGAAAGTGGCTTATGCCAAAGGGAATATGGAAAATATATCGAGAACCATTCCGATCAACATTTCCATCAAACCCGGGGTCGTGGAAAATATTTTCATTGGAGCAGACTGTTCTCCTGAGGAGATCATTTTGTATACCAATCTCTTTAAATAATTCCGTGACGTTTTTGCTTGGTCATACGAGGAGATGCCAGGCATTGACCCCACCATTGTTGAGCATGTCATCACAATGTATCCCAATGCTAAACCTGTGAGATAGAAGCTTCATCCAGTTAACCCTTGAAAAGCTGCTGCCATTAAGGCGGAAGTAGAAAAGTTGTTCAAAGCTGGATTTATCTATCCGATATCTATGGCAGAATGGGTTTCAAATCCTGTTCCGGTAGATAAGAAGCAAGGTACCATTAGAGTCTGCACTGACTTCTGAGACCTAAATAAAGCTTGTCCGAAAGACAATTACCCCACACCAATCATAGATCAGATTATTGATGCATGTGTAGGACATGAAATGTTCTCATTCATGGACAAGTTTTCATGATATAATCAGATACAGATCAAACCTGAAGACCAACACAAGACAACTTTTATTTGTCCTTGGGGCACCTTTGCCTATCGGAAGATACCATTTGGTTTGAAATATGCTGTAGCTACCTTCCAGCGAGCAATGAATTTTACTTTTCATGACATCAAGCATGTAGTCGAACCTTACCTGGATGATCTCCTAGCAAGATCTCGAAAGAGACAGGAGCATCCTGATCATTTAAGACTCATGTTTGAAAGGTGCAGATACTACAAGATTTGATTGAATCCCAACAAATGTGTATTCTGCGTTGAATCTATACGACTACTGGGTTTCATAGTATCCAGTCGTGGCATAATGGTGGATCCATTAAAAGTTGAGGCAATTGTAAATCTGCCTCCTCCTCGAACCCTGAGACAACTTCAAAGTCTGCAGGGCATGTCCAACTTCTTGAGACACTTTATCATTAACTATGCCAAAATTACAAAAGGTTTCATGAGACTACTTAAACAAGACACCTACGTTTTGTGGGATGAGGCTGCTCAAGCATCATTTGAGGCCTTGAAAAAGGAATTACTATCAGCCCACTTGTTAATCCCACCAGACTACACGAGCGATTTCCTCTTGTATCTGGCTGCATCAGTATACACAATAGGCATAGTATTGGTTCAGGAGGATGGCACTCTCCAAGAGCATGTCATTTATTATATGTTGCATGCTTTGATAGCTCCTAAGATCAAGTATTCTCACATAGACAAGTTGGCATTAGCTGCTGTCTATGCGGTTCAGAGGCTACGTCACTACATATTATTGCGTACCACCATTGTGGTTGCAGAGATCAATCCTTTCCAATATGTTCTCACTCGACGCTTAATAAATGGATTGTCATCTTGCAAGAATTTGACTTGGCTTTTCATTTCGCTAAGTCAAAGAAATAACTAGTGTTCACCGAATTGATTTCAGAGTTTCCTACTGACATAGTATACGTTGAGGAAGAATCATCATTCTTGGATGAACATATCTTTCTCATCGCATCCTCTGACCCATGGTATGGGGATCTCCTAATATATCTCCATATTTTGAGGTGTCCCACTACTTTCTCCAAGGATGAACGACACAAACTTAAGAGTCATGCGAAAAACTACCTCATCATTTCTGACACTTTGTACAGACGTGGGGTAGATTCCATCTTACGTCGTTGTTTGACCCTGGAGGAAGCAAAATCAATATTGAATGATGCCCATAGTGGAGCTTGTGGGGGTTGTCTTTCTGGGCTGGCAACAACCCAGAAAATACTACATGCTGGTTATTTTTGGCCCACAATCTTGAAAGATTGTGCGGAAGCTGTTAAACGATGCCAGAGATGTCATTTTTTCACCAGGAAGATGAGAGAACACCCAGCTCCTCTCCATCCTATAATAACAGCAGGCCCCTTCACCAAATGGGGGGTTGATTTTATGAATTGTAATCCAGTTTCGGCTGGAGGCCATCATCATACAATTGTTGTCGTCGACTACTTCACCAAGTGGGCTGAGCGAATGCCTACTGTTAAGGAAGATGGAGAAACGGCTACTTATTTCGTTTTCAACCAGATCATTGCAAGATTTGGTATACCCAAAGAGATCGTGACTGTTCACAGTCTTCATTTTTAGAATAGCATGATGACCGATCTATATACCATGTTAGGTTTTTGGCAGGAGCATTCATCTTCATTTTACCCACAGAGGAATGGTCAGGTCGAAGCAGTCAATAAAACTTTGAAGACCATCTTACAAAGGACTGTTAATGCCAGTAGAACTAACTGGCACATTATGTTGTATCCTTCTCTTTGGGCCTACCGAGCCAATGTAAAGACTGCTACCAGGTTCTCTCCCTTCCAACTGGTACATGTGATAGAGGCAGTCATTATGGTTGAGTGTGAGATTTCTTCATTGAAGTTGGCTATCCAACTTTTACCTGACACTTCAATCTTGGAAGAACGTTTGCTGCATTTAGAAAATTTGGATGAGCAGTGCCGCGACATGTTCACAGCAAATGAAGTACATTAGAACTGAGTCAAAGAACAGTATAATAATTCTGTCAGACCTAGGGTGTTTCTCGAAGGAGACCTTGTTCTGCTCTGGGATTAGGACAAGGAACCTTTAGGGGCTGGCAAGTTTAAGTCAATGTGGCTTGGTCCCTACATAGTTTCTAAGGTACTGAAGAAAGTTGCATACAAGTTAACGAACTATGAAGGTAATAACTTGTCAGAGCCTAGAAATGGGCTCTACCTAAAGAAGTACTATGCTTAGGCATATGTGCTTTTTCATGTATTATAGTTGTACATTTTGTAGAGTTAGATGTGTTTACGGTTGTAGTTATGTCTTGTTCATCTACTGCTTTGTGTTTCAGATGTCGACTGAACACTTCATAGGGTTTGCTGATGGTGCTAGTCGCCACACCCGTCAGTTGGCCGCAGATGCTTGGGTTATTTACTCACCAACTGGCCAACTGGTTTATTCGGGAGGGGCTTATTTAGGTCCCACAACGAACAATGTGGATGAATAAAGTGCATTCATAGAGCTACTCCGAGATGCTCTGTTCCATGGCATTTGACATTTGGAGGTACGTCTCGGCTCGTAGTTAGTTGTTTTTTAGTTAATGGGTGTTTATCAGGTTAGAGATCCTACTTTGCTACGTCAGTTTTTGTGCGTTAAGCTACTTGAGAGACAATTTGATTATATCACATATCAACATATTCCAAGGAACTTGAATGCATTAGTTGATTCATTTGCAAACTACGTTTTAGATTGGCATTTGAATCATTCACACACATAATAATTCATGCATAAAACACAATAACACACGTAGATAACATCGATATTGTATATATATATAATCCGTATAAAAAAATAATATGAGTTTGGGTCATAAGTCTATCACAGAATCATGTCATAATATACAAAATTGGGCTCAATGGCCTCAAAAATATACATAGAATATCCTTCTCCTATGGAGAAGGAGGGGCCTCATCTGCTTCTGCTGCCTCTCGATAGCAAATGACCAGCTTGGCTACTTTCCACAGTAACCTAATCCATGCTGGGGGCACACCAACCACATCCTCTTGCATGCCGAGCAGCGTCTGCTCAATCCTGTATGTAGGAATGTCATGAGTCAACCGACTCATCTTCCCCTCTATGTTTTCCAACATGGCATCAGCTGCACCCACTATCACTGGTCTCACAAAAGTACGGGGGTGTCCCTCAGGACGTACTAGTCCAACATCTGCATATGACATTTTTTTTCAGTACTTCAAACTCATCATAAATATCATACATGTAAAAAATGTAAAAATTAAATAATTTTTCAAATGTATAAACATACCCATAACTCCCCAGGCTTCTCATGGAGGAAGGATCAGCTTAGGATCGTTGAGGAAGTCTATGCCCACATATGGAAATTGCTCAAGAACTGGCACTTGTCGTTCCCACCAACCCCATAAATCATCCTCATGATAACAAAAGTTGCTTTCACCACCATCCTGGTGGAGGAAGATCTCACCCCAACGAGCCAGCATTAGCTCACAAGGGTTGACTGGGGGAAACGTCATGCCCAGACTGATAGCAGGCACCATTTCAAAGAAAAAGGTGCAAAGCATGCTTCCGTACCCAAAATTATTCATCCTCTCGGTCTTACACCCCAAGAGTTGAAGCTTCATGTTCGCCAAAATACTTAAACAGCAGTCATATACTTTTCCTTGCAAGCATTCAGTACCTATATGCATGTAATGTCTCGAAGCAAGATGTTGCGTAGCACTCCCTCCCATCCGGTTAAGAATACTCACGATGACTTTGAGGGGGAAACTTGCAATAGTTGAGATAAGAATATGACTACCGGACTTCTTAGTTCCTGGTAGGCAGTAGGCATTGACATACTCCTACACGGACAAGGCACCCACATTGCGAGAGGACCCTTTCATGTTCACCAATTCTCCCCTCCGAGAGAGACCTGTGATAAAATAGATGACATCTATGGTGAGTTCCAGTATTTCTCCTTGGATATTGAACACCAATGCATTTGCATCCCTGTATTGGACAAGCCTCTCAAGCAAGCAGATTTGTGCCTACATGTTGACCATTCTATAAAATTCCAGTAATCCACATCTTGTAATTCTCCTCGATCCATCTCCTCATGCTCCCTTTCATGCCATATGAGAACCATCTTGCCAAGCAAATAGTCAAATGTTGGTCATTTTGATTTTTTACCCTACTTTTAGCGGTGTGCGCTAGTGTTTTCACTACACAGTCACGCTTGAACGCTGTTGTGTTTGAAGTAAACCAGCGCATTGGTGTCGAATGTGCTATTTTTACTCAAACACAGTAGTGCACAAGTAGAAGCGTGTTTGAAACAGTGCTAAAAAATGAATTTGACCATGAAAATTTACAAAAATTATATGAAATTGCAAGTATGGGAGGAAATAACTTACTTGGTGGAAGTAGAAGATCGATTGGTGGTCCAGTTTGATCGAAACCAATGGAGTAAGATCAAGGTTTTGCTCCAATGTGCCCTAAAAAAATCAATTGTGATATTTGATTTCTAAATTTGAAACTATTTATAAAAATTGACTTCGATTTTTACCAACTTTTTTCAAAAGTGTATAGTTTCATTTTATCTCTAAAATGTTCTATTTAATCACTAATATTTACAAATTTTGGTGAATTAAATTAAACTATGTATTTCAAATTTTCACTATAAGTTCAAAGTATTAAACGGGATGTGACTTATTTTTCTTTATTGATAGACCAATATAGGTACCGTCTTGTTTCGTATTATGTCATTTAGAAAATTTGTCAATTGTTACTAACTAGGTTGTTGAGATTCTATTCTCTGGTAGGTCATGAACTTACGATCCTAGAAGTTGTCTTTTAAGTCATTTTAAGCTCTTGTTTGGACTATTTTAAAAACTAAATAAGATTGTCGAGCATACTTGTTCTCTTCAAGCTTGTTAAAGGAATTGAAGGTCCATCCACTTAAGTATAAGTTTAACCCTTTTCCGGACTTTTGCGGATTACTTACGAAAAAGGAATACTCTGGTCATCTGTGGCTAGAAGAGTTCTTCTCTCATCGTTTTAGAATTTTTCGGGGGAGGAGACTAACTATACGAAAATGGACTTTTGGAGCTTCCTTTAGGGTTTTCAGGATCTCGAAACATGAAAACACCAAGCGAGCATTCACCTACTCGGGCTCGATGTGAAATCCGCGAGAGGGTATATAGAGGATTGTTTAAGTTTTCAAGACTCTATAAATAGGAAAACACCAGCGAGCATTTACCAACACGGGCTCGATATTAAAATCCATGGGTAGTGTATGGAGTTATTGGTTGATGGTAGGAAAAGCACAAGTAGTAAGAAACAAAAAATGGTTGGAAAGTCCTAAAAGTGCACAAGCCTAGCCAATCAGAAGATGCTTTAAGTTATTGGAACGGGCACAAGTTCCTAGAAGGGTACAATGGCTAAACAAAGTCTATGAGAAAATTCCACAACCGATGGTACAACAGGTGCACAAGTCCCACAAGTGATGACAAGGAAAAGATCATAATCCCACCAAGTACAAGTTGGAGTATGTGCAGAATCCACAAAGAATTAATACCACAAGGGTGCAAAACCCACAAGAGATGATACAACAAAGGTAATAGAATGATTAAGATGAAGAGCATGGATGCACACATACATCAAAGCATGGTACATCAAGGGTGAAAAGGTACACCACCAATGTTTAAAGTCCCACTAAGTTGTAGACCATGGCGACGCTTGACCCACCACGTATGACACATCAACCATGCAGAATATGACATGTCGCATATGCACAATCTGTGAACTATGGAAGAATGGATGCCATGACCAACTTGTGGACATAAACTCTGTGCATGACATATATAAATAGAGATGCAAGTTGGATATTTGAAGTAAGCTTGATGGAGAGATCATAAGAGCTTTGAGTGAAGTTTATGTTTGATTTTTGGGGCATCAAAGGGCTCGTGGATAGAATAGAATGATCTAGCAAGGATCCAAATGCACACATGCAATTGAACGAAGTTTTAATGGTGCGCAGAAAGATGTTGTAAGAATTGTGACCGATCGGAGAGTATTGAAAGGAAGAAATACTGAAGTATGCACAAGGGTTTGATGTTTCGAAGGGCAGCATTACAATTAGCATGCTTGTTAGTCCCAGATGTCATAGAGACAGAAGCATAGAGACATAACCAAATTTTATCAGATAATGCATGGATGTCTAGCTGATGCATATGAGCAGACGTGAAAGTGTGAAAAGTTGAGAACTCCATCTGATGTGCAATGACAAAACAACAGTAGGATCCAACAGGCATATCATGATGTAGATGATCTGAGACAATTGAATTAAAAGGAACATACAAATAATTTGATGCACAGGACATCGTAGATTGTCTAAGAGACCGTAGCACTTAAACAGAATGAACACATTAGTAAGTGCACATTTCCATCTGTTACTAGTCATTTATTTCAAAAAAGAAAACTATCAATTGAAAGCACAATATCAGTTGGTTATAGCAGTCACGTAGAGTAGAACATTGAGATAACTAGTGATGTAGACTGCAGTATCAACAAGCACACAAAACATGAAGTAAGTCATCAACAAAAGTGTGATTTTAGATGAATGAGAATTCAAGTGATGTATGCAGCGTAGTGACAGAGTGTCGACTGCATACGAAGGTAGCGCATAAAAAAATTACTATCAGAATATCATAGAGGTTCCTGAAGTTGAAGTGAATTTTGACATAATCATACATTGGACATCAGGCTGGTCGGATGGGGGGATGAGAAAGGGAGTTGGATCTTCCTTCAGGTTGGTTCCTGTAAAACAATAAGGAGACAGAAAGTTGGAGCTTCCTTCAAGTTGGTACCTGTAAAACAACAAGGAGATAGAGATTTGGAGCTTCCTTTAGGTTGGTTCCTGTGAAACAACAAGGAGATGGGAAGTTGGAGCTTCCTTCAGGTTGGTACCTATAAAAAAAAAAGGAGATTGGGATCTGGTGCTTCCTTTAGGTTGGTTACTGTGAAACAACAAGGAGACAGGGAGTTTGATCTTCCTTCAAGTTGATGCCTAAAAAAAAACAAAGAGACAGGAAGTTGGAGCTTCCTTCAAGTTGGTTCGTATAAAACAACAAGGAGACAAGGTGTCAGTGCTTCCTTTTAGTTGGTGCCGGAGAAACACATGGAGTGGTAGATTCCTTCAAGTCGGTGCCTATAAAAATGGAGGGTTGGTGCCTCCTTCTAGTTGGTGCTTGTAAAAATAAGAAGTTGGTCCTTCCTTGAATGTATTCTTTCTCATTATAAGGAAGCATTCAATGGTTTTCTCCTATTTGGGTTTCCATGTAAAAATCATGTGTGTTTTGTGTTGTTCTTTTTGGTGCATATATGTGTTGATGTTTATTAATTGATGCATAGCCGAAGATAAAGATTACATAAAGGCTAATATGTTAAAGAAAGGTAAAAGCTGCTGATAGCCATGCTAATATTGATTCACCCCCCTCTCAGTGTAAAATTGATTCCAACAATCACACATTCATGTCATTACGAATGTTCAATTTATAAAATTTACAATGGTGTAATCAAATATAATTCAAAACTAAACACATATCTAGCATATGTGTATTTTACTTGGACTCTAGAACGTGTCTTCTTGGAGGTGCTTCTGAATGCATGTGTAGAAGGTATTCAAATTTATTTTGGAATTTTTGTGACATATGTTGTTCATGAGGTATGCATGCCATACCCAACATGAGGTTGATACCCCTTTTCTATTGCACAGACCCTCGTTTGTACCACTCACCTCAATAAGATTCACCTAGGTTGGGGACCACATTTCTCACCCCAGACAACACCAAGATGGTACTCCCTTCTCTAGGTGTTATTCAGTGTGTGCATAGTAAGACCACCCAACCTTAATGGAAATTTAGCTAGCTTGGCATCGACACTACCTTCCCCACATAACACCAATAAAGTACTTCCTTCTCTAGGTTCTATTGAGTGTGTGTGTAGAAGGATCACCCAAACACCTGTAATCATCCATTATTTACTGGGTGCACACTTCTCCATGTACACTGACCATTCAGCTTTGAAGTACCTAGTCAACGTGCCAGTGTTAGGGTGGAGAATATGCAAATGGATACTACTCTTTCAAGAGTATGATTTTGAAATTATTGTTAAACCAGGAAAAATGAACCTAGGAACGAACCATCTATCAAGGGTCGAGTCAAGTGAAGAAGCCACAAATCTTGAAGATAATTTTCCTGATGCGTAATTCTTTGCCATACAAATTTAATACGACTATTACAAAGATATTGTAGACTTCTTGACTACAGGATTCGCACCCACAGAGTTCACTATACAGCAAAAGAAGCAGCTGGTAGTCAGAGCAGTAGACTTCACTATCATCACAGGACAATTATTCAAGTTGGGACCAGATGAAGTGCTGCGCAGAAGCATATTAGAGCATGGAAAGCCATTTATATTGGCTAAGGAACATTCAGGTGCATCTGGAGGTCACTACGCAGGAAGAGCTACAGCGCAGAATATACTAAGAGCAGGGCTATGGTGGCCTACAATCCATAAAAATTCAAAGTAACATTGTTGAAGTTGTGATGTCTGTCAAAGAACATGAAAGCCATCGCGCAAAGATGAAATGCTGTTAAGACCGCAGTTGACACTACAAGCATTTGAAAAATGGGCTATTGATTTCGAGGGGCCTATTAACCCACCGTGAAACAGGACTGGTGCAAGATATATTATCACTGCGACTAATTATCTCACCAGATTAGATGAAGCTAAACCAGTGAAGGACTATAGCATAGCTACTGCAGCACAGTTCATATTTGAGAACATACTTACCATATTTGGATGCCCAAAAATTTTAATGAGTGATCATAGGACTCACTTTCTGAACATAACTATTAAATCCCTTACTGAGGAGTTCCACATCTACCATCATAAGAGTACACCTTACCATCCTCAAGTTAATGGCATTGTTGAAGCCTTCAACAAGGTATTGGAAAATGCACTGACAAAAGTATGCAATGTAAACATGGATGATTGGGATCTGTGCATACCAACCATATTATTGGAATATAGAACAACTTGTAGGAATTTAATAGGCCATAGACTTTTTAGACTGGCCTATGGACAGGAAGCTGTGATGCCGATGTAGTATATTGTACCCAGCTTAAGAATTGTTGCATTCACAAGCATTGAGGATGAAGAAATAATAGAAGAAATACTTCTACACTTGGTTGGATTGGAGGAAGATCACTTCATCATAGGCTTTCACTAGCAAGTGCAGAAGGATAGAGAAAAATCATGGCATGATCTCCATATCAAGCACAAACTCTTCCGGGTAGGAGACCTTGTCCTCCTGTATGATAGCAAGTTCATGAAATTTCCTAGAAAATTTAAAATACATTGGCTTGGGCCATATATTGTTATGCATGTTACTAACGGTGGTGCAACTCAGTTAGCCACGTTAGCCGGAGACAACTTACCAGGTCTGGTTAACGGAATTACACTAAAACCCTACAAGGATAGTCCTACTTCGTATAACCCTCAGTAATCAAAAGAGAAGGAAATTTCTGAGTGTCAAGTACAGTTCAAATTGGGCACTAGAAATTGAATAGAGTCTATACACAGTTTTGGTCCAATACGCGAAGTTCGATGGAAAGAATGCATCTACCACGCAGTAAAAGTAGAGAAGTGAAGCTGTGTAGATATGAAAAAAAAGAGAAAAGAAAACAAAATAAAATAGAAGTAGAATCGTGCAATTAAGAAGATCAAAAGAAATGCGAAGAATGAAATGTTCTAAAATGACACCGCATAGTTCACCGTGCTGCAAGTGGTGACATACGTCACGCAGTTTGACGCAACACCTCAAAATAATCGTTAGGGCTGAAAAGTAGCCGTTATACAATGATTTTGTCGATGACCATTTGAGCATTTAATGCAAAATTAGCTATTTTGAAGAAGTTAATGAAGGAAATGACCAAACTCCTCGTCGGATTTGGCCAACGAACATGTTAATGAATGCTTATCTAGCCAATTATGGGCGCAGCTAAACCTAACTATGCCTATAAATACCACTAAGTTTGGAATCGCAGGCATTACCGAAACCTTCAAATTTTTCCGCAAGCTATAGTCTCAGTTTGTATACAGTGAGCGCTAAGTAATTATGTGAGTTTATAGAGCAAGTTCCAGTGAATGTCTAACGATTCCACCATTGAGCAGGATTCCATAGTCGAGCAGGCTGTGAGGGATTTTAAACAAACCAGGATTGTAGGGTTGATGAGAACCCCTCCCAAGAAGGTCGTTATAGAAAAAGGCCAAGTTTCACACTAATCACCACGACATACTGTACCAACACAAAGAAAGGGTAAGGAACCCGTAGCTGAGAAAGTAAAACCAAAGGTAATGGGGTCCAAGCTACTAGAAGTTCCATGAGAGGACAAAGAGCTGCCATTAATTGTAACCCCAAAGTATATTTCTCCATGTGCACCAGATGCACTGGCCGTAAATCTTTCCAGAAATGACAAATATGAAATACCATTGTCACTGATATCCCTCCATGTTAAGCCACAAGAAAACTTGTTGGGAAAGCTCGCAGATTGCAAGTTCGAGGACTATGATTTGCTGCAATAGCAAAAGGATCTAGATGAGCCGAAATACCCACAATTTCAGCTAGACAAATATATGTGTTGGAGAATGGATGTGAAAAGCAACCCACTATTGGTAGCGCAGAGCTGGTTGTCCGAAGTCCTGGAATTAGGGCTTCTAAACCTACTGCGACTTCCACAATTTGACTAGAGTTTGGAACTGAATGTGGTGGTGCACACACTGATATTGCGCACATACCAAGGTTACCTGTGGCAAGACAGAAATGTTGACCTCACCATAGACCTCGTCCATAGGATCACGGGGCTAAGCAAGCGAGGAGATGACCCTAAGAAGTTCTTTGCTGACAAAACCAAAGTTAAAGAGATTGTCGCGCAGATGAAGGAAGAATACAAAATTCCCAAAGGAAAAAGAGGGTTTTTCATAGATGACTTAAAAGGTGATGCTACACGGTTTGTAGTACAAATGCTCACAAGAAACATCTTGTGGAAGGCGAGACCTATAGAAGTACCAGTAGGAGAAATTCACCTCGCTGTGAAGGTAGCGCAGGGAGTCACGTTTAACTTGTGCCAATATCTGCTGAATGAGTTTCTAGACGATGTCCACGACACTTAGGTCCATGGCGCCACATTTTGTTAGGATATTCCTTTACTCCATCCTAGTCCTAACAACATTTCCATTATCTTTAATTTCATTCATGCATGCATTTTTGCATGCAGTCATGAAATTGCATGCATGTATGCAAATTGCATGCATCCCAGTCATCAACATGGTGTCCTCCAGCACCTAGTCCCCACTTTGCTAGCCCCGGGAGCTTCTTTATGATCAATTCTATCCCTCCTAGTGCATGATGCGCCCTCCTTTCACCTACCACATGTGAAAGGCCCCCTCCTTCACCTACCACCAGTGACACACTCAGTTAGTTGAGTAATTTGTGGATATTTCCTTGATTTAAGGCTAGATTGACTCCTTAACTAACTGTAACACTCCAATGGACCTCTAGAGAGCCTAGATTGACTATTTTGACTCCAGTTAGATTTTCATGACTCAAGTTATCTCCTCATGTGCCCTCCATCAGTACTCCATGCATCAGTTACACCTACTACACCGAGTTAGACTTAGTGTGACACATGGTTGATGGTTACTTGTGCTTTGATGACACTCTACTGATCTAAATGATCAGTGCATGTAGGATAATTCGAATTGCCACCTTGGAATTTGAATCCTCTTCACCATTGTATTATTTATTGTTCATGCTATGATTAATGAATTAGTGTGTGATTTTATTCTGTTTCTATCCGAGTTCTACTGTATCATAATTTTGTTGCTCTTTTACACTACATTGTCCACTCTTCTTCTATTTTCCTGCTTAATCTTAATCTTTCTTGTGAGGTATACATCAGCTCTTAGATATGCTGTGAGGGTTTTCACATGGTATTAGAGCATGTTGAGAGTATAGTCTATCTCCATTCCTTAGAGGTTTTTGTAGGTTATTACCAAGATTTCGAGTGTAGTAGCAGCAGCTGCAGCAGTTTTTTTGCAGTTTTGCAGGAGTAGCAGTTGCAGATATTCTCTATTGTTTTTTGCAGGTCTTCTGCAACAAATTCCATGAATCAGGAAGGAATTCCCCCTCTTTATCCATTTAACTATGATGAGTGGAAACCAAAGATGATAGCACATTTGAAGAGACATGGTCTCTTTGGTTGTTGTTTTGAAAGAGATTTTGAGTCCTCTGAAGAAGAGAATGATTGGTTAAATGAAGGTGACAAAGCCTATGTAGCAATGATGTATGCTATGTCTCATGGCATGGTAACCCAATTCCTTTCTGCTAAATCTCCAAAAGAGCTATGGGCCCATCTGGATGAAATATTTGGAAAACATAATGAAGGGATTGGTACAAACCATTTTGAGAGCAATCCAATTGATGCATTCGCCCTCCTTGATGGTCTCTTTGATCATGAATCAGTATCAAACATATCTCATAATGAAGTTGTCCACAAAGAAGAAGAACTTGCAGATTCTACACCCATGTTCTCAATATCTTCTATTTCCAATTTTGTGCCAGCTCACACTCTAGAAACTGCAGAGGTTTTAAATCCTCTCTTGCACAAGAGTCTGTTTGTTTGCATAATGATGATCTCATGAATGTTTCAGAGGTTAAATAAGCAATTGGAGGTAATGCATTTGCTCTCCTTGATCACTCACCTCTTATGTACTACTGTAAGATCATTTGCACATGCTCTCAGAAGTTTATTGAAGATGTAGGGTATTTCCATTCGCTTGGGATAATTTCTCATGCATTTCATGGTTTTGATATCACCTCTAATGGTTCAACGGAGATCTCAAGAAACCATTTTTAAAGTCTTGGATCTCATTTGGATTCCAATCAACCACAATCATGTGATGGTTCTTTTGGCCATAATCTCAGCTACGATGGTTCAAAGGAGAAAACAAAAGACTATCCACACATTCATCGATTTGATCCTACCTCAGCTGATTCGAATCACAGGTTCCAGGATCATCCTCATACTTTTGGATTTGCTCTCATAACATTCGATATGAAGAGAAAGTACAAGCACATGCTTTTTGAGCATGAACCACTTCTTCCCAAGACGAAGATACCTCTAGACATATGGCCAAGCATCACACATGCTTGAGTTTGGAGCATTTATTTTTGGTGTGCCTTAGAGCCTATTTTTAGGGGGGGTTATTTTTCCCATGAGGTTTTTCCCCATTTCCTTGTTTCATGGACTGTTCTTTATCATTTATTTGATTGTATTGGGTGACATTTGGTCTCAGTTACCAGGGCCTAGGATGGATTAAGGGGGGCTGTTAGGATATTCCTATACTCCATCCTAGTCCTAACAGCATTTCCATTATATTGCATTTCAGTCATGCATGCCTTTTTGCATGCAGTCATGAATTTGCATGCATGCATGCAAATTGCATGCATCCCTGTCATCAGCATGGTGTCCTCCAACACCTAGTCCCCACTTTGCTAGCCCTAGGAGCTTCTTTCTAATCAATTCTGTCCCTCCTAGTGCATGATGCACCCTCCCTTCACCTACCACATGTGAAAGGCGCCCTCCTTCACCTACCACCAGTGACACACTCAGTTAGTTAGTTGAGTAGTTTGACTCCTTAACTAACTATAACACTCTGATGAACCTTCAGAGAGCCTAGATTGATTATTTTGAGTCTAGTTAGCTCCTCATGAACCCTCCATCAGTACTCCATGCATCAGTTACACCTACTACACCCAGTTAGACTTAGTGTGACACATGGTTGATGGTTACTTGTGCTTTGATGACACTCTACTGATCTAAATGATCAGTGCATGTAGGATAATTCGAATTGCCACCTTGGAATTTGAATCCTCTCCACCATTGTATTATTTATTGTTCATGTTATGATTAATGAATTAGTGTGTGATTTTATTCTGTTTCTATCCGACTTCTACTGTATCATAATTTTGTTTCTCTTTTACACTGGATTGTCCACTCTTCTTCTATTTTCCTATTTAAGCTTAATATTTCTTGTGAGGTATACATCAGCTCTTAGATCTGTTGTGAGGATTTTCTGATGGTGGTGATTGCCTTTGTAGGCTAGAAGGAGCCAAGGCACTATGTTGGTCTCACTTCGCTCATCAATGACTGCCGAGGACCAAGATATGCAAACCTCTGGGTAAATTTTCCACCGGAGCGACATCGCGCTTCAAATATTCCTCACATACTACGAGCGGTTGTGTGATGTCATCGTTCGCACACCGCGCATCCTGAAGGAGGTCATAACAAAGTATATTCACTCTTTAAATTTTAAATATGACATGCATTTCATTTATATTTCACCAAAGGCGCAAAAGAAGAATCCATAATGGTTCGCAGGGAACTACCACCTAGATGAAGTAGGTATTGACCTCATCATGAAGGAATGGCTAGATGAATGGAAATTCGAAGGACCAATGGTCATCGATAGTGATTCAGATGAAAGTACTCAATCCTCGACAAATATCATTGAAGAGTCGCCAGCAAGAGAAAGAAAGGACCCTGGAACCTCTGTGTAGGACAAAGGAAAGAAAAAGAAACAGAAAGCCACAAGGGATCCATCAAAAGCAAGGCTGCATGATGATGATCATGAGATCATCGCATCTAGGGTCACTGCACATCTAGAAGACATGTTGTCCCTCAAAGAGAGTAAGAGTAAGGAGATTCAAGCAAGTCTGCAATAGAATCTCACCACGCTCCAAGGCATAGTGACGAAGTTTGAGCAAGTCCAATGTGACTTGGCTCGAGAATCTCAGTCAGAAGGAAGGTCAGGAGACACCTCGAAGCAAAAGAAAACACCCTTATCTTTGACCATGACACCAAGACCACGGATCGTCCGCATTGACCCACTAAGTGGAATTTTTACTGCGCGATGAAGTAGTTGTTGGAGAGCCGAGGATAGAACATGTGGACATTGATATCACTATGTTTCCCCTGGAAGGTCTACAAAATATGCACTTGTAGGTTTTGGAAGAAATGCATGGTAGATATATGGTCACTCTGAACCAACATCGGGACTTACAAGCAAACTATAGACAGTTGCAGGAAGAAAGTGAAAAGAAGGCTAGGGTGCTTGACAGTGCACATGAGCAATGAAGAAGGATAGAGCATACTCTCGCTTTGGTCTGCACAAAGATAGCAGAGTGCGACAAGCAGCCAGAGCTCATAGACACCATCCTTAAGATCGAATTGGTAGTCAGTGATCTTAAAGCTAAGATCAAAGACATGGAGTTTGATAACAAAGAAAAGCTTGCCACTTTGGAAGCACATAATATACCGAAGCGACCACCAGATTAGTCAGAACTCAGAGCAGCAGAAGTGAAAGATGCTGCAGAAAACATATCTGGAGAAATAGCTAAGTGTCAGAGTTTGTTGGATGAAGCAACTAGAGCATGGACTGTGCTGCAGGAGGACCCTCGGCTACTGCAAGTCCAAACCAACTTACAGGAGAAACAAGCAGCGTTAGGCACTCTAAACGTGGAGATGAAGAATCTACTTCCAAGAGAGAGGCTTCGTCGATTTGTGGAAGTCAAAGAATTAAAGAGGGAACTTTAAGTGTTAAGAGAAAAAGAATCAGAAACTAGGGAGAAGTCACAACCCCTACAGGAAGAAGCTCATGCTATCTCGCAAGATATTGAAGAGAAGCTGGTAGAAATCTGAGAGTAAGAGAAAACAGTAAAAGAACAGACTCAAGAATATCTAACACCCGATGTGTTATAAATTGTAAAGGCAGTTGAGTAAGACGCCAAAAACACAGTTGTGAAGCTAACCGCAACTTATTAGGAATTCATTGCCAAAATAGATCAGCAAGACGAAGGGAAGCGCAACAAACCTATGGCAAGTGGCTTGAGGACGAGCCACATGTAAGTGTTAGGGGCCTATTGGGATTAGCGCAAGTAAGGAATTTGTGTGCAAGACAGTTTTGGAGTTGTGAAGTTATAGCAAAGCGCAGCAAGGTAAGAGTAACCATGCGGTGAAGATACAGCGTCGTGAAGTGCCAATTCCACTAAGATCTAGCATGGCATAGTTTTGGATGTAAAGCAGCATAAGTTCCAGTGAGATCGGTTGGTGATCTATTTTTGGAAATATGATTCGAGATTCCCAGGAGGCAGGTAAGGATTGGTGAAGAACGAAAGCGATGGGTTGCACGAGCAAAAGCAACACTACTTGAACTGGTCGCACGAAACCATGAGAGAAGGAATGAATGATGAAAGCGACCCATCACCATGCACTCGCAGGGGGGATGAAAGGGATGTGACCATGTGCAGTCAGAAGATGTCAAAAGCCAGATACAACGCAGAAGGGTCGACATGACGATTAAGTCACTGTCATAGCTCAACAGATTTTGGTTAGTAGGGTAACCACACCAATTTTGGGTAACCTTAGGTTTTTGGCCCACATGCATTGTAACAAACGTGACCTAAGGGAACGATCTATATAAAGGGAATTTTTTTAAGGGAAAGGGTTAGAGATGTTAATAAGATGTCGATTTTAAATGAGTATTGATCTATGCTGAGAGAATTATTGTAAAAAGGCACTGCAATCTACGTGCGCAAAGACCTACTAAAGAGAGAAGAGAGTCTGCAGCAGAGTGTGCAGACTGGAACTATTGCACCCTTCCCATTGATGATATAACAACAGTTCCTATGTGTGAAATTAAGCAAAACAGATCTAATGAACAAGTAAATCAATTACAATAGATGAAACTTAGAAAATATGTGTAAACTGTGCAAAAGGATCACAAGAGTGCTCTATTGAACTCAGAAGTAGAATACAATACAAGATACAGTCACAATGACTGAATGAATTCAAATTAACCAAGGAGGTCATTCAAAATACTGCATGGAATAGATTGGATCCAACTAGGAGTCATCATCATAAGAATAGTGGAGTCATCAATGCACTAGTAACTGTTAACCATGTGTCAAACTGAGTCTAACTGAGTGTGGTAGGTGTAAATGGAACATGTAGGCACTAAATGAATGAAGGAGGCTCAGTGGAGGGTGCATGAGGAGCTAACTAGACTCAAAATAGGCAATCTAGTTACACTGGAGGTCCAACGGAGTGATACAATCAGTTGCGGAGTCAAACTAGCCTTAAATCAAGGAAAGAACTCAACTAACTTAAGTGAACTGAGTGGTAGGTGAAGAAGTGCGCCTTTCTCAGGTGGTAGGTGAGAAGTGGATGCCTTATTGACTAAGAGGGATAAAACTGCAAGGAAAGAAGCTCTTGGGTGCTGGAAAAATGGGGATAAGGTGCTGGAGGCATCAAACTGGTGATTGGGATGCATGCATGCATGCAAAGTACAAAAATGAATGATAAGATATCCTAACACCCCCCCTCAAGATACACTATGATGTAAAAAATAATAACTGAATAGGGCCCTGGTTACTGAGACCAAAGGTCACCCTAATACAATAATCAAAAAATGCTAGAAATAAATCTAAGTGAGGATAGAGGGAAAACCCAATGGGAAGAAATTCCCCCATCAAGTTGAACATAGAAGGATCTAATTTGTCTCCACCATGATGGAACTCACTTCCAACAATGAACGAAGGTAAGATAACTTCTTCTCAGTGAAGCTCTTAGTGAAGATGTCTGCAATTTGATCGTCGGTAGGGAAATATTGCAAAACAATGGTTCTGTCATGCACAAGCTCTCATATGTAGTGCATGTGGATCTCCATGTGCTTGGTACTCTGTCTCTGAACTGGATCCATCGAGATCTTGATAGCACTTTGATTGTCACAAAAGTTGACAGTTGAATTAGTACTACCAATATCAAACTCTTACAAAATATCTTGCAACCAAACTGCCTGAATGCAAGCATTGACTACTCCTTGATACTCTGCCTCTGCTGAAGATAATGCAATGGCTGCCTGCTTTTTGATTGAAAAGAAAATCAGCGCATTTCCAATCATGAAAACATAACCGGAAGTGAACTTCTAATCAATACTATCACCCGCTCAATCTGAATCAGTATACCCAATCAAATCTAGCTCACAATCTGCAGCATAGTGTATGCCAAAGTGTCGAGTACCCTGCACATAGTGTAAGATCCTCTTGGTTTCCCACCAATGGAGCTCATGGGGCTGCTGCATATATCTTGATACATCACTCACGGCATAAGATATATCAAGCCTTGAGTGTGCAAGTATAGTAGAGAAACGATCAACTATCGATACAATGTAGAATCTGCAAGCGGTGTAGAATCTCCCTCCTCAAGACTGATTCCTGAGAGGAATGGAAAGGGGGTTGCCTTACAATTGTTACAACGTAATTTTCCACCTTGTGAGCATCAGCATTCTTTGATCTATAGGATCCATTTCACTGACTCAGATCCACTTTATATCCTTCTGACATACTTTTTCCTCATTTTTCTTCTTACTCGCTTGTTGCATCATTACAGCAAGCGTACCCGCGACTTGCATCACTATAGCCCGCAGGTAGCATGTAAAATGGTAAAAATCACTAGTTAATTACTTTTTACTCCCAAAAAGTGGTTATTGGGTGACCTTTGACCCTCCATCTTCCCAAGAAATGCCTCGATGTGTCCTTTCACTTACCTTTGGGAGGAC
Source organism: Larix kaempferi (assembly GCA_027924585.1). Lineage (NCBI taxonomy): Eukaryota > Viridiplantae > Streptophyta > Pinopsida > Pinales > Pinaceae > Larix > Larix kaempferi. Next base: position 3,933,399 of record BSBM01000680.1, on the reverse strand, counting down.
TATATATTGAGCACATATGGCTTATGGACGTGACGAGAAAGAAGAGCAAGTGAACTCTAGTGGATTTTTGCCCTATCTTGAGTCTACACTCATTGATCCTTGTAGTTGTGAACCCCTTATGTTCACTTTCCAAACTCCTACCATAGTTTGAGTTTGCCATTCATGGAGGATTGAAGTGGTGGAGGCACAAGTGGATTGATCCAGATCTTGGTTCAGATCGGTTGCTAGCAAGAGGTTGTATCACATTGTACTTCTTCTTGTTTATTAATAGAAATACTCATATTCTCATCCATTAATGTTGTGAATGTTGTTTATTTTACATTGGGTTGCATTTACTTATAATATCATGGAACATTGCTATTGATGATGTTAATGTCATTTATATATTATATGTACTTGTTGTATATTGGCTGTTAAGACTAATTTGCAGATTCAAGTGCACGGATTGAAAGCTCCAATGGGGATCTACATCAAACGTTTGGATCGAGGTTGGTTACATTTTCCATTATCTTAGCATTGTCATTTATATAGCATAGTTCTGAGAATTGAGTTGATTTTTAGTAGTCAGTTGTCTATTGTGGTCTACCCCAAGCAACAGTGAGTTCTCTCCAATACAGAAATGGCGACTCCGCTGGGGAAAGCCATTTTTGGGGATTTTTTAGCATTAGTCCATAATTAGAGTTGTTGTTTGTTGAAGCTATGTGTCACTGATTGGCCATTAATATACACTATAGAAAACTTGCTTTTTATGATCCATTGGACTCTTTGTTTGCCCATTTTCCTTTCCTCACCCGCGGGGTAGCTTAGCTCTGCCCGTGTATACCCACCTCTGTTTACTCTACTGCTCGTGGGTACCCGTAGGTATTCCTTCGACAGTAGCATGAAACTTGGATTTTGTTGGTTTATGACTATTGGTTGTTGCTGGGTTGGATTTGGATGATCCTGAGACTTTGTTGGCCTGTTTCTTGACTGTTCCATGCCTTGGTTGTGACCAGAACTCTTCTTTTCTCTTGGCTGAGCCTTGTTTGTTTTTTACCCATCTTTGGATTTAGCCTTGTTGGTTTTTTCCTTTTGAACTCATTCCTTTGGCTGAGTCTTACTGTTTGGGATCTCCTAGGTTGTCTTAGTGATCTTCTCGACACTTCAGTGACTAAATAGTAGGATTTTGCTTGCATTTTTCATTTCTTTATATTGAAAAATACAAAAAATACATATAGTTTTGCATTTTCCTTTTGTTTATAAGAGAAAATACAAAAAAAAATTTACTTTCATGTACTGCATCTTGCATTGAGTGCTTGTTGCCTTCATTTAGATTCTGATTGTGCATTGAAAAATATAAAAGGTTTCATATTTATTTTGAAATCATTTGTTTGATTGTGCATGTTAGTGGCATTGCTTTCATTGGATAGATGAGTCTTGGATTTGACGATTTTGCATACTATTGAGTCTTACACATCACTAGGTTCACGATCATATCCCTTGAGTAATCACAACCATTCAATTTAATGCTTAATCTTAAAATTGATTAGACCGATTTTATTTATAGGGTACACCAACTAGCATAGGTTTAGAGTCTTGGAATAGATCATTGTGAGTTAACAATCCAAGACTACTAGACGAAACATTAGGTGTCTGACCAGGGAGTGGAGAAATCCATGGTATATATCAGTGTTCTAAGGAAGCTCTACTCAAACCAGAGTTAAGCACGAGGTCACGGGTGGTTGGTTGAAGGGATATCCCTCTGATACCGGTTGAACGTGGGAGATATTTACAGGGTTTGTTCATATCCGGGGGTACTGGAGGTTCATTCTCTTGTGCTTCAGGCTTAGCTACCCTTTCCATACAACGGATCCCACCTGCGACTGTCCCCCTGAGAATTGGTTATATTGCGATGACCATAGTTTCCTTACCTAGGTATCACATAGGGTACTTGCAGTGGTTATGTTGTTTGTGTCCTAAGTCAGATAGGGATTGGACAGTACAGTTGTGTTTGTAGAGTGGACTTGACCCTGTGCACGCAGTGAAGCCTGGGTGTCTCGATAATTGATTCTTTTACCTCTGGCTATAGTTTGGGAGTCTCAAGCATCTCCTAGGTGAGACATACCAGCTCTAGTGTCAGGAGCTCATTTAGCCACTCTGTTTGTCTGCTCTTGGCTGTAGTTTCTCTAGGTGTGTGCTTTTGATTTACTGTTTTTGATCGATAGTTAGCCTTTAGGGGACGTTTTGATTATATATTCTCTCCGGAGATATTGTGGCGCGGAGCCCTACTCTCTGCCGATCCCATCAGTTGGTTGGTTTAGAGCCTACCGAGCTTTCACGTCATGTTGCTAGGGGACGTTGGCGGGCTCCCTCTTACTCTTTGGATTCTTACGAGACATACGTCCAAGATGTCATGACTGCTGCACATTTTGATACTAAAGATATACCTACGAATCCATTGAGTAGAGTTGAGCACACTGCAGACTCCCCTACTCCTCGTGAGGCATGGGGGGGTGATCCACCTGAGACTCAACCTGGTTCGGTTTGGCTGAGTCCACTTGAACATGATCTGTTCGATCCTTCAAATCCAGATAATTATCTTTATGGGATTCTAACCTTACCCGAGGATGAAGATCAGGATGACATGTTCATTCCTTCATTTCCACACAATTATAGACACGGGATGCTAGAGTTACATGACAACACTGGTCCTACGGTCAACCCAACTGCACTCTCTTTTGGCTTTCCTAATTATAGTACAGTTGAACCTTCCACTAAGTTTGGTAGTCACGCTGGCACTAGTCATGGTGTCCACTCACTAGGGGGCACTACCCTCACTAGGGGCACTACCCTCACCAGGGGCACTACGTTGTCCACTCACACAGATAGTATGGGGACTGATCATGTTCATCCTAACAATGCTAATGTTGGAAGAAGACAACCTCCTAGGATTTCCCAACCTAACAGGAACGCTGTTCGAAACATGACTTGCCATCCACCACATAATACACATGCCGCTACTCGTCAACCCAAGACTACTTTTGCAAATGTTAATGCTCCTCCTAACCACAGGGGTGGACATATACTGCATACTTTTGCATCCACTGCTGCCACTCGTAATGCCAATGTAGGGAGTGGGGATATATCCTATCTACATGGACATAATGCCACCATCCCTACTACTAGTAACACCAATGTTGGAGCTGGGAATACATCTCATGCTTTTGGTCACCACACGACTGCTCAAGCTAATCCTAATGCTAGGGGTGGGAACATACCATACCATTATGGTCATTACAAATCGATTCCCACTACAAATAGTACATATATGCCCCATAGTCATGGTGGAAACCCTTACTACAACACAGTCGGTGCTGGCCACCAGTACAACCCACCACACCAACATGGTGCCCAAAACACACATATACCTGCTTACTCTCATACGGGTCAGGTCAAAGGAGGTTATCAACCTTATGGCCATGGTCAAGCTTATGGCCCGTCAAGTCTTCATTATCAGCAGTTTAATCCTCATGGTCAAGCTTTTGGTCCATCTTATAATTCGGTTTCGTTCAACCAACCTTTTATGGGAGCTTATAATCAAGCTTTCCAACCTCAACTCCTATTCCTTGCACGCTTGAATCTTCTATATCTTTGGAAGATCATGAATGATCCAGTGTGTCACGACCCTAATTGGCCCCCTGTCCCTACCAAGTTCCCTTCGGACATTCCTAAGTTTGAGGGGAAAGGTGGTGAGGACCCAGGTGATCATGTCACAACATTTCACCTTTGGTGCTCCTCCAACTCATTGAATCATGATTCCGTTAGATTACGACTATTTCAACGCACCCTCACGAGGGCAGGTGCAAAGTGGTATGTGGAGTTTCCTGGGAACACCTATAGGGGATTCAACGAGATTGCTTTGGTTTTCTTGGACCATTTATAGTTGCCGATTCGTTATGATACTAGTACTGAACTGTTGTCTACCTTCCATCAAAACAAGTTCACACATATTTTTGACCATGTTCAAGGGTGGCGTCGGCAAAGGAGGTTAGTGAAAGCCAACATTCCTCCAGAGTTCTTGTTGGAATGGTTCCTCAAGTCTCTACTCCCATACATTGCTAAGGATGTTTCGATGTTCGCCATTGTGACTGAGGAACAAGCCATCTTGAAAGTCTAGCAGTTAGACTTACTATACTCTCAGTCTAGCATTTTATATGACATTATTCTTGATGCACCGAGAACACGACATGAGCCTACGTCAGTTCCTGGACCACATGCCGATGGCATCGTGGGATCCTCAAGCACTCACCCTATAGGGTTGATAGCTAATCAAATGCAAAATTTGTCCCTAAACGAGTCTACCCCCTGATAGGTTCACACCTTGTCCACTTCCACTCTGTCGTCTGATGTACACAATGTGCAATCAATGAAACCGTCAGGTAACTAGCAACCTGGTGGTAAGAAAAAGGGGAGAAACAACCATATGAGTGGAAACAATGGAAGTAACAATAATAGCAATCACAATACTCCTCGTAAGGATAATGCCGACCCTCCTCGGGAAGGTGGAAATGATGGTGAGGATCGTAAACCTAGGCGTAAGGTGAAATTCCGTTGCAAGCTCTGTGGGGAAGATCATCTTACTCACTTATTTCCTCAAATTAAGGAAGCATCGAAACATTTTCCACAGAGCCCAGCTGTGTTAAAAGATCCCCTTCCTCATCATCAAAACATGGCTTCGCATGCTCCCACCACTAGTTATGGACCTACTGAGACGACAACATCTGCTTCTAATACTAGTAGTTATGGATGTGTGAATATGGTTCAATCAGAGGTTAATGTTGCTACTCGTCAATGCGATTATGGTGCACCAGAACCTAATATGGGGAGTGAGCCTCCCCCTCCTCTTGACAATTCCTTGCATATCGAGAAGCCCTCTAATATGCCGCAGATACGGAAAGGTGTTCTCAAGCACTCTATGCATAATCCTAATGCTCGAGCCGCCCATAACTACTCCATTGTAGAAGATTTGGGCCAAAATCTGTGTGCCATGTCGGCTCTTGAAGTTTTGCAAGCCTATCCTTCTCAAAAGCATTCCCTTTTGAGTGCGTTAGGAGTTCAGGATGGGGGAAATCCTAGTGTTATCAAGTTCGATAGTACTGATTTACAACCTCGCTTACCTTACCACATGGATTTTCAAATCCAGGTGGTGTGCCTTCAGAGTTTTGTCAAATGTACTATGGTTGATGAAGGTGCTTCCACGTCAGTAATGCCATTAACTTGTTGGAAAGCTCTTCGCTCTCCTCCTCTACTCGCGTCTAGAACCACGCTCACTTCATTTGATGGTCAGTCTTTTAAGCCACATGGAATTATCCCTTCCCTTGTTGTCTCCTTGGGAGGTAAGTCTGTGCCTATTGAAGTCGAGGTGGTTGATGCACCCATCGACTACAACCTTTTACTGGTTCGGAATTGGATGTACGCTATGAAGGCTGTCGGGTCGACTGTGTTTAGAATTATCTGCTTTCCCCATGAAGGCAAGATTGTGACCATCGAACAGCTAGATTTTGTTAACACTCCTTCCACAGCATCCACGGGATCCATAGTCTCGCAAGTTATTGATTCTCAGCCAACAGCTGGGAACATAGGTGTTGGTATGTACCATTCATTGATGGGAACTTATAGTCTTTCGGCACCTGTGAACTTGATCGGAACCATTTCCGACGACGCATGTCCTCCTTTGCATAGTATGCCATTCCGGACTTCCTATTGTACTAATCCACGGACTTTATCGTCCATGAGTCCTAAGTCTAGAAACAAGCCACTGCAAAACTGGATCTCTCTTCTTCCCAAACAGTAAAAGAAGATCCCGTTACGCTATCGATTTGGGCAGCCAACTCATATCGTTCACACGAATGCCTTGATGATACTTTTCCATCTAATGAAGCTATTATGGAGGCCATGTGTGGTAGTGAGAGGCCTTGGGAAGATATTCATCATCGCTCTTATTTCCTTCCCAACCTCTAGCTCACTGAGCAAGAATAGTTTAGGATGACTCTAGCAGAGATGGTTGGTCACCTTGTGGCTCTTTTGGAGTCGCATGATGTTTTTACGGAAGGGAATATGGTCAATATTTCCCCAACCATGTCGATCAACATCTCTCGTACTCTCGGAAAGATGGAGAATGTCTACATCAGTGCCGATTGCACTCCTAAGGATATTTCTATTTACACTAATTTGTTTACAGAACTTTGGGAAGCTTTCGCTTGGTCATATGAGGAGATGCTAGGAATAGACCCCCGCATTGTTGAACATGATATTGAAATGTATCCTAATGCTAAACCAGTTTGACAACGCTTACGTGCTGTGAACCCTAAGAAGGCAGCTACTATCAAGGCAGAAGTGGAGAAACTGCTCAAAGCTGGTTTCAACTACCTCGTTCCCCTTACTGAATGGGTGTCAAACCCCATTCCTGTGAATAAGAAGCAGGGAACAATCTGTGTATGCACCGATTTAAGAGATTTGAACCATGCATGTCCGAAAGACAACTTCCCCACACCATTCATTGATCAGATCTTGGATGCCTGTGCAGGAAGTGAGATTTTTTCATTCATGGATGGCTTCTTAGGCTATAATCAAATTCAAATCAAACCCATGGACCAACATAAGACGGCATTCATTTTTCCATGGGCAACGTTTGCATATCGGAAAATGCCCTTCGGCCTTAAAAACGCTGAAGCTACGTTTCAGCGAGCCATGACCTATGCCTTTCATGATCTTAAGAGGATTATGGAGGTTTTCTTGGATGATCTTGTTGGCCATTCTTGCAAGAGAGCGGACCACTCCGAGCACCTCCGTATGATTCTTGAACGATGTATACACTACAAAATTCGATTGAATCCCAATAAATGCATCTTCACTATAAGGATTGGTCGCCTTCTAGGCTTCATAGTTTCGAAAGAGGGTATTTGAGTCGATCCTCTCAAAGTTGAGGCAATACTTCAGTTGCCTCCTCCACGCAATTTGTTACAACTTCAGAGCCTCCAAGGGAGAGCCACTTTTCTGCGTTGATTTGTAGTCAATTATGCTAATATTACCAAAGGTTTCACATGCTTACTGAAGAAAGACACACCTTTTATCTGGGATGAGCGATGTAGCTAGGGTTTTCACCCTAGCTTGTGCAAATGAGCACCTACTAAGGAGAAGGGACTCCTTAGTAGCAGTTCAGAAAAACAGTAAAATAGTATGAAATTTAACCTAACATGAGCATTAACATAAATAATAAAACATGAAAATATGGCAAAAGATTTCTCTTTTTGTATTAAAGATTACCTCAGGTGTAGAGGTTGGTGAAGCCTTTGCAGCAGTCCAAGAGGGTTGCTTCCAAGCTTCCAGTTTTGCTCCTTTCTCTTCCTCCAAAGGGTTGGAAATTGACCAAAGGGGCACTCAAATGTGAAAGTAGCTCAAGGGTGAGCTAGGGTTTCAGGAGTGATTTTGGCAGAGTAAGGGTGTGTTTGACTGTGGATCTGAAATGAGGGGCCTCCATCACCTATTTATAGGTTTTTAGTGGTAGAGTGTTGGCCCATGGTTTTGGACACCATATGGTTTAGGTCAGCTGTATAGGGTTTTTGCTTCCTTTTTCCCTCTTTTTCCTCTTTTTTGTATTTTTTATTCCCTTTTTAGAGGGTTTTTTCTATTTTGGAGGAATTTTGGATTATTTTGGGGGAAAAAGGGGTTTTTTGGCCTTTTGGAGGCTTTTTTAATGGTTTTTTGGAGGCTTTTTTAATGGTTTTTTGGAGGCTTTTTAATGGGATTTTAAGGTTTTGGAGGAAAATATGGTAGGAAATATGGACAAATGAGTCATGTAATGGGGTATATGAGGTATTGAGCACTTTTTGGTTGTTAACAAGTGAGCCCAGCAGTCTTTCTACACCCTTAAGAAAGCTTTGGTATCTACCCCTATGCTTAGTCCATCAGAGTTCGCACGAGATTTTATCCTTTATGTGGTCGCGTCTCAAGAGACGATTGGCATGGTCTTGGTTCAGGTTGATGACGCGCTCATCGAGCATGTTATCTATTACCTCAATTGAAATCTAGTAGACGATGAACTAAGATATACTCAATTAGAGAAGCTGGCACTTGTGATTGTCCAAGCAATCCAGCGGTTACGACATTGCATTTTGCTTAGAACAACCACAGTTGTAGCTCACATCAATCCATTTCAGTTCATGCTATCATGACGCCTTATAGGGGGGGATTATAATAAATGGATTGTGATCCTTCAGGAGTTTGATCTCAATTTTGCGTCGACAATATCGGTGAAATCGTTGGTGTTTGTTGAGCTTATGTGGGACCTTCCGAGACTTGATGAGGATGTCATTCATGAATATTCCTTTGTGGATGAGCACTTATTTCTTATCTCGTCCGAGGAGCCTTGGTATGTCGATGTCATTGTATATCTCCAAACTTTGAAGTTTCCTCTGCATTATTCACAAGACGAGCGATGGCGTGTGAAACATCACGCTAAAGACTATACCATCCTTGGTGACACTTTGTATTGCCGAGGAAAGGATTCCATTCTCTGTCGTTGCTTAACTCATGAAGAAGTGGAATGGGTGCTTAATGATTGCCATGCAGGGGCGTGTGGCGTTCACTTATCCGGGCTTGCTACAACCCAGCATATTATGCGAGCTGGTTATTTTTTGCCTTCCATCTTTAAGGACTATGTTAATGTTGTGAAGAGATGTCACCATTTCTAGGTGTTTTCTCGGAACATACGCTCGCATCTAGTGCCCCTTCATCCAGTCGTCACCGTCGGTCCCTTCACTAAGTGGGGGGTGGACTTCATGGATTGCAAACCAACTTTGGCTTGGGGGGCATCACAATATTATAGTGGCTGTGGAATATTTTTCCAAATGGGCTGAGGCCATGCCTACTGTAAAAGCTGACGGTGCTACTGCAGCCCATTTCGTATTCTATCAGATTATCACTCGTTTCGGTATCCTGAAAGAGATTGTCACTGACCATGGCAGTCACTAACAGAACAAGATGATGGAGGATTTGTCTCTCAAGCTTGGGTTTCGTCAAGAACACTCGTCTTCCTATTGTCCCCAAGCGAATGGTCAAGTAGAAGCAGTCAATAAGTCTTTGAAGACCATTCTCCAATGTACCATCCAACAAAGCAAGAACAATTGGCACATCATGTTATATCCTGCTTTGTGGGCATATCGAACCATAGTCAAGACTCCCACCGAATTCTCACCGTTCGAGCTAGTTCACGGTGTGGAGTCACTTTTACCGATTGAATGCGAGATCCCTTCGCTTAAACTGGCCATAGAGATCCTCCCTGGTACGATGGGTCTTGAGCAACGTTTAATCCACCTTGAGAAACTTGATGAGCAATGTCGAGATGCCGTTGTGGCTATAGATGCCAACAAACGCCGTGTTAAGGTTGAATATTATAGGTCTGTCCGTCCCCGACAGTATGCTGAAGGTGACTTGGTCCTCTTATATAACCAAGCTAAAGAAACCCTAGGTGAAGGCAAGTTCAACCCCATGTGGCACTATCCTTACACCGTGAGGCATGTCCTGGAAAAAGGATCCTATGAATTAGAAGACTATGAGGGGAATGTCTTGAAGGAGCCTAGAAATGGGATCTATCTCAAGCGGTATTACACTTGATCCTCTCGCTCAGGATGATACTTTTGTATACTATTGTATAGTTGTTTCTGTACATAGCTTAACTTATCTTTTGGTTTTTCGGTCTGCTGATTAGCTTTCATTTGATTGACAGATGTCAGTGGAATCTCCTACGTTCTTAGGGTTCGTGGATGGTGCTAGCCGTCATACGCAGCAGCTTGCTTCTGTTGCCTGGGTTATTTTCTCACCTGACCACCTAGTTGTGTCCTTAGAAGGTGCTTGTCTTGGTCCTACATCTAATAGTGTGGCTGAGTATAGTGCCATTATTGAGCTACTTCGGGATGTTATTTCACACGGTATCCAGTCTTTAGAAGTCCGCCTGGATTCACAACTAGTTGTGTTTCAATTGAATGGGCAGTAACGTGTGCGAGATTCTACATTACTTCATAAATTCCTAAGGTTAAGACTCTTAGAACGACATTTTGTTTCAATTACATACATACATGTTCCAAGAAGTGTTAATCATATATCTGATGCATACGCTAACTATGTATTAGATTGGCATTTGTTACATTCACCATGAAGCACATAAATAATAGAGACATTCATACATTTGTACATACACACATATAGTAGAACCGAAGAACCAAAGTTTTTTTTATATATAAATATGTCCAAAAATGGTAGTGTCATACAAAACTGGAGCCTGTAGCCCTCAAAAATATACATATCGATACAAAAAATGAGATCTTGGGATATCTACTCCCTTCGAGGAGGCCCAGCTTCCACCCCGACAGGATGCGTCTCATAGAAATAGTGAACTACATTTGCTACCCGCTACAGTAACCGCACCCAGTCACCAGGAACCCCCACTACTTGGCACTGCATGGCGTCAGGTAGTCGTGCCACCTCTATCTATGGAACCCTAGCAACCATCCATGATAGTTTGCACCGCAAGGTATTTAGAGTGCACCCTGCTGTCGCATCACGTGCCTCATCACCCCTGCCCTGACGACCATGTCTCGGGAAACCATTGGGTCTCACTGGGCCTTTGTCTGCTAGCAAACAGTCAACCATTAGCATATGGTACTACCACCAAAAACATTTTTCCATTTCATCTATAATAAAAAATCCATAAAAATTTAATATACACAAAAACCTAAAAATAATACTCACCAATGTCTCCGAACACTACGTCTGGTGGGAGTGTCATGTCCCGATCCTGGTGGAATTTTATCCCTACATAGGGGTAGTCTTCTATGGCAATGACCTGTCGGTCCCATTAGCGGAAGAACTCCTCAGTATATGGTGATGCCAGACGGTCACCACCTTGTCGTGTCAAGATCTTAGCCCACTAGGTCATAGCTGGATCACTGAGACTATGAGGAGGGACATCCACACTCGTACTAAGCCCCATAACTCTCTCAAAGAAGCTGCACAAGATGCTACCATACCCGAATTTTTTTGCCTTCCCTTCCTTGCATTCTATCAGTTGTGTCTTCATAGACACTAGTAGTGTGGTACACCAATCGAATACTATAGGCTGCATGCATTGTGATGCATAGAACATCACTGGCCTGGATGCCTGGTGCAGAGCTTTGGATCCAGTGATCTGCACTAAGGTATCCACAATGATCTTCATGCTCATATCAACGATGGTAGTGATGGGAACCTGACTTCCCACTGCTCGTGTGTTTGCGGGACAATACCGCGCTACGTAATCATCGATGGTGATCCCACCACCCATAGTGTGAGAGTGAATACTGGCCACCTCACCTCGATGGGACAAATAGGTAATAAAGTAGCTGTCTTCCACTTCCGGTGTGAGTATTTTCCCATTGAGACTCAAGTTCTGTGCATTGACATCCCAATAATCGATCAAACGGTGGAGTAGTAGGTTTTGGGCCCTCAAACCCCCTATACTCTAGAATTTATACAACCCACATTCCTGCAATGCCTATTGTGCTTGCACATCGTTGTGCACAGCCTCATCTACTTGGTCATGTTCCCTCTCCCTCCACTCTAGAACCATCCTGGAGTGAGGAAAAACAAATATTTTGGTCAAATTCTTTTGCAAAATCATCTTCACGGCCGTACCCGTAGGATACTTTGTATATAGGGGCGGGTACCCGTAGTCAACCTATGCATTGACTACGAGTATCGTGCCCTACCCGCGACCCACATAGTGATAGCCCACGGGTAGCGCCGAAGCCATTTAGGGCTTGGACAAACTAGAAATCTCACCGCTGAAAACTAAAACGAAAGCATTGAAATGAAAGGTATGGATGATACTACTAACCTGCTCCGGACAGTTCGATGAACGGTAGCTTGTAGCTCCCAGAATCGACAACTGAAATTTCAGGTGAAAACTAACCACAAAGTTCCAAATGGGTGAATAGTACAAATGCATTGTAAATTGTAAATTCTTATTACTATTTATAATTTCCTGGACCCACTTATCTATAGTTTTTTCCGTTTGATGCTGTTATGGACTAATATCATGTGTTGGAGTAGAATTTTTAATCAGATTTCTTCAGCAAAAGTTGTTCTGGACCATTTCACACCTACGCAAGTATGTTTCACACCTTGCATATAGGTTAGATTCCATTTCCACATGCATTATGCATTTGACCTTTTGACCACTTTCGTAAACCCTAGGTGTGACCCCGCTTCGTAACCGACATGGAACCTTCACACTACTATAGAAGTGTCGTTATGTGGCAGTAGGGATTTTTCGAACATGGGTACCCTAGTTAGAACCCCTTTGTGCATTATGGTTCCCATGCCGTTGTTTGTCCTTAGGATTGGGAGCCCTTTGTAGTTACGCCATGACGTTGTGATAAAGACTCATACTCTACTTTGTATTATGCTGGCCATCTCCTTTAAGGAATCCCCTCAGTTGCATCATGTTGTGATTGCATTGCATCGTCCTGCTTGCCGCTTGAGCCTTGTGCCGGCTCCCGCTTACTTAGTTGTTAGTCTGGTGCCTGAGCACTTTTCCCTGTCAAGCCTTGCAAAGCTTCCATTTGTCCTTCACAATTTGATCACCCTTTTGACCCTAAGGGAACACACCCCCGAGTGTCCACATCCTTCATGCACTTCCTTGCATTAATCATAGGTATGCTCCAATTCTTGGGACTAGTCTGCTCACTATTTGACACTCGTTCCCTCACTTGTTGTACTATAAGCAATTTTATTTTTTTTCAAGCTTTCCCCCAATGTGAAAAAGACCCAAAAAAAAATCAAATATTCCAAAAATCCAGATGGGATTATGGTTACTACTTCTTGTTGGTAGCTGTTGTGTCGCCTTTGAACAAAGCATTCATTCCACTCCATACACTATGAGTCAAGACTATAGTTGGACCTTAGGAGTTGTGCTTGTTTCTCAGTTTCTCCACCGATTGGTTAAGATTCCTTTCATTATGGAGCCCTTTGTGATGCCTCCTGCATCGCACAGTTTATATTGAGTCTATGTTGCCTACGTCTATCCATCTGCTCATGCTCTTGTTTAAAGGGAGTCCTAAAACCAGTGTCGGCCACTCCTTAGATCTCTTGACTATTACATGTCAGCCATCCTTATTGAGTCGATGCATTTCACCTGAGATCTTCCAAATCTTTTAGCATAGCTAGTACCTCATGCTAGTTGATGGGGGATGCATTAATGCCCTCCTTCCAGTGAGTCTCATTCCGTCGACTTCAACCCATTTATTCCGGGACTTGAGGCTTAGAGTTCGGTTAAGTACCTTGAGGCTTGCAGTCATTAGTGGCAGGTTCTCTCGCCATCGAAAATTTTGGGAATACATCAATGTCCCCTGATCTATGGATTCATCCTAGTGTTCAACTTCAACTCATTTATTCACACTTTGATGGTTGTACTCTGTGCCTTGATTCCAATTTTCATTATTGGTGGGTCATCTCACGTCTGTTAAGGGTATACATCATTGACCAGTAATCAGACGATGTCACATTAGGTTCAACCCCAAATCATTTATTCAATTGATGGGACTTGCACCGTTGAAGACTTGTGTAGAAGACCCCAGGCGATAGTGGCATTCAGTATGCTACCTATGACTTTGACTTTACATCTGAGATATCCCCTCTCAGACATCAGCAGTTTGTACCTCTTGTTTGCACCAGTTGTTTCCTTTTTAGCAGGAGACCATATCTTACTGTAGAGGGATCATGGCTATGATCACTTATGACATATATCCATTCTGTATTGCCTATTCATGGCCATTGTATCATATTGTTGTACTGCCGACATGTATTCAGGGATACTATTGTATTATGATGAGTGAGCGGCTCTTTCCACTTGTGTTTCCATCACTCCACCTCTGAGTTTTATAATGTATTTCGGCCATCGTAGCATCAGTCTCTGACCTCACACATTAGGGGGCATTTGTTACAACGTAATTTTCCACCTTGTGAGCATCAACATTCTTTGGCCTGTAGGATCCATTTCACTGACTTATATCCATTTTATATCCTTCAGACATACTTTTTCCTCATTTTTCTTCTTACCCGCTTGTTGCATCATTACATAAAGCGTACCCACGAGTTGCATCGCTATAGCCCGCAGGTAGCATGTAAAATGGTAAAAATCACTAGTTAATTACTTTTTACTCTCCAAAAGCGGTTATTGGGTGACCTTTGACCCTCCATCTTCCCAAGAAACGCCTCGATGTGTCCTTTCACTTAGTTTTGGGAGGACTATATATTGAGCACATATGGCTTATGGATGGGAGGAGAAAGAAGAGCATGAGAACTCTAGTGGATTTTTTCCCTATCTTGAGTCTACACTCATTGATCCTTGTAGTTGTGAACCCTTTATGTTCACCTTCCAAACTCCTACCATAGTTTGAGTTTACCATTCATGGAGGATTGAAGTGGTGGAGGAACAAGTGGATTGATCCAGATCTTGGTTCAGATTGGTTGCCGGCAAGAGGTCATATCACATTGTACTTCTTCTTGTTTATTAATAGAAATACTCATATTCTCGTCCATTAATGTTGTGAATGTTGTTTATTTTGCATTGGGTTGCATTTACTTATAATATCATGGACCATTGCTATTGATGATGTTAATGTCGTTTATATATTATATGTACTTCTTGTATATTGGCTGTTAAGACTAATTTGCAAATTCAAGTGCATGGATTGAAATCTCCAACGGGGATCTACATCAAATGTTTGGATCGAGGTTGGTTACATTCTCCATTATCTTAGCATTGTCATTTATATAGCATAGTTCTGAGAATTGAGTTGATTTCTAGTAGTCAGCTATCTGTTGTGGTCTACCCCAAGCCATAGTGAGTTTTCTCCAATACAACAATCTGACATGTTGAACTTGTTTAACAGGTCTAAAATGTATTTTTGCTGAGATATGGTGATCCCATCAAAATTTTGTGCAATCTCAAGCCCAAAAAATTGTTTTAGCAAGCCCAAATCACTCATGTCAAAAGCTAGATTTAAAGCAGTATTTAACTGGTCAATTGAAGCAAGAGTGCTTCCAGTTATTAAGAGATCATCAACATAAAGAACTATAATCAGCAAATTACCTTTAGTTTTCTGTAGGTACACATTTGGATCTGATTTGCACCTTCCGAAGTTTTGGGAGAGAAGGAAGGAGTCCATCTTAGTATACCAAGCTCTTGGGGCCTGTTTTAAGCCATACAATGACTTCTTCAATCTACATACTAACTTTGGATCTGATATATATCCTTCTGGATGCTTCATATATATTTCTTCTTTCAGATATGGATGGAGAAATGCACTCTTCATATCCATATGGTGCACTTCCTAGTGCTTGGATGCAACAATAGCTAAAACAAGACGGATCGAATCCATCTTTGTAACTGGTGCAAAGGTCTCAGTGTAGTCCACTCCTTGGACTTGGGAGAAACCTTTTGCAACCAACTAAGCTTTGTAATTGCAAGTTGAGCCATTAGTAGAAACCTTTGTGTGGTAGACCCATTTACATTGGACTAATTTCCTCCCAGGTGGAAGAGAAACTAGCTCCCATGTAGCATTCTTTTGAAGAGAACTGTACCCTTCATCCATGGCGGTTTTCCATCTCAGGTCTCGGTGGGCATGATAATATGATTTAGGATCTGAAACTATCATCAAATAACATTTCTCAGATAGAAAAGGATCATAGAATTAAATATCCATACTTGCTCTTTGAAAGTATGCTCGAGTCCTCCTTGGATCGGCAAGATTTCCAATGTTTGGACCAACAGAATTGAGTGTATTTTGGGCCCACTTTGGCAAGTGTTGGGGAACAAATGGATCAGATTATGAACCTGATATATCATGTTCATAAAACTCTGATAAAATATCATAAATATCAGAACCAATACTTTCATCATCTTCTTCGAAATATTTTTCTGGTGGAGGCGGTAAATCAATAGTTTCTTCCTCGACTAGTTCTAGATTTTGAAGCGGTTCTTCAAATCTGACAATTCGCTCAATGAATATCTTTTTGGATATGATATCCAATAGTTTATATCCTTTATATTCTTCATCATATCCCAATAGGATGAATTCAACACTTTGCGGATCGAAATATCTTCTCTTTTTAGATGAAATTCTAGCCCAAGTGGTTGAGCCAAAAACCCTGAAATTTGATACATCAGGTTTGTGACCTGTGTAAGATTCGAAAGGTGTAATATCAGTCAAAGATGAATGTGGAACCCTATTTTGAATGTATGCATAAACAATCATTGCCTCAACCCAAATTTTTTCAGCCAAACCTTTTGATTCAATCATACAGGTTGCCATCTCTTTCAGTGATTTGTTCTTCCTTTCCGCTACACCATTCATCTGAGGTGTGTAGGGAACTCTGTGTTGGATATGAATACCGCTTTCAGCAAAAAGTTGCTATATATATGATTTGATATATTCACCACCATTATCATATCTTATATCTTTTATTTTCCTCTCGGTGTCAGTCTCAATAGAAGCCTTAAAAAACTTGATTTTTTCTAGTACTTCGGACTTGTTTTTGAGAAAGAAAACCCATGTAAATCTGGAGAAGTCGTCGTTGAAAGTCAAAACATACCTTCATCCATTCATGGAGGTATGTGGCAGTGGACCACTGATATCAGAATGTATCAACCCTAAAATGCAAGAAGCTCTGCTAGCTTTGCCTCGGTCCAATTTGTGCTCGGGGTGCTTCCCAATTATGCAACCTTTCCATATTCCCTTCGAGGATTTGATCGTTGGAAGGCCATCAACCATGGAATTTTTCTGTAGCAGCTGAAAATATTTATAATTTAGGTGTCCAAACCTCTCACTCCACATTATACTAACCTCATTTCCATGAGTCAGAAGAGCAGTGGGATTGTCATGCGGCAGAAAGTGTGAAAATTCATATGCTTTTGAAGCATGATTTGTTTTTCCGACTGCAATAATTTTTCCACTTTGAATATCAGAAATTTCAACTTTGTTAGGGAAGAATACAAATTTCTTTGGTGAACCAGTGTGTGTCATCTGATAAACAAAAAGAAGTTTCGAAGCTGAGGAAGGAACATAGAGAACATTGTGAAAACTGCCATTCTCTAAATGAATGGCTCCTTTTCCCTTTGAAGAGATCTGAGAGTCATCTCCCATGTGGATGGAGATGGTGTTGTTGGAATTAAATGATGATAGAGAATATTTATTTGCAGCCATGTGGTTCGAAGCTCGAGAATCAATGAGTAGAGTTGGAGGAGTCGAAACAGTTGCCATGAGTGCATGACCTCTCTCATGATGATCATTTTTCTCCTTCTTCGTTGCACCGTCAGGAAGGGTTATGTTGTTTTTCTCTAAAAGAAGGGCCATCTGATCTATGGTTTTCTTCATGCATGAGATTTAGGGATGAAATCCCTTGTTGCAATAAGAATATTCGTATTTCTCTTTTCCCTCTTTCCCTTTTTGCTTGTTTCTTGAACCGGATGGCTCATTCAAATGCTTTGTCTTCTTTCTTTGCTTTGATGGATCAAAATTTGGATTCTCTTTCTTTTGCTTCCCTTTTCCATTCATAGGTTTGGATCCTCCAACAAATAATGCTTGGTATTTGGAGCATATGGTCCCCATTTGAATGAGTTTATCATGCTCCTTCGTCACGGATTCAATGAAGGCACTTAAGGTACGCATTTTCCAATTCAAAATTGTGAGCTTTTCGGAATTGAATGTAGAGACAAATACCGAATAATATTTTCCAAGTTTTGTGAGAATAGAAAGAATCAACTGTTTATCTTCCTTTACAACTCCACTTTGCTTCAATTGCAATACCAAGTGCCTAAATTTGGTGAAGAAATCATTTATGGTTCCGAAATTCTCAGGATTCAAAGCAATCAATTCATTTTTCAATTGAAAAGACCGCATCTCATCTTGCTTGCCAAAGAGATTTTCAAGTTTCCCCCATACTTATTTTGGAGTAGACAATCCACTGAGGTGGAAATCAAGATCCTTGGAAATATTGAGGCAAGGAATATCATATGCTTCATCCAATTTGTTGAATTGTTTGGATTTCTCAATGATTTTATTTGGCTCAACTTCGAGGCCCATGGTGACTCTATAGTACCCTTTTGAGCGCAACACAATCTCCATGTCATCCTTCCATTCAAAATAATTGAAAGGAGTGAGAAGCTTTGAAGAAGAAGAGTCCATCTCAATGATAGATAATGCTAATGGAGGAGTGATTAACACCTGCAAATCACAAGAAAACAAGAACAATAAGGTCAAACAATCCACCCTTTTTAGAGTTGCATTACAATAGGCATAGGAGATCAAGAAAGCTTGAAGATCCAATGATTCATATCCAGGAATTCTATGGAAAACTCACGGCTTCTAGAGTGGATTGGAGACAAAATTTCAGCAGTAGCGAATGCATAAGAGAGAATGCATGCCACAGTTGTGATACTTTTGAGCAAAAGTCCCTCAATTTTCATGTAGAATACCTGTAGAAAAGAAGTCTTGTCCCAACCATGGCTCTGATACCATGTGAAATTAAGCACAATAGATCTAACAAACAAGTAAATCAATTACAATAGATGAAACTCATAAAATATGTGTAAACTGTGCAAAAGGCTTGTAGCAATTCTCTATTAAACTCAGAAGTAGAATACAATACAAGATACAGTCACAATGACTGAATGAATTCTAATTAACCAAGGAGGTCATTCAAAATACTGCATGGAATAGCTTGGATCCAACAAGGAGTCCTCATTAGAAGATCAGTGGAGTCATCAATGCACAAGTAACGGTCAACCAGGTGTCAAACTGAGTCTAATTGAGTGTGGTAGGTGTAACTGGCACATGTAGGAACTAACTCAATGAAGGAGGCTTAGTGGAGGGTGCATGAGGAGCTAACTGGAGTCATAATAGGTAATCTAGTCACAGTTGGGGTCCAATGGAGTGATACAATCAGTTTCGGAGTCAAACTAGCCTTAAATCAAGGAAATAACTCAATGAACTGAAGTGAATTGAGTGGTAGGTGAAGAAATGCGCCTTTCTCAGGTGGTAGGTGATCAGTGGGCGCCTTCCTAACTAGGAGGGGTAAAAATGCAAGGAAAGAAGCTCCCAGGTGCTGGCAAACTGGAGATAAGGTGTTGGAGGCATCAAACTAGTGACTGGGATGCATGCAAACAACTAGGATGCATGAAAATGCATGCATGCATGCAAAGTACAAAACTGAATGATAAGATATCCTAACACTATGTACGTAGCTCCCATCCTGGGGGTGAACCACATTAAATCCTTTGGTTATGTGATTGGTTGTATGTCTTTGCTTTGATGAATGATTCAGTTCTTGCTTATAAGTATAAGTATCTTTGCTTTCATGTGTAATCTTCGTAAGAATGAATGATAAGAATATATGCTAAGTATTGAATGCATATGAATGAATGTTGAATGCATAAGTAAATGGGAAAGCACTTGAATCAACGAAGTCTGTGTAGTGCGATTCCCCAAAGCATAGCACCGGAAGTGCGTATTTGCATTGTAGTTCGCTATATTGCATAAGTCCGTAAAATACATAGTATCGTATTTTGGTTGAATGAGTGATTTGCACTAAGTAAAAGTCTATCAAAGTTGGTTAAATTCTGAAGAGGAAGCACAGCCTTCAGTTGCACTGTCCTATGTCGAATAGCCTTGAACCGCGCAATCCTTCGATGCACTATTGTATAAGTAGCATCTACGAAGTAGGTGAACTTCGTGCAGTCCCCCAATTTGCAGCGCGAGTCCTGTAGCACATTGCTTGCCTGTCTGTTGAAGCGCGCATCAATCGATTGTGGAAACTTGATTCTACAACCTCTAAATAACTTCGCCTCGGTGAGACCTCAATCTACTCATAGACTATTGCCAAAAGAGCCGGTGAAAAGGGGTTTTGTTGGTTCCCTGAACCACGCAAAACCTGGGTCTATCTTGGAAACTAAAGAACAATTTATACACCAAAACTTCGCCCCATTCGGCATTCTGTTAGGACACATCATATGCAAGGAGGGGATGCTGATGGACCCAAGTAAGATTGCAATTATTGTCGACTTACCACCTCCGACGACAGTAAAGCAGTTAAGGATGACGTTAAAGCATATGGGGTATTATAGGAAGTTTATCAGAGGGTATACAACGATCACAACATCCATGGAGAAACTGTTGAAGGAGGATGCAAAGTTTGAATGGAATGAAGAGTTTGAGAAAAGCCTCGATATATTAAAATCAAATATGACCTCAGCACCAATACTAGCCTTTCCCAATTGGATAAAGGAATTCCATCTTCATGTGGATGCGTCATCATTCGCACTAGGGGTAGTATTGGCTCAGCTAGGAGAAGGGGCGATTGATCATCCAATTGCATTCTCCAGTAGGAAGATGTCCACCACGGAGAAAAACTACACAATGACAGAAAGGGAAGAGATAGCAATGGTCTATGCATTACAAAAATTCCGCCACTACCTACTTGGAGGCCATTTCAAGATGTTTACTAACCATTCGACATTAAAATATTTGGTCAACAAGCCTGTGTTGGGAGGGAAAATTTGTCGATGGCTGTTGTTATTTCAAGAATTTGACTTTGTGATTATTGTGAAACCCATACCACTGAATGCAGGGCCTGATCACTTGTCCTGAATCGAGTCAGGAGAGGAACCCAGAAGCATCGACGAGGGCTTACCAGATGCACAGTTATTTCAGATTGGGATGGTTGATGACCATTACGAGCATATCATGCAATTCTTGACTACGAGACGTGTACCAGAAGGATTCACTACCAACCAAAAAAATCAATTAGTGGTGCAGGCTTCCAAATTTTAGTTGATCGTAGGACAACTTTACAAAATAGGACAGATGAGATCCTTCATCGATACATTCTTCCGCATGAGCAGGAGAGGATACCGGTGGAAGCTCATGATGAGATCGTAGCAGGACACTATGGAGGACGTGTCACTTCTAGGAAGATACTTAGAGCTAGATTATGGTGGCCTACAATGCATGGAGATGCTACAGACTATGCTAGGAACTGCGATGTGTGCCAAAGAACAGGACAACCATCGCAAAGGGACGAAATGCCGCTAGTACCTTAGTTGATGCTACAATATTTTGACAAATGGGAGGTTGAATTTGTAGGACCGATCAACCCACCATGAAAAAGGACGGAGTCACGATATATAATCATTGTGACTGATTACTTGACGCTTTGGGCTGAAGCTGCACCAGTAAATGACTGCATAGTGGCGACAACATCAATATTTCTCTTTGACAATGTGGTCACAAGTTTTGAGTGTCCAAAGATACCGATGAGTGACTAGGGTACTCACTTATTCAACGAAACGATTAAGGAAATGAAGGAAGAATTCCAAATTCAGCATCGCAAGAGTACCCTGTATCACCCACAAGAGAATGTTGCAGTGGAAGCATTTAACAAGGTATTGGAGCATGCACTAACAAAGGTATGCAACACAAACTGTAACGACTGGGACTTGAATATTTTGGAAATATTGTGGGCCTACATGACAACTTGTAAAAGTTTGATAGTCTAGACACCATTCAAGTTAGTCTACGGATAGGAAGCGGTGATGCCCATGGAAAAAATTGTCCCTAGTCTCCACATCGTAGCAACCACATAAATGAGTGAAGACGGAGCCATTGAAGAACAGTTGGCGCATCTAGTACAACTTGACAAGGACAGGTTTATTGCAGGATTCCAGCAATAGGTATACAAGGATCGCCAAAACGCTTGGCACGATCGACATGTAAAAGAAAAGAACTTTCAACGTGGAGACATGGTACTACTATACGACAGTAAGTTTGCGAAGCATCCAAGTAAGCTGTAGATGCAATTGTTGGGTCCTTATATCATAAATTTTATCACTAATGGAGGTGTAGTACAATTACAGAAGTTAGATGGCACACTCTTGACAAATATAGTGAATGGAAGTCGACTGAAGCCATATCTCCATAGTCCGGCGCATCACAATTGAAACAGGGTTTGCACAGTTAAAAAAAAGAAAAAAAGAAGAAGAAGTAAGTGATGAAAGTTGAGAAGAAGAAGTAAGCGATGGAAGTTGAGAAAAAGTAAGCGATGAAAGTTGAATTTTGTAGGTAGTTAGCACATGATAGTCAAATCAAACCATAATTATAGCATGTAAGCATCGACGGAAGGCAGCGGAGGAGGATGATTACATACTCGATGGAGGAATGTAGAAAATCAGGGAAAGATTAGACAAATGACTCGGTAATCATTCCTCAAAGATGCCATGATGGACAAGAACTGAGTGAGTTATGTTATAAATATACAAGAAGATGGAGAGATATCACAATGAAGAGTTATTGAGCCAGATGTGCGACTCTAAGAATGTCGCAGAGTCAAGCAGTGAGGATAGAGGGGCAAGATAGTTGCAGAGTAAATAAGTGAGGTTGTTGGTGAGCTCCCAATATGGATGCCTAATGAGGGAAGCTATACTAAGAGCCTACTTTAAATGTCAACCCGGGGGATTTACAAACTTTAGAGGTGCAGGCACTATCTGTGCTCTTATAGGATAATCTTTGTCACGGTTGGGTGTCGGTATCGATGTTCTAAGGGTTTCCTACTCAATATGTAAAACTGGTTATACTAGGGAATTAAATACTGGAAAGCAATAAATCTATTTTAAAGAATTAAAGTACTGAAAGCAGTAAATCTGTTTTTAAAGAATGAAGCTACTAAAAGCAATAAATCTATTTTAAATAATTAAAATGCTGAAAGTAGAAGAGATAATCTTATGAAGTTACTTAAGTGCAGAATGGTAAACCTAGAAAGTGAAATGTCACAACAGATCTATTCTAATACTGGAGAAAACAAGGGCTGTAATTACTTTATGCATAAAACTAGAGTTCCGATCTAAATCGTTTAAATACTAAAACTAAGATTGAAGTGCGATCGTTTCATGCTACACATCTATTTACAAAGAGGTCAGAGTATATAATCATGATGGGAAACATTCATAAACCTCAGATCTAAAGCATGAATTTTGAAAGAAAAGCTAATACATATGTAATCGTTTGTTAAAATGTGAGTTTGGAAGAAAGTAGCTACAGGACTACTGAAACCGTTTTATTGTACTACAGAACGTATTATTAATTACTACAAAACTAATACATCATTCAAGCGCTTCCATACGCAATATAACTTTTCGTCAATGTAAAACACATAATCGGAAAATACTTGAAAATGGAAATCCCCTGACTTACATGTTCGAGGGGCCCTCTCCAACCCGTACTCAAGAGAGAAATAAAATTATAAACGCTGGCTGGAATTTAGCATCAATCTCTTATTAAAATATAAAATCCATGTCTTCACAAAGGTCTGTAACTTCACAGTATCTCAATAGTGTAGAAAACTTAAAACAATGTTTCTCCAAAAATGTCAACAGAGACCTCTCGCTACCTGAGAGGTCCATATTTATATAATTCTTAATGTTGAACTTAACTAAATGTCTAAATGTCGATTCCCCTTAAACAAGAGTGCGTTCTCTATAAATCAGGAAAGAGGGTGTCGAGCTTGGTGATCCCTCAGACTTCTACGCGTTCATCCTTTAATGCCCCTGAACCTACTCAATCACGCTTGGTTTCCACAGAATTAGTTTATTGAATATGCATTTTAACATACAAGAATAATCATCAAAAACAATTTCATTAAATAATTAAAGTAAAACATTTTTCCCACAAATAAGTGTGTTTCTTCGCCATTGCTTGAGTTTTACTGCGGGAAAAAGGTTATCAAATACCTCAAAATTGGACTCATCATTCTCTCCCATACTTGAAGGATTCACCCATCCTTGGGTGACTTATTCAATTCGTCGATGACCTCCCTGATATCCCATGCTACCACCCTAGGTATCCCTGCCTGCCTGTGATATCCAAAATTCTGATCCTCCCTGGCCATGCCTCCCTCTCTTCCTCTTCATTAATATGTTCCTTGATGACTGGGGAAAGAAAGAATGGGGGATTCAGCCTCATCCCGATACATCTGAGTTGATTTCTTGCCAGGGATTCTTTGTAGAGTGTGGTTTTGAAAAGAGCATCATCAAGCCTGAGGGAAGAGTGGAGTTCTCTTTTCTTCAGATCGTTTGCCACCCTGCTCCACCTTTCCTTAATGGACTCATTAACTTCCTTCTGTGTGCTTCGGAATGTAATGTCAAAATGAGTCACAGCCTCTTGTTTTTTTGCAAGGAGAATGGGTATCAGTTCCTCGTCTTGGGTGAGGATCCTATGGTTATAGATTATCCCTTCAGGGTGAGTTGGATCTAGTCTAATCATTAATGGGGTTTTCCATTTGGATGTGACATAGAGATGGTAGTCCTGGGATGGCTCAATTTCATGGTTCATCCACGAACATAATGCTCTTAACTGGAAATCGCCCACATATGGGTTTGGCGACCCGTTCGGTGAGCCAGAAACTATGAAATTATGCAAGAAGAACTCACTCAATTGATCTTTCTCTAGCTCGGTGGAGTTCAAAGATGCATCCATAAACTCTTTGGGAGTGCTTATCTCTATAGGGAGTCCTTGCTTCAACCTTTGGAGCTAGAATTCGCCCCATTTTTCTTGTATATAGACTGCATATTGTAGCTAGGGTTTTCACCCTAGCTCGTGCAAATGAGCACCTACTAAGGAGAAGGGACTCCTTAGTAGCAGTTCAATAAATAGTAAATTAAAGCACTAAAACAATATGAAATTTAACCTAGCATGAGCATTAACATAAATACTAAAACATGAAGATATGAGAAAAGATTTATCTTTTTGTATTAAAGATTACCTCAAGTGTAGAGGTTGGTGAAGCTCTTGTAGCAGTCCAGGAGGGTTGCTTCCAAGCTTCCAGCTTTGCTCCTTTCTCTTTCTCCAAAGGGTTGGAAATGGGCCAAAGGGGCACTCAAGTGTGAAAGTAGCTCAAGGGTCAGCTAGGGTTTCAAGAGTGATTTTGGCAGAGTAAGGGTGTATTTGACTGTGGATATGAAATGAGGGGCCTCCATCACCTATTTATAGGTTTTTAGTGGTGGAGTGCTGGCCCATGGTTTTTGGCACCATATGGTTTAGGTCAGCTGTATAGGGTTTTTTCTTCCTTTTCCCCTCTTTTTCCTCTTTTTGTATTTTTTTATTCCCTCTTTAGAGGGTTTTTGCTATTTTGGAGGAATTTTGGATTATTTTGGGGGGAAAAGGGGTTTTTTGGCCTTTTGGAGGCTTTTTAAATGGTTTTGTGGCCTTTTGGAGGATTTTTAGTGGGATTTTAAGGTTTTGGAGGCTTTTATGGTAGGAAATATTGACAAATGAGTCATGATGTAATGGGGTAGATGAGGTAGTGAGCACTTTTTGGGTGTTAACAGATTGCCCCCTACTGTGTGAGGGCAGGAGCTCATTGTATGGCCGATAGACATCATAAGTCTTGTATGGTTTTCCTGGGGTGTGGAGAAGAGAAGAAACAAACTAGAGCCCGGAACAACGGTCCCGAACAAACTGCAAAAACTGAAAGTACATGACCTCAATAATGAATGAGGAATAATTTGAACATATGGACGAGGCAGGCATTCCCATGCTCGTATCAAGATATAGAACAACAATAACAATGGGGTCCAAAATATGGGGACCTGACATATACATGGCCTCAAATAATGAATGAGGAAGAATCTCAATATATGGATGAGGCGGGCATACCCATGCTTGTATCAAGATACATAAAAAATAACTGTGAGGCCCGAAAAGGGGGACCTGTAGGATACGTAGAGAACCACTGTGTACATCATAAGGGTCCAGAGGGGACACAAATCTGGGACATACTACTGGAATGACCATGTCTGAGTTGAAGAACCTATACACTGGAATAACTACAGTGCTACTAAGTGGGGTACTAGAGGAACTGATGAGTTGCTGGAGCATAGTGACGGGGAATCATATCCTAAATGGTACACTGAACTGGAACTGAAGTGGGTACTCAAGGAAGCATATAACTGGATGGCTTCCGAATACAATCGCCAACACAACTCGGAGATCCTGGGGAACATATAACTGGGTGTTCCGAAGTGACTCACTAATGTGCTAGAGTCGGGGGGAATCCGAGGTCTTTGACCAATAACTGAAGCGATATAAACCCTACACGATTCTCAACGATGCGATCAAGGTGTTGAAGTCGAGCATGTGAGAAACAACCACTCGGAGAGGCAATGATGAGTCATCTCAAAATGGTCCGTAGGCACTCACCACAGATAGTGATGGGTCCAAGGCACAAGGACCTCTGGGCCTATCCCCTGGATTAGAGGGGTCGTCGTCAACAGAGGGAGACCTCCAATTAGCAAGGCAATGATGTTTCCTTGATAGGAGCGCGAGGTTGAAAACCGAAGTGTGAGAGTACTGATGGTAGGACTGACATACTATGGGAGATAACTGGGCAAGTAGAGTGGGTGGACTCAAACTTCCTTTGTTCAGAGTATGATGGTGGGGACGATCCGACAGCATATGAAACTGACTGGTGGGAAAGGGATCATAGCTGTAATGGATCAAGGATAGTGACTAGGATGAGTGATACTGAAGCTGGTGTAAAATGGTAAGAGACTGTAGACTACTCTGAACAAAGGCGACCTGATTGGGGGTGCTGCCAAGATGATCAATCATAGTGCCAAGAGGCACAGGGGGACTTCCTCACGGGTTAAGGAACTAGAAGAAGTGTGTGTAAAATGGTAATGTCGTGTGGATTTATACGAGCCCAGGACAGTTCATGCTCGTGATTGCTTTCAATTTTAAGGAGTCTGAAAGCGATAAGAAGACTCTGAAATAATGGAATGGTACCGTCGTGTGGATTTGTATGAGCCCAGGACGGTGCATGCTCATGGTTGCTTTCAATTTTAGAGAGTCTGAAAGCAAATAAGAAGACTCCAAGGGGGTTCTTTTTCGTGTGTTAGTCTCCAAGGCCCGACGAAGCATAAAAGGATGCAATGAAGAACTCTTCTAGCCAGTGTGACTAGAGTATTCCTTTTTCGTAATTAGTCTACCAGGTCCGGAAAAGGGTTAAACTTATACCAGATAGACGCCCTTTCAGGTACTTTAACGAGCATGAAAGAAAACAAGATTGCTCAGTGATCTTTTCATTGTTTTAGGAGTCAGAAAAGAGCTTAACAGAAACTCCCTAAGTGCCTTTTTCGTAAAGGACTTGTTCGACCCGAAAAAGGGATAAAATTATACCGAACAAAAGGAATGGTCAGGCAAGGAGGAAGTGCTCAATCAAGGAACATTGATGATGACCAAGAATGAGGGTAGGGGGGAACACTGGTGGGCCTCCTTGCGGGATAATGAATGGTGGCAAAATAATGAAATAATTGCAGTATGACAGGAGTGAATGGCTCGTGTAAAAATGTGGGACAATCTGATGGTGGCCGATGTGGCGTGCAAACCGAGGCAGCAAGGTGTCGAAACAAAATGGTGAAATTGTACCTGGTGAGAGCGAGAAATGATCTCAAGCATCATCACAAGCTCAGAAAAAATGAATCCGACGATATAAAAAGTGTCAAAACAGATAACGGTCGATGTGGCACACAAACCGAGGCGACGGGGGGCATTTTGGAAAAAATGCCCGAACAAATCTGGGGGTGAGAGCGAGAAATGATCTCAAGCATCATCACGGGCTCGAAAAAATGAATCCGATGATATAAGGTATATAAAAAATGGGCTACGACCGATGTGGCACGCAAACCGAGGCAACAAGGTGTCGGGACACAATGTTGATATTGGTCCTGGTGAGAGTGAGAAATGATCTCAAGCATCATCACGGGCACGGAAATATGAATCCATTCGTGCAAATGGTGTGAAACACGGAGGTCATAAGGACTCCAGAATGGTTAAAGGAAATAACTAAGTTAAAAAATGGTTGCAAATAAAGGTGAGCCCACCAAGCCAAGGATGCAGTGGTGGGGAGAAATGATGACCTACGGGGGCAGAATACTAGGTGTATCAAATCAAATCAAATCTACAAGTGACACGTGACCGCAAAAAAATGTTGAGATCACAAATGTGAAAAAGTGAGGAGGGTTAATGACCTTCCCCCATGCTATGCGCATGGGGTTTGTGATTGTGGATCACATATGTGTTGGTTTGAACAATGGGATCATTGACGTGCTGAGATAGATGTGATGGGGAAGGTTCAAAATGATTGATCATGCCCCCTATCCTAGGGTCAAGGTAATCTATTATGCCCCAGAGCTCAGAGGTCTCAATGTGGTGCTCTATAATAGCGGGGTCAAGACCAGGCATTTTGGTATAGGACCAGGCAAAGACATCACGCAACTCTTGGAAAAAAATTTTGTACTCCCCAATCTCATACTCACTGCAGGAGGCTCCTAATGTAATGATTTCAAGAGCACCAGGTGGGTCAGAGATATCGATGTGGATGACGGGTGAGATGTTGGCCATGTTACCTTCCTCAAACACATCTGGAGCAGGAATGGGATCCTTAAACCAGTCGACTTTCGTGGGAAGGAAATCTTTGGACTCAACCGCAAATTGAGTAGCTATGGTGGAGGAGGACTCTTCTTGGAGGAGATAGGAACGATGGTGCATGTCATCCCAGGTATAATCCAGGGCAGTAAGAGCCTCTAGAATCTCCTCATCATTGTGGAAACTTTGTGTTGTCAAATCGGTTGACGAGGGAGTGGTAGTCGAAGAGATCATATAAATGGTGTTAATCTCTCCAGATGGGGTTGAGACCGGGGGGTGGATCTCCTCAATTATGGCGGGTGTTGTCTCAAGGTACAAATTATTCATCTCGTAGATAGATGCTCTGTAGTCCGGGATATCAAGACAGTGATGTGAGTAATGGTCGTAAATATCGCATATTGCACAATGGTGGTTGGTACGCAGTGATTTATCATGAGGCTTAAGGGTTGGATCGAGTTCAACAACCAGGATGTTGGGGTCGTCGTCAAGCATTTTCATGTGTTCCTGTAATGCAAGTAAATGTGGACATTGATGAGTTGGATGGCCTAACTCATCACACAAGGAGCATTTGGAAGGAGCACGAAACACGGGGGGGTTTAATTGCTTTGGGAAGGGGTACAATAGTGTATGGTTGTGGGCCTCTACCCCTAGTGTGCTTGATAAGAGGGGGGGGGATTCATAGATGAAGAGGGGGGTAGTGACACTGGGAGGTGGTTGACTAGTAGTGGCAATGGGTTGCACCGGTTGTAGGATGACATTTGGTGTCGGCGGGGGAGTGGGAGGAGAAATATACCACATAGGTAATCCCAAGGTTAACCTGGGGAGGCTAAGAGTAGCCATAACCGGGGCGCTTACTACGCCCGAGGGAGGGAATATGAAGGGGATTGTGTGGATGGGTGTAACACCAATGTGACTAGGTACCAACGGTGGTTTGGGTAACAAGGGCAGTTGATTGGTGGGTGTTTGTGTATTGTGGGAAAGGGTACATAGGTGAGATATTTCAGGAGCAGGTGACGAGGGAGGAATGGATTGAAATGTTGAGGTCATCAACGTATCTGAGTAAAATTCGGGTCCCACAAAGGAAACAAACGAGGCAGTTGCACCACAAACAGGTTGTTCAACCATGGGGAGAACATTTTCAGGTGTAGTGGGGGCATTGGGATCGTAATAGGTGAGTTGGTCGACCTTGACCACGTGTCCATCATGGGGGAACATCATGGTACGAAAAACAGATGAGGCAACTGCCCGCATGGCGTACATGTAGCTGCGGCCAAGTAAGAGGTTATAATCAAGTTGGGCATTGATGACCTCTATGTCAATGAGCATGGTTTTACCAGCCAACTCGATGGGAACATTAGCTAAGAGACCTTGGGGTTGAGCCGAACGACCGTCGTAAGCTCGCAACGCAGTGGTGGACTGCTGGAGAGTAGGGGATCCAAACTTTTTCCAAACGAATGTGGACATAACACATGTAGAGGCACCTTCATCGATAATGCACCGATGGATGATAAGCTTCCGAACGGAAACAGACACTTGGAACCCTAAAGTGGAAGGAAGGCGTGGTTCGGACTGGTCCAAATCGAAGGCCATCAGTCGTGAATCATTTGGGTCAACAGCACCAATGGCGGAGAGCAAAGTCTTGCACTGTGAAGGACAGTTTTTTAAGACTTCTAATGCAGACATGGCTGCGGGAGACTGGGCTAAGTCATCTACAATGTTGTATTTTGACACAGTGCGAGCATTGGGGTTATTGTTGATGCGACGAAGTGGGAAGCGAGGTGATTTGGAGGTGACACCTAGTGGAGCCGGAGGTATATGTAACATCTAATCAGCGGGATGAGCATTAGTGTTTTTGTCGGCGGGAGAGGCTTCAGGGGTGGAGCCATATTGGTTTCGACGGGTTTGGAGGTTGACACCGATGGATGACATCATTAACAAGTGGTGGGTACCTGAGTTTAACATGGATTGATTAGGAGTGGCATAAGTGATCTGTTGTTGTGGTAGGGAATTGCCTTGAGGGGGAGCTAATGGCTAAGTGTTCACTATGCCTTGGGTTGGTAAGGGGTTTTGTAGCACCAAAGGTTGAGGCGGAGGTGGTGGGGGGTTGGGTGGCACCTGAGGAGCTGCGTGCCCTTAGCGATGGGAATCATCAGTCCAGAGTTGCCGAGCTCACTCCAAATGTGGGAAAGCATGTGTGTAGTGGCCATAGACCCTGCAAATAGAACAAGGATGGTTTGTTCACAAATTAGGATTTTTGGCCTACTTGGGCGGCCGATCAGGGTTCTGGTTGGCAGGTGCCGCATTATTGTTGTTGGGGGGATTGGGAGGTTGACCGCCTTGGTCTGGAGGGGGGTTGTTCCCATGGTTACGGCCTTTGCCACGGTTTTGCTGGCCCTGTTGGCGTTGGTTATTTTGGTTATGCTACGGATTCTGTTGGGCGTATACTTGCCCTTGAGTAGCAGGTGGGTTCTAGGGTTGTGCAGGTGTGGGAGCAGGCTGCGGTGGATAATAAGTAGGGGGAGGCTGCGCAGGTGCTGAACCTTGTGGGGGTTGCTAATACATCTGTGGAACGGGTTGTGGGTTGACCGCAGGGGCTGCCTGTGGTGGGTAATAAGCAGGTTGGGCTTGAGAGGACACAGGAGCTGGTGCAACCTGTGGGTGGTCATATGGCTAAGGTGCGATCGGGGTGGCGTAAATGGGGGATGCATGACCAAAGCACTGAGGTGGACAGGAGGGTCCGTGGGAATGGTGGTGATGTGTCATGGGAGCATACAAATTGGTTGCTCTGGATTGAGATATAGCCCACGAAAGGTCGGGGCCATGGCTACGATGTGATACAGAAAATGGTTGGGGGTGCAAGGGAACATGGCCAATGATGTCGTCTGTGGCATGGGATGCCCTCGACGCATTGTGTTGGGAGGAATCGCCACGAGGGGCATCAGGTATGATGGTATATAGATAACCCAACTAGGCGTAAATGAGGTCAAATTGCTGGGATTTGAGGATGGCCTCTTCTTCAGACTGGGGTCATTCGGATGCCACATCCTTGGCAATGACAGGAAGGAGGGATTTTAGAAACCAATCTAAGAATATACGGTCATCTAACTTGATTTTGGAGAGGTTGCGGTGTCAACTCCACTCATGAATGTGGTCAGCTATGTGGGTAGCCGTGTTCTGTCTGCAAGACAGTAGGATCTCAACTCTAACGTCATAGCGGACAGGTAACTGAAAGAACTACAGGAATGTCGAAGCAAGGGAGGTAAAGGTGGACATGGGTCCCATGGGGCTGCTCAATGTACCACTTAGCTGCAGAGCTAGTGAGGGTGCGCTGTAACAGATGGAGGCAGACAGATTCATCCACTATGGAGTTGGAGGAACACCATAGATGGAAGGACATAATATGGTTCTGGGGGTCCTCACCTGCCTTGCCCTCAAACTTAGGGATGTCGGAGGGGATCTTGGTGGGCATGTAAGGCCAAACAGGGTCGTGTCTGATGGGAACGTCAGTCAGTCTAGCTAGGTCAGGAAGGTTGAGACTAGCCATGAATGGAAAACTAGTAGAAGGATGTGACATACTAGTGGGTGTGACCATGTTGGGGCCAATGTCCCCAAGTGGAGGGGCAGGGTTTTGGATGTTGCCTCCAAGTGGAGCAACGAAAGTGGTATGGGACGGTCTTGCACCACCAAGGGTAGTGCGAGTCACTCATGGAGTGGGAATAGGTATTCCAGATACTGGGATGGGTATAGTGATCGGAATGGTAGTTGTGGGCCCCATTGAGGGCATACCCAAAGCAGGTGTGGTAGCTGGTGTGGTGGTGGATGCTCCACCAATGGTCCCTACAAAGAAAGGGGTGGAAGTCATGCCAGCCATGGGGCTGGTTGGTGTAGTGTAAATGGGGTTCTCGGACTCTGGCTCAGAATCATAGGTAAAATAAGGGGCATCTAGCTCGGGTGACGGATTTCTATGCCGTTGACGAGTGGAGTCAAGTGACAAGGCTCGAGATCTATGACGAGTGGTATCAAGTGAACCGTGTTGTGGGGGCTCACCCCGGAGGCACCGAGAATGTCTCGGGGACTCAATGGTGATAGATGGTGTCAAATATCCGGGGGTTGTGTTGAGTGAAAAATAGCTCAAAAACCCTAATGCAACCGAGTGTGCAGAAGGAGAGCTCAAAAAATATGGCACTCAGGCCAACAACCAACTCAAAACACTTACTGTAACAGTTGTGCTACAATAAGTGGAGTATCAACAGAAATGGTCAGAATACCAACAAGCAGCAGGTTTCCTAAAAAATAAAAATAGTGGACTCGCTAGACCAAAAGGAGGTAAGGGAGCATGCAGACACCTAGCTAAATAGTATTCTGACTCAACTAGACATATCCTCTGCAAGGTGATGAATTCCAAGTCAGACAATATGGATAGTAGAGCCAAGTGGCTAAAGATATCCCCCTACCAGGAGGGACACCAGGTAGTCAATCCTAGAAGAAAGGCAACTAAGATACCCCGTTCATGACATGTCCAGAAAATGTGAATATGCCATTTGGTTCTATCGCCGTTGTATCCCCATACGGGTGATACATCGAGAATTGCGAAAGGTATCCTTCGGTTACTGAATGGATTGCGGTATTCTACTCAGGATTTCGGAACCAGTCTGGCGACTTCAACCATCTTAGGGGAGAGTCCCTCTGATAAACTGGTTGTGATCGTGTCAAAAAATACTAGGGGATTTTGGTTCCCTAACAGACAACGGCTATGTCTCAAGTGTAAGCAACCGAGGGGTGTTATTTGGAAGCCTATCCCCCCGATCCTACCTAACTACAAAAATTATTATGTGTTCCCCAAGTCGAGTTAGAATGTTGGTTGTGTTAAGTAGTATTTTAGGGCTCACTTGAATTAGGTGACAGAGTGTGTGCGTGTGAGATGATGAACCCAAGTAAAAGTGCCACGGGGTGGGAAACTTTCTAACTAAAAATAACAATACAGAATTTAAACTTTGAAATGCAAAATTTTCTCTTTTCAATTAAAATGCTGAAATTTAAAAAAGATTCTGTAAATGGAACAGAAATAATATTGCAGAAAAAAGGTTGTAGGGAAGTATGGTTGTAGGTAGGACAGATGGCTGTGCCGGTGTAGAAAATATTGCAGCAAAGTGCTGGGTTCAAAATACGGAAAAAAATGCAGAAAACAGACCGCGGGTCTGTGGCAAATCTGGGCCGTCGCACCGCGGGAAACAGCTCAACAGTCCCGGACAGGTTGCGGGATTTTTGCTGAAATATGCAGTCGGACAGCGGCAAAAAGGCCGAAAGACGTAGGCGGGCTGCAGGAAAATGGCTGAAAGCTTCAAGTGGGACACGGGAAAAACGTCAAAAGATGCAGGCGGGCTGCAGAAAAATGGCTGAAAGCCGCATGCGAGACACGGGAAAAAGGCCGAAAGACGCAGGCGGGTTGTAGAAAAATGGCTGAAAGCCGTAAGCGGGGCACGGAAAATTGGGTTAACAACCACTGTCGGACCGCACAAAACAAGCTAATAGCCGTGGTCGGATCAAAGGTAACAGACTGGAAACTGCCGGTAGGTCATCGGAAACAGTCTGAGAGCTGCGGTCGGATTATAGGTAAATGCTTGAAAGATGCGGTCGAAATGCAACTGTGGGGGGTAAAAGACGCGGTTTACGGTAGCCAAAAGGAAAAGAAAGGAAAAATATTGCAGAAAATTAAAAGCGTTTAAAACTTTAAAACTATAACCAGAAATTCAAAGGAACACAAGGGGAGTCGCCAAAACTGTAGCTAGGGTTTTCACCCCAGCTTGTGCAAATGAGCACCTACTAAGGAGAAGGGACTCCTTAGTAGCAGTTCAATAAACAGTAAATTAAAGCACTAAAACAATATGAAATTTAACCTAGCATGAGCATTAACATAAATACTAAAACATGAAGATATGGCAAAAGATTTCTAATTTTGTATTAAAGATTACCTCAAGTGTAGAGGTTGGTAAAGCTCTTGCAGTAGTCGAGGAGGGTTGCTTCCAAGCTTCTAGCTTTGCTCCTTTCTCTTTCTCCAAAGGGTTGGAAATGGGCCAAAGGGGCACTCAAGTGTGAAAGTAGCTCAAGGGTGAGCTAGGGTTTGAAGAGTGATTTTGGCAGAGTAAGGGTGTATTTGACTGTGGATATGAAATGAAGGGCCTCCATCACCTATTTATAGGTTTTTAGTGGTGGAGTGCTGGCCCATGGTTTTTGGTACCATATGGTTTAGGTCAGCTGTATAGGGTTTTTTCTTCCTTTTTCCCTCTTTTTGTATTTTTTTTTTCCCTTTTTAGAGGGTTTTTGCTATTTTGGGGGAAAAGAGGGTTTTTTTGGCCTTTTGGAGGCTTTTTAAATGGTTTTGTGGCCTTTCGGAGGCTTTTTAGTGGGATTTTAAGGTTTTGGAGGCTTTGATGGTAGGAAATATGGACAAATGAGTCATGTAATGGGGTAGATGAGGTAGTGATCACTTTTTGGGTGTTAACCCATATATTGCCGATGGTAGTCTGAGGTCCCGCAGTCTATCATATATGCTGGTAGTAGTGGCCAAGACGTCTTTTAATTTGGTAATCGCCTGGTCCTTTTTGGCTAATTCGTTTTGTGCCTCGACCAATTTTTATTGAAGTGCTGAATTCTTTTTCTTAGCCAGCCGCAGCTCTTCTGCATGATGCATCTTTAGGATTTGAGTCTTCTCGGCTGAGAACGGGGGAGGTGTGGGTTGGCTTCCTGGCCCAATCCCTAACGTTTCCAACTCATTTCTAAGATTTTCCAATTCTGCTCGTGCCTCAGCGAGCTGGGTAACAACCTCAGGGTTTTCATTACGTTCTGGAGGGTTCCCCTAGAAGTTTCCTTGCTCTTGTAAGCTCTCCTCTTCTTCTTTATCCATTTCTTCTTCTTCACCCTTCATTTCTTGCTCATCTATTTCCTCTTCTTTATCCTCTTATTCTTCTGTAGTGGGATCCTTCTGATCTATAAAAGGATCAATGTCATCATCAGACAAATTGGTAACTAGGGGGCTGGGTTCCCTTTCTTCCTCCCTGGAGACTTGGATTTTAGCTACGTGTGTGAATCTTTTGTTGCGCCTCTTTGACCCCTTACTACTGGCAGGAATACTTGGGTCTGATTTGGGGGAGTCCTCTTTTGAGTGTTTTATCTTTACCAAGGTATTGGCCACACTGTCCAAGTCAATTTTTCTATTTTCCCCTGACACAGAGGTGGTCTTACTTTTTTATTCTGGTGGCAAGGGTGTAGTCTTCATTCTCTGAACGTCCTCAGTAGATACCACTATAAACTCCTCCCAAGAGAGCTCTAGAATCTGTGCTTTTAGTTCCTCACCAACTATTAGTTTGATCAGCCCATGATGGGCCAAAGCATACTCTTTTCCCTTAGCTACCTTCCTTCTCATTTCTGCTAGGGATTGGAGTAGGTAAAATGGAATGCTAATGTTGTTGTTTGATGAAATGTGACTCCTGTGCATGAGAAGTTCCAAAATACGAAAAATGGAAAATCGGAACATAACTTAACCTTCCAGTGCATGTAATGTACCTCTGGACAATTGCAGCCATTTCATCCCATGGTGCTGGCATGGAGAGTCTTTTAACTCCATTTTTGTCTTCATCATAGACCTCTCCTTGCTCAAAGAATGCTACTTTTGTTGTGTGGTTTGCCTCCCGGTCATTGCTGCTCCAATGCAGGCCCATTGGTAGACTAGTGTGTTTGGCAATCATGTTGTCATCCAATTTTATACATAACCCTTTTACTTGGGTGACGTACTGTTCATCCTTGATATGTTTGAAGTTTCTTGCAAACTCCTGAGCTACCCCTGTATCGCATCCTCTTACTCCAAGGATGAAAGGCATCCAGCCTGAATTGCGAATGATCTGTAGGACTCTCGGGCTCTGATAAATGGCGCTGTGATCTTCGGGTTCACTTTTCTTAAAACCCTTTGTCATTTTAGAATCTTCATTATAACCAGAACTTTGGAATATGGTTTATACCCTCAACTGGTTGGGATCTGCCTACAGGCTCGAGGATTGCAATGTTGGATGAGTGAGTGCATTAGCTTTGGTCTTTTGCTTCTCAAGAATTCCGAGCGGTTCCTTATATGAAAAATCGTGGAATATTATGTAGCCTTACTTGCTGTCTTTCCACACCTATCATTTCCATCATTCCTACACTTGCCTCTTTTAATCCCCTTTTTTCCATGATCGATCTCTTTATTCCCATGATCGATCTCTGTACTTCATATGGTGAAGGTTGTGGTCATGCTTTGTTGACGGTGATGGGACTTAGGTAGCGATCATGACTTATTAAGGTCATTCGACTATGCCGCCGATTTAAAATAGAAGCTATCCTCAACTGACTAGAAACAAATGTAGTGTGGGATAATGTTTTACCTTAAGAATAAAA
This sequence comes from Larix kaempferi, assembly GCA_027924585.1. NCBI lineage: Eukaryota > Viridiplantae > Streptophyta > Pinopsida > Pinales > Pinaceae > Larix > Larix kaempferi. The sequence continues at coordinate 3,896,422 of BSBM01000680.1, read as the reverse complement.
TAAAATCGTTCTAGAAATTACCTTGGTATGTATGCATACCTATATTGATGATCTGGTGCATTTTTCATGCATGGCAGATTCTGAAGTAGATTTGGTTGTGTCTGTATTTGATTTCTGCATGTCAGTAGTTACGTGCGTGGGCTGCTTTTTTCCTTTTTGCCTGTTTGAATTTGCTAAAGTATCTTCTTTTGAAAATTGTGCCAGTTGTTGATACGACTCATGTGATGATGCTTCATATTTGGATGATTGCATAGTTGTATGTGACTGGCTCTCTTGAATAACTTGCAGGCTCGCGTGAGTATTATATGTAATGTATCTGGCTCGTTTGAGTTGAATTGCAGGCTCGCTTGAATTGAATTGCAGGCTCGCTTGAGAATTTACTGGCTCACTTGAGTGTATATCCAACTCGCTTGAATTGTGGTTGATATTTTGCTTTGCAATAGTAATGTTGGATTTTCATAGGGATATATGTGGCCTTGTAATTTTCCTGTTACATTTTTTTTTCTCTCTTTTTTTTGTTTTTTTATTTATTGTAAATGAGCTAAATTCACTGATTTGCCGCTATCAACATTAATTGTTGCTGGTAGAGTACCTGTGTAAATTCTTCTTTTGACTGTGGTTTCTTGTAAATTTTTAGGTGATTCCCATTTACTATCATGGGGAACTCCTCTTCATCAATTGTAATAATTCTCACAACCCCATTTTCATAAATTTTCTGTATAATGTAAGGTCCAAGCCATCTAGTGGTTAGATTTCCTTTGAATGTGTGAAATTTGGAGTGGTAGAGTAGTGCCCAATCACCCTCATTGAATTTATTATCCTTCAGATGTTGGTCATGACATTTTTTCCTTTGTTGTTGGATGATTTCGGTATGTGTAAGTGCTTGTTAGTGGTGCTTATTTAGTTGATTCAGCTACAACATGCATTCTTTTTGGATTTCTGATAGGTCCATATGTAAATCTACTGCAATTCTCAATGTTTTTATTTCAAATTCGATTGGCAGCATGACCTTTTTTCCATAGACTAGTTCATAAGGTGTGAATCCTGTAGTTGTTTTCCATGTAGTGTTGTAAGCCCAAACTGCCTCACTAATTCTGTCAGCCCAATCCCTTTTGTGAAGTTGGATAGTTTTTGTCAAGATTCTTTCTAATTCCCTGTTGGTTATCTCAGCTTGACCATTTGCTTAAGGGTGATAGGAGGATGAGTGTCTATGCTTTACATTGTTTCTTTTCATCAATTCTTCAATTAAATATGATGTGAATTGTGGGCCCTGATCAGAAACTACATCTCTTGGCACCCCAAACCTGTGAAATATTTGCTTAGTAAAGAATTTGGTCACGCTGGTTTCATTTGCAGCAGCCAGTGCTGTTACCTCTGTCCATTTTGTAAGGTAATTAGTGCATACGAGGATGTAGCTTTTCTGATTGGACACTGGGTTGAATGGGCCAACAAAATCAAATCCCCACTTTTCAAATGCCTCCAAGGATATTTGTGGATGGAGTGGCATTTCTTGTTTTTGTGTTGGTTTTCCCATTCTCTGGCAATCATCACAGTGGGACACATACTCATAAGTATCTTTGTGGAGTGTTGGCCAATAATACCCTGTTTGCAAGATTTTGTAGGCTGTCCTTTTTGTAGCATAGTGTCATCCACAGGGTTCATTGTGTGTGGCCTGCATTATGTCATGTACTTCATCTTCCCTAATGCACCTTCTAAGTACTTGATTTGGTCCCTGTTTAAAAAGCAAGCCCTCTATCCATGTATATGTGGCACTTTTCCTTATTACTTTTGTCCTTTCTTTATAATTGTAATGTTCTGGAAACTTTCCGGATACTAAATAGTTTGCTATGTCAGCAAACCATGGGCTTCTTATTGATATGGAAAAAAGGTGCTCATCAAGGAAGTTATCTTGAACCAATTCGTTATCTTTTCCATGTGTGACTCTTGACAAAAAGTTGGCTACCACATTATGCTTTCCTGGTTTATCTATTATAGTATTGTCAAATTCTTGTAGAAGTAGCGTCCATCTAATAATTCTCGAACTAGTATTAAGCTTGTTCAAAAGATATATGATTGCTGAGTAGTCAGTGTGGATGAAACTTTGGTATCCTATGATGTAATGCCTGAATTTATTGATTGCATGTATGACTTCCAGAAATTCCTTTTCTGTGATTGTGTAGTTGAGTTCTGCCCCAGCCAAATTTTTGCTTATATAGTATATGGCATAGGGCTTCTTGTCTTGTTCTTGTCCAAGCACAAATCTGATGGCTTTATCTAATGCATCTCTGTGGATGTGAAATGGAATTTCCCAGTTTGGTCCTTTGAGTACTGGTGCTATGATTGTTTTCTATTTAAGACTGTCAAAGGCTGTCATGCAGTTGCTTATCCATATGAACTCATTGTCTTTTGTGAGAAGTGTGAACATTGGGGCAACAATTCTACTGTAATTTTCAATAAACCTTCTGTAGTACCCTGTTTGTCCAAGGAAACTTCTCACATCCCTTTGTTTATAGGTGGTGGCAGCGTTCTAATTACTGAGACTTTGGCTTGATCAACCTCTATCCCTCTTTGTGATATATGATGTCCTAGAACGATGCCTTCTTCCATTAACATCCTGCATTTGTCATTGCTTAGGCACAAGCTTATTTCAATACATTTGTTTAATACTAATTCAAGATTTTTCAATGCCTGGTCAAAGTTCTGTCCATAGGGTGTGAAATCATCCATGAAGACTTCCATTTTGTCATTTATAAAATCAGAGAAAATCCTCAATATGGCTCTTTGAAATGTTGTTGGGGTGTTACATAAACCAAAGGGTAGGACCCTATAGGCATAAGTTCACCATGGGCATGTAAAGGTCATCTTATCTTGATCAGTTGGGTGTATTAAAATTTGGTTGTACCCACTGAAACCGTCTAAGAATGAAAAATACTTGTTTCCAGATAATGTATCTAGCACCTGATCTATAAATGGAAGTGGAAAGTGATCTTTCTTGGTTGCTTTATTCAACTCCCTGTAGTCCACACAAATTATCCATTTGACTCCTTTTTTGGGTACTATAACTAGTGGTGAGACCTACTCACTATCAGATATTGGATAGATGAACCCTGCATCTAATAACTTTTGTAGTTCGGCTTTGACTATGTCCTCAATGTTGGGTTTATCTCCTTTGTGGTTGTCTTATAGGAATAGAACCTTCCTTGATGTAAGTATAATGCTTGCAGATGTCAAGATGAATACCTTTCATGTCTGCATATGTCCATGCAAAAGCTCTATTCTGCTCTATTAATACCTTCATCAACTATTCTTCCTGCTGGGGTTCTAGATTAGAATTGATGTTAACTATTTTTCCTAGTATAATCTCTACAACCTTTATTTTTTCTGCTTTCTCTTCTAGAGATGTCAATTCTGCCCATATTTTGTTCAAATTTTTGTATGAAGATTCACCTTCATCCTGCTGATCTGTGTCAAAAAACCTTTGAAGACCATCATTGTTAGAAAAATCATTTTGTATAAACCTATCTATATGACCATCTTCATCTATGGCTCTTAGTGTTAATGTTGCATCAATTGCCAGGACAAGTCTTATGTTTTGATTGATTGTGTCATTGTAAGCGTCAGTCCAGTTTTGATATTGTATGTCTAAAGATTTTTTGGATGGCGGGTAGATGGTGATTTTTTTCCTAGATTGACCACTGGTGATGGTCATGTTTCCTAACCTACATCCTATGTAAGCATTTGCAGTTGCTAGCCAGGGTCTTCCAAGTATAATAAGATATCCACTAAGTTTTCTTTTTACCTCAATGACTATGAAATCTGCTAGGTATTCCCAGGATTCTATATTGATTATAATGTCCTCGAGCATTCCTTCAGGCTTCATAGTGGATGTATCTGCTAGCTAGAGTACTGTAGTTGTTGGTTTGACCTATGATTGGAGACCTAGGTGGATCATAGTGTCTTTGGTCATTACGTTTATAGCTGCTCCTAAATCAATGAGGCTCCTGTCGATTTGTTTGTTGTTGATGTTGACTTGGACCACGGGGCTACCCGAGTCTATATATTTGGGGTTAACCATGATACCTAGCATTAGATCAGCTAATTGGCCCACTACATTAATAGTTGGTGGGTCACGTTTCCTCCTTCTAGGTCTTTTCAAACAATTCTCTTTTATATATTTGTTGCAAATGGGTACGTCTCTGATGGCTTGTAAGATGGGGATTTGGATACTCAAGTGTTTTAATTCATTCAGAATTGCATTTTCCTCTTTAGCTTTGGTGCTTCGTATAAGCTTTTCAGGAAATGGAGGGTTTCTAGTTCGTGGGAGTGGTTGGGTTTCGTCCTCGGGAGGTTCTGGTTCATCAGGATGTTGAACATAGGGTTCTGATGTTTGGTCTTGAGCTTCAGGGTGTTGGATGTTGTGTGGGGATGTATTCTGCAATGTTTTTTCCAGATCGTAGTTTTATTTCATTTATTTCTATGGTATCTACAACATAGGTAGGGAATTGTGTGATATCAGCATTATAAACCTATTGCTGTTGTGGAGGTCTATTATTATTAGGATTTGGGATTGGTTGGGATGGAATGGGTGGAGGTCTAGGGGGTGGTTGAGGTTGTGGGGGTGGCATAATAAGTGGTTGTTGTAATGGCGCCCTCCAATTTGATGGATGGGGGTATTGATTTTCATAATTTGTGGTGGTTGGAAAAGGTGGGGGGTATTGAGGATAAGACGGTGGATAATATGACTATTGATAGGATGGTTGATATGCTTACTGATTCTGTTGCCATTTGTTTTGATTTGGCTATGCTTTCCATGGAGTTGCTGTAGAGTTCCAATTTGGCTGTCCTTGATTATAGTAGGCTTGATTGCTCTGTTGATATGGTCTAACAAAATTATTCCTCCTCTGATTTATAAAACAGAGTTGTTCTATTGCTCCTTCAGCTGCTGGGTCATGAATAGCCAATTTACTTGAGGGAAAGAGGGGACATTTGTCAGTGGAATGGTCGTCAGTGTAGATACCACATACTTCTATTGTGTTCAATGTGCACTTCCCCTTCTCATGTTTTTTTCTACAATGAGGATAGAACACTGCCAAGGCTTGGTTAATTTCATCCTATTTCTGTTTTATTTGAAGAGCATCAAGTTGCATGGCCAGAGATTGTAGTATGTCAGTATTCATGTCATCTAGTAGGTTTCCTCAATCAGATTTTGTAAGTGTTGGTCCTGAAGATGTTGATCCACCAGTAGATGTGTGTGTATCCCTTGTCCCATTCTTAGTTTTCCTAGATCTAGAGTAGTTTTTGAAGATTTGCAGGATCTGGTCAAAATATTTTTGGAATATATCTCCATCTCCTAGAAGATTTAAGACTTCAAAATTCTCTTCTTTTACACCTCTAAGAAGGACAAGTTTTAGTGATTCAGGATCAAAGGTGCAATGACTGGCTCATTTGTAGCTGGGTTGAAATCTTTGGGCATAATCTTCTAATGACTCTCTTTCTCCTTGTTGCATCCTAAAGATTTCATCCCTAGTATCTTTGGCCCTGCAGTAGTCCCTATATTTTTCTAAGAATGCCTATTTCATTTGATCCCAGCTAAAGATACTATTACCTTCAAGGCTCATGAACCACCGAAGTGATAGGTCTTTCAATGTGGAAGGAAAAAGCCTTAGCTTTTGTGCATTAGTAGTGTAATCAAATGATCTGCAAACTACCTCAAATTCAAATAGGAATGTGTCAGGATCTTTTGAAGTCAAACCATGAAAGTTTGGTAGATTATTAGGATTGATGTTCTTCATCCTGGCATCTCCAAGAGGTATGCTAATGGGAAAGGTGAAAAGCTCCCTAGGTTCCTCCTCTTCGTTTGCCATTGTGGTGTTTGAGCTAGAACTAGTAGTGAAGTTTCTTCTGTTTGGATCGTATGTGGAGTCAGTTTCGTTTTCAGAGTGTAGAAATTCAAACTGGGAATGGTCAGAACTATTACTACCATTGTTTCTCATGGAATGTTTGGGAAGAAAACGACCAAACCTATCCCTTTGCCGACGAGGTATTCATTGGTAAAAAAAGTATTTATGTTTTTGTTTTCTTTTTGTGTTGTTTTTAGGTGATGTCTCCTAAAAGATTTAGCACCTCCCTGGCAGCAGTGCCAAAAAGTGGTGAGCTCCCAATATGGATGCCTAATGAGGGAAACTGTACTAAGAGCCCACTTTAAATGTCAACCCGGGGGATGTACAAACTTTAGAGGTGCACGCACTATCTGTGCTCTTATTGGATAATCTTTGTAACGGTTGGGTGTCGATATCGATATTCTAAGGGTTGCCTACTCAATATGTAAAACTGGTTATACTAGGGAATTAAATATTGGAAAGCAATACATCTATTTTAAAGAATTAAAGTACTGAAAGCAGTAAATCTGTTTTTAAAGAATGAAGACACTAAAAGCAGTAAATCTATTTTAAATAATTAAAATGCTGAAAGTAGAAGAGATAATATTATGAAGTTACTTAAGTGCAGAATGGTAAACCTAGAAAGTGAAATGTCACAACAGATCTATTCTAATACTGGAGAAAACAAGGGCTGTAATTACTTTATGCATAAAACTAGAGTTCTGATCTAAATCGTTTAAATACTAAAACTAAGATTGAAGTGCGGTCATTTCATGCTACACATCCATTTACTAAGAAGTCAAAGTAATTAATCACGATGGGAAACATTCATAAACCTCATATCTAAACCATGACTTTTGAAAGCAAAGCTAATACATTTGTAATCGTTTGTTAAAATGTGCGTTTGGAAGAAAGCAACTACAGGACTACTTAAACCGTTTTGTTGTACTATAGAACGTATTATGAATTACTACAGAACTAATACATCATTCAAGCGCTTCCATATGCAATATAACTTTTCATCAATGTAAAACACATAATTGGAAAATACCTGAAAATGGAAATCCCATGACTTACGTGTTGGAGGGGCCCTCTCCAACCCGTACTTAGGAGAGAAAGAAACTTATAAACAATGGCTGGAATTTAACATCAATCTCTTATTAAAATATAAAATCCATGTCTTCACAAAGGTCTGTAACTTCGCAGTATCTCAATAGTGCAGAAAACTTAAAACAATGTTTCTCAAAAAATGTCAACAGAGACCTCTCACTACCCGAGAGGTCCATATTTATATAATTCTTAATGTTGAACTTAACTAAACGTGTAAATGCCGATTCCCCTTAAACAAGAGTGCGTTCTCTATAAATCAGGAAACAGGGTGCCGAGCTTGGTGATCCCTCAGTCTTCTACATGTTCATCCTTTAATGCCTGTGAACCTACTCAATCACGCTTGGTTTCCACAGAATTAGTTTAATGAATATGCATTTTAACATACAAGAATAATCATCAAAAACAATTTCATTAAATAATTAAAGCAAAACATTTTTCCCACAAATGAGTGTGTTTCTTCGCCATTGCTTGAGTTTTACTATGGGAAAAAGGTTATCAAATACCTCAAAATTGGACTCATCAGTTGTGATGGCACATTTCATTTCTAGCGGAAGCACTCAAGGTGCGCTAAGGGAAAAGAGGACGAGTGTTCATGAACAATCAACGGATAAAGCTGCGCAGACAATTTTGAAGAACAGAGATGAAGTCTCACCTGAGATGTCTAAGCGAATTGTAGTAGTTATAATAACCGTGGTGACTTCGACCACAAAAGCACCAAGGGAAAAGGCATGCTGGCTCCAGCGAGGGACAGTAAAATGTACGAAACAGATGTACCAGAGCGTTTGACCTGCTTCACAATTTGGTGGTGTCGATGAACTTTTTTCCAGACAAAAGCAAGCACGAAGCGCAACAGTTAGTGTAGAAGGATAGATGACGAAGGTTTCGAGAGACTAGAGGATGAGTTCGAGAAGTACACAACAATGAACCAGAGCAGTACCAAAGGTGTCCAGCTGAGGTGGCTCGATGGAAAGCCACAAGTTTTTGTTGGGGTCCTATTGGAATGGGGTTAGATCGCACGAAGTGCAGAAATCGACAACGACAGAAGGGTCATTAGCGGAAGAAAGGACCATTCACGAAGGATAAGAAGCCTACGAAAGCGCAAGTTTTGGTCAAAGTTAGTTAGATTTGGTCATGCAAACAATTTTGTAACCGCATTAATTGTCTATAAACAGATCCACATTTGTAAGCCTAAGGGCATCATCATATATGGATATAGCATCGAAGAATAGATTGACTGAAAACAGAGATATCTAGTTTTTATGTATTTTCTACTTTCGGCAAGTTTTGCCCTGCATGTGAATTCGCGTTAAGTCACCAATTTTGAGATCAATTAATGCATGAGGATGTTCGATTATGTCTCTATTTTTTTCTTTGTGTTATGAATGGTGAATATTCTCTAAATGGTGCGATGTGTTTAAGATTTTGTTGCTCTGTTGATTAATATGTGATATGCAAATGTCACTTACATGGTGTTGATGCAGATGTTAAGTATATGTGCGATTTAGTAGTATAATGCGAAGGAAGATCTCCGGTTTTCGTAGTGAGTAAGTAAGGGTTAATGCATGTTATATCCCTACTACGGAAACTTGGTTCCTTTATCCCCCTTGAACATATCGGGTGACACCTCACTCTCTTTTTGGTTGTTGCTGGAAAGCGTAAAACCTTTCTGGGCCGATGCTTAAGGGTGTCTGGTTGGTGTTTGTTGACAGTAGTGCGAAGTGAACCCATGTCGACAAAACTGTGTCAACACCTATTTTTCTTATCTTTTCAAAACATGGAATCATAAAGTAAACCTAAACATAAAAAATGTATTTTTTAAAGATGATAGTATCTACAACTACAACTACTTCGAAAAAATGAAAATTCTTGTTATAAGGGAAAAGTTCTTTTTAATTTGATTTTTTTTTCAACAATGAAAGAAATGAAAAGAAGTATGAACCAACAAGAATCGTCAAAAAGTGCAAGAAAAGAGAAGGTGAACCCAAAAATAAAGCAATCAGACCTTTTACAAGACTTAAAAAGACTAACCCAACAAGTTTCTTTCGGAAACTTGGAAGTAACTAGGTTTTGGAAACAAAATGCAAGAAGAGACAATTGATAAATAAAAAAGAAATAAAAGACTCTTATGCGGAGATCAATCTCCTCCCAAAATACCAGTGACCAAAGAGGACAAAGTATGAGCACTTTCCAAACACAGTATGGGCTAGAAAGGAATCGGTATCTTCACAAGCATGATAAACTAAAGAAGATCTCGTAAAGGGGTTGTAAAAAGACTCAGATGAATACTCAGAAGCATTAAACAGATGTCAGATCAACATAAAACCTTCAAAAGCCAGAACAATCAACCCTAAAAACAAACCCTAAAATAAAATAAACAATCTTAGGAAACTTGCGATTGTAACATGCAGAAGCATGTGGGTATCTGTGGGTGCAAGTATAGACAACTCACAGGTGCAACTAAATAACCACACCTGTAAGTACAGGAAACTCATGGGTGGGCTCTGAAAAATATAAAAAAGAAATAAATTTCCAGATCAAACAAAAACAGATTCAGGCACAGGGATAAAAGATATCCTAAATGCCTCTACAGAGACCAAACCAATAATAACAGACTGAATAAAACTCACAAGACTCCCCAAAGAAGAAAATAGATGGTGCTCTCAATCAGAGTCGTAGTTTCTATTGTTATGGAAAATGTCCTTATAGCAGGGGAAATACTACCAACATATGGGGGTATCATATAGACATATAAGGTTATGCAAACATTGTTACTAAGAAAATGGATTAGGGTTAAAGAGAATGTGTACCTTATTCAGAAGGTTGATCCAAGATTTTCTCCTTTTGTTCTCCAATTCAACAACCTACAAAACAAACACAAAACTTTCCTCAAACCAATTTGACTACAAATAAAGATTGATATTCAGAAAACAAATGATACATCAAATTGCAATCAAATTTGAAACATTCATGAAAAAATATATTTGGATAGGGAAGAATGTCTAATCTTTATTGATAAATGCAGAAAGTACATAAAGGTATACATGTCTTGCATCAACACTTTCGTAACCAGATCCTAGGCTCTTGCTGCTCTCCCTTGACTATGAATTCCTCCAGCATAACAATGGTTCTTAAGTTATTGGTCCCTTTCTCAAGCCCCTCTCCTTGTATTTATGGCAAGGCAAGGAGGGAAGGTTCAAAAGGTGGTTGGATTGGGAATTCGGGGAAGTTTTGATACCTGCCTAAACTAATCCCAATTCATGATTATAATATATTTTTTCAATATTTCTTAAGACACCTGCGACCATGAAATCGAGAAACAAGCTGGTGACTTGCGAATTTCCTAGCTAGCAGGTTGCGGGTGCAAATTTTTAGATGATACCCACGAGTTGTTAGTATAAATACCTACAGGTGGCCCGTGTGTTGTCAAGTATAGGAGTCATGGTTTTTCTTTAAAATAGGTAGAAAAAATAAGTTTTTGAGGAAAGGACTGCAAGGCTCAACTCAAAGTCATCCAGGGTCAAGTAAGCTCTTCCATCCACATTGTCCTTTTGTGTGATATACAGGGAAATTTGGTCATAGATGGACAAGTGGTAATTTTACCGATAACAACCAAGATAGCAAATTTACTATGGCTTTTTGGAAAACCTTGTTTGAACTAGTTGGAACTAGTTTGAATATTAGCACAAGTTGTCACCCTCAGACTGATGGCCAAACTAATAGTGTAAATGAATGGCTTGAGGGTTATCTCAGAAATTATATAACCGGGAAACATAAAGCATTGGTCACCTGGCTACGCTTGGGGGAGTTTTGTTATAACACTACATTCCATCTATCCATTGGAATAGACCCATTCAAATCTATGTATGGGTATGAATCCCCCACACTTGTAGATATGATTTTTGTGGATTGCAGAGCACAAAAATAAAATTAATGGACTTAGGAAATCCAATACATACTCAGGGCACTCAAAGAAAACTTGCAAGTTGCACAAAAACAACAGAAGGTGAATGCAGATAAGAACAGAATAGATTGAACATTACAAGAAAGTTATTTGGTCTATTTGAGGTTGCAACCATACATGAAATCCTCTCTGAAATAAAGAGGGGTTGAGAAATTGATGCCAATGTTCTATGGACCATATAATATCACAAGGAAAATTGGTTAAGTTTCCTATGAATTAGACCTTCCCTTGGGGAGAAGGATACACAATGTTTTCCATGTTTCATGCTTGAAGAAAGCCGTTGGACAACAATTAATTGTTTTAGAATAATTTCCTTCTCTCGATGATAAATGACACCTGGTCTTAGAACCATAAAACATTTTTCAATCTAAGGAAAAAAAACATTAAAGAATATCTAGTGGAGTGGAAGGGGTTTCCTAGCAAAGATGCAACCTGGGAAAGTGAACATATTTTACAACATCCAGGATTGTAACTGCTTGAGGATAAGCAGTCTTGGGTTGGGAGGAATGTCATGTTCCTTCCATAGTGGCCATTTGTTCAATACTTGGACCCTCCATTCCCTAAGCGTCTAGGAAGAAGATATAATTGACGATAATTAATTAAATGGGATGAATCTTGGTACAAGGCTGTTTGACAGACAACCCACTCGAGCGGATGCGACCTATATCTCCCTAGATCAATGTGAGTCTAGAACAAATAGAATATACTACAAATGTATTTCCTAGATCTACTTAAGGATCAATTGCTAGATGTCTTACCTTTTACTTCTCAATCCTTTCTCTTGAATGTTGCTTCGTGTCCAGCGGTGGTCAGATCTCAGCTGCAAGACCTTTTAAGACACAGAGAACAACACAAAACGAGTAAAGAGCATCTATACAATAAGAGATCTAAGTAAACGGTTAAGAAGGTAAACTACTCAATATCATCACATGTTAACAATATTGGTGGAAAGCATTTGAATTACTGTAAATAGGGAAATACATAGTAGAGGCATAGAACTACAACCAAGGCTTAACGCTGCAACCCTTCTCCATCCAAGCCATTTGACATATCCTCCCAAGGAAGTATGAGTCTCCCAATAGATGAGTAGAGATCTCTCAAGGATGATTTCAGTAGCATGTAGACACTATAGACTTCCTTCCTTTGGAGAGGGGTAGAGCTTCACTTATATAGGACTAAATGGATAGGGTATGGATAGGGTAGGTTGAGATATGATAAGAGAGAGATAGGGGAACCTTACAATAGGTTAGGAACCGAAGTCCAGCTCCCCAAATAGTTTAGGGATAGGGATCCAAGTCAACAAGCTTCAAGAATGAGCTCGAAGAAGCTATTTTTTCCATTTAACTGACTTCGTCGCACCCTATAATGGAGCAAGGTGTGATGTCGCCGGTTGCATCAGTGCATCCTGTGACGACCTCTCAAAACCTAGCAGAAGCAAAATGATGTCCCCTCTAGGTAAATTACTTAGCCAATGGAAATTCAGGGATGTATACACTAAATCTAATGGTGGTAAGATTTTAGGTGTAACAGAATTCCCCCCAAAGCATGAAGCTGTTTAAAGATTGGACAAGTGAAATGCTTTGACAGAAAGAATGGCAAAATGGACTTGTCAGATGAAGGACACTGCTGCAGTACAACTGAATCTGAACTAACAATCTCATATGATGTACAACATGGATTCCTACCAATACAATGCAGATCCATGGTAATAATGACCGACTGAACACAATCATGGCTACTGGACACAAGCGTAGATCCATGATGAGATAGTAACACAGCCACGACCAATACAAATGTAGATCCGTGTAATATGACTCAATACAAACTCCATTGCAACCTGGGTAAAACATAACTCCCCAGGGTCTTCATGCTGAACCCACAATGATACAATTATATCCATGTGATTACAAATGTATTGACATCAAACATGGTAGAAACCACTTGATTACCGGTCATTGTTGTAGCTTGAAATGACACCTCTCCGTCCGTGATGACACTTGCTTCCCTTGGTCGCATGACGACACTTCTTGAGATCAAGTTCAGTAACACAACAGGACATTTGTGGATGGAGGAGTCATTTGGGACACTAAAAATGGTTGAAATTACCTCATTCTCGACCCATTTGATGTATATGACCCTTAGGAACATTTTTCCAGACCAAACCATCTCCTGAAAATGAGCAGAAAAGCCTGTTTTTGGCCATTTTTCAACATGAGTGCGACTCCACTGTTATAATAGTAGCGTGTGTACACGACTTTACCTCATTCAAAGTAGCGCCCATTGCCATGTGTACGCGACTTTGTCTACTATAGAGTAGAGTACACTCCTGTTTTGGTCAAAAATCTCGATATTCGAGTAAGTTAAGTTGGTTGGGAAACCTCTTGAGTGGTTATAACTTCTTTTCCTCTTCCTCATTGACTATATAAGGAGGGTAGAAGGGTCATGTGAAGGAACCAAGCCCAATTATAAAGTTATTCTGGAGGAATGGAGACTCTCATCCCCCTCTCTTGTGCTTAAGTTTTGGTAAACCCTAGTACAGTTGCTTAGAGGCTGGGATCCTTGGAGAACAGAAGCAGGAGACCTTGAATCTAGGTTTCGTGAAGTGCCAAGCTTGAAGGAAGGTATAACTTTATGTACTTGCTTTCATTCATTAATAAAGATCAGATGTTCTTCTCTTTCCAAATATGACCTATTGATGTGTCTTAGATTTGATTACTGTTTGATTGTAGTTTGATGTCTTCTTCTATTATGGATATCAATCTTATATATGTAGTCAAATGTATTTGAGAAAGGTATCAAGTTGTTTTGAAGGTCTGGGCATTGCAACACTGGATAAGCATTGAAGAGCGAGGGAGGCAAAGCTAGGATCAACCTTCTGAATAAGGTGCCTACATATCTAAACCCTAATCTCTTCATTTATTTATTGTACTTGCAAAATGCTTGTAAGTCTATCTTTATCACCGTAAGTTGGTAGTTTCTCCCCTGAACTATAGGTGCATTTTTCCCACAACAGTCATTGATATATACCGTTAACAAGTGCAAGGGAAATCACCATTATTGTCAATGATACCCAAGTTATCACATTACATATCATCGAGCGCGAATTAATGAGTTGAAGTTGAACGCAAGATCAAATCTTTCGATCAAGAGTCAATGATGTGAACTCATGTCGAAAGTGAGGTAAACTGCCATTGAGGCATGCATGGCCAAGGTACTTGGTTCATTTCTAGATTCAATCCTTGGATGATGTGTTGAAGTCGACAAGGATGAATCCATCAAAGGAGGGCCACGATGAATCCCCCATCATCGACACAAAACACGACAAAGGATGCGTAGAGTGGATCGGATGGTACAATCATATGTGAAACTGACTCAAATTAGACCAACATGATTGAAGCTATACTGACTGCAAATAGATGAATAGTGAAAAATTATCTTGAACATGGGCATGGCATGACTTGGCAGTATTGACATGACGAGTATGACACAAATTCCTAATGCAACTGATGATGGAAGCTTTCTTTGAATGACTCAAAGGAGTAATAAGACTTAGGAAGTAAGCAGAAATTGAGGACAAACAAATGATCCAAGTGTTGTATGCAAATATAAATGAGTGCCATGTTCCAGAACGATTAGGTACTACCACAGATAAAGGTGTAATACAAAAGCTTTCCTTTTACCCCATCATGAATTATGAGTGCCTCATTTGTTTTTTACGAGCTTGATGAGGGTAACCAGATGCTCAGTATAGATCATCTCATAGATGAGTCCAATCCCAAATGTTTTCCGAACCTGGGATAGGAGGGGTTTGTCCCATGGAAGGCCCTTCAATGTAAGAATTTAACGAGTCCATAGAAGGGAAACTTGGTCGTCATTTCATGTTTAGAGAGTCTGAAAAGAACTAAAGAAGACTCCAACGGTCCTTTTTCGTAAAGTTAGCCTCATCGCCTGAAAAAGAGTAAAACAATGCGGGAGAGGACTCTTCCAGTCATGATTGGATGGACTATACCTTTTTTGTAACTAGTGCCCCCTGGTCCGAAAAAGGGATAAATTATCACCAGAAAGACGACCATTCAAATTCTTTTACAAGCATGAACACAACAAGTTCGCTTGGCAATCTTTTTGTATTTCAAGAGCCTAAAAAGAGCTTAAAGATAGACTCTGGGGGGGGTTCCTTTTCCATAGGAGTTTAACGAGCCCGGAAAAGTGATAAATCATAACTCGGTAACGTATTCTCATAGTTTCAAGAGCACGAGAAAGAACAAAGAGTAAGCTCATAATCATTAAATAATTACAATCTAATGAAATGGAAAGATAAATGACAAAATACACAAGGGGTGTTCATACCTGAGATGACCATTCCAATGCGAAAATGGTGTAGAAAGACACTTCACAACTCCTGTACACTCAGAAAATAGGTCAAATAGTCAACCAAACGTTTTAAAATCGATCCAAACTATAGCAAATGGCATAACGGCATCAAATATTTGAAAAAGGAATATTCCATTTTATTTATAGATAGAAATAAAAACCAAATATAGTCACCATTGTTCTATTTGCCAAATTTGGGAGGAGTAGTGCCATTTGGAGCCAAATCTTCACTCGTTGATTCTGGGAGCTATGAGCAGCCATTTCACTCGTCGTCGGGAGAAGGTAACCATAAACTTCATCCAGCACGATTTTAGTGCTTTACATTTTTGAATTTCAGTCATTTTTTTGGGTTTTAGCTTGATTTGGGAAGGGCCATTGCGCCCTCAGCTCGTCGCAGTTTTCTCCTTTCAGGAACTGCGATGAGACCGAGTCGTCGCTAGGGTCTCACAACTGGACTGCGACGACATCGCTCTATTTGTAAAAATGAGGTGCGACGATCGAAACGTCTATCCCCAAACTCAAGCTAAGCTCAAAATTAAGAATTTCAGTGGTTGAAGCAAGTTCTAACATTGTTAAAATTATCCTATTGACAGGTTCCAAGCATCCAAAATGGTTTTGGAATGGCGGGAAAGGGAGCATAAAATCGATGACATGCATGCTACAAATGATCCAGAATACATGGAAGCATTGAGGAACTGTGGGCTCCTCAAGTTCTTTCGCATCTAGGGGATGAGATCCCAAATTCCACTATTGACTCATATGCTCCGATGCTAGGATACGGCCCAGCAATACTTCATGATCTGTGAGCACGAGCTTACCACAGATGTCGAGGACATCTACTTTCTGACCGGATTGTCCCAAAGAGGGGACAATGTGCTACTTACTGGATCACAGGGGAGTGATCGGACCGTGGATGATATGATCTGACAGCATTTTAGTCCCAACACCTGTGGATCTAGTGGGAAGATTCCATCAAAGATGTACAGGAATGTCCATTACGCACCATACTATTCACTATTACGAGGATGGTGGGGAGCCAAGCTCCTCACTTATCCACCACGGAACAGATGCTTTATGAGGAGGATTGTATGTCTTCGAAGATCTTTAACTGGTGCGAGGGATTCCTCGCAAACATGTGAGCTCAGCTGACAAAGTGTCGGCGGGGAGAGCTCAAATAGTTTGGCTATGGATCAATAGTGATCTCGTTCTTACTGGAACGGGTTCCCCTTTTGTGTCCTCAAGTACCACTAGAGGATAGGGATCCTAGAGATCCTCACATGGCTAGGTGGACTGATGTGATGGCCCAACATGGTGGGGGTCCCATTATTGGATACCCTCTTGAGTTCTTCACTTGGCTGGAGGGACAGTTACTGATGGTGGAGGACTTCTCCTACAGTGGTATGGACTTTAGAGATGATCCTGACTTGCCGCTGCCAGAAGGAGCAACATGGGGAGACCTAGGTAAGAACAAACAAACCCTTGTACTTTTTAAGTTTTGTGCGGTTATGATTTTTTTTATATAGTGCTGACAGGTGAAAAACATATGTGTGCAGATGTGGGGCCTGTATGACCAGTGGGGACCTCTCTTCTTGCTAGGAGAGAGAGAGGAGAGGGAGCAATTGTGGGTCCGGCTGTCTATGCTGCCATCGCGGAGATGGAAAGAGTCTATGCCAACCTGAGTGGGTTAACACTAGACGTTCCTGAGCTGATGGTAGATGAGCTGCCATGGCCCATGCAGGTACACACAGTTGGAGCGACTGTGCGCTTCAACGCACTGCTCCATAGGGTTGCAAGAGTAGTAGAGTATTTCCACACTCAGCAGGCTCGAGCGGTTAGACCACCTAGGGTTGTATGGGCCAGGCGATAGGCCATATGTTGTTACTATGTGTGTACTGAGAGCTTATAAGCCTCAGATATTTGTACTACTGAAAGATACGAGGCTTCAGATTTTGTAGACTCATTGAAAGCCGTGGTGCTTCAGACTTTTGTACCAGCACTACCTTTTGAGATTATATATATACAAACATTCTAGCGATTTATACATTATGTGTGAATGTTGTGGTCTTTCTTATGTGTTTGCTTATAAAATGAATTAGTTATATGTTATGTCTACTTTTAACCATTCATGAATATGCTTATTTGTGTGCAATGTACCAATCTAAGATGAAGTTGGCCATAAAGTCAGCAACTGTGTTAACGTGTCGTGGAATGTGCAGGTACTGAATGGACTGAAAGGACCTTTCTAGAAGACGGACTCGTCGATAGAGATGGATTAAAAGGGGGTTGCGGATGGTGTAAAATCAGTTAAGATGAGAGACCACTAGTTGAGAGTCCAAATGGATGAAAATGTGGTTCATACGCAAAGAAATGGCGTCAGTTAGGTTCCAATGACTACTTGATATTCTACAACATTGTTAGTTGCAAAACCTAGACACATTACCCTTGAGCTAATGAGCTCCCCAGTAGCTGAATAGAGTACCCAGGATGCCGAAGCAAGGTTATGGGTATGCCAGCTGGCACCTTCAACGAATCCCTAGCACGTTTCCATCTGTACACGCAGACAGAACATGGTATAAGAAATGAAACAAGACCTAAAACATGCAAGAAATCAAAGTGTCAAATCACACAAAAAACACACACACACACCATGTACAATATATACAAAAGTACTTATGTGTGAGAGACTCAAGCATAGTACCTCTTTAGGTAAATCCCACTGTGGGGTTCACCCAAAGATATCCCATCATAATCTTCAAGCTCGTAAGATCCCTTCTCGAGGATGCATTTCACTAGATAAGGTCCATGCCACATGGACTCAAACTTTCCTGCCCCAGCTTATTATGTTTTTGGTTGTAATTAAGGACCAAATCCTATTCGCTATAAACGTGAGGTTCTACTGACTTGTCGTACTGCACTTTGATGCATTTCTTATGGGCCTCGTTGGCAAGAGTGGCATTTCGGCGAGTCTTGTTGAGCTTAGCTAGGTAGAGGAAGTGTTCTTCCTCGACAGTAGTGTTTGGGAGAAGTTCGATGGCGAGCTTGAGAGATGGAAGCTTGCACTCTATAGGAAGGACCACCTCCAATCCATACACTAGCTGGAAAGGAGTGAATCCGGTGGTGGTTTTAACGGAAGTCCTATAAGCCCAAAGTGCAGAGAGGAGCATTTTGTGCCAATTTTCCTTGTGCGTACCTACCATTCGTTGGACCATGGTTTCCAAGACCTTGTTAATGGCCTCGACCTGTCCATTCGATTGTGGGTAGTATGGTGTTTAGTTTTCATGGTGAAAACCCAATCTATCGCTCAACTTGTCAACCATATGGTTCATGAAGTGGTAACCATGGTCGGTAACTATTGCTTGAGGAACTCCAAACTGTGCTATTACATGGTTGAACATGAAGAGTGCGGTGGTCTTGTCGTCGTTTGTGTATGTAGGCATTTTCTCATCCCACTTTGTAAAGTAGTCCACAGCTATAATGATGTAAATATGCCCCATTTAGCAAAGGGGTCAATGGCAATAACCGGGTGTAATGGGGTAGAGTGGGTGCACTTCTTAGTATGAAAATGCTGACATGGAGGACTTTTTTTATGGCCTCGATACAATCTTTAAAGATAGTCGGCCAAAAATATCCTGTGTGCAAAATATTCTGGGATGTAGCCATCCCAGAGAGGTGACCGCCACACGCCCTAGCGAAACAGTCATTCAAAACTTGTTCAGCCCATTCATGAGTTAGACAATGTCGAAGGATAGAGTTGATACCATGATAGTACAAAGTATCACTGATGATCAGATAATACTTTGCATGGTGGTATATATGACGACGGTCATCGCGAGTCAATTCGGGGTTGAATCATTGGGTTGGAGATAGAATGTGATATCTCCATACCACAGATCAGATGTACTAATAAGAAACAATGACTCATCTGGAAAGGAGTCATTGGGCTCAGACTCTACATCAGTATGGGGGAGGTGGCAAATAAGCTCAACAAACACCAAAGAATTTTTAGACTTAGCTTTTTTGAAAAGAAGATCGAATTCTTACAGTATCACGATCTAGCGTGAATACTTTCCCCCAAGCACCTGACATGTCAGAACGTGGTACATGGAGTTTGAATCGGCAATGATGGTGGTGGTGTGAAGCAAAATGTAGTGTCGGAACTTCTGCATGGCTATGACTGCCACGAGAGCGAGCTTCTCAACATGTGAATAGCGAGTTTCAATGTCAATGAGATTTTTAATGGCATAATATATCACATGTTCCTGGGCGTGCAGGTCTTCCTGAACCAAAACCATGGTGATAGTGGTGTCAGAAGCAGCGAGATATAGACTGTAATATCGATAGTAATTCGGTGGTTGGAGCATGGGGGCATGTCTGATGGCATGCTTCAAACTATCAAAAGATCGTTGAGCCTGGTAATCCCAAATGAATGGGACATCCTTTTTCATTAATCTCATGTAACCTTGCGTCTTCTGCACTAAATTACAAACGAAGCATCATCAGTAAGTTGCTCTGCCTTGTAGAATCTTAAGTTCTGTAATATTGGTTGGAGGTGGAAGAGAGATGATGGCTTCCACCTTCGAGGGATCAATACGGATCCCATCTTTTGAGACAATAAAGCCTAAGAGGTGTCCGAAATCGACACAAAAAATACTTTTGTGAGGATTTAGGCAGATGTTATACCACCTGCATGTAAGGAAAACGGTCATTAGATGATCAAAGTGGAACTCGCGCTACTTTGAATGGGAAAGGAGATCTTCCAAGTAGGGTTCCACAAAGTCATTTACATCGTGGAAGGAGTACGACATGGCCCACTGGAATGTGGCACCAATGTTTTTAAGGCCAAACAGAAGTTTGCGGTATGCAAACGTTCTCCAAGGGCAGATGAATGCAGTTATGTGTTGATTGGCTCGATGGATCTCAATTTGGTTGTATTTGGAAAAGCCATCCATGAATGAGAAAATGACACTTCCAGCACAATTGTTGATAATCTGGTTGAGAAAGGGAGTCAGGTAGTTGTCCTTGGGACAAGCTTTGTTGAGGTCTCGATACTCGACGCAGACACGGATGGTCCCCTGCTTTTTGTTCACAGGGACGACGTTTAAGACCCATTTTGTTAATGGGACAATTTAAATGAAACCAGCTTTCAAAAGTTTCTCAATCTCTTCCTTGATGGATGCAATCTTCCAAGGGTGTACCGGTCGCAGCTTTTTGTGGACAGGTTTGACATCGGGATAGGTTTTAATCTCTTGTAAAACAATGGAGGGGTCTATCCCAGGCATCTCCTCGTAAGTCCAAGCAAATACGTGTCTAAATCGCTTGAACAAGGTTGTAGCGATGATGATTTCTTCAGGGGAACACTTCTGGCCTAACTGAATGTGTTCCAGTACACCAGGTTTAACGGAGATGTTGATCAAAGTGTTAGGCTCAATGTTGGCTAAGTTTCCTTCAGAATTTGTTTGGCACACGAGTATCAAAGACTGAGATCCAGGAAGGACATCCGGTGTAGAGATGGTGCGAATGTTGTTCTCTACAGTAGCCAAAATGGGAAGGGAAGATGAACGATGATGGAGGTCTTCCCAAGGAGGATCATCCGCACTCATGATTTCCATGGTGGACTCATTAGAATGAAAAGTCTGTAGGAAGGGATTGGATAATGTCCACTGCAGAGAACCAGAGGTGGAGGTCATGGATAAGTGATCCTCCGGGGCTGACTGGATATCCTTGTACATAAGTTCGGTAGGTGAAAAAGGCATAATGTCTCTAGTCAGGTGTGTGGTGGCTTCATCAGGTACAAGCCATGAATCGATGGAGTTGGGAATGGATGAAATCTATGAGGAGATCATGTTCACTGTGGCAACATGGTTTGGGGGATCCGAAGTAGTAAAGACTCCCATAAGGGATGAATCCTTAAGGAGGCCAACCCCCACACTCTCATAATTTTGTGAAGACTGTCCAATGGAAGGAATGTTATCACCTGGGTGAGAAGTGGTGTCAGGTGAGCAGAAATCTAGTTGGTCGATTATGACAATTCGGCCTTGATGGGGGAGTTGTACTATGCGGAAGACAGATGATGCAACCGCAGCCATGGCATAAAACCAATTACGACCAAGCAGAATGTTATAATCTAGCAGCTGAATGACCACTTCCATGTTAAGGGTTATGGTCTTTCCCCCTAGTTCGACTGATAAAGCTTGTAACAACCCATGAGGTTAAAAGGCATGTCCGTCAAAGGCTCTCAAAGTGGTAGGAGAATGATTCAACTCAGGAGAACCTATGGCTCTCCAACATGAGATCAACATCACTGAAGTGGAGGCTCCCTCATCCAAAACAGAACGATGGATTGTCTTCCCAGTGATGTTTGTGGCAACTTCAAATGCCAATTGATGGGAGAGCCTCGGTTTGAAGTATTCTAGCCGGAACATGATAGTATTCGATGAATCCGGGTCAACTACACCGATGGTAGCGAGGAGATTCTTGCACTGATTTAGACAGTTTTGCAAGATTTCGAGCGTTGACATAGCACAAGGAGCTTGTGCTAGGTCCTATACAATGTTGTAGTTTTGAGCATCCTGAGCATTGGGATTAAAAACCGATTTCCTAATTGTTCTCTTGGGTGGATGCAACACTGAATCGAGGGAAGGCTTCTCAATGGTTAGAGGCACAAATGGTACGGTGACATCGGGAATCGAAGTGGAAGCTTTTTCAGTATTACTTCCAATGGGTTCTTTGGCTAGAACGGAGTCATACGAATGAGAACGAGTGTTCAAGTTGATAGTCTCATTACGTACCATGAGAAAATGTGCGGTGGTAGATGCTTCTCCTTGGGAAGAAGAAGTGTGAGTGATCGACTGCTGATTTTGAGCAGGGAAGGGATCGTTGAGAACTGCGGTGTGGGCTTTCCCTTAAGAAAATTTTGAAGTTCGTCCCTATGGGGGCACTCCTTGGAAAAATGATCATCACCACACAATAGACAAGGAAACTTTACCTTCCTTTTATGTTTGGTATCATCAGGGGTGCTCTTTTGTTCCTGTTGGGTGGAAGATTTCTTAGGTTTCCCCTTGTTTTTCTTCTTACCACCAGACTTCAAAGGTGAAGCTGATGAAACAGAATTCACCTCTTCAGTAACAGCAGGGGTGGATGATTTGGTGGTGCTGAGACCAACCTGTGTTGGTGATGGGGACGAACCTTGTGTGTTCAAAGAACCAATAGTTTGAGATGCAGGCTGGGTGTGAAGGGATCTAATGATGCCATCGACTTGAGGTCCCTTGGGTGGTTTCATGGGGTCATTAGCATCGTGGGGTGCGTCAGGAAGAATATCAAACAATGTTCCGAATTGAGTATAAACTAAGTCTAGCACATGGGCACGAGCGATGCCTTGTTCGTCAGTGACAGCACCTCCCATGGCAACATCTCATGCTATGGTAGGGATGAGATACTTCGTAAACCAGTCTGCAAGGAGTTAATCTGGAATTGGAGCTTTAATGAGACGACGTCTCCTTCACCACTCATGTATATGATCTGAAATGTGAGTGGTGGTATTCTGACGAAGCGAGGTTAAAAGCTCAATTCCAGTTTCATACCATATAGGCAGCTGGAAATGAGTCAAAAAATTCATGGCAAGAGAACAAAAATCAGGAAAAGAGTGGGATGGTAATTTGATATAACACTTGGCAGTTGAACCGGTGAGAGTCCTTTGAAACAATCTAAGATGGATCGAGTCTTCTATCAGGGAGTTAGATGAACACCAAAAGTGGTATGTCATCACATGGTTTTGGGGATCTTCACCTGGCTTACCATCAAATTTTGGGATATCTAACGGAAGTTTCACAAGAATAGGTGGCCAATTAGTTCCATGGTAGATGGGGTCGTTGGTCAAATGAGAAAGATTGGGTAGGTCCAAATTAGCCAAAAAGGGCAGTTGTGGATTAGGCTGCGAGTACTGATAGTACGGATAAGGCATGTAAGGACCAGTATGACCATAAGGTGTACCAGGAGGAAACTGGCCATAGGGGTACGGACCACCTGGACCAGAAGGATGTTTGCCACCATAGTAAGGTAGTACATTACCATTATAGGGTGGCCCATTACTGTAAGGTGGGGGCACTCCTCCACTGTCGGGAGGAGGTGGACCACCTCCAAAAGGTGGGGGTCCACCACAACCGCCAGGGTAGGATGGTCCACCACTGCCTCCACTGGGAGGAGGTGGTGGACTGCAAGCACCACCAGGACAGGATGGACCTCCACCACCTCCACCGGGATGGGGTGGTGGGCCACCTCCACCGCCATAAGGGTAAGAACCTCCTCCACCACCTCCACCATAGTACGATGGTGGTCCACTACCACCGCCACCGGGATAAGACTGTCCTCCATGAACACCACCGTTAGGAGGTGGTGGTGGTCCTCTGCCTCCTCCTCTAGGGGGAGGTGGGCCTTGATGACCAAAATGAGGTGGTCCTCCACAAGAAGGTAGAGGTTCTCCTCCTCCAGAGCTATGTGGGGGCCTTCCGCCTCCAATGGGAGGTGGAGGGACTTGAGGGACTGTAAGTGGGGGTCCATGTTGTAAGACATTTTGTTGTCCCCATAGAGTGTAAGGATTACTGGGGTAGGGTACCTCGTAGAGTGCGTTTCCAGGATTAAGTTGACCTGGCACAAGGTTTGGATGACCTGGATATGCTTGACTCGATCGAGGTTGAATTACGTTGGATGGTCCTCCAATATGGGATAGTCCCGTAGTGGAAGGTCCAGGAGGTAGGGAATTACCAACAGAAAGTTCGATGTGAACGCCAACTGCGGTATTATGGTTAAGAGACGGGGGTTTCCCCCAAGCAACAACTTGGTGACCACTAGGTAAAGGTTGACCCGACACTGGTTGTTGATTATTCACCATAGGATTAACGTTACTTGTAAAAAAGGTATGGGGTAAAGAGTATCCTCCCGTTGAAGTTTAGGGCGGGGGAGGAACAGGTAACGTAACCGCGGTGGTCACAGGTGTGTTGGACTATTGTTGTTCAACAAGTTGGGCAGTGGGAAGTACTGAACTAGTCTCCTGTCTAGGAGATGCATGTGCAGGAATGGATGGTTGACCAATTTCAAAAGTGGTCACATGTTGTGTGGATGATTCCGGTGACTCGAAAGATAAAGAGAGACCTGGGATTGGTCGATCATCGAGCCTTATTTGAAAGTTTCGATTTCTAAACTCTTCACCCATAGCACATAAATGAGCCAATTGCTCGCGATAAGGTGCTAAGCGGTGGTCGGGACTAGCCCAAATGGGTGGGGGTGCAACGCAAAAATGGGCCACTGGGTGACCGGTAGAAGATGTCCAATAAGCTGCTGAAGGACCAACAACTGCTGTGGGATCGTCCTAGGGTTGATGTATCCATTCCAACGACCCACGCTATCTCGACGCAATGGGAGGCAAGTCTTGTGAAGTGGGGAGTTATGCTTCTTCACCCTATGGGGGATGAGAGGCAGGTGAATTTGGAGGAGTATGAGGAAAGAAAAGTCCTCCAACATTCAAAGTGGGGTTTTCCACTTCATGTGACCCGAGCCTAGCATGTGGATCCATCCTTACCCTCGAAACTACCTCCTGATTAAGAAGATATTCGAGAGGTAAGTTTTGAATTCTACGAGACCTTCTCTAAGGAAAGTCAGCCAGAGTGACTGAAACAAAAGTTTCTCCTAAGGAAAGCTAAAAGAAAAGAAGACCAGACAAAACCATACACAAACTAACGCCACAAGCAAACTTATGTTATAAAAGTGGATTCAATGGTCTGGAACCTCACATGATTGTAAGGGCTTCGCAACTCGCAATATACTGCAGGGTCCAACAACATGATGCGACAAGGAGTATTAGGACCGTACCCTTGCCTGCATACCTGATTAACTAGACGGTATGTGCGTAGTCGCTCCCCGAGTGCTGTTCTCGGTGTATTGCTCCGCCAAGACGGCCAAAATTTTAATTCAGTTGGTTTCAAGAATCCTAAGGGTGTGTCTCGATATACGCAAGGTACGTGGGAGCTCAAATCCGTAGTGGTGTTGTCTAATGCACAACAGTTCAGCAAGATACCTTCTGATATACTACCGAGTACGTGATACACGCTTCGATATAATCCAAGTAATCAAGGTGACTTGGTGGGTACGTGATACACCCTTCGATATACTCCAAGTACTCTAAATATTTTACCCTAGTTCTACCATTAATTTTATCTGGATGGTTGGGTGAATGCATGAGGTGAGTACATAGTAGGAAACGCAATGCAGGCCCTAATACATGCAAAAAGTATGCATTTCTTTCAATGAATGCTACCTATGGGAAGGAGAAGTTTTATTTTTCTTTCCAACAATTTTACCAAAAATGATCCAATGCAACACAATCCCAAATCTGCGAAAAATTATATTGAAATATTCTTTTCCTTTTCAGCGAAACATAAAACACAACACTACTAAACCAAATCAAAACATGTTTTTCTTTTTCTTTTATCTTTTCAAAACGAAAATGATGTTAAGTAATGAAAAGAGAGGATTTCTAAGTAGAGTGTGCAAACTTTTCACTTTCACTATGATGGTCTAAAAGCACAAAAATCAAAAGATACAATGCAACTTTCCAAGAATGGACTACTTTTGTAAAACTTGAAGCCTATCCGATTTTTTTCAAGAAAATGAGCAACTCATAATTCATGAAAAACACAAATAATGCAATTTTCTTTCAACTTTTCCAAAAGATTCATAAATGAGACATTCCAATGCATATGCAATTCTTCAAATGATCTCGAAAAAACAATGGAAGTGAAGTACTTTTGATCTTTCAATGGGTGCATCAAAATGGCAATTTGATAACAACTATGCTTTTAAACATGGGTACTTGAATTGAAAAGATGACTTGGAGCACTCTAACAACTCAGAAAATTCTCAAGAGAAAGCAAGCACTCAATGAACTGAAAATACATTCAAACACTTAAAGTCAAACAGTAACAAGCAGCACTAAAGCAAGCAAGACTCACAAATGAAAAGCAAAATGAGGTCTGTAACTGATCCAATGCACTTGCTCAGATCAGGCTAGGAGAGGAGGGAATGTAAGGGTGAGTGGATGCAGGTGGGGGAGACCAATGTGTCCACTACTACCAAAATATTAGACTTGTCCAAGATGAAACCCAAAGCAACTCCAACGAAACCAAACAACTCAATCACACAAAGCAAAAAGGATCTCTAACTGGATCATACAGTGCAGAGGGAATCTGCATAAAAACCACACTCAAAACACAAGAGGAGAAAAGGTGCTCGTATGGAAAAAATAGTAGATTAGCGCACTCTGTGCTTGTACACAGTACAACATCATGGTTCACCAATACGGGGAGTGCGACGGTGTTGTAGAAGGACAGTGATAGGGTTGCGACGACAAGCCAACAGACAAAGAACATAGACCAAGAATGACACAGTGTCCCTTTGTGTATATCACCAGGTGAGATAGGCAAGATCTCAGTTCAAATATGAGTCAAATATCCAAGTAATGAGCAATAAACAGGTTTGGGAATGGGAATGCAGATCCAAAGGAAGTTGATCAGAGTTTTCAAAGTGAAGATCTGATAGTGAAACCAACTTAAGAAACAAATGACAAATAAAAAGGCTTGGCAAGAAATCAACTGAAAATATCATTTAACTTGACAACTAGAAAACAATGTCTTCCCTATTATGGTCACTAGATTTGTTTGACGGACAATCCAATCGAGCAGATGCGAGCCGGATCTCCCTAGCTCAGTGTGAGTCTAGAACAAATAGAACAGACTACAAATGGATTTCCTAGATCTACTTAAGGATCAAGTGCTAGATGTCTTACCTTTTACTTGACAATCCTTTCTCCTGAATGTTGCTCCGCATCCAGCAGTCGTCAGATCTTAGTTGCAAGACCTATTAAGACACAAAGAACACCATAAAATGAATAAAGAGAATCTATACAATAAGAGATCTAAGTAACCAATTAAGCAGGTAAACTACTAAATATCATCACACATTAACAATATTGGTGGAAAGCATTTGTATTACTGTAAATAGGGAAATACATAGTAGAGACATAGAACTACAACCAAGGGTTAACGCTGTAGCCCTTCTCCATCCAAGCCATTTTCCATATCCTCCCAAGGAAGTATGAGTCTCCCAATAGATGAGTAGAGATCTCTTAAGGATGATTTCACCAGCATGTAGACATTATAGACTTCCTCCCTTTGGAGAGGGGTAGAGCTTCACTTATATAGGACTAAGTGGATAGGGTATGGATAGGGTAGGTTGAGATATGATAGGAGAGAGATAGGGGATCCTTCCAAGAAGTTAGGAACCAAAGGCCAGCTCCCCGAATAGGTCAAGGATAGGGATCCAAGTCAACACCCTCGAGAATGAGCTCGAAGATGCTATTTTTTCCATTTAGATGACTTCGTCGCACCTTGTAATGGAGCAAGGTGCGACGTCGCAGGTTGCATGAGTGTAGCCTGCGACAACCTCTCAAAACCTAGCAGAAGCACAATGATGTCCCTTCCAAGTAAATGAATTAGCCAATGGAACTTCAGGGATGTATACACTCAATCTAATGGTGGTAATATTTTAGGTGTAACAAAGGCCTATATAAATTAATAATTTTAATATTTTTGAATTTTAATTATTTTATAATTAATTCCTTATAATTAATAATCATATTTTTGGAAAGTAATGATGTACACATGGCTAGGAGGGTGCATGAGGACAAGTTGGACCTCACCTACTCAAGCGGAAAAGTTAGAAACACCAACGAGTTATCTAAAAGCAAGGTCGCAGCATAAAAAGATAGAAACAGGAAAAAGCAAGAAAAAACAGGAAAAAGCACAAAGCAGGAAAGTCAAAAAAGAAGGAAAGCGCAGAAAGAAACCAGCTTGAAAAAGAAGGCAACATCCAGAAAAGCTAAGGCACACTTTCAAAATTCAGTGGAATGACACAAAGCAAGCAAGTTCACAAAGCAAAATTGTTGCTAATTCTCTCAAGGAAGGCACACTCACCTCTCACACATTCCAAAAACTTGCCCAGTAAGAAAGCTAAGTTAAAAAATAAATATAAGGCTCACCTCTCACATCTTTTGGTCAATTATCTTTTGTCTTGAGATATTTTGCTACTTAGTGTTGAGTGATGTCCCTCAACCAAATTACCAATGCTTGGGAGATGAAACCCAATGCAATTATTGTTCCATTTTTTCAGCGATCGGATCCAAAGCCATGGAATGTTGATATACAGGCCCCCATTAGTCCATAATTCAATATTCTAAGTCATTCGAAGATAGATCTTTAGTTACAGTGCAATTGCAGAGAGTTTTGTGAAAATAATTACATCTGGGGGAGGTGGTTTAGTTCAATGAATGCTCCCTGAGCATCTCATGAAGTACAGTTTTCCCTGCATATGCATCTTCCAGATCTGATTTCATAATTCTTGTAGATACAATGCATAACTTCTCTTTGTTCTCCACTTCTCATACTCATTCTCTTAGGTTTTTCAAGATTTCTTTATCATTGGAGAGTCCTTGAAGATATGATGGTTGAAAGTCCTTTAATTTTCTGTTCAGGATCCTCAATTTTGAATTGATTCTGTTAATAAATTCATTTCAGAAACCTAACATACTTCATAAGTGAATTTTGTAATCTCTAGAGGCAGTTTGAATCAAGCAATTCCAAGACTAGCTCTTTAATCACTTTTTATTGACTAGTTTTACCATTTTTGTAATTCACAGCTATGTGAGAGTCAGTTTTATGTTTTGATGGTCAATTGTTAATACTGAGACCTTAATGAATCATATCCAACCATTTATGTGAGGATTAGAAGGCATCACATCCCATTTGGAAGAACTTGGAAAACTAGTAGTTGAGCAGTCCAAACTCAACCAAAACCTCCCAAATATTCATTAAATATTGTCCATAATTTAATTAGTAGTTTAATGTCCTGATATACACCAATGGTTACATTTAGGTGTAAGCAACTGAGCCTAGTATGCATATGCTAGAGTGCCCAGGAAGCCTCAAAGTAGACCTGAACGATAGTTGTCGTTGAAATGTAAATGGACCCAATACTTTGTGCATAGGAATAAAAATTTGTCCATGTATCTTATATGTTTTCTGATTCACATTCAACCATACATATGGCAGATCCTAATATTCTGAATTCATAACCCTGGAGTCATCTTATTGTGTCCTAGAGTAGCACTTTTCCAACTAGTCTTGTCAACTAGTTTCTGCATGTTAAAAATTGTGTTATAAGTTTTAAATTTTGCATAATATCATATTCAACCTGATTTGGGATATTAAAAAACTTTTATTCATAAAAAACATCATGATCTACAAAAGTGAACTTATGTAGTAATCCAATCAATTTTCCTTCAACAAATACACCTTCGGAGTTCTTTCGATACTGCAATTGTGTGTCTTCTACTTCCTGTAGAGTCACATTCAGTGCATCGGGTTTCCGATCCATAATAATCACATTCAATCTTTTAAGTATTCATAGAGTCTTCATGTTTCTTCACAAACGGGTTCTTTGTTCTGCATTGTTTGATGGGTTCCATGATCTTCAACTGTTACTTCTTCAAACATTGTTTACTCAATAAATCTTGTTCTCAATAGGTGTGATACATCAGACTTAGCATTCTGCTTGATTTATAAATTCCCTCACTAATGATTTCCACCTTTTGTGGATTTGTTAGGATTTGGTTCATTTTGGAAATCATAAATTTTCAATTTGATTTAATCTTTGTCCAAATTCACTTAACCACTCCTCATCATTAATGTTGTTCTTGTTTGGGTGTTTATTGTTATTCATGCCACTATTCCACTTACTCATTAATGCTCCACCAATTGTCGCAGTTTATGTTGTCACGTGAGTACTTTACTGTGACAGGTCAGACTGATAGTGATTCAGTTTTGTATTGAAGTGAAGAAGGATTGGTTTCCCAAGTTCTCTAGCTTTTCATTCAACGATCTAACAGAGTCTGAATTATTGTTAAAACTTTTCTTTCTCCAAACCATCTTGCAAAAATGATATTTTATTTGGTCTTCATAGGTACTACATCTACTATTTGACTAGTGTCACGTCCCCTCCCATCCAACCATCGAGATGGAGAGGATCGTGACGGTTAAACCGGGCATCTAGCCCCCATATCCATTCATTAAACAAGCATTCAAATTCAAATGAATAAAAATATAGACATACACAAATGCATAACAGATGTGATATTAAACTGGGCATCTAGCCTTATGAAACATTTAATCCTAAGCATGAACATAATATAACAGAGATAGATGGAACTGTATGGTTTTAAGAAAATCACAGCGGAATATTAAGAATTTCACATCCATCATACATTTAAGATGTTCATCAAATAAGTAATTGCAATTTAACACAAGAGAATACTTATCTTATACAAAAGTAATTCCACGCAACTGGCTATGCAACTGCAACGTTCCACCCAACCGTAGGCCAGTGTGCTCCTCAATCTCTCAGCACCACTGCCACCCCCGAGCTGGGCATGATCTCTACAAGGAACTAGGGAACAGCAGACTCACACATAGCCAAGCATACAACAAGATGAGCCAATCCAATCTGCAATTGGGTTTATCAGGCTGCTAGGACCTGGCAGGGAAGAATTGCTAAGCTAGTATGCTCAACCACAGAGCTGAGGATGTCCCTCCCAGATCTATTCAGCTTGGCACTCACAATGCCTACACACCCAACACAAGGAAGTATTCTCTTCACTGCCACACAGTCCCTCAAGCCATACCTCCCTTTCTAGTGCTCTCAGGGTGTGCATAGAAAAGTATCCAAGCCCTCTTGATCTTCTTGAGAGGCTACACCCTCTACTAGGTTTATCAAGCCAGTTATATCCACTACCAGTCCAAAACTTCAACTCACAGGTTCAAACAAAAACGAGAATGCACACAACAGCAGAACACCATTATGGGGCAAGACAAAACGTTTTTACAGTGACAGGCAGGAAAATGATCCCCTAGACTTCAGAAAAACATGGGAAGGTTAAAAACGAGCAATGGAGGTTTGGAGAAAACCCCAGGTAGCAGAAAACGTTTTTAGGAAAAACGCCCATGGCAAATCGGGGACAAAACGAACTCCCTACAGTCCCAAAACGCACCCCCTCCTTCCCAGCTACTATCCAAAACCAAAAACGGGTTTTTGGGCAGGGAGAACCCTGCGTTTTTGCTCAAAAACGTGACTGTAACTCCCAACCTTCTCTACCTGCGTGAATGAATGAAGACTGCCCATTCCTCATGGCTTTGGGCACCATTTCTTGGGTGGTTTCTTTCCCCTCAAGCAAAAACACGATTTTCCAAGTTGATGGCTTGCCCATGCACGAAAATGGCTTGCCCATACTCTTTCATTCCCTAGGCATTAACTGCGTTAACCAATTTCTTGGAAAAATTAAATGATTGGGTACATGAGACAAAATGGGTAGTTGGTGGTTTATGGGTTTCCCCATTGACACATGGATTAATACTATTGGCTCAAGGGTTTGAATAATTTCCCTCCCTATTCCTTGTAGAACCATGCCCCATCTCTCTTGTTGCATTGCATAGCCGGTTGTGGGTTTTTCATTAAAAATTCGAAATTACATGATGTCTTATATACATTGTGCCCATCTCGCACAAGAACCATAGGCATCTATTTTAATTACTGATACATAAACGCTAAATCAATGGTGGGGCCTTGGCCTTGAGCTCCTCACCATGATTAAGTTACAATATTTACATCATTTACAAAGGGGGTTCAAAAGGGGGACGTGACATACCCCTCCCCTTACATTAGCACTGTCCTCAGTGCTCATCAAAATTGAACAAAAATGGATATGCCATCCTCATGGCATCCTCAAGCTCCCATGTAGCCTCATCGGGACCGTAGTGCTTCCATTGCACCTTTACCTGTCCGATGGCTCGGTTCCGGAGCAATGTTACTTTCTTGTCTAGGATGCGCAATGGATCGGTTTGGAATTCTCCCTCGGGTTCCACCTGGATCACATCCCAATTAATCACATGGTTAGGATCATGTACATATTTCTTAAGCAAGGAGACATGAAAAACATTATGAGCTTTAGTGCTAGTAGGCAATGCAAGTCTATATGCAACTGGCCCTATTCTTTCAAGCACTTCAAATGGCCCACAATATCTAGGTGATAGCTTGGCACAGCTCCCAAGCTTCAAGGAACTCTTCCTTGATATTACTCTAAGATACACATGATCCCCAACATTGAATTCCCTATGCATTTTGTGTTTATCTGCATAGCTCTTGTGTCTATCCTGGGCTGCTTTCAAATTTTGCCGGATATTTGCAACCTCTTGTTCCATTTCCTTAAGCAATTCTGGCCCAAGTACAATGCGGTTCACTGGATTGTCCCAAGTCACTGGTGTCCTACACCTTCTGCCATACAAAGCTTCATACGGACTCATTCCCAATGATTCTTGATGCCCATTATTATATGCAAACTCTACCAGGTGTAAATAATCCTCCCACTTGGATGGCTTGTCCATTACATACATGCGGAGCATGTCTTCAAGTACCTGATTTACTCTTTCTGTTTGCCCGTCTGTTTGAGGATGGTACGCGGTGCTAAAGTTCAACTGTGTACCCAAATCTGCAAAGAGAGCTTTCCAAAAATTAGAAGTGAACTTGGTATCCCTGTCAGAAATTATTGCCTTAGGCAACCCATGTAATCTGAAAATTTCCTTCATGAAAATATCTGCAATGGCATCGGCTTTATGTGTGGACTTAACCGGTATAAAATGTGCTGCCTTTGTTAACTTGTCCACCACAACCATGATGGAATCATGGTGTTTCCTAGTCATTGGCAATCCTGTAATAAAATCCATGGAGATTATTTCCCATTTCCATTCTGGAATTGGCACTGGGTGCAATAAACCTGCTGGGTGTTGGTGTTCAACCTTCACCTGCTGGCATTCCATGCACTTAGAGATGTATTCAACGATGTCCTTCTTCATAGCTGGCCAGAAATAATATTTTCTTGTTGTAGCAATTGTTTTCTGATATCCTGGGTGACCAGAGTATGGAGCTTTATGGATCTCATCCATAACCATTCTCCTTAAATCTGCCGCATTCGGAATATAGACTCTATTCTTATAAGTAAGAAGTCCGCCTTCTTCCAAGTGATAGCCTTCATTCTTCTTGCCAAGGTCTTGCTGCTGCAATTTGTCCTTTATCTGCTCATACACATCATCCTCAACCATATGGCCAACAATCTACTGCTTCAAATCTGGTTGTCAAGTACTAAGCGCTGCCACATACATTTCATGTACCTTCGTGCTGAGTGCATCAACCACCTTGTTTTCTTTCCCTTTTATGTGTTTGATCTCAAAATCAAATTCACACAAAAATTCCAACCATCTGGCTTGCCTAGCATTTAACATTGGCTGATCAAACAAGTATTTCAGACCACAATGGTCTGCCCTTAACTCGAATTTTCTTCCCATTAAGTAATGCCTCCACATCTTCAAGGCATGTACTATGGCTGCAAGTTCTATATCATGAGTAGCATAGTTCTTCTCATGCTCCTTCAACTTTCTTGACTCATAGCATATCACGTGGTTGTCTTGCATAAGAACTCCTCCAAGTCCTTGATTGCATGCATCGGTACACACCACAAAGTCCTTTTCCGGGTCTGCAATCTTCAGAATAGGTGCACTTGTAAGAAGATTCTTCAACCGTTGAAAACTTTCTTCACATCTTGGTGACCATTCAAACTTTATTCCCTTCTTTTGCAAAGAAGTGATCGGGTTTTCAACCTTGGAGAATCCTTCGATAAACCTCCTGTAGTAACCAGCAAGGCCCATAAAAGATCTCACATCAGTCACATTCCTTGGAGTTGGCCAATTCATAATGGCTTCAATCTTCTCAGGGTCTACAGATATTCCTTCGTCGAAGATGATGTGACCCAAATAATGAATTCTATCTTTATAAAAGTCACATTTGCTCAATTTTGCATACAGCTTATGCTCCCTTAGTAATTGCATTATCATTCTCAAATGTTCTTCATGCTCTTCTTCATTCTTAGAATAGATGAGAATGTCGTCTAGGAAAACAAGAACAAACTTGTCCAAATATTTGCTAAAAACATTATTCATGAGACACACGAATGTAGCTGGTGCATTTGTGAGACCGAATGGTACCACTACAAACTCATAGTGTCCATACCTCGTTCTAAAGGCTGTCTTATGAATATCTTCTTCTTTGATTCTTACCTGATGGTAACCAGACCTCAAGTCAATCTTTGAAAATACCTTTGCTCCTCTCATTTGATCAAAAAGGTCATCAATTCGGGGCAATGGGTATTTGTTCTTCACAGTGACTTTGTTCAACTGCCTGTAGTCGATACATAACCTGAGTGTTCCATCTTTCTTTTTCACAAATAGAACGGGCGCTCCCCACGGGGATACACTTGGCCTAATATATTTCTTTTCCAGCAACTCTTGCAATTGAATCTTCAATTCTAGCAATTCCGGTGTACTCATCCTGTAGGGTGTCTTGGACACTGGTGCCGCTTCTGGCACAAGCTCAATTGTAAAGTCAATGTCTCTCTTTGGAGGGAGTCCTGGAATCTCATCAGGAAAAACATCCCTGAATTCTTGCAATACAGGATAGTCCTCCAATCTAAGAGTTTCACTCTCTGCTGCCTCTAAAACGTGAGCTGCATACAGTTGACATCCCTTCCTACAGAACTTCTTTAGTTGCATGGCTGAAACCTGTCTAACAGAAGTCACCTTTGGAATTCCTTTTACAACCCTCGGGTTTCCTTCCTCGTCCATGCATTCAAATGTCTTATTGTAGCAGTCAAGCTTAACTCTATGTGCTTCTAACCAATCCATTCCAATGAGAATATCATAGGAACCAAGTGGCAAAATATTCAAATCCACATAAGTGAATAGCCCATCCATCTCTAATGGACATTTCTCTACTATTTCACTAACTTTCCTCTTGGTTCCAGTGGCTAGTTGAACTAACCATGATTTAGTATGCTTTACTTTCTTGAAAACACACATCTCAACAATTCTAGGAGTGACATAACTGTGAGTAGATCTAGGATCAACCAAAATAGAAACAGATTGCTTAGCAATCTTACCTTCAACTTCAACCACAGTTGACTGATGATCCGCCTGGCGGTCTTCTACTGCTGCATAGATTCTAGGGATTGTCCTCGCCACTTGTCCCACAGTTCCAGCTCCTTGGATGTTGTGAACTTGATTTGCATTCCCATTCCGATGTGGACAGTTCCTAAGCATGTGGTCTCCTCCACAACCCCAACATTGAAGTGGTTCTCTTGGCTCTTTTGGATCTCTCGGCTTGTCTCCCATCGTCCTGGTTGGCTTAGTCACAACCTGTGATGGCTGCCTTTGCTGATTCCTGAATTGAGGAGGCTTGAACCCCTTCTTCCTTTGATCAAACTTTTCATTTTTCTTATCCTTCCACGCCTTATGGAATTCTGGTTTGCTTCTGTTTTGATCAAAGCAATACTTGGCCTTTCTTATGGCCTCCTCTAGAGTTCGAGGTTCATCAAACTCAATTCTGTCTTTATATGACTGGGGCAGTCCACTTAGGAAACGCTGAATTTTGACCTTATCATCTCGAATATACTTAACATACCTCAGCAGCTCCAAGAACTTGTTTGCATATTTTTCCATGGTCGATTGTCCCAATCTCAGCTCATGGAACTCTTTGATCTTATCATCATAGTACCTATCAGAGAGGTATTTTTGCTTGAAGTGTTTCTTGAACTGCTTCCATCCAATCTTCCTTTCGTTGATCTTCTTCACTTGCCTGGTGTGTTCCCACCATATAGATGCTCTTCCATTCAAGTTGAAGATGGCAACCCTTGCCTTCATATTCCCAGAGTAGTCTTGGACTTGGAAATATTTTCTCATCCCAAGAAGCCAAGCTTCAGCTTCTTGACCAGATTTTACCTCTCCGTCAAATGTAGGAGGTTTTGCCTTTTTAAATTCCCCATGTGAATTGTTCCTGTAGTGCTTCTTTCTCTTGTTCCTGTGGGATGAAGAACTTGAACCCTCAATGGATTCTTCAGAGTCAGATGATTCATTAGAAGAGATTTCTGGACTATATGTTTTATCTGTAGAAACTCTTCTTGGGCTACTGGCCCTTTTACGGGAATTTCTTCTAGAGCTACTCCCACCCCTTTCTAGATTTGATATCTGATGCCCAGAGTTTATTTTCCTTTGGATGTCTGTTAAACTCTGCAGCATCGCTGCATTCAACTGATTTTGTTCTTCTTGAGCTTTAATCAACCTTTCATTATCTTCCCTACAGCTTTGCAACTCCACCCTTAGGCTTCTCATGGTGGCTGCAACATCTGGAGGGGTCTCTTGATTTCTTCTCCCATTAGATTATGTCTCAGCATTCTCAACCTGTATGTTCTCCCCCATGGCATCTGTCTCAGGCTCATAGGGATTCTGTGCATCATTCATGATGTGCATTTTCTTGGCCCAGCCAAGATCCAAAATTTTTCCACTGTATTATCTAGAGTGTTACCCTGCTGTAACTGTGACTCTCTGAAATGTGTTCATCAACACAATTGTTAGCTGCATTACATTCTCAAAATTTACAAATTACTTCATGCACATGGGAAAACATTACGTTGACAATTCGTCAAATCACAAAAACGAAACTATGAGGGGAAAAAGAAAAAGGGGGTCAAGGGGGCTTGCCTCAATGGCGGTTCGTTGAATCTTGCCGCAACGGGAGATTCTCGGAATACTGTCGCAATGGCGATTCACAGGATGCTGCCGCAACCGCGGGGAGGTTGGCCTTCCGCAATGGGCGGGGCGATAGGCTGAAGCTTCCGCAACTGTGGAGTGGTTCGGCGACGGCTTCCGCAATTGCGGAGCCGTTCGCCGAACGCTTCCGCAATTGCGAAGCAATTCGCCGAACGCTTCCGCAATGGCGGGGCGATTTGCCGAGCGGAGCCATTCGGCGAAGGCTTCCGCAGTTGCGGAGCCATTCGGCGAATGCTCCCGCAATTGCGGAGCCATTCGATGAAGGCTTCTGCAGTACCGGAGCCGTTCGCGGAATGCTTCCGCCGCAATGCTTCCTCGATTTCGGGTGATTTTTCGGAATGATTCGGCGAAGTCTTCCGCAGTTGCGGAATGATTCGGCAAAGTCTTCCGCAGTTGCGGAACGATTCGCCGAAGTCTTCCGCAGTTGCGGAATGATTCGGCGAAGTCTTCCGCAGTTGCGGAACGATTCGCCGAAGTCTTCCGCAGTTGCGGAACGATTCGCCGAAGTCTTCCGCAACTTCGGAACGACTCGCAGAACTCTTCCGCATTTCGGAACGATTCGCGGAATCCTTCCGAAATTTCGGAAGAGAATTCCTTCCGCAATTTCGGAAGAGAATTCTTTCCGAAAAATTCCGACACTTAAAAATTTTTCACTTCAAAACATTTTTTCTCCGCTGTTTCGGAGCCATTGGCTGAATTCTTCCGCAATTTCGGGAAGGTTCGCGGAATCCTTCCGCAATTTCGGGAAGGTTCGCCGAACTCTTCCGCAATTGCGGGAAGGTTCGCGAAACCTTTCCGAAATTTCGGAACGACTTCCCGAAACGGCTTAAAACACAATTTTTCAAAAACAGACTTAAACAAAAATTTCCAAAACATACTTAAGAAATTTTTTTTATAATTGCTGTCAGATTTGGCCCATAGAG
The DNA here is from genome assembly GCA_027924585.1 of Larix kaempferi. Lineage (NCBI taxonomy): Eukaryota > Viridiplantae > Streptophyta > Pinopsida > Pinales > Pinaceae > Larix > Larix kaempferi. The sequence goes on along the minus strand of BSBM01000680.1, from coordinate 3,858,369 downwards.
GCCCAATGCTGCAACGCAGCTCTGATACCATTCTGTCACGTCCCCTCCCATCCAACCAGCTAGATGGAGAGGATCGTGATGGTTAAACCGGGCATCTAGCCCCCATATCCATTCATTAAACAAGCATTCAAATTCAAATGAATAAAAATATAGACATACACAAATGCATAACAGATGTGATATTAAACTGGGCGTCTAGCCTTATGAAACATTTAATCCTAAGCATGAACATAATATAACAGAGATAGATGGAACTGTATGGTTTTAAGAAAATCACAGCGGAATATTAAGAATTTCACATCCATCATACATTTAAGATGTTCATAAAATAAGTAATTGCAATTTAACACAAGAGAATACTTATCTTATACAAAAGTAATTCCACGCAACTGGCTATGCAACTGCAACGTTCCACCCAACCGTAGGCCAGTGTGCTCCTCAATCTCTCAGCACCACTGCCACCCCCGAGCTGGGCATGATCTCTACAAGGAACCAGGGAACAGCAGACTCACACATAGCCAAGCATACAACAAGATGAGCCAATCCAATCTGCAATTGGGTTTATCAGGCTGCTAGGACCTGGCAGGGAAGAATTGCTAAGCTAGTATGCTCAACCACAGAGCTGAGGATGTCCCTCCCAGATCTATTCAGCTTGGCACTCACAATGCCTACACACCCAACACAAGGAAGTATTCTCTTCACTGCCACACAGTCCCTCAAGCCATACCTCCCTTTCTAGTGCTCTCAGGGTGTGCATAGAAAAGTATCCAAGCCCTCTTGATCTTCTTGAGAGGCTACACCCTCTACTAGGTTTATCAAGCCAGTTATATCCACTACCAGTCCAAAACTTCAACTCACAGGTTCAAACCAAAAACGAGAATGCACACAACAGCAGAACACCATTATGGGGAAAGACAAAACGTTTTTACAGTGACAGGCAGGAAAATGATCCCCTAGACTTCAGAAAAACGTGGGAAGGTTAAAAACGAGCAATGGAGGTTTGGAGAAAACCCCAGGTAGCAGAAAACGTTTTTAGGAAAAACGCCCATGGCAAATCGGGGACAAAACGAACTCCCTACAGTCCCAAAACGCACCCCCTCCTTCCCAGCTACTATCCAAAACCAAAAACGGGTTTTTGGGCAGGGAGAACCCTGCGTTTTTGCTCAAAAACGTGACTGTAACTCCCAACCTTCTCTACCTGCGTGAATGAATGAAGACTGCCCATTCCTCATGGATTTGGGCACCATTTCCTGGGTGGTTTCTTGCCCCTCAAGCAAAAACACGATTTTCCAAGTTGATGGCTTGCCCATGCACGAAAATGGCTTGCCCATACTCTTTCATTCCCTAGGCATTAACTGCCTTAACCAATTTCTTGGAAAAATTAAATGATTGGGTACATGAGACAAAATGGGTAGTTGGTGGTTTATGGGTTTCCCCATTGACACATGGATTAATACTATTGGCTCAAGGGTTTGAATAATTTCCCTCCCTATTCCTTGTAGAACCATGCCCCATCTCTCTTGTTGCATTGCATAGCCGGTTGTGGGTTTTTCATTAAAAATTCGAAATTACATGATGTCTTATATACATTGTGCCCATCTCGCACAAGAACCATAGGCATCTATTTTAATTGCTGATACATAAACGCTAAATCAATGGTGGGGCCTTGGCCTTGAGCTCCTCACCATGATTAAGTTACAATATTTACATCATTTACAAAGGGGGTTCAAAATGGGGACGTGACATACCCCTCCCCTTACATTAGCACTGTCCTCAGTGCTCATCAAAATTGAACAAAAATGGATATGCCATCCTCATGGCATCCTCAAGCTCCCATGTAGCCTCATCGGGACCGTAGTGCTTCCATTGCACCTTTACCTGTTCGATGGCTCGGTTCCGGAGCAATGTTACTTTCTTGTCTAGGATGCGCAATGGATCGGTTTGGAATTCTCCCTTGGGTTCCACCTGGATCACATCCCAATTAATCACATGGTTAGGATCATGTACATATTTCTTAAGCAAGGAGACATGAAAAACATTATGAGCTTTAGTGCTAGCAGGCAATGCAAGTCTATATGCAACTGGCCCTATTCTTTCAAGCACTTCAAATGGCCCACAATATCTAGGTGATAGCTTGGCACAGCTCCCAAGCTTCAAGGAACTCTTCCTTGATATTACTCTAAGATACACATGATCCCCAACATTGAATTCCCTATGCATTCTGTGTTTATCTGCATAGCTCTTGTGTCTATCCTGGGCTGCTTTCAAATTTTGCCGGATCTTTGCAACCTCTTGTTCCATTTCCTTAAGCAATTCTGGCCCAAGTACAATGCGGTTCACTGGATTGTCCCAAGTCACTGGTGTCCTACACCTTCTGCCATACAAAGCTTCATACGGACTCATTCCCAATGATTCTTGATGCCCATTATTATATGCAAACTCTACCAGGTGTAAATAATCCTCCCACTTGGATGGCTTGTCCATTACATACATGCGGAGCATGTCTTCAAGTACCTGATTTACTCTTTCTGTTTGCCCGTCTGTTTGAGGATGGTACGCGGTGCTAAAGTTCAACTGTGTACCCAAATCTGCAAAGAGAGCTTTCCAAAAATTAGAAGTGAACTTGGTATCCCTGTCAGAAATTATTGCCTTAGGCAACCCATGTAATCTGAAAATTTCCTTCATGAAAATATCTGCAATGGCATCGGCTTTATGTGTGGACTTAACCGGTATAAAATGTGTTGCCTTTGTTAACTTGACCACCACAACCATGATGGAATCATGGTGTTTCCTAGTCATTGGCAATCCTGTAATAAAATCCATGGAGATTATTTCCCATTTCCATTCTGGAATTGGCACTGGGTGCAATAAACCTGCTGGGTGTTGGTGTTCAACCTTCACCTGCTGGCATTCCATGCACTTAGAGATGTATTCAGCGATGTCCTTCTTCATACCTGGCCAGAAATAATATTTTCTTGTTGTAGCAATTTTTTTCTGATATCCTGGGTGACCAGAGTATGGAGCTTTATGGATCTCATCCATAACCATTCTCCTTAAATCTGCCGCATTCGGAATATAGACTCTATTCTTATAAGTAAGAAGTCCGCCTTCTTCCAAGTGATAGCCTTCATTCTTCTTGCCAAGGTCTTGCTGCTGCAATTTGTCCTTTATCTGCTCATACACATCATCCTCAACCATATGGCCAACAATCTGCTGCTTCAAATCTGGTTGGCAAGTACTAAGCGCTGCCACATACATTTCATGTACCTTCCTGCTGAGTGCATCAGCCACCTTGTTTTCTTTCCCTTTTATGTGTTTGATCTCAAAATCAAATTCACACAAAAATTCCAACCATCTGGCTTGCCTAGCATTTAACATTGGCTGATCAAACAAGTATTTCAGACCACAATGGTCTGCCCTTAACTCGAATTTTCTTCCCATTAAGTAATGCCTCCACATCTTCAAGGCATGTACTATGGCTGCAAGTTCTATATCATGAGTAGCATAGTTCTTCTCATGCTCCTTCAACTTTCTTGACTCATAGCATATCACGTGGTTGTCTTGCATAAGAACTCCTCCAAGTCCTTGATTGCATGCATCGGTACACACCACAAAGTCCTTTTCCGGGTCTGCAATCTTCAGAATAGGTGCACTTGTAAGAAGATTCTTCAACCGTTGAAAACTTTCTTCACATCTTGGTGACCATTCAAACTTTATTCCCTTCTTTTGCAAAGAAGTGATCGGGTTTGCAACCTTGGAGAATCCTTCGATAAACCTCCTGTAGTAACCAGCAAGGCCCATAAAAGATCTCACATCAGTCACATTCCTTGGAGTTGGCCAATTCATAATGGCTTCAATCTTCTCAGGGTCTACAGATATTCCTTCGTCGAAGATGATGTGACCCAAATAATGAATTCTATCTTTATAAAAGTCACATTTGCTCAATTTTGCATACAGCTTATGCTCCCTTAGTAATTGCATTGTCATTCTCAAATGTTCTTCATGCTCTTCTTCATTCTTAGAATAGATGAGAATGTCGTCTAGGAAAACAAGAACAAACTTGTCCAAATATTTGCTAAAAACATTATTCATGAGACACACGAATGTAGCTGGTGCATTTGTGAGACCGAATGGTACCACTACAAACTCATAGTGTCCATACCTCGTTCTAAAGGCTGTCTTATGAATATCTTCTTCTTTGATTCTTACCTGATGGTAACCAGACCTCAAGTCAATCTTTGAAAATACCTTTGCTCCTCTCATTTGATCAAAAAGGTCATCAATTCGGGGCAATGGGTATTTGTTCTTCACAGTGACTTTGTTCAACTGCCTGTAGTCGATACATAACCTGAGTGTTCCATCTTTCTTTTTCACAAATAGAACGGGCGCTCCCCACGGGGATACACTTGGCCTAATATATTTCTTTTCCAGCAACTCTTGCAATTGCATCTTCAATTCTAGCAATTCCGGTGTACTCATCCTGTAGGGTGTCTTGGACACTGGTGCCGCTCCTGGCACAAGCTCAATTGTAAAGTCAATGTCTCTCTTTGGAGGGAGTCCTGGAATCTCATCAGGAAAAACATCCCTGAATTCTTGCAATACAGGATAGTCCTCCAATCTAAGAGTTTCACTCTCTGCTGCCTCTAAAACGTGAGCTGCATACAGTTGACATCCCTTCCTACAGAACTTCTTTAGTTGCATGGCTGAAACCTGTCTAACAGAAGTCACCTTTGGAATTCCTTTTACAACCCTCGGGTTTCCTTCCTCGTCCATGCATTCAAATGTCTTATTGTAGCAGTCAAGTTTAACTCTGTGTGCTTCTAACCAATCCATTCCAATGAGAATATCATAGGAACCAAGTGGCAAAATATTCAAATCCGCATAAGTGAATAGCCCATCCATCTCTAATGGACATTTCTCTACTATTTCACTAACTTTCCTCTTGGTTCCAGTGGCTAGTTGAACTAACCATGATTTAGTATGCTTTACTTTCTTGAAAACACACATCTCAACAATTCTAGGAGTGACATAACTGTGAGTAGATCCAGGATCAACCAAAATAGAAACAGATTGCTTAGCAATCTTACCTTCAACTTCAACCACAGTTGACTGATGATCCGCCTGGCGGTCTTCTACTGCTGCATAGATTCTAGGGATTTTCCTCGCCACTTGTCCCACAGTTCCAGCTCCTTGGATGTTGTGAACTTGATTTGCATTCCCATTCCGATGTGGACAGTTCCTAAGCATGTGGTCTCCTCCACAACCCCAACATTGAAGTGGTTCTCTTGGCTCTTTTGGATCTCTCGGCTTGTCTCCCATCGTCCTGGTTGGCTTAGTCACAACCTGTGATGGCTGCCTTTGCTGATTCCTGAATTGAGGAGGCTTGAACCCCTTCTTCCTTTGATCAAACTTTTCATTTTTCTTATCCTTCCACGCCTTATGGAATTCTGGTTTGCTTCTGTTTTGATCAAAGCAATACTTGGCCTTTCTTATGGCCTCCTCTAGAGTTCGAGGTTCATCAAACTCAATTCTGTCTTTATATGACTGGGGCAGTCCACTTAGGAAACGCTGAATTTTGACCTTATCATATCGAATATACTTAACATACCTCAGCAGCTCCAAGAACTTGTTTGCATATTCTTCCATGGTCGATTGTCCCAATCTCAGCTCATGGAACTCTTTGATCTTATCATCATAGTACCTATCAGAGAGGTATTTTTGCTTGAAGTGTTTCTTGAACTGCTTCCATCCAATCTTCCTTTCGTTGATCTTCTTCACTTGCCTGGTGTGTTCCCACCATATAGATGCTCTTCCATTCAAGTTGAAGATGGCAACCCTTGCCTTCATATTCCCAGAGTAGTCTTGGACTTGGAAATATTTTCTCATCCCAAGAAGCCAAGCTTCAGCTTCTTGACCAGATTTTACCTCTCCGTCAAATGTAGGAGGTTTTGCCTTTTTAAATTCCCCATGTGAATTGTTCCTGTAGTGCTTCTTTCTCTTGTTCCTGTGGGATGAAGAACTTGAACCCTCAATGGATTCTTCAGAGTCAGATGATTCATTAGAAGAGATTTCTGGACTATATGTTCTATCTGTAGAAACTCTTCTTGGGCTACTGGCCCTTTTACGGGAATTTCTTCTAGAGCTACTCCCACCCCTTTCTAGATTTGATATCTGATGCCCAGAGTTTATTTTCCTTTGGATGTCTGTTAAACTCTGCAGCATCGCTGCATTCAGCTGATTTTGTTCTTCTTGAGCTTTAATCATCCTTTCATTATCTTCCCTACAGCTTTGCAACTCCACCCTTAGGCTTCTCATGGTGGCTGCAACATCTGGAGGGGTCTCTTGATTTCTTCTCCCATTAGATTCTGTCTCAGCATTCTCAACCTGTATGTTCTCCCCCATGGCATCTGTCTCAGGCTCATAGGGATTCTGTGCATCATTCATGATGTGCATTTTCTTGGCCCAGCCAAGATCCAAAATTTTTCCACTGTATTATCTAGAGTGTTACCCTGCTGTAACTGTGACTCTCTGAAATGTGTTCATCAACACAATTGTTAGCTGCATTACATTCTCAAAATTTACAAATTACTTCATGCACACGGGAAAACATTACGTTGACAATTCGTCAAATCACAAAAACGAAACTATGAGGGGAAAAAGAAAAAGGGGGTCAAGGGGGCTTGCCTCAATGGCGGTTCGTTGAATCTTGCCGCAACGGGAGATTCTCGGAATACTGTCGCAATGGCGATTCACAGGATGCTGCCACAACCGCGGGGAGGTTGGCCTTCCGCAATGGGCGGGGCGATAGGCTGAAGCTTCCGCAACTGTGGAGTGGTTCGGCGACGGCTTCCGCAATTGCGGAGCCGTTCGCCGAACGCTTCCGCAATTGCGAAGCAATTCGCCGAACGCTTCCGCAATGGCGGGGCGATTTGCCGAGCGGAGCCATTTGGCGAAGGCTTCCGCAGTTGCGGAGCCATTCGGCGAATGCTCCCGCAATTGCGGAGCCATTCGACGAAGGCTTCCGCAGTACCGGAGCCGTTCGCGGAATGCTTCCGCCGCAATGCTTCCTCGATTTCGGGTGATTTTTCGGAATGATTCGGCGAAGTCTTCCGCAGTTGCGGAATGATTCGGCAAAGTCTTCCGCAGTTGCGGAACGATTCGCCGAAGTCTTCCGCAGTTGCGGAATGATTCGGCGAAGTCTTCCGCAGTTGCGGAACGATTCGCCGAAGTCTTCCGCAGTTGCGGAACGATTCGCCGAAGTCTTCCGCAACTTCGGAACGACTCGCAGAACTCTTCCACATTTCGGAACGATTCGCGGAATGCTTCCGAAATTTCGGAAGAGAATTCCTTCCGCAATTTCGGAAGAGAATTCTTTCCGAAAAATTCCGACACTTAAAAATTTTTCACTTCAAAACATTTTTTCTCCGCTGTTTCGGAGCCATTGGCTGAATTCTTCCGCAATTTCGGGAAGGTTCGCGGAATCCTTCCGCAATTTCGGGAAGGTTCGCCGAACTCTTCCGCAATTGCGGGAAGGTTCGCGAAACCTTTCCGAAATTTCGGAACGACTTCCCGAAACGGCTTAAAACACAATTTTTCAAAAACAGACTTAAACAAAAATTTCCAAAACATACTTAAGAAATTTTTTTTATAATTGCTGTCAGATTTGGCCCATAGAGGCCCAATGCTGCAACGCAGCTCTGATACCATTCTGTCACGTCCCCTCCCATCCAACCAGCCAGATGGAGAGGATCGTGACGGTTAAACCGGCCATCTAGCCCCCATATCCATTCATTAAACAAGCATTCAAATTCAAATGAATAAAAATATAGACATACACAAATGCATAACAGATGTGATATTAAACTGGGCGTCTAGCCTTATGAAACATTTAATCCTAAGCATGAACATAATATAACAGAGATAGATGGAACTGTATGGTTTTAAGAAAATCACAGCGGAATATTAAGAATTTCACATCCATCATACATTTAAGATGTTCATCAAATAAGTAATTGCAATTTAACACAAGAGAATACTTATCTTATACAAAAGTAATTCCATGCAACTGGCTATGCAACTGCAACGTTCCACCCAACCGTAGGCCAGTGTGCTCCTCAATCTCTCAGCACCACTGCCACCCCCGAGCTGGGCATGATCTCTACAAGGAACCAGGGAACAGCATACTCACACATAGCCAAGCATACAACAAGATGAGCCAATCCAATCTGCAATTGGGTTTATCAGGCTGCTAGGACCTGGCAGGGAAGAATTGCTAAGCTAGTATGCTCAACCACAGAGCTGAGGATGTCCCTCCCAGATCTATTCAGCTTGGCACTCACAATGCCTACACACCCAACACAAGGAAGTATTCTCTTCACTGCCACACAGTCCCTCAAGCCATACCTCCCTTTCTAGTGCTCTCAGGGTGTGCATAGAAAAGTATCCAAGCCCTCTTGATCTTCTTGAGAGGCTACACCCTCTACTAGGTTTATCAAGCCAGTTATATCCACTACCAGTCCAAAACTTCAACTCACAGGTTCAAACCAAAAACGAGAATGCACACAACAGCAGAACACCATTATGGGGCAAGACAAAACGTTTTTACAGTGACAGGCAGGAAAATGATCCCCTAGACTTCAGAAAAACGTGGGAAGGTTAAAAACGAGCAATGGAGGTTTGGAGAAAACCCCAGGTAGCAGAAAACGTTTTTAGGAAAAACGCCCATGGCAAATCGGGGACAAAACGAACTCCCTAGAGTCCCAAAACGCACCCCCTCCTTCCCAACTACTATCCAAAACCAAAAACGGGTTTTTTGGCAGGGAGAACCCTGCGTTTTTGCTCAAAAACGTGACTGTAACTCCCAACCTTCTCTACCTGCGTGAATGAATGAAGACTGCCCATTCCTCATGGCTTTGGGCACCATTTCCTGGGTGGTTTCTTGCCCCTCAAGCAAAAACACAATTTTCCAAGTTGATGGCTTGCCCATGCACGAAAATGGCTTGCCCATACTCTTTCATTCCCTAGGCATTAACTGCCTTAACCAATTTCTTGGAAAAATTAAATGATTGGGTACATGAGACAAAATGGGTAGTTGGTGGTTTATGGGTTTCCCCATTGACACATGGATTAATACTATTGGCTCAAGGGTTTGAATAATTTCCCTCCCTATTCCTTGTAGAACCATGCCCCATCTCTCTTGTTGCATTGCATAGCCGGTTGTGGGTTTTTCATTAAAAATTCGAAATTACATGATGTCTTATATACATTGTGCCCATCTCGCACAAGAACCATAGGCATCTATTTTAATTGCTGATACATAAACGCTAAATCAATGGTGGGGCCTTGGCCTTGAGCTCCTCACCATGATTAAGTTACAATATTTACATCATTTACAAAGGGGGTTCAAAATGGGGACGTGACAACTAGAAATCCTTTGTTGGTTGCTTTTGGACAGACCCGGGTTTTCAGGAGGCACAGCAACAAACACCCATTGGCGGACTGGCCCTTTCGGCAACGGGCTGCGCAGCAACCCGAGGTCTCACCCGAAGTGGATATGGGGGGCTAAGGAATCAGGTTTCCTTAACTGGGGTGGTGTGGAATCCACAGTTTGCTCTCTTTCCTTATTCCATAGTTACTTCTGAACGGAGCGTCTGATTCTTTCACAGGTCATACAACGCAACAGCGCTGGAGCTTACTCGCCTTAGCCTAGCTGCGCAGTACCTCTGCACCTACGCACGAGGCGTTTACCCGCTACGTTCATTACACGATGTATCGTTTCCATGCTCACGCCACAGTGCAGCAACACACTCCTTACGCGCCGCGGCAATAGTGTTCTTACAGGCTCCTTCAACAGTGCACAAGTATAACTTCTAAGGGAGCTTCAAGGACTTACTTTACATACTCATTCATAAAGATAACGAAACATTCATGAAAACATAGGTAGAAACACATAGACATGCATTCACACAAAACATCACCATAACAACAAGAATTATGTGGTTCGCCTTCCCGGGGAAATCACGTCCACGGAAATTGTATCTTATATTATCTCAAAATAGGAGTTACACAGTTCCACTGCGGACACAGCTGCAGCCTTAGATCTTTTCGGGAAAATCCACGCACACAGCTGGGAGCCCTTCTCTTAGATCTACTCTCTTCTTCTACAGAGATTACAATGACTCAGTCATCAACTTAGACTGTCTGCAAACTTAGTGACTAGCTCTACAGCTATCTGACTCTCTAACTCCTTGGACTTCTAACCAATCTATCTCTGACCTATCTAACATCTAACCTCTAATCTCTCTCTCTCTCTCTAACCCTTTTCCCTTTACAATTACACATATATATAGGTGTCCCTGAGGGTCGCACCTTTACAAAACTGTGGTCCTTTCCCAACAGTGATCCCAAAAAACCCTAACCACTGACGGCTAGGTGTACTTTAGACGCCTCCTGCAGTCGCGTCACAGCTTCCTGCAGGTTCCGTGATTTCTGGCACAGATCGCGGGTATGGGCACCGCTTCATCGTTCTCTGCTCCTCGTCCTTTTCCTTCAATGCTTCGCCCCGTTGCTCTTCCTTGGTCCGAGCAAACATAACTTCTGTACTCTTCCTTAAATGAGGGTAGCTGAGCCCTCTCTTCCGTCGCTTCCTTAATTTATTGTGGTGGTTGAGCTTTCTACTCGGCCACCTTTACTCTTCTTTGGCTTGTGTGCGTGAGCTCCATGATTTCCGGTCTGCACTCTGCGGTGAGCTCATCCATCTGGCACCGTACCGTGCACTGTTCACTTCTACCAAAAATGGTGCTTTTCCTCAAAATTAGCACTTCTCCACCAAAACTTAGTGCTTTTCCCCCAAAATTGGCAGCTTTGCCATAGCTGCGGCCTATGCTCCAACATCCTTATCAACTTTCTTTATCCATTATTTTACGATCTTTCCTATCTTTCCACAATCCTGAGCCTTGTGACCAATTTTGTTGCATTTGTAACAAGAAACATTGTTGCAGTATTTTCCAATATGTCTGGTCATTTTGCATTTCCAACATTGACCTAATTTGCGCAAGTTCATCTTCTTTATTTGTGCAACCTTCACATGATTTTCGCAATCATCCTCAAAACCTATACCAGTTTTGTCATACAAAGATCTTTGCTTGCTAAGAATATCATTTAGTACCTCTGTGCTTTTAGCAAAGCTTTATGTTACCATAACTCGATATTTCATGCTTTTAATTTCTTCTTCCTTTTTCTATAACTTGATTCGTTTCTCTTCAAGCATTTTTTCATACTCTAAATTATTCTCTTTGAGAGAGATCACCTCTAGTTGTCTTGCTTGAATATGAACTTAAATATCACATTATCTCTGTAGTTGATCCTTTAATGACATGACTTCATCCATTTTTCCTTCCTTTTATTTTCTGACATTTACCAACTTCTCTTTTAGACGAGCATTCTCATTTTCAAGTCTCTGATTATCTACAATTGAATTATTCAGTTGGGTATCCAAGGCATCATTCCTTAATATTTCATTTTGAGAGGTCTCATTCACTTCCTGTAACTGACTGTTGAGAGTTGCTGCCAATTTCTTTTATTTTGCTTCTTTATTCTTAAATATGTTTAAAGAATTGGTTTCTATCCATTTATCTTCTTCTATTGTCTTTCTCTTTGTTCGAATGATGTTCTGTGATTCTACAACAATGATCTTTTCTAAACAAATGTATTCCTCTAACCATGGTTTTTTGCTTAGAGAATCTTCCTTTCCCATAACTGCGCATAGATCTATCTTCCAGATGTTAATCCATTACTAAAGAAACCTACTCTGATACCAATTGTTGTAATCAATTTAATACTGAGAGGGGGGTGAATTGGTATTAGTGCAGTTATTAGAAGTTTTTACCTTCTTTAATAGATTATCCTTCACTTAATATTTATCTTAGTTATGCATCCAAAAAAAAAACATTCAACCATGTATGCACCAAGAAAAAGAACACATAACACATAGGATTTTAATGTGGAAACCCAAATGAGATAAAACCACACAATGCTTCTTTTATAATAGAAAAAGAATATATTCAAGGAAGCACCAACTGCTTGTGTTTACAAGCACCAAATGGAAGGATGAACCAACACCCTAGTTTTACAAGAACCGAACTGAAGGAAGCTGAAACTCCTTGTGTTTCTCCAACACCAACTAAAAGGTGGCTAGGACCCCATGTTCTTTTCCCCATCCTGCCACCCAAATATCCAATATATGATTCTATGTAATTAAAATTCCAACTTGTGCACACTTTTGATCTACTAATATTATTTCTACAGCACGCTACCTTTGTATGCAGGCGATTCACTGTCACTATGCTGCATACATCTCTTGACTTCTCATTCCTCTCAATTCTTCACTTCTGCTTATGTCTTCATAGACTGTGTGCTTGTTGATTTTGTAGTATGTGCTAAGGTATGCTTTATCAGTCTGATTTTACGCAACTACTCTCACCGATTGATACTGTGCTTTCAATTGATAGTTTGTTGCTCTGAAATAATGCACTAGTAATAGATGGAACTATGCACTTACTGATGCATCCATTTCATTTAAGTGCCACATTCTTCTACACAATATAGGACATGTCGTGCATCAATTGATTCATCCTTTAAGTTTAACGGCTTGTTTCATATTATCCTCATCATGACACGTTTGCTGGATCCTGCTGATGTTTTGTCGTTGTGCATCAGATGGCCTTCACACACTTCACTTCAACTTATGTACATCGATAAAACATCTATGCGTCATCTAATATACTTTAGCTATGTCTTTGTGCTTCTATATTACTTGCAACATTTGTGACTATCAACGTGCTAACTACAATATTGTCATTCAAAACATCACACATTTGCACATACTTCTGTATTTCTGCCTTTTAGTAATTGGACATCCATCACAAATATAGAACATCATACTACGCACCATCAGAACTTCATACTGCTGTATGTGCACACTTAGCTCCTCACTAGATCATGTTGTTCTATCCTCGAGCCCTTGATGCCCTGAATATAAAATTGTAACTTCCACTTGAACCTCTATACCATCGCCATCAAGATTACTTGAAATATCCAACTTGTATCTATTTGTATACATGTCCTACATAGATTGTATGTCCACAAGTTGGTTGTGGAATCCCTTCTTCCATACTTCGCGTATTGTGCATATGCCACATGTCATCTTCTGCAATGATGATGTGTCATCCTTTGTGTGCCTTCCACATTTATGGTCCTCGACTTAGTGGGACTTGACACCTTAGTAGTGTACTCTTGCACTCTTGATGTACCATTGCTTTGAGGTATGTGTGCATCCTTTCTCTTCAACCTGATGGGTCTTTGACCCTTGCTGGACCATCCCTTCTGAGTAATGCTCACGTGATTTATTGATTATTTGCAAAATATGCACATAAACTAACTTCTACTTCGTGGGACTCTGACCCTTATCATGTCATCACTTGTGGGACTTTTGCACTTGTTGTGCTGTCAGTTGTGGAATTTCCACATAGATAGACTTCAATTTCTACACTTTTCTAGGAATGTGTGCACCATTTACTACCTGAAAGCATCTTCTGATTGGAAAGACTTGCGCGCTTTTAGGACTGTCCAACCATAATTTGTTTCTTGCTACTTGCACACTCTCGAACTTCTTTCAACATGCATGCGCATTTGTGCCTTTTCTTAACCAACTCATTGGCTTCTTGTGCACATGTACCTTTTTCCAACCAGTTCTTTGACTACTAACTTGAGAGAGTATAACTTGGTGGACTTGATATCTACGCAGGAACCACATGTAGTATGATACATTACTTATGTGCTTCATGTAATTGGATCTACATGATGTACCTTTCTTATGTACTTCTTCAAACTCATCATGAATGGTGTATCCTTGAGCACACATCTTCAGATTGGATGCAACATATATACTTTTCAGACTACCATCCATATATGTTACCTTCACCATCTAGCATATATACTTCTTCAAAGTGGTTTCCATATATTTCTTCAAACTATTGTAGGAATGATGTATCCACTTTGACATCCGTTGACGTCCTCTTTGACTGTGAGGCACCTGCAACAATTAATTAACACGAATATGTGAAATAGCAGAAATGACAGAACTCGGAATCACTTTTATATTGATCACAGGCCACTTCGAGGGGGAAACCTCCTTTGAGCAAGCTCAATACAAATAACTTCACGGTGCCTTCATAGGTCTCAACACACACTTATATACTAATTCTAGGCGCCCATACTATGGGTCGAAACCATGGGCCGTTACAAACTATGGATCAACAATACTACGGGCGACTTACAAAGCATATGCGCCAACAACAATAAAACAAACTATTGATCAACAAATACTATGGGACGACTTACAAAGCATATGCGTCCAATAACAACATACTAACAAAGTAAAGACATGGGTTCCTAACATCCCCTCCCCCTTAAAAAAAGCTTTGTCCTCAAAGCTTTAGATGTGGAAATTGTTGTTGAATCTGAAGGAGTGGTTCCCATGTAGCATCCTCTGGTTGCATGTCGTGCCACTGAATTAAGAACTCTGTGATCGAGCGAGAGCGAAGCTGACGTGTGCGCCGATTGAGGATGGCCTCTGGCTCCAAAAGGATGGATCCCTCCTTATCCAGTTTGGGTAAATTCGTTTGTCTACTGATGTTGGTTCCAAGAACTTTCTTCAGACAAGAGACATGAAAGACTGGATGAATGCGGGAAGAAGGAGGAAGTTCCAATTTATAAGCAACGGACCCAATCTTCTGAAGAATATGATATGGCCCATAGAACTTTGGAGCAAGCTTATGACGCCCTTTGAGTTTCAAGGAGGATTGTTTGTATGGCTGGAGACGAAGAAAAACCATATCACCGACTTGAAAAGTGCGCTCCGAACGGTGCTGATCAGCTTGTTGCTTCATGCAATTTCTTGCCATGTGCAGATTGTCCCGCAAAATGCGAAGAATCTGATCGCGGTTTGGAAGGACCGTGTCAACTTCCTGAACTGGTGAACTGGTGGGGGTGTATGGAAGAAGAGATGGAGGTGCCTAACCATAGACTGCTTCATATGGGGTCATTTTAGAGGCAGTGTGGTAAGAGGTATTGTACCACCATTCAGCGAGAGGGAGCCACTTTGCCCACCGATGTTGTTGTTCCGAGGTGAAGCAACAAAGATAAGTTTCCAAGCATTTATTGACAATTTCAGTCTGACCATCTGTTTGTGGGTGATACCCTGAACTCATCTTCAGTTTGGTCCCAGTGTGGCGAAATAGTTCTGTCCAAAAATGACTGGTGAAAGTCGCATCACGATCCAAGACAATGGAAGAAGGGATGCCATTAAGACGAAAGATCTGGTCCAGAAAAATTTGAGCGACGGAGGAGGCCGTATAGGGATGGCTGAGAGCACAAAAATGACTATATTTGGAGAGGCAATCAACCACAATGAGAATCACTGTCTTCCCGCCAGATTTAGGGAGCCCTTCAATGAAATCCATAGAAATATCTGTCCAAATCCGTGTAGGTATGGGCAAGGGTTCAAGCAATCCTGGAAGGAGTGTTGTTTCACCCTTATTGCGCTGGCAGGTATCACATTCGAATTGTCCTTTTCATTCCCTGCCAAAAGAAGTTACACCGTGCTCGTTCATACGTTTTGAGGAACCCAGAGTGCCCTGCTGATGGAGAAGCATGGAGTTCATAGAAGACAGCCTATTGAAGATCTGTGCTCTAGGGAAGCACCAGACGACCCTTGTATCGCAGAGAAGCACCATCCCAAGAGTAATGTGGTACAGCAGAAGGGTTGTTGGTCAAGCATTGGATGATTTGAGCTAAGGAAGAGTCATTGACATAACCCTGTTGAACAGATTGCAACCAATTTGGAACCAGCATAGAAATAGCTGAAAGAGAACCTTGGGCATCAAATGTGCGAGAAAGAGCATCTGCCACAATATTGTCTTTACCCTTCTTGTAAGTGATCTCATAGTCATAACCCATGAGTTTGCTAACCCATTTCTGTTGTGCCGGGGAGGAGACACGCTGGTCCAAGAAATATTTCAGACTCTGGTGATTAGTCTTGATGCAGAAATGATTCCCTAATAGGTATGGCCGCCACTTCTGTACTGCATGCAAAATAGCCATCATTTCCTTCTCATAGGTAGAGGCAGCTAAATTCTTACCTGAAAGGGCTTTGCTGGTGAATGCAATGGGGTGTTCATCTTGAAGGAGAACAGCACCAAGTCCATTTCCGCAAGCATCACTCTCAATAGTGAAGGGCTTGGAAAAATCGGGCATAGCTAGCACAGGTGTAGTACACATAGCTTGTTTTAGTTGGTCAAATGCACACTGAGCAGCAGGTGTCCATGTAAAAGCATCCTTTTTCAATAGAGCAGTTAATGGAGCTGCAATCTTCCCATAATCCTTGACAAACTTGCGGTAGTAGCCAGTCAATCCCAAAAAACCATGAAGGCTCTTGAGTGTCTGAGGCTGCGGCCAATTGTTCATGGCATCGATTTTGGCAGGATCCACGTGAACCCCTTGTGCTGAGATAATGTGCCCGAGATACTTAACTTCCTTCTGTCCAAAAACACATTTAGACTGCTTGGCATGGAGATGATGGTTAGAGAAAAGTTGCATGACAAGATCCAGATGCTGGAGATGTTCATCCCATGTTTTACTGTACATGAGGATATCATCGAAGAATACCAGAATGAATTTCCGCAAGTAGGGTCGAAATATTTTATTCATTAAGGCTTGGAATGTGGAAGGTGCATTAGTGAGGCCAAAGGGCATGACCAAAAACTCATAATGGCCATCATGTGTGCGGAAAGCTGTTTTGGGAATATCCTCCTCATGAACCCGAATTTGATGATACCCAGAACGAAGATCCAACTTGGAGAAAAAGTGATCCCCATGAAGCTCATCAAGAAGCTCATCAACACCAGGGATTGGAAACTTATCCTTGATGGTGAGGTGATTAAGTGCTCAGAAGTCAATGCAGAGGCGCCATGACCCATCTTTTTTGCGGACAAGAATAACTGGAGAAGAAAAGGAACTAGTGCTTGGACGAATAATACCTTGCTTCAATAAGTCCTGAACGAGCATTTCAATCACCGTTGTTTGGTGAAATGGGTAGCGATAGGGCCTGATGTTGGGAGGAACGCTGCCAGGAAGGAGCTGAATACGATGGTCTTCTAGCCTGGAAGGTGGCAATCCCACTAGTTCAGCAAAGACACCTGTATATCGATCCAGAATTTGTTGTAGATCCAAAGGAGTAGTGGAGACCGCTGATGGTTGCATTTGGATGGAATGGATCTGAGTGATGACACCATGTGAATTCTTCTTGAAGAGTTTTTCCATGCGATGTGAACTGATGATGCTGAGAGAACCTGGTTGTAATCCTTTCAATGTGTGTTTTTGTCCATTGAGGGAAAACTGCATCCAAAGTTCAGCAAAATCCCATAAGATAGGGCCAAGTGTGTGTAGCCATTGAGCGCCCAAAACCACATCACATCCGCCTAAGGGAAAGGCAAACATGTCAGAGCGCAAGGTATAGTCTCCCATAGAAATAAGCACATTTCGACACTTCCCTTTGCAAGGTAAGGTTCCCCCATTGGCAACCATGACTTCAAAGTTGGAGCAAGGATGGATAAAACAATCAGTTTGTTTGGCAATCCGAGGATCAATGAAATTATGAGTGCTACCAGAATCAATGAGTATGGTAAGAGGAAGCTTCTTGAAGTAACCCCTGACCCGCATTGTTTGGGGGGTGGTGATTCCAGCTAAATCATGGAGAGATATCTCTGGCTGGTCATCCTGAGGCGGAGGGTCAATAGGTGGTTCCTGAATGTCGACCGGAGCATCCAGTGTTTCTGGATCTTCGTCACCAATTTCAGAGGCAGGCGGAGACTCCACATCCAAGAGATAGAGTTTTTTCTGAACACATCTATGTCCCCGAGCGAATATCTCATCACAATTATAACAAAGCCCCTTTTCTCTGCATGCTTGCATCTCTGTTTCAGACAAACGCTTGATAGGAGTCGGTCGAGGAGCCTGCGGTAGAGGTGGTCGCTGAGAACCCATATTTCGGAAGGGAACAAAAGTGGGCTTGGAGCGTTGTTGGGCTGCAATCTTGTTTTCTGCCAACTTAGCCAACCCTAGGGCTTCCATCATTGTGTTGGGACAGAACATTTTGACCTCAGAGCGGATGGCATCCTTTAGACCACTAATAAAACAACTCTTGTAAAAGTCATCAGATAATCCTTCGGTGTGGTTGGCTAGATTCTCAAATTCGGTTTGATACTCTCTCACAGTGCCAGTTTGGTGAAGTTTAGTGAGGGCTCCTGTGAAGTCATCAAAAGCACTAGGACCAAATCGTTGCAAAAGGAACTGACAAAAGTCTGGCCATTTGGGCTCTGGATGAGCCTTGATGTACCAACGGTACCATTGAAGAGCTTCCTGTTCCAAATGAGAGGATGCCAACGGAACTTTGTTGACATCAAAAGTATTATGTAGACTGAAATACTGTTCTGCACGATAGATCCATCCAGTTGGGTCGGTACCATTGAAGCGAGGAAAATCAAGCTTCGGACCACGAAAATTGCTGGAAGAAGAGAACCCATTGTCTGATGTAGACTCGGACTGCCGTTTGTTGTTCATAGCTGAATGTTCAAGATGGAGGCCGAGAAATTTTTCATCCAGGTCCTGGAGTTTGGCTTGGATGGCTGCCAGTGCTTCCTCCATGGTTTTTGCTCCTGCATGGGTGACAACCATAACCAGGATTTTTTTTTTTTTAATTTTTTTATTTTCTGGGTAGGAAAACAGAAACAAAAACTACTTCAGTAGGGGAAAATCTGGATTTGGGAAAAAATCAGGAGGGTTATTGGGGTTTGACTAGGTTTTGGACACTGTTGGATAGACAGGGAAGCAAAAATGAGGATTTCAGAAGTGGGGTGAAAGAATGGGAAAATTTGGCAGAGGGAAACAAAGAAGCAAAATTCAGAAAGGAACTCTGTGGTAAAATTTGAAGGTGATTGGGTGAAATCTGAGGAAGTTATGGCAAACCCTAAAAATAGACAAATGTGAGATTTCGGGCTTTGGGAAGGTGAATTGGGGATAGAGTCCTCAGGACTGAAATATGCAGAATAGGATGACAGGGGTTCCCCGAAAATTTCGAGGGAAACAAAGTAAAAACAAGGAAGATATGGGAAAAATGGAGCGGCTACGGCTCGGAAGGAATCTAGAACAGCGCCGAATGGATTGAAAGCGGCCGGGGATCTCGAACAGCGCCGAATGGACTGAAAGCGGCCAGATCTGGAACGACTTGCAAAATGGATCTGAACGGCACAGTAGTGATCGACAATAGTTTAGCTGAAAGTAAATATGGACCCCAGGTATGTGCGGCTTCCTAACACTTCAGGGGTTTCACTCGGCCACCAATGCTGTCTGACGGCTTGCGTATTGGGGCAGTACCCCTCACTCCACGGCTCAGGTAAAACTGATAACCGCTTTGCCACAAACGACAGCTCTTGGTTTACCTCATGGGTGGGAACTAGTCAATCAGGTAGGGGTCGTTGCCCTTTTCACTGGCAGGTCCTCTCAATGGGCCAGCTACTTCGGGGTTCCTGTGGTACTCCTCACAATGAGTTTTAGGGCTTATGCCCAAGTACTTCCCACAGTTAAGCGGATAGGGATTATTCCCAAATCCGAACCTGCAACAGATGCGAAAAAAAAAATTTGGCAGAAATTTCACCCAGCGAGCCCAAGAAAGTGCTCTGATACCAAATGTGAGGCACCTGCAACAATTAATTAACACGAATATGCGAAATAGCAGAAATGATAGAACTCAGAATCACTTTTATATTGATCACAGGCCACTTCGAGGGGGCAACCTCCTTTGAGCAAGCTCAATACAAATAACTTCACGGTGCCTTCGTAGGTCTCAACACACACTTATATACTAATTCTAGGTGCCCATACTATGGGTCGAAACAATGGGCCATTACAAACTATGGATCAACAATACTACGGGCGAATTACAAAGCATATGTGCCAACAACAATAAAACAAACTATTGATCAACAAATACTACGGGACGACTTACAAAGCATATGCGTCCAATAACAACATACTAACAAAGTAAAGACATGGGTTCCTAACATTGACATTAGTTGACATCAATGACAACCAAAGTTCAACGCCGTGTACATACACACTTAGGAGTCTAGTCGAACTTTGCATCCTTCTTCTGCAAAGATCTGATAGGATGAGCTAACTTTGAGAATCCTTTGATGATCCTTCAGTAGTAGCCAACTAATCTCATGAAATATATTACTTCTAATACATTCTTAGGTTTTTTCCATCCCATCATGGTTTTTATCTTTTGACGATCTACTGAAACACCTTCTTCATATATGATATGCCCCAGGTAATGAATTCTTCCTTGATAAAAAGAACACTTTCTTCTTGCCATACAACTGTTGTTTTCTAAGAACTTGCATTACTAACCTTAGATGCTCTTCATGATCTTATTCTACCTTGGAATAGATGAGGATTTCATCCAAGAATACAATCAGAAACTTATCTAAGTACTTTCTGAAGACTCCATTCATTAAACACATGAATACTACAAGTGCATTTGTTAAACCAAAAGGTACCACTGTGAACTCATAATGTCCACACATTGTTCTGAGTGTTGTCTTATTGATATCCTCATTCTTAATTATGATTTGGTGGTATACCGACCTCAATTTTTTTTTTGAAAACACCTTGGGTCCTCTCAACTCATCAAACAATTCATCAATTCTTGGTAAGGGGTACTTGTTTTTAACCATTGCTTCGTTCAACTGTCTATAATCTATGCAGAGTCTTGGAGATCCATCCTTCTTCTTTACAAATAATACAAGGGCTCCCGAAGGTGAAACACTAGGTCTTATGTATCCTTTCTTTATTATCTCCTCTAAGTGCATTTGTAATTCCTTCATATATTTAGTAGTCATTATATAAGGTGCTTTAGATGAAGGTATTGTTCCTAGAACCAGGTCTATAGAAAAATAAATGTCCCTCTTAGGAGGCATTTCGGGCAGTTCGTGAAATATATCTACAAATTCTTGTAGTACTGGCTAATGCTATAGCTATGGATCTCTTCCTTATTTTGACTCTTCCACGTGAATTGCATATAGTTGGAATCCCCTTCTAAGACATTTATTCAATTGTAGAGTTGTGACTTTCCTCAATGATATGGGTCCAAGTATATCTTTGACTATCACTTAGTTTTCTTCTTCATCCAAACAAGTATACATTTTATTATGACAATACAGTATGGTATGGTGTGCATCCAAGCAATCAATTACAATTGATACATCATATGACCCCAAGGGTATGGTGTTTATGTTTGCAAAGGTTTTCAATCCATTTATTTCTAAAGGACACACTTTTACAAATTATTTGATTTTCCTCTTGTCTCCTATAGCTAACTGTACCAGACTTGTTGTTTCAAGTTTACTTTTATTCAAATGACATTTCTCAACTAGATTAGGTGCAATGTAACTATTGATAGCCCCAAAATCAACCAAAATAGCTATGGTTTTATTAGCAATCTTACCTACTACCTCAATTATTCGAGACTGGTGGTCAACTTGCCTACCATATAGGGATACATAGATCCTATGAACACTTCCACCAAGATATCCAATAGTTGAAGCCTCTTGATGTGAAAGTTATTTTTCTTACGTGGGAATTGACTGGAAAAGTGATTTTCCTTGCATATCCAACATTCCACAAGTGGTTTTTTCCCTAAGGGCTCTTCCCTTGGCCTTCCTTATTGATAAGAAATATTGTTTTTGAATTTTGAAGGTTGGAAGACATTATTTCTTTTGTTGTATTTTTTCGTCTTCATATCCTTCCAATTCTTTTGATATGGGGCCTTGTCTACTTATGTTCATATAAGTGCTTTTCCTCCCACGTGGAATCCTTAAGTTTCATTGGTCTATCATACTAGATTTTGTCTATATAAGATTCAGGAAGACCAGTTAGGAACCTTTGAATCTTTACCTTCTCATATTTGATGAAGTCCTCATACTTCAAGAGTTCCATAAACTTCTTCTCATGGGCCCCCATAGTCATGCTTCTGAATTTTATCTCAAAGAAATATTCCATCTTTTTGTCATAGTAATGCTCAAATAGGTATTCCTTCTGGAAGTACTTCTTAAATTTCTTCCAAGAGATTTTGTCTTCGTCGATGTCTTTTATCTTAACTAGTTGATCCCACTAGATAGATGCCTTACCCTAGAGATGGTGTATAGCTACTCATTCTTTCATATTAGGTGTGTATTGGAGCAACTAGAAGAACTTACTGAGTCGTAATAACCATGCTTCAACATATTTTCCATGCTTTACTTCTCCATCAAAAGTTGGGGGCTTGATTCTTCTCAACTCTCCTACTAGTTCATTCTAGGAAAACCTCCTCTTCTTGTATATCATCGAAGATCTTTGAGGAGTACTCTCTGTACTGATTGATGCATACCCCTTCCTCCTCTCTAAGTGATGAGGTCTACTTGAATATGATCTAGACCTCACATAACATCTTCTATGTCTATTTTCAGTAGGCCTTTGGATCGTCTTCAATGATTTTAGACCGTTCATAATATGCTCCTCTATACAAATTATCCTTTCATTAGCCTTCCTACACTTCCTCACTCAATCCTCCAAGCTTAATGGTTCACTTCTCCTCTTATTCCTATTTGACCTTCTCCCCTCAACAAACTCCTCTTTAAGACTATATGGTCTTCGTCCTTCACCAAAATCCATCTCCAATCTCTCACTTCCTGCTCTTGAACTTGTATTTGTTGAATCTCTAGTCTTCATGGGTTTGATTAAAATCTCAGTTTAGTGGTCACACTGGTTTCTCAATCATTCACTGGGAACTAGATTGTGTTCATTATCAACCTTTTGTTAGTAAAATACACATTGATATACTTTCACTATCATTCAAACTACTTTTCTTCTAGTTTATAAAGTAACTAGAGAAATTCTCTAAGCTACAATTTTCCTAAATCGGAAATGGGGCTACAAATCCTTCTAGGATTTCTCCTTACTAGTTGGACATAAGTCGATAGCCTTCCAAGTCTATAACATCCCGAAAAAAAATCACAAAAATTTAAAATTTTTCGACATAACAATTAATGCCTATGTAATGTGTGCGGAATAGAACAATGCATAAAAGGTTATCTTGTTGTACTAAATACCATGCTGATTTATAGTATAAGAATTGCGACTAGATGATTCAAGTTTATGTCTTGATGTTATTCATACTCAGCCATACTATTGCAAACTTCTATTGTTGTTGTTATGATTGATGATTTAACTATTTTGACTAATGTGCTTTTGTTGATGATGAAGGGGTCCTACCGATGCCCCGAGGATTACTTAGCATTCGTGCTAAAACATGTGAATTCATACTTGTGGCAGTTTACAGGTGTTGGCCTGGTTTTGCAACCAGGCTTATTGCTATGGGCACCTGCTAACTAGTAGCAGCAGTTTCAATGTAAAGCAAATAACAATAAACTAAATCTAAACTAAACTAAACTAGCATGTGCATTTTGAATTAAAGAACAAGAACAAGAAAGATAAAAAATAATTTTTGTATTAACAATGGGGCAAGCAAATGCTTGCAAGAACAATACCTCCAAATGATGAAGGGTTGTTTGAATGGCTCCAATGGTGAGCAGCTCCAATCTCCAATGGGTCCTTTATCCAAGGCTTGCTACAATGGCCAAATACTCAAGGGAGATTTTGGCAGCATGAGGATAGGAATATGGATGGATGGATGTGAAATGAGGAGCCCCTACCACCTTTTTATAGGTTTTGGTGGTGGGGAATACCATTTGTGGTTTTTTGGAAACCAAATGGTATTGACCAACATGGTTTAGGTACTTTTCCCTCCTTTTTTCTTTTTTGAATAAAATTAATATTTTCATTCCCTTTTTTAATTTTGGGAATTTGGACCCTTTTTGAGGGTTTTTTATGCTTTTTTAGGAAAAATAATCTTTTTGAGTGGGAAAAAGGGGTGTACTAAGGTCTTTTGGTGACCTTTTGTTGGTTTCAGAGGCTCAGATGGTGGAAAAGTGGACAAATGGGTCATGTGAATAAGGGAATGAGCTAGTGAGCACTTTTTAGGTGTTAACAGATTGCCCCCTGATGTGTGAGGGAAGGAGCTCATTGTATGGCCGATAGACATCATAGTTCTTTTGTCTTTTTTTGGGGGTTTAGGGAGGAGAAGAGACTGTTTGGAGATTCGATCCGCGGACCTTGGAAGCTGCAAAAACAAAAAATATTACATGGCCTCAATATGAATGAGGAATAATCTCTGATAATGGACGAGGCGGGTATACCCATGCTCGTATCAAGACATATACATAACAATTAGTCCCAAGAAGGGGGATCTAATACATAAAAAATCTACTGGTACATCATAATGGTCCAGGGGGGACATTATTTTGGGATATACTCCTGATCATAACTGATCTCAATAACTGATACACTGGAATAATTGATGAACTGCTAAACTGAAGGTGTCCAACATCTGTAGGGACTCAAAGACTATGAGTCATCTCTGAGAATTACTGTAACTATATACTCAAGGGAGTATGAAACTGGGGTACATCTGAATACTGTCGCCAAGCGCAACCCGAATATCTATAGAAAAAGTGTAACTGGTTTTATCCATAGGAAGATTTCTCAAATGTGGAGGAGTCAGGAGGTATCCAGGGTCTTCAACTAATAACTGAAAGGATCAATGTCATGTGCAAATCTCAACGATGCGATCAAGGTGTTGAAGTCGAGCATGTGAGAAACAATGATTTGGAGAGGCACTGAGGATTCCTCTCGAAATGATTCGTAGGCACTCATCATAAATGGTAATGAGTCCAAGACACAGGGACCTCTAGGTCTATCCTCTGGAATAAATGTGGTTGTCGTCGACAGAGGGAGACCAACAACTAACAAGGAAATGGTTTTTCCTTGATAGGAGCACGAGGTGTAGAACTGAAGTGTTGTAGTACTGATGGTAGGACTGACATACTTGTGGGGATGGGAAGTAACTGGGGTCATATTGTGGGTAGACTCAAACTTCCTTTGTTCAGAGCATGATGACATGGTTGACCTGGCAGCGTAGGGAACTGACTTATAGGTTTGAGGATCATAGCTTTTAAGGACTGAAGGGTATGTATGACTCTGGTGGGGAATCAAGCTGATGGGTGTTGTCGAGGGGTTCTCAGGGTGACATACTGCAGAATACTCTGAACAAAGGCAACCAAAATGGGGAAGCTGTCATATGAGTAGACGTGATCTGTTGTGGCACTGAGAAGCACCATTGGGTCCTTCTTCATAGTTTTAATGAGCTCCAAGAAGGGATACTAGTGTGCTCTAAAATGGTACTGTCCTCTGGATTCGTGAGCCCAGGACTGTTCGTGCTCATTGGTGCTTTCATTTTTAAGGATTCTGAAAACGATAAGAAGACTCTGCAGTGGTTATGACTACTGTCCTGTTTGTTTTACGAGCCCAGGATGGTGATTGCTCATGGTCTCTTTCATGTTTTAGAGAGTCTGAAAGCGGTAAGGGGACTCCATTGGTGTTTCTTTTTCGTAAGTTTAGTCTCCAAGGCCCGAAAAAGCATAAAATGATGCGAATGGAGAACTCTTCTAGCCGATGTGACTAGAGTATACCTTTTTCGTAATTAGTCTACGACGTCCGGAAAAGGGGTAAACTTATACCAGGTAGACGCCCTTTCAGATACGTTTAGCGAGCATGAAAGGAAGCAAGGTTGCTCGACGATCTTTTCATTGTTTTAGTAGTCAGAAAAGAGCTTAACAGAAACTCCCTAAGTGCCTTTTTCGTAAAAAGGGATTGCTCGGCCCGAAAAAGGGATAAAATTATACCGAACGAAAATGGATAAATGGGAGCGAGAAAAGGTCTCAAGCGTCATCATGTGTGTGGGATACTGGATCCGGTGACATAAAGATTGTCAAAAGGGGGCTGCGGCTTTGTGGCACACAAACCGAGGCAATGAGAGGGCCGAAAAGTATGGGCGTGAGAGTGAGAAATGATCTCAAGTATCATCATGAGCGCGGAAAACTGAATCCGACGATATAAAGACTGTCAAAAAATGGAGAACGGTGGATGTGGCATGCAAACCAAGGTGATGGGGGGGGGGGGGCATGGGAAAAAATGCCCAAAAAATCTAGGCGTGAGAGTGAGAAATGATCTCAAGCATCATCACGAGCGCGGAAAACTGAATCCGGCGATATAAGACTCTTCAAAAACGGATAACGGCGGCCAATGTGGCACGCAAACCGGGGCGATGAGGGGGCCTGGAAAAAATTCCTAAAAAATCTAGGCGTGAGAGCGAGAAATGATCTCAAGCATCATCACGAGTGCGGAAATATGAATCTGGCAGTGCAAATGGTGCGAAAAACAGAGGTCATAAGGACTCCGGAATGGTCAAAGCAAATAACTAGGTTAAAAAATTGCTACAAATAAAGGTGAGCCCACCAAGCCAATGATGCAGTGGTGGGGAGAAATGATGACCCGCGGGGGGAAATACTATCTGCATAAAATCAACTCAAATATACAAGTGACACGTGACCTCAAAAATGGTTGAGATCGCGAATATGAAAAAGTGAGCAGGGTTAATGACCTGCGCCCATGCTATGTGCATGGGGTTTGTGATTGTGGATCACATATGTGTTGGTTTGAATGATGGGCTCATTGAGGTGTTGAGATAGAGATGATGGGGAAGGTTCAAAATGATTGATCATGCCCCCTATCCCGGGGTCGAGGTAATCTATTATGCCCCCTAACTCAGAGGTGTCAATGTGGTGCAGATATTGTCTCAGAGAGAGATCAATAGGGCATTGAGCAACTGCTGGCGGGGTGTTATACCATGAGGCTGTGGGTTGTGGTGGCATACTGAAGTGATGATATGATGATGGGGGATTCCCTTTGTGGGGTGGATGCCCCCAGTATCTCCGACGAGAATCACGATGATGATGAGTAAGCAAGGTTTTGGGCTTGCCCCCATGTTGTGGACATCTGGTTTCCTGGTCGATTTGAAAGGGTTGAACCTGTGTGTCAAAGGGATCAATGGAAGGGGCCGACCGGACTGAGGGGTATCTAGTGGAAATCGTGTAAATGGTGTGGTCAATGCCAGGCATTTCGGTATCTGACCAAGTAAAGACATCAATGAATTCTTGGAACAGTCGTTGGTATTCTCCGATCTCATGCTCACTGTGGGAGGCTCCTAATGTAATGGTATGAAGGGCACCAAGTGGGTCAGAGATGTCAATGTGGATGACGGGAGAAATATCGGCCATGGGATCCATTAGCCAATCGACTTTAGTAGAAAGTAAATCTTTGGACTCAACCGCGGATTGGGTAGCGGTGGTGGATGAAGTCTCTTCCGGGAGGAAGTATGGACGATGGTGCATGTCTTCCCAAGGATGATTAAGGGCAGTAGGAGCCTCTAGAATTTTTTCATCATTGCGGGAGCTTTGAGTTGTCAAATCAAGTGATGAGGTAGTGGTAGTCAAAGAGATCATGTAGATGGTGTTAATCTCTCTGGATGAGGATGATGTGGGAGGGTAGATCTCCTCGACAGTAGGGGGTGCCATCTCAACGTCCAAATTGTTCATCTCGTAGAGGGCTGCTCTGTAATATGGGATGTCAGGACAGTGATGGGAGTAGTGGCCGTAAATACCACATATCGCACATGGGTGGTTGGTACGCAGTGATTTATCACGAGGCATGGGGTTTGGATCGGGTTTGACAACCAGGATGTTGGGGTCGTCGTCCAGCATTTGCATGTGTTCCTGCAATGCAGGTAACTATGGACACTGATGAGTTGGATGGCCTAACTCATCACACAATGAGCATTTGGGAGGATCACGAAACACGGGGGGAGGTTTAACTGCCTTGGGTGGGGGTACTGCAGTGTATGGTTGCGGGCCTCTGCCCCCAGTGGGTCTGATAAGTGGAGGGGGGTTCGTCGACGATGAAGGAGTCGTGATACCGGGAGGTGGTTGGGTAGAAGTAACAATGGGTTGCACCGGTTGCAGGATGACATTTGGTGTCGGCGGAGGAACGGGAGGCGTAATATACCACACGAGTAATCCCAATGTTAACCCGGGGAGACTAAGGGTAGCCATAACCGGGGTGCTTACTACACCCGAAGGAGGAAATAGAAAGGGGATTGTGTGGATGGGTGTAACCCCAATGTGACTAGGGACTAATGGTGGTTTGGGTAACAAGGAGGGTTGATTACCGGGTGTTTGTGAAAGAGTGCAGAGGTTAGCGACCTGGGTCTCTGGTGACGGTGGTGGAATGGCCTAGAATGTAGAGGTCATCGGCACCTCGGAGCAAAGTCCGGGTCCTACTGAGGAAATGAATGAGGTAGTTGCACCACAAACAGGTTGTTCAACCATGGGGAGAACATTTTCAGGTGTGGCGGGGGCCTTGGGATCGCAATAGGTGAGCTGGTCGACCTTGACCACGCGTCCCTCATGGGGGAACTGCATGGTGCGAAATACGGATGAGGCAACAGCCCGCATGGCATACATGTAGCTGCGACCAAGTAAAAGGTTATAGTCTAGGTGGGCATTGATGACCTCAATGTCAATGAGCACGGTTTTACCCGCCAGCTGGATGGGGACATTAGCTAATAGACCTTGGGGTTGTGCCAAATGGCCGTCATAGGCTCGCAATGCAGTGGTGGACTGCTGGAGAGTAGGGGATCCCAAATTCTTCCAAATGAATGTGGACATAACGCATGTGGAGGCCCCTTCATCAATAATGCATCGATGGATAACAAGATTCCAAACAGAAATGAAAACTTGGAATGCTAAAGAGGAAGGCAGGTGTGGTTCAAATTGGTCTGAATCGAATGCGATCAGCTGTGAATCATTGGGGTCAATGGCGCCAATGGTAGAGAGCAAAGTTTTGCGCTGCAAAGGATAGTTTTTCAAAACTTCTAAAGCAGACATGGCTATAGGAGACTGGGCTAAGTCGTCGACAATGTTGTAGTTCGACGCAGTGCGAGCATTGGGATTATTGTTGAGACGACAAAGTGGGAAGCGAGGTGCTTTGGAAGCGCCATCAAGTGGAGCCGGAGGTATACGTAATGTTTGATCTATGGGATTAACTTTAGTGTTCTTGTCGGTGGGAGGGGCTTCAGAAGTGGAGCCATATTGGTTTCGACGGGTTTGGAGGTTGGCATCGGCGGTTGACATCATCAACAAGTGGTGAGTACCTGAATCAAACATGGGTTGATCGGGGGCTGCATAAGTGATCTGCTGTGGTGGTACGTTGCCCTGAGGGGGGGCTAATGGCTGACTGTTCGCTACACCCTGGTTTGGAAAGGGATTTTACAGCACCAAGGGTTGATGTTGAGGTGGTGGAGGGTTGGGTGGCGGCTGAGGAGCCGCTTGCCCTTGACGATGGGCATCGTCGGTCCAGAGTTGCCGAGCTCGCTCCAAATGTGGGCAAGAATGCGTGTAATGACCATGGACCCCGCAGATAGAACAAGGGTGGTTTGTTCTGAGGTTATTATTTCTAGGCTGCTTAGGATTCCAATCCGGATTGCGGTTGGAAGGAGCAGCATTGTTATTCTGTGGAGGATTGGGAGGTGGAGGACCTTGCCGATGTTGTTGCTTATTACCGCGGTTACGACCTCTACCACGGTTTTGTTGCACACCTTGGTTGTGCTGGTTATTTTGGTTATGGGGCTGGTTGTGCTGTGTGTACACTTGCCCTTGAGCAGTGGGAGGATTGTGGTTCACCGCAGGTGCGGGCGCAGGTTGTGGTGGATAATAAGCCTATGGGGCTAGAGGTGGTCCAGTTGCCTGTTGGGGTTGTTGGTAACCATGAGCTATTGGAGGTGTTGGGTTAGCTGCCACAGCTTGTTGTGGATAGTACACTGGTTGAGGTGCAGCTGGGGGGGCGTATGTAGGTGGTGCATGAACAAAACACTGAGGTGGACATGAAGGTCCATGGGTATGGTGGTGATGTGCCATGGGAGCATATGAAATGGTTGCTCCAGACAGAGATGTAGCCCGTGAAAGGTCGGGACCATGGCTAGGATGTGTAATGGAAAAGGGTTGGGGATGCAAGGCCATACGACCAATGATGCCATCAGCGGCATGGGATGCCCCCTGCGCATCATGTTGGGATGACTCGCCCCGAGGGGCGTCTGGAATAATGGTATACAGATAACCCGATTGGGCGTAAATGAGATCAAACTGTTGGGCTTTGAGGATGGCCTCTTCTTTAGACTGGGGTCTTTCGGATGCCACATCCTTCGCAATGAGAGGGAGAAGGGATTTTAGAAACCAATCTAGGAAGATACGGTCGTCTAATTTGATTTTGCAAAGGCTTCGGCGTCGACGCCACTCGTGAATGTGGTCAGTGATGTGGGTGGCCGTGTTCTGTCTGCAAGACAGTAGGATCTTGACGCCCGCATCATAGCGGACAGGTAACTGAAAGAACTGCAAGAAGGTCGAGGCAAGGGAGGTGAAGGTGGCATGTGTGTCATGGGGCTGCTCGATATACCACTTGGCTGCAGAGCTAGTGAAGGTGCCCTGTAATAGATGGAGGCAAACAGAGTCGTCCACTATGGAGTTGGAGGAACACCATAGATGGAAGGACATGATATGGTTCTGGGGGTCCTCACCTGCCTTGCCCTCAAACTTAGGGATGTCGGAGGGGAGTTTGGTGGGCATGTGAGGCCACGCAGGATCGTGTCTGATAGGGTCATTGGTGAGCCTGGCTAAGTCTGGCAAGTTCAGACTCGCCATGTACGGTAAGCTAGCAGATGTAGTGACGGGGACTGGGACATGCCTAGTCATGGTGGTATGATGTAGGGGTCCAGTAGCACCTAAAGGGATGCTAGGTATTGAAGGTATATGTCCTCCAATAGGTGTGGTCTGGTAAGGGCCAGCGCTTCCTAGTGCAACATGGGTTACACCAGGGTTAGGAATAGTAGTGGTGATTCCTGGGATGGGGTTTGTGGAAACCAGAGGGGGTGTGACCCCTATGTTGGGCATACCCATAACAAGTGGTGGCCCTGTGTTGGGAATTCCTATAACAGGAGGTGGCCCTGTGTTGGGAATTCCTAAATGTGGAGTGTTGCCCATATTGGGCATACCCAGGGGGGTGGTTGTTGCCATGGATGGCACTGCAGTAGAAGGGTCTGTAGACGTCTCTCCTATGGTGCTGGTAAAGAGTGGATCAAATGGTGTTCCAGACATAATGTTGGTTGGGAATAACTCTGTGGGGTTTTCGGATTCTGCCTCTAAATCAAATGTGAAGTGAGGCGTGTCAGAATCGGATGACTGTCTAGTTGAATGACGATGTGTCGAGTCAAGGGATAAGGCTCAGCGTCGGTGACGTGTCGAGCCAAGTAGACTGAACTCTGGGAGTTTGCCCTGTAGACGACGAGAGCGTCTAAAATTCTCAATGGTGAGAAAATAAGTTTTTATGAAAAAATCTGTATGTGTAAAATGGTAATATATGAAAAACTCAAAACCCTAATGCAACCAAGGGTGCAAGTAGGGGAGTAAAAATGAAGGCTCTCAGGCCAAAAAATCAACCTCAAAAAAGGCACTTATTCTAGCAGCTGTGCTACAATAAGTGGAGGGATGCAACAAATGGTCAGAGTACCAACACGCAAGCAGCTTCTAGAAAAATAGGTGTAACTAGACCAAAGGTGGGTTGAATCATGCAAACACCTAACTAAAAGTATTGTGAATCAACAAACTATATTCTCTGCAAGGTGATGAAATCCAAGTCAGACAATATTGAGTGTTAAGTCCACGGCTAGATATCCCCCTACCGGGAGGGACACCAGGTAATCAATCCTAAAGAATGGCTACTAGGATACTCCGTTCATGACGCGACGAGAAAAGGTAAATCTGTCGTTTGGTCCTTTACCGCAATACCCCCATACAGGGATATCCCGAGAACTGCGAATGGTAGCCCTTCGGTTACTGAATGGATTTCGGTATTCCACTCAGGCTTCCGGAACCATCCTCGCGACTTCAACCCTCCTAGGGGAGAGGCCTTCCCACAAACCGGTTGTGACCGCGCCAATAAATACTAAGATATTTTAGCTCCCTAAAGGACAACAACTATGTCTTAGATGTAAGAACTGAGGGGTGTTATTGGAACACCTATCCCCTCAATACTACCTAGCTACAAAGTTCTTTTAGTGTTCCCCAAGTGGGGTTAAAAGTGGGTTGAAATTAGGGTAAGTTTTAGGGCTTAGTTTAAAATTAGTGTTTGATTGGATGCACATGTGGTATTTTAAACTGAAAATTGAAAAAAGTAAATGCTAAGTATTCAAAAAACAGAGGATCTTTTGAAAACAAAAGCAAATTTTATGACTTTTTCAATAAATGGAAATTAAATGCTTTTCAAGGACTATTCGAAAAACAAATGATCTTTCAAACAGGAAAGCAAATAATATAACTTCTTTTCGAAATAAATCGATTTCGTTTTCAATAATTGCTATGGGCAAAATATTTAAAAAAGCAAACAGCAAAAAAAATTTAAATCTAGATAAAATGCAAAAATAGATCTTTCTTTCAATTGATGAAATTTTTTAAAAAGACTTCTTTCACATGTGCATTCTAAATAGTAAAATGTTTCTATGGCTGTAAAAATATGCAGAATTTCTAATACTGGAAAATGTGGGCCAAAATGGGTGAACTGAAGTGATAAATAAAACTAAAAGAAAAGATTAGATAGATTTTTATGAAAAATTTCTTAAATCTAATAGCATATTTGGATTCCTTGATCGAAAACACCCAATTTGTAAAAACAAATCGTTTCAAACGAAGTTCGGGAGAGGGAGATATGGTCGTTTGAAAATTGAGCCACGCAGCCAAAAAATCACATCGCGGGTTTCAGGCTAAAAGTCGTGATGTGCATCGCGGGTTTTGGGCTAAAAGTCGCGATGGACCGCGCCGGTTTCTGTCGCACAGTCGCGATGGGCAGCGCGGGTTTTGACCGCGAAGCCGCAATGTGCAGCGCGGAATTTCGGCGCATAGTCGCGATGAGCCGCGCGGAAAATGATCACGAAGCCGCGCTGTGCAGCGCGGAAATAGGCCGCGAAGCCATGGGGAACCGCGCGGAAGAAAGCCGAAAAGCCGCGATGAGCCGCGCGACTGTTAGGCTAAAAACCGCGAGGCGAAAGCCGTGCACGGGAGCCAAAAAATGAACCCAAAAATTGAGAATTCCGGGTTGTTAATGGCAATAGATGGGGCCAAAACCTAGAGCAGCAATAGATCTGCTGTCTAGGATGGCAAATCTATGGATCGAAAGGCTAAAAACTGATAAAAAACTAAAATTGAAAGCAAAATTTGAGATCTATTGTTCAAATCCAGCGGAGTCGCCAAAAATTGTTGGCCTAGTTTTGCAACCAGGCTTAGTGCTATGGGCACCTACTAACTAGTAGCAGCAGTTTCAATGTAAAGCAAATAACAATAAACTAAATCTAAACTAAACTAAACTAGCATGTGCATTTTGAATTAAAGAACAAGAACAAGAAAGATAAAAAATAATTTTTGTATTGACAATGGGGCAAGCAAATGCTTGCAAGAACAATACCTCCAAATGATGAAGGGTTGTTTGAATGGCTCCAATGGTTAGCAGCTCCAATCTCCAATGGGTCCTTTCTCCAAGGCTTGCTACAATGGCCAAATACTCAAGGGAGATTTTGGCAGCATGAGGAAAGGAATATGGATGGATGGATGTGAAATAAGGAGCCCCTACTACCTTTTTATAGGTTTTGGTGGTGGGGAATACCATTTGTGGTTTTGTGGAAACCAAATGGTATTGACCAACATGGTTTAGGTATTTTTCCCTCCTTTTTTATTTTTTGAATAAAATTAATATTTTTATTCCCTTTTTTAATTTTGGGAATTTGGACCCTTTTTTAGGGTTTTTTATGCTTTTTTAGGAAAAATAATCTTTTTGAGTGGGAAAAAGGGGTGTACTAAGGTCTTTTGGTGACCTTTTGTTCGTTTCAGAGGCTCAGATGGTGGAAAAGTGGACAAATGGGTCATGTGAATAAGGGAATGAGCTAGTGAGCACTTTTTAGGTGTTAACAATAGGTAAGGATTTCAAGTTATGACAAGTGACCGAACAATTTTTCAGTAATCTCCTTTGTAAAAAAAAAGTTTGAAGAGATAAGACATTGAGCACTCTACCGGGTTTGAAACTCTGGTTAGAGACTAAAACGTTCAAGATAATGATATCTGGATATGATTGCTGATGCAAACAGTGCGTCTTATTTAATGTACATTATAAGTTTATATTTGATTCAAGAGAAGGTCTGTATCAATCATGACTCAGTTTTAAGCTCAGAATTATATATGATTTTCATTTAAATTTTGTGTTGAACTGGACATAAATGTCTATCTCTTATCTCCATAACAAATCATATAAATTCTATGTGCAAATGATTTAATATTTTGTCTAGGGACTATACTCTACGATGATATTATAATAGTGATAATTCGATTTATTGACGTTACTTTCATTACACTATACATTAAAATGTATGTGTGTGCAATTCCTTATACTATTTCTATAATCTATTTGCAATGTGTATTAAAATTTTAACAAACTCTTATAAATATTAACTTTATGTGATATGTGTTGTGTGCATTAATATGACCCTATGTGATACTATGCAAACCCTAGCGAATATCTATCTAAACCTTTAACATGATGTGACAGGGTTGAGGATCACGACTTTACCATATAACAATGTCCATTGTAATTAATATTATGATGTGAACGTTACAATGTCACATGTTGGCAGTTCTTAACGTTGCCTATGCATTGAATGCATACATCTACCGAGATAGTGGAGTTCCACCGTCGATGATGTAGTGAGGTTGATCATGTGCCATTAACGTGGTGATAACAGTTCTTGTGATGAGTTGTAGACATACTGGTTCGATGGTTAACGAGCTGGCTCCTTCGTGGCAGTAGTAATGATAGCTCATTTAATATGGTAGATTGCTTGATATTTCATGAATATAACTCGGTGATCTCCACCGTTGATCTGGCAGGTTTTCAATCGATGAGGGTTAAACCCTACCTCCATTACGTTCAATGTGTTATTCTTCCTTGGAATTCGGTGGTAGTGGCTCTGCATCTGGCCGACAGGAAGAGGGTCTTTAAGGTTATTGTTTTTCACTGTAGAGGCATAATGCCTGCATTTTGAACCCATGACCTGTGGGAGGTTTAAGAGTCGAGTCTCTCCAATTCTTTTTACAATGGAAATTTGTCACGGTTTGTAGCTTGGGGTTTGTTTCCTTGGTGTGTTTCGACACTCAGACCTGTTGAGAGTTTTCCTTTAGAACTGGGTTCGAAATGAGAGGCCAAGTTGTCTCCATGAATGATTTCAGGTCTCGGCATCGTTTAACTGTTTAAAGGTTGTTAGCTCGGTGTGGTTTCCTTCTTTCACAGCATTAGATGGTGTATAAGTTTACAGTTGCAGTTGCACCTGTTTAGCGTTTTATGATTTGTGCCAACATTAAAAGGTAATGTATTTCGAACCTCTTTCCTGTAGCTTCCATATTTGAACGTTAACATAGTAATAGTTATTTGTTCAATACTGAACTCGTTCCTTTAAAAGAAAATTGTTCTTTAACCACATTGTCATTGTTGTTGCAGGTGCAGAGATTCGGTGGCTTCTCCAATCCAGGTGATGATGGTTGGCTACTACTACACTGACCGGTAAGCCTCGGTGGGTGCCTTGTAACTCTAGTTAGATGGAAGTGTTGGCCTTCGAAATGTGTAGTCCGAGACCTTCGTGTTTACCTCTGATAATTTGTATTTTGTCTATTAGGGTTTGTAAGAGAATGTATTAGATTGCGGAGGATAGTACCTCGACCCAAAGGGGCACGAACCCTGTTGATTTTAACTTGTAATAGTCGTGGGAAAGAGTTCTTGTTTTCAGACATGGATAATGTAAAATTCATATGTTTTAATGAACAATGATAGATGTTTGAAAACTATGGAATGGTTTTGTCCTGTGTGTAGTTCGTTGATTTTAAAATGATGTTGCGTTTTAATTCTATAAGAACTCTAAGGGTTAGGGTTTGATTTTGTTTTGAATGCATGATTTTGATGTTGTTCCTTGATAAGATCTCGGCATCAAACTAGTATTTGCTACTTTTGTTTAGAGTTATCCTACAGACACTGTAATAACTGAAATCCTGGAGATGATACTGAGAATTTGACTAGTTCGATCTATGGAAATGATTATAGTTTAAATGTTTGGTTTCATGGAAATAAACACATGGTTTGACTTTGTGCTTATGATTGGTTAAAATGTTGGCTGTGTGCCGAGAGTTGATATCAAGATTTTACAATTATAAAATGTATTGGTAAATGTTTGGTTTCCTACTTTGGAATGGTAATGTGAAACTAAAAACTTTTAAATGTTTGTGATGTTAAAACCATAACTTAGTTCTGTTTAAAATGTAATGATATTCTTAGTGTTTTTGTTGCTATCATTCAATGATAAACTTAATAGTTTGAAGGTTTGGCTTGAAAGTGAAATGCGTAAAACCTTAGGTTTGAAACATAAGACTTCTGTTGTATGACAAGAAGACTGTTTGCTATAATAAATTGATAATTAGCATAGTAGTAGGTGATTTTGTGCATAAAGAAATTTGTGTTTATTGTTATGCACTATTTTTAAAAAGGGAAAATGATAATAATATGTTGTATGTTGAGATCTGAATTCTGCAACTGTTACGATATAAACTTATATATGTTTTAAATAGTACAACATAGAAAAATAATTCATATACTTTTAGAAAGGAAAATTATTTATTTCTAGACAACTGATATTTATAAAATGGAGAAAACATTACTGTAAATTCTGAAAACAATTATTTGTACAGAAAATGATAAGGAAAACACTGTTACATGTATACATAGGAAATTAACAGTAAGCAGTAACTTAATAAATACAACATTTTTATCTTCTCATTCACATGGCTATTTTGCCTATCAGTTATCTATCCAACTTAATTTGTCTCTGTACTAGAGTACGATGCAGATCCACTTGCATGGGGAAAATGCAGAGAGTTGTTTTATTCAGCAAAATCATTTCTATATAGAATCTTAACTTACTCAGAAAAACTGAAATAAATTTATAAAATAAAAATAGTAAAAGTATTTATACAGCTGAACTTTAAATGCCTTGAAATTAGAGAAAGATAATGGAACCTATAATTGAAGATAGGGTCGGCAAAGACCCAAGGAGGCCTGTTCCTCCCAACCTATTTCAAAAGAAGCAGCCAACAGCTGGCTTCTTGTGAAACCCCGAGCCTGATTACTAAACCACTAAGCAGATGGAATCTGTGTAGAAGCAAGGCACTCAATATGCCTTCAGCACTCAGCATCAAACTCCTAAGTTCAAAACATGCCTTCAGCACTCAGCATCAAAATCCTGAAACTCAAAAGAGTATTGCAGACTCACAACATGATAAGCAACTTAGCATATCCCCTCATCAAATCTCTTGGGTGCAAACACAGCAAAACCCCAAGGTAAATTTCCTCGTCAGGAACAGTGATGAACCTTAGTTCATAATTTGATGGCTATTATATAGACTGCCTAGGTCTTTAGTGGTCAGTTTGGAATAAATGAGCCTCATGCTCCAGTCCCATTTTTCAGGGCACTACGACCACATTTCAAGGGAGTTGTCCCATACCAACAACTAGTTAGTTGCATCATGATGATGCCACTTGTCCATTTCCTTCTACCCTAGATTCCATTCCACCTAGTGGATCAGTAACCACTCTTTCAACAATCCTCTTAGGTGTTTGTCTCCTATTTTATTTATTAAATAATAAAATATTGTGCAAATTATAGTCATCCTTGGACACCTGTCCAACATAAAACTTTACAATAAAAGTTATCATAATGTTTTCTAACACAAAATGTTTTCCAGCAAAAAGGGTATGTTACAAAGTCTAATATTTTGTTGAACTAACTCATATGTGAAACTATATTAAGGTGCATGTACCCAATTTAATTAACACAAATGCATATTTACATATTGACTTGCAGAAGGCCCAATAGCCGTAGTGTTGAAACCTTTAGCTCTTATACCACTTTGTAGTGTCCCTGACCCAAAAATAATAGCAAAGGAACTAGAGACTTAGGAAAAATCATGAACTAAATATTACACATAATATAGACTCCTAAGATTAGGCCATCAGGCCATTCAACCCAAACTTAGCCACATGAAAATTAAAAATTACAATTCCAAATGTACATACTTAATAGACATAATGATAATGTATTTCATAAAATGAATGCATGGTATTTAGAATATTCCATATGATGTAATTAACTCAAGTAACTAATAGTAAGTATCATTTTGTAAAACTAGAATGAACTTGAGTGGTAAATATTGTAGTTAACACTTGCACACAGAACAGTTGTCTTTCATATGAGGGTTGCTCTTTAGTTCTATGATGTGTATGCTTTTAGAAGTGGTCAAGCAATAAATAAAAATAGCATCAAATCATAGTCACAACCACACAACCAAATCAATCCAAGGCGCAAGATTCCAACTACAGCCTCAGAAATCAATCTAGTGGATGTCATCTATAACCAACTTTTACTAGTATAACTTAGATTAAATGGATTCCTTCCATCCAACCATCAATCACCATTACATATCAGATTTATCATAGTATAAGCATCTATTCAACAGTATAATCATATCTACAACAGTACAATCAAATATGCAACAAGGGTGCTTCCAATAAAAAGACAAGGTACATTCCCTTTAGTGTCAAAAACACTGTCGACCAAAAATAGTCATAACTTTGTCATCCGAAAAGATTTTCTAGTGAAACAAATTTTTTTCTGATATAAATAATTGTGTTGGATGCAATGGAATAGGTTACTAAATCGTTAAATCAACATAAATGGGTGAACTAGAACCGATGGTTATGCCTCTCTCATCAACATGAGAGATACATTTGTAAACCATGAAGGAGGGAAGAAAGAATAGAAAATAGAGGAGTTCCATTACAAAGTATCAAGAGCCATACATCATGCATATAAATCCTAACACATCGTCCATAAAAAACTCCAAATTCATTTCATCCTCCATAGAACACAAACATAGTAAAATAACATAAATAAATATATGAACAAAAACTTACCTTTAATGACATCTAGTTGTACTAGGACAACTTTCCTCCCAGTTGTAGACACAGTCAAGCATTCCTCGCTTGAATAGGTCACCCTCGAGCTAAGACCATGGATCCATAGGTAGAGGCACACTTAGTCTAGAAACTTTTAGAATTACCTCTTCTGAGATCCACAATGATTCCCACAACTACTTTCATGTCCATCTCCACTGCCTATGGGATGTGACTCCTCTCACCAAGCCATTCCATGGATTCCTTTGCGAGAACCCAGACTAGTAGAGTCATATAATAGAAGCAAAAAGAAACAAATAGACTAACTCTAAGTCTCAAAACACTCTCAACACTATAAACATTCCCAACATGGTGAGATAGCATAAGTCAAGTCATCCAAAGCTCAAGATTAGCTTCAACAAGGAGAGAGAACATGTATAAATAGAGAAAGGAGGGAGATTCAAATCCAAGGTGGCCAACTAGAATTGGTTTAAGTGTGGTTGGGATTCATAATGGAGACTTAACTCAAATTACTGGAGTCTTGGCCTAGTTAGAATATTCCCTTTTCTGGATTAGCACCATGAGGAGAACTTACCAAAACCGAAGGAGTGGATCCGTGAAGAGCACAAGGAGGCACACTAATGCATAAGGGGGGTTACAAAACATGAAGGAGGGTGCATTAGGTGAGAGAGGGGATCCAGTAGGGTATTAAATATAATAGAATCACAAAAATATGGATTAATGGAGTAGTGGGGTGCACTTGTGGTGGTGGAAGTGTTGGAAGGGACCCTTCAGGCCTTCTTGATGTCATCATAAGTTTGTATTAGTATATAATTGTGCTTAAAAATGAGCAGTTGAGAGTAACTATTTCAATAGTTTCAGCTATTGTATAAATACATTATCAAGATTAATAAACAACAGTTGAATGTTTGACTCATTATATGTATATTGATTATTCTTTGTGTGCGCTATTAATCTATGCTTGAGTGCATGTATTCCATGTGAATACAGCATGAAGCTAAATTCTAGCTTACAACTCCTAGAATCTAGGGAGAGGGATCATAAATGAAAAAAACACATAAATATGAGGGAATTTATTGCAATGAAGGTGCACTCGGAAAGAGGGTCCCATTAAGGTATGCATAAGGTCCAATAATAACTCCATAATCCATAAAAATAAAAAATGGGGTCCATTGTACAATGTTTGGGTGACCAGCACTACTAAAGTCACCAAGGCACAAAATGAACTAGTATGGACAACTACCATCCAACAATAAGTTCTAAAGTGCTAGGGATGTACCCCATTTCTCCTCACACAGTGAGATCAATGGTCTCCCATACTTGTTTATTTGTCTTTGTTAATCCATTTGTTGATTTAATTAATAGCAGGAATGATAACAACAATGACAATAACATCATTAACAATAATAATAATAATTCCATAGTCCATAATCACATCATCAAGCAAATGAGCATATGTACATAGTAATATTAACAAATAGAAAATAAGTCCATAGTCAAATAAAATACCATAAGTCTGGGGCTTAACAACTAGGGTATTACAACTCTGTTGTCACTTGCTTATACAAGCCATTAAGATGCACATTTTACTGAATCTATCCACAACCACATACAAGTAATCATGACCTTTCCTAAAAATAAGCAACCCTCCTACAACATCCATAGGCGCACTTTCCCATGGATGAGAAGGTACATGAAATGGAGTATATAAGCCCAATTTTATGATACATGGCTTACTTGTAGCACACATAACGCGTACATTTTCATATTTGGATACATTTTTATTCATATGAATACAGTAAAAATACCTTTGAAGATGAGTTATTGTCCGGCCTACACCAAAGTGACCAGATATAAGATTCTCAAATTACATGAGGTCTTGATAACATGTCTGCAACATTATTCTGAGTTCCCTTTTTATATTTAATGACTAAGTTAAATTGTTGTAAAAATCCCATCCATATGAATTTTCTGGATTGTTCTATCTTAGTTTGTGATTGAAGATATTGTAATGGTTGGTGGTTAGTACATATGATTGTTTCCTTACGCATTAGATAATGTTTCCAATTCTTCACACTTTGTAATAATGCATACAAATCTTTATCATGTGTAGGACAGTTAGTTACTGCTTTTGGGAATATTTCAGAATTATAGAAGATTGGTTTCCTATGTTTCCTTAAGACTTCCCCCATGGAATAACCACTAGAATCGTTTCAATCTCAAATGGCTACTATAGATATGGTAATCCAAGTACTAGAGTTGTATTGATATTCTCTTTCAAAGTGTCAAAGGATTTCTTCTCTTTTCCTCCCCACTGAAAGGAATTTTTCACACTTGTAAAAGCATGTAAAGGGGAAGAAATATATGAGAAGTTAGCAATGAACTTCCTCCAGTATTGGGATGCCTATAGGGAGATTCCAACTTTTGTTACATAATTTATTAGGATTGGGCCTATTATGAATGACCTCAACTTTACAGGGATCAATCCTCAGGTCACCACCCCCTACAATATGGCCTAAATAAACCAAATATGTCTTTCCAAACTCACATTTGGACATCCTTAAATACAATTTATCATTTTCTAATACTTCTAGGACTTGCTTAACATGCTTGACATGATCCTTCCAAGTTCGGTTGAATATGAGGATGTCATCTAATTAGACTATTACAAAGTCATGAATTAGTGGCCTAAATACATCATTCATGACCCGCATGAATGTTGCGGTAGCATTACAAATCCCAAAAGTCATAACCAACCATTCATATAAACCCTAGTTAGTTTTGAAGGCAGTTTTCCAAATATCATTTTCATGGATTCCGATGTGATGATAACCACTTCTTAAGTCTAACTTACTGAAATAATTTTCATTCTTTAACTTATCCAAAATGTCATCAATACGACAAACAAGATATCGATAATTTACCGTGATTTTGTTCAAATCTCTGTAGTCAACACACATCAACCATGTTCCATCTTTCTTTGGTAGCAAAACAATCGATGAACCACATGGAGAGGAACTTGGTCGAATGTCGCCTCTCTTAAGAAAATATTTAACCTGTTTCTTGATTTCTACATTTTTAATCATTGAAGATTAATACATTCTAATATTCAGAAGACGAGCATATTGCTACAAATGTATCTCATGTTGGATTTCCCTTTCAGGAGGTAATCCTTTAGGTTCCTAGAATACTACATCATACTTACCAACAACCTTAACCAATTCATCTTTAAGTTTAGGATCAAAACCTTTAAAAGAATAAGTCTTATCAACCTCTTCATCTTTGATAATCATGAGAACACAATTTTAATACCATTTACAAACCTATTCATTTGACTTGCAAAAAGCAAAGTTGGATTAGTTTTCATATGGTCAACTCAAAGAATATATTGATCACCATCCTTGGTAAGCTGATACTTATTCTCTTCTCTGTAAAATATTGATTTCATGTCATAAAGATAAGGGCTACCTAATACAATACCACATATATCAAATGGGACCACATCCAAATAAACTCCATCCATAAATCCCGAAGTTATTGCAAACCTAAGTCTACACCACTTAGTAACATGTAGTTGTGGAAATGGTTTTATGTCTGACTTAGTTTGTAAACCAAGATTTTTAACTATCTATTCTAAAATCAAGTTACATTGTGATCCACTATCAAATAAAGTATCAATTTTAGTATGCTTCGAAATCACCTTTATGTGAAATAACTCACTCATTTTCTTTTCATCAGGAACACGTTCAATTTTTGAAACATAATCAGAAGAAGAATTACCTTGTAATCCCATGGCTGCAATTTTTGTCTCATCTACAGTGTCTGATCCCAAGTCATGTTGGATAGTGGCAATATTTTTTTTGTCTTCTTTTTTGTTTTGAAACTTCTTTGGCTTGATTTTTGGATCGATCTTCCAACATTTGGATACATCATGACCCTTTTTCTGACAATTTCTGCATGTAGGCTTATCACCTTGATTCTATACAGTAGCTATCTACTTACCTTTCCCTTTATCTATGAACTTGTTTCCACCTGAATTGAAAGGATTCTTGGAAA
The DNA here is from genome assembly GCA_027924585.1 of Larix kaempferi. Taxonomy (NCBI): domain Eukaryota; kingdom Viridiplantae; phylum Streptophyta; class Pinopsida; order Pinales; family Pinaceae; genus Larix; species Larix kaempferi. The sequence continues at coordinate 3,815,040 of BSBM01000680.1, read as the reverse complement.
ATTGATCAAAAGTAATATTCCCCTTAGATTAATTATGGGTGGTTTGAACACATACTTCATCCAAGTTAGCAGGATTGAACATAACAATTGTATGTATTAAGTAAATATGCAATCCTCCTATGAATTTAAGAAGTGTTTGTTGAGTATACGAAGGTATAACCAACACTAAACCTCTCTTTATAAACTCTTGTGTGTATTCTTGCACATTCTGACCCTTACCTTTTCTAAAATTTTACCAATCCATCATAGCCTGATGCATTGCAACCAACAAATAAAATTACTTTTTCAACACTGCAGTAAACTCATACCAAGAGGAAATAATTTTACATTTAGTAATAAGATCCTCTTGAGTTTTTCTCTCCGACCATATGAGAGTAGTGCCACCAAGATAGAGTGTATCCAATTGGATCTCTTCTTCGTCACCTTCAATTTTATGGATAATGCAATATACTTCAATTTCTATAATCCAATTATCCAATTTTTCAGTGTTAAGTTCTCCATCAAACATGGATAAATAAACTTCATATCAATATTTAATAATGGCTTAACAAAAACTTTCTTATATTCATTGGAATGATGAGAATGAGAAGGAGAAGAAGAACTAGAATTTGAACTTGAAGGTGAAGATGGAGGTTTAGGAGGGCCTCCTCCATTTCCATGATTCATTGAAGCATTGTCCTCAAGTTTTTCCTTCTTCTTTTCGTTCTTTTCAAGTTTATCTTGATAATATACGAACAACGTTTCTACCATATCTAGCATCTGGTAGAAAGATTTATGGGAATCCTTATCATGATTTCAACGAGCATCTTCATCTGCCATTTTCTTCCTTTGGGTTGCACATCCGATCTTTTTGGATTAAACGACACAAGTTATCCTTCAATTACTTTAAAATTGGCCCTAGTAATCATTCACACACTCACAATTATTTGATTAAGTAGGCTCTGATACCAAACATGATCTGAATCTACATGATCGTTAATTAACCATGAATTATGTGTGAATGTTTCAACAATTAACTCTTGAAAAATTACTTAAAATGACAACTTTAAAGAGCAAATAAATAAAAAGTATGCAAATAATAAAGATGCAAACCATAATCTGAACACAAGAGCTATTAAGGGAATTCATCCATGAAGGAATACGTCTTCGGGTCCACCTCCAATGAGACCGTTTCTATTAATTCTCCAAATGCCACAAAATTACATCAATTCTAAGGCACTCTGATATTTTGTCTTTCAGCTGCAAAAATAGATTTCACCATTGCAACTATCTAGAAAAATCGAGAAATTCAATTATAAACACTCTATATTTTTCCTGGGACTTCCTCTAGCATGTAGTTCAAGAACAACACCCCCTGCGTTGTATGGAATGGTACGGATTTCCTCCTCATTAATAGTTCTTGCATTGGTACTCGTGGCATGTTATATAAAAAAATGTGTCCTTCAGGGTCCTAAATTGTGGTTAAAATAGTGCAAAAGGTTTTTTTTCATGGCTTTGGGTATCCATGAAAAGAAAAATGCACCAACCGTTGGCATGATCAAAGGAATTGGTGTAGTGGTAAGGTTGGTGTTATATTGCATAGAAGTCTTTGGATCAAACCCCATGGGATCCACGTTAGATGTCTTTTTTGTTAATATTTACACATAGATAGTGGGATATGTGTTAGGATCCTCCTTCGATTGAAATATATATAATATATTATATAAACCCTCGTCCCACCATTTTTTCAATCTAGTCGACGATTCAACTTCAAATATAAGATTTCCCCCTTTACATAGTAAACAACATGCATGGCGCAGTTGTAGGGCACATGGAGGTAGAGCGTTGGAGCCAGTGGGAGGTCAGGGGTTTGATCCCCATTCCCGACATATTTTTTAGTAAAAGTAACCACAATGTGTCCAATCATACCACCACATGGCAGCCTTCAATTGTTCCACATTCCTGCAAGTTGTACAGTAAGTCTACCACATGTCAACTGGTGAGACCTGCACATAGCTTCCAACTCAACTGATAACTTTCCTTCCATGTCAATTTGAAACCTACCACATGGAACCTTAGGGACTTCCATGTCAATAGTATGGTCCAGCTATACAGGCCACATGGTTCCCTTTCAATGGTGCCACGTGGCACCCCCATTTTTGCAAAAAATATTGTTTACGGAAAATTTCATAACGCAATATCTTTTGCATCTAGAGTTTGTTTTGGATGAAACGATCGTCGTCATAAATATATCAATGAGCTCTACACAATGGTGTGCTCCTATTAAAAATTTGAAGAATTTTATTTTTAGTCATTTGGGAGATCCTCCTGGATCAATAGTACCCTTAATTACTGTTATAATCTTATTCTCCTCCTACAAGTTTTGTTTCTATGAGATACTGATGGTTTCACAATGATCTTACAATAAATAGTTTGTCTTCCGTCAAAAGAACTACATTCATTGTTACTCTTTTAGTAGAAATTTAAAATTCCTTTCATTCGACATTAGTCTAAATAAAATACTTCAAATTCATTATTCCTTGATTTTTTCAACAATTCATAGCTTAGAGAAAATTTTCAAGGGTATTATTAGATACGTTATTTGATTCATCAATTACTCTACTGAAATTTCACTATTTCCTCGTGTAGCATATTGAAAGAATTGATTTGAATACTTTCTTCTTTATAGGTTCATTAAATGGATATATACCAGATATGGTATAATGTGCAACCGTACCCTTTTACTATGATTTTACTTACGTCATAGAACCTTCAAGGTCATCACTTCAGTGTTTTACGGTTTCTTAGTTTGAATGTGATCCCTAACAATCAAATATTTGATTTCAACATGAACATGGTAGGTTAACACATTTACTGATCCACCCAGCAGTTGGCATTATTTTTGAATGCTAACATCGACTTCGAAAAGTTCATTGACTTCAACAAGTTCATTGACTTCGACAAGTTCATCGAATTCGACAAGCTCAACGACTTTGACCAGTTCATCAACTTCGACCAGCGTCGAATTCGAAATGCATCATTGAAATTTGCGACTAACAAACTACGACACACTGTCTCTCTATATTCCAGTTGACTGTAATGGTTGAACTTATGAAACCATTCTAACTTCTCTTGTAATTGAACGTAACGGGAATACAACCCAAGCGTTCTTAGCCCTCTATTTAAGCATGTAAAATATCGTAATATAGAGAGAGAGAAGAATCAAGAAGTAACAGAGTGAAAATAAAGAAGAGAATAGATCACATTGTTGCATATTTTATGTGTTTGTATTTTTATGGGCGTAGTGTATTTCGTGCTTTGCTTATTATTATTCTTCCTACATAACAATACCAATTCATTCAATCGAACTGTTTTCCGCATCACACACCTAGGAGTATATAGATCGTTTGTATAAGATCTTTATTCATTCAGAGCTTTATTCAGAGCTTTGTTCGTGCTTAATTTGTGCATAGACACTTCCATCAAAGCTACCTAACTTATGCTTGTTCAAACACGCTTGCAAACTCAACAATCCAAGCAGACACTACCTTCAAAGATGATAGGAGAAAGAAACAATAGACATGCAATTGACGAGAAAGAGAAACTCATAGAGAAAGCGTTGGTTTGACAGCAAACTGAAATGTTAGCCCAGTTCCATGATATTCTCACGCGATTTGCTTCGATATCGGGAGGATTTTCGACAAGATCTAACTCCGAAAAAATCAGTCCATTCAAGGTGAAAATTAATTTGGACATACCGAATCTAGAAGGAAATATTACGCAGAATCCATCGACAATTGGGTACAACAATTGGAATCCTATTACTATGTGGATCAACTCTCATAAATTGAAAATATCACCATTGCATCCTTAAATATGTCAACATATCTGCACTACAGGTGCGGCACAAAAACTAGGACGCGAGATCCATATTGAATAAGATATATATATTATTGAATTGATAAGATGCTTAACGCTTTACAAGAGCTCGCCTTTTATAAGGTTTGAGCATTTCTTACGAAGGGCTACGTCCCTTCAATTAAACTAATTAATAAATTAATGATTAATTTAATACAATATTTAATATTGATAGCATTGCCACTCCCTTTTAAAGAGCTTTGTCCTCAAAGCAATGGTAATGAGGGATGTAACTGTCGAAATTGTTCTGATTCCCATGTTGCATCTTCTTCGGGAAGATTTTTCCATTTTATGAGGTATTCTTTAATGACTCGCGTTCTTAATCTCTTCTCTCTAGTAGCAATGATAGATTCTGGCTCGAATATGATTCTTCCTTCTTCATGTAATAAGGGAAGTATTGTTTGTGCCTTCTGGTGTTGACCTATCATCTTTTTCAAACATGAAACATGAAAGACATTGTGGATGCGACTTGTAGTTGGCAATTCCAATGCATATGCCACCTGACTAATCTTCTTATTGATTTGATATGGGCCATAAAAACGTGGAGCCAATTTATTTTTTCCACCTTGTTTAAGTGATAATTGTTTATAGGGTTGTAGTCTTACATATACCCAATATCCAATTTCAAATTCTCGTTCTGTTCGATGTCGATCTTCTTGTTGTCTCATTCTATTCCTGGCAGTATTCAAATTCTCTTTAAGTACTTGGACAACCTTTTGGTTTTCTTCTAAATGGTCATTTACTGATGCGACCCTTGCTTGGTTGGTGATGAAATCCTTCCATTTTGGGGGTTCATATCCATATAGGGCTTGAAATGGTGTCATTCTTGCAGATGTATGATAAGTAGAATTATACCACCATTCCGCAAGATGCAGCCATTGGAACCATTTATTTTGCTTATCAGTTACAAAACAACGGAGGTAGGTTTCTAAGCATTTATTGACAACTTCTGTCTGTCCATCTGTTTGGGGATGATAAGCTGAGCTCATGTTAAGAGACGTTCCAACTTGCTTGCAAAACTCTCTCCAAAAGTTCCCTTTAAACTTGGCATCCCTATCACTCACTATAATCTTCGGAAAACCATGTAATTTGTAGACATTTTTACAAAAAGCTTCGGCTCTTTCTTTTGTCGAATCAGTTTTCGTCACTCCAACAAAATGTGCATATTTGGTTAGCCTGTCTACCACAACTAGTATTTTGTCTTTTCCATCTGATATGGGTAGACCTTCAATGAAATCCATTGAAATTTCCTCCCATTTCTTATTTGGAATATGTAACGGATGGAGTAACCCCGGACTGGAGATATTCTCAGTTTTATTCCACTGACAAATGTCACAATCTGCAACATACTTGTGAATGTCAGCATACATACCCTTCCAAAAGAATGATTGCCTTGCATTATAGTAGGTTTTAAAAATTCCTACATGACCAGCAGCTGGGCAATCATGTGACTCTTTAAGCACCTTGGTCTTAAAACTTGAATTGGAACTTAAGTAAATACATCCTTTGTACCATAAGAGTTCATTCTTCCATTCAGACTTCGGATACTGATTTATGTTGTTAATTATGGCGCAAACCTCTGAATTCTTGGCATATTCCTTACGAATTTCGTCCAAAAATTCTGGGATCACCATGGATACGGCGTAGACTTGTATCTCTTCATCTTTCCTTGATAAAGCATCAGCTACTACATTGTCCTTCCCTCTTTTATGTAGGATCTCCATATCAAAGGTAGAGATTTTCTCTATCCACTTTTGTTGCTCGGTTGTTAATGTCTTCTGCTGTAACAAGTGTTGTAGACTATTATGATCTGTTCGGATTAGGAATTTACTTCCCAAAAGGTATCGTCGTCATTTAGTTAATGCATGCATGATGGCAAGCATTTCCTTGTTGTATGTAGACTGTAGGTATTCTCTTTTGTTCAACTTCCTGCTTTCAAAAGCGATTGGATGACCTTCTTGCATTAGCACAGCTCCTATCCCAAACCCTGAAGCATCACATTCGATTACGAATGGTTTTGCGAAATCAGGTGTTGCCAAAACGGGAGTTGAAGACATAATTTGTTTCAACGTTTCAAAGCATCTTCTTGCTTCATCATCCCATTGAAAAGAATTTCTTTTTAGGAGATTTGTTAGTGGGGCAGTGACATGTGCATAGTTCCCGATGAACCTTCGATAGTAACCTGTTAATCCCAAAAATCCTCGCAATTTTGAAACATTCTTTGGTTCGGGCCACTCCTTCATTGCCTGGATCTTCTTTGGGTCCACCTTAACTCCTTCCTTTGAGATTATATGACAGAGATACTCCACTTCTTGCTTCCCAAAGGTGCATTTTGACTTTTTTGCATAGAACTGGTTTTCCTTCAAAAGAGATAGAACCTCTTCTAGATGCGTCAAATGTTCTTTCCATGTCTTGCTATATATAAGGATGTCATCGAAGAATACTAACACAAATTTCCTTAGGTATGGCTGAAATAGTTCATTCATTGTTGCCTGGAATGTGGCAGGGGCATTAGTTAACCCAAAAGGCATTACTTTGAATTCATAATGTCCTTCATGAGTTTGGAAAGCAGTCTTTGCGATATCCTCTAATCTGACCCTGATTTGATAGTACCCTGACCTTAAATTGAGTTTCGAAAAATATTTTGTGTCATGAAGTTCATCCAGCATGTCATCGATGAATGGAATTGGAAACTTGTTCTTAATTGTTATTTTGTTTAATCCTCTATAATCTATACATAATCTAAACGATCCATCCTTCTTTCGTACTAGTACGACTGGCGCTGCATAAGGGCTTCTACTCTTGGTGATGACACCACAATTCAGTAGATCTTGAACCAATCTTTCTATTTCTATTTTGTGGTGGTGGGGATACCTATATGGTTTAACCTTGACAGGATTTGACCCTGGTTTAATCTCGATTATGTGTTCTATACTCCTTTCTGGTGGTAGCTGCATGGGTAAGTCTTGAAATATGTGTTCATGTTTTTGGAGTAATTTTTGGATTTCCTTATTGAACTTATTTGGGTCCTCCTCCTTTCCTTCCAGTTGATGACATTGTATTACGTATGTTGATGCCCCTTTTCGAATGAGTTTTTCCATATGCTGAGATGAAACTACCTGTGTGTTTGGTGGATGAAAACCATATAGCTTAAAATTTTTCCCTTGCCACTTAAATTTGATGAAATGTTTTTGATGATTGGCAGAATATGTTCCCAATGTTTGTAACCATTGGACTCCCAAAACGATATCTACTCCTCCCAACGGTAAGGTGTAGAGTTCTGATTCCAGTTCGAAGTCTTGTATTTGAAGTCTCACCTTGTGACACTTTCCAACTTTTTCGATCTTCTTGCCATCTGCAACCATCACCTTCATGTCTGGAACTGGATGTACGAACAACTTGAGTTTTCGTGCCACTCTTATATCAAGAAAGTTGTGAGTGCTTCTAGTGTCTACTAGCACTGTAACATTCTCATTTTTTATATGCCCTCTTAACTTGAGAGTCTGTGGTTGACTAATGCCTGTCATGGCTGCTAGGGAGATTTTGGGGTTCTCGTCGTTCCCGGTTGCCATATTTGCGATTTCCTCCTCTTCATCTTCTGGCTCTTCTTCTTCTTCTTCTTCTTCTGATTCACTATTCTCCTCTGCTTCACAAGTATATAATTTCTTTGAGTTGTCCTCGGGGCGACACCTATGTTTAGGGTTCCATTTGTCTCCACATCGTCGACATTTTCCTTCCCTCATACGTTGATTCTCGAGGCTCTTCCTATCGTCCCTTCTAGGTGGAGGGATGTATTTGTTTGTATCATCCTCTGGAGTCGACTGGATGTTTCTTTGTGAGTAGGACTTTCCTTTATTTGATTGAAAACTATCAAATTTGGCCTCGGCTGCTTTTGCTTTTCGTCTTGCTGCCTCGACATCTGTTATGTCATGCATTTTTAACTCTTTTTGTATGTATAGTTTTAGTCCTCCTAAGTAGGTTTCCAACCGTTGTTTGTCTGATAGCCCAAATACTCTGGTAGCGAGGGATTCCCATTGATGCGTGAATTCTTTGACGCTTCCCTTTTGTTGTAATCTGGTAAGTTTTGAGAAGAATTCATCTTCTGTGATTCCTTGAAACCTTTTTAAGAAATCATTCTTGAATAAGTTCCAAGTGTATGCGAAGTTGTCTCCCTTCCACCACATATACCAGTTGTAGGCATATCCTTCAAGGTGCATTGAAGCATACTTGACCTTTTCCTCGTCCATTGTAATGTTATATATGTCGAAATACTCTTCTGCTTTATTCAACCAAGCGACGCATTGGTCTTCTCCTCCATTATATTTCATCATTTCTATTTTTGCTCTCGGCGGGTACATTACGAATGGTTGGTATTGAGTACCTTTCATCCTATTGCGTTCTGGTGACTCAGAATTGGGAGATGGGGTAACCGACATATCCGAGCCATGTTGTTTATGATTTTTTTCCTCATCCTTCATTTTTTGTAATATCTCCTCGATACCTTTCTGGCTCTCAGTCACTTTTTGATCTAACATTTTTGTTCCTTGCTTATAATGTCGAACTTGTCGTCTATTTTCTGCTCCATTACCTGAATGACTTCATCCTTAATTTCTTTCTTAAGTGCTTCCTGGCTCTTGGTGATCATTTCCTTGAAGGTTCGAAAATCCTTCTCTATTTTCTCCATTTGGGCTCTTAACTCTGTCGTCATGCTTCTTCGGTGTGGTGGTGAATAGTTGGATGCAATTTTGGCTTGGGAGTGGAAAAAATGAAAATGCCATGGAAAAGTGGAATTACTATAAAAATTTTGGTGTGTCTAAAAAAATATATATATAATAAATATTATATTAATATATATATATATATATTTTGATTTTAAGGATTTTTTAATAAAAATCAATATTAATCATATAATATTAAATTTTTTTTGAAATTAGGGTTAGGGTTTTTTGGATGAAGGAGTGCTACGTGGAAGCCGAGCGGGGGATGGACGAGAGGTGGATAGGGGAGCCCAAGCGAAAGGGAGCGTTGGTAGCTGTGGAAAGTTGCAGGAATGGATGAGGGTATAGTTGGATGGCGCTGGATATGAAGCTGACGAGGGGGAAGGACGCAAAAGAGAGGGAGGGTAGGCGCAGAGACTGGAGGGCGAGGGATGGCGGAGGCCGAGTGGGAAGTGAGGACGACGGAGGTGCGTGCAGGGGCTGTGGGGAGGGAAGGAGGAAAATCGGAGGGAGGGAGGGTGTGGACGAGGGTGATGGCGGGAGTGGCAGCGTGTGTGGGGAGTGGGAGGATGAAGAGCTGTGATGGGTTTGTGGAGTGAAATGTATGTTGGTGCGTTGTGGGGGTGAGAGGGAGTGTGGCGTGAGTTGCAGGTGTATGGAGAGAAGATTCATGGAGAAACGTTGGAGAGGGGCATAGCCAGGGATTGCGCCCCGAAGGTAAGTGAGTGTGGACGTGGTGGAGTGAGGTCGCAGGTGGAGTGGAGTGATGTTGGAGTGAAGAAGATGATGCGCGAGATGGAATCCTGAGATGAGAGTGGAGGACGATCCCAGCTGGAGCGTGGAGCGCAGGAGTTGATGCCGAACGCGGCTCTGATACCAAATGCGGCACAAAAACTAGGACGCGAGATCCATATTGAATAAGATATATATATTATTGAATTGATAAGATGCTTAACGCTTTACAAGAGCTCGCCTTTTATAAGGTTTGAGCATTTCTTACGAAGGGCTACGTCCCTTCAATTAAACTAATTAATAAATTAATGATTAATTTAATACAATATTTAATATTCATAGCAACAGGTGGGAGAACCTATCGACAAAGATGGAGAAAAGTGGAAACCCCATGGAGACATGGGAGAAATTTTTTGAATATGTCCGAAAGGAGTTCTACCCGCCCAAGTACATTGAACAAAAATATAAGAAGTGGCAGCAACTAAGGAAATGGAAAGACCAGTCCATAGAGAGTTACACTGACGAGTTCTATCAACTAATGGCTAGACTTGGTGTTCAAGAATAAGAGAAATTGCTTGTTTTGAAGTACGTCAAGGGAGTGTCCCCGTACATTCAACAAGAGATGGAGTTTTTGGCTGTCCATATGCTTGTGGATGCATTCCACTATGCTAGTAAGCTTGAATCCAAACATAAAGTAAAATCATGCTTGGTGACTAAGCCGACAGGATGACCACATGACAAGAAGGCACTAGCCGACTTCAATAAGTGAAGATATTCTCAACCAACTCCACCAAAGCAAGATCATGGAAAAAATAATTCTCAAAAAGACAAAAGGGAATGTAGAAAACAATCCCTACCAGGAAATGGTGTGATTACAACAATTTATCATGGAATGATACGTCTGAATGCAAAGCTCATAAGACATTTTCGGAAAAAGTGTTGACATCCGACTTGTTCGACAAAACTCTGGTAGAATATGACCCAAAAGAAACGACCCTTTTGACATCGACATTGACCACTTCAGTAGCCTCAACTATCGTCAATGAGGAGGAATGAGAGCGCCTATTACATACACAAATATGAGTTCAAAAAAATCCATTGCATCTGATTGTGGATAATGGTATCGAGAAGAACTTTGTTTCTGAATAGATCGTGAATAAACTAGGTCTTGTCACCACTCCACATCCTCATCCTTATAACATCGGTTGGATGAATGATGGACATGAACTAAGGATCACCTTCCAATGCAAACTCACCTACTTCATTAAGCCTTTTGAAGATGAAGTACTCTGCGATGTGGCATTGCTCTCCATAGGCGACGCCTTGTTTGGGAAACCTTACTTATGGGATTGACATGGAAGTTACCAGTCACAAACTGAGAAGGTGATTGTCATAATTCAAAACAAATGGTACGGCATACCATAGCGATTACCTACACCAACGGTTGCAATGATTCTGTTAAACAGACAAAGAAGCTCATCAACCATGCTCAGAAGTTTGCATTGATCATGATTAAGCCGCAACATTTTAGGAAGAATGTAACAACCAGTCGAATCACTAACCAGTGTAGCTCTCGACAGAAGCAGCAGATCGACAATATTCTTGATGAGTACCAAAACCTATTCCAAGAGACAGACGGGGTACCTATACATTTTCAATTCAAACACTCTATTGAACTTGCTCCTATTTCTTCATTACCTAACACATCTGTTTATAGAAGATCCATTATCGAAAATAAAAAGATTTGCAGAAAAATTCAAGATTTGATCAACAAAGGTGATATCCAACTCAGCTCCTCTCCTTATGGAAGTCCAGTCGTCTTCGTTCCAAAGAAATACATGACTTGGAGCATGTGCATCGACTACCGGGCCCTCAACAAAATTTCAGTAAAAACTAGATACCCTCTGTCACAAATAGACGAGATCATTGACTGTCTGAAAGGTGCTAAATTCTTTACTAAGATTGACCTCAAGTCGGGATATCATCACATTCCAATCAAGGCCCCAGATGTATGGAAATCTGCTTTCAAGACCCAGCAAGGATTGTTTGAATGGTTAGTCATGCCTTTCATCTTTACCAATGCATCTGTGACCTTCATGTGGTATATGGATAACATTCTTTGACCTTTCATTGGAAAATTTGTCATTGTCTACCTTGACGATATATTTAATTTTAGTCGATCATGGGAAGAACATGTTAGACAATTTCGACAAGTCCTCAACACTCTCTGACAACATTGACTCTACTTGAACATGGACAAATGTTCCTAAGAAATGAACATCATCAAATATTGGGGTATGTTATTGACTCTGCAGGCACTCACATCCATCCAGACAAAGTGCAAATCCTTAAAGAGTGGCCCATTCCTCAAAGCATTCATGAACTCAGAAATTTTCTTGGTTTGGGGAATTTTTATTGATGATTCATACTCGGCTTCAATCGCATAGCATGGCCTTTGAATTAGTTGACCAAGGGAAATGGGAAAACTGTCTTCAAATGGACATTGACACAATAAGAAGCTTTTGAGCAACCATGGGGGATTCACTAGAAGGCAATATAATATCACATTCATTCATATTGCGGTATTAAATAATCATGAAAACCTAAAAATTATATTGCTTATATATTAAGGGGCAAAGGGTTTTTTTTATTTAATGTAACAATACAAAAATACTTTGGGGTCTTTTTTATATGGGTGGGCTGACAAATATTCACCAGATGGAGATGGCGGGATCACAGTTGGATGAGAAATTGGGTTGAACCAAGGCTCGGGCTTACCAGTACATAGGGAAATCGCATCTTGACGCATGCTTAAGGCCAGGGGTTTTGTGGTGAAGACTGTTTCCAATTGATCATAGTCGACAGACAGTGGTCATTAAAAACCAATTGTTACCAATAACACTCAGCCACTTGTTACCAATAGCCTTGGGAAGCTCTAAGCCTCTAGGGCCTGTTATAGGCCCTCGATAGGCCTTAGGGGCTTGAATACCCAACCAATCATGCCTACTATAGGCCTTTGGAGGTTTAGTCAGCCACCTAGAGCTTGTTACAGTCCTTGGGGGCTTGGATACCTAGCCCACAACAGGCTTAGTCAGCGATTGGCGAACTACAACATGCAATCTAAATATTGTACTATGTGCATTGGTTCTAGTGACATACAAGAAGTGATCTCCTATCTCTTCATTAGACCATTAGATGTTGCAAATCATAATGATTTGTGGTTGAGTAATTGCATTGTGGGTGAATTAATGTGCATCCACAATATACATCAACAGAAGCAAGGTGCATTGTAGAATGCATGTGGGGTCATAAGAGGGGTATCATATCAATATACTAGGTAGAAATATAAAGGGGTATAAAAATGTTATTAAAAAAATTGATACATATAATATCTATTGAAAATAAGGGTTTTTTTAAATTTGGAAGGCATATTGGAGGGGGTTAAAAAAAAATGATTTTGGAAGGTATTTTCCAATATTTAGTGAAATTAGGGGTATTGTTTAATATGCCACGAACAAACTTGCTATGATAGCATTTTATTGAGTGAATCCCCCGTGAGAGCAGATCAAACACAAGCTTTATACTGCACCAATACTTATGTTAATTGATTTTCATCATCCCTTGAGATTGAGATAGACGCATCAGACTATGTGTTGGGCGCAGTGATCACTTAGTCTCGTCACCTAGTTGCTTTTCATTTTGAAACTTTTAACGACAATATTATAATATATTCAATGTATGAAAAAGAGTTGTATGCCATTGTTGAAACTCTTAAGAAATGGAGACAATATACTCTTGGAAGGGAGACTGCCATTCTCACTGACCAAAAGCCTTTACAGTTCTCCCCATCCCAGTTGAAGTTAAAAACAAATCGAGAACTCAAGTGGATTAATTAGCTGCAAAAATTTCAATTGGTAATTAAGTATCGGAAAGGTAAATCTAATGTCATCGCTGATTGTCTGATTCGACCACCCATTACTATCCTTCTTACAGTGATGAGTATGCAGGGTTATGACACCACCACTTGGCCTCAGTTGTATAAAGAAGACAACAAATTTTTAGTAGTCTATCAACAACTTCAGATAGACAAGACATCGATCTCTGACTATTTCTTGAAAGACACTTTTCTATACAAGCTTGGCCAGCTTTGTGTAGCAACAGGTGAGCATTGACAACAACTCATTTGGGACGTGCACTATAACAATACTGCAGGACACTTTAGAGTAGAAAATACCCTTGCTATTCTCCAAAAGTATTTATTTTGGCCTTCACTTAAAACTGACATTAACAATTACATTCGATCATGCATGGTTTGTGGCATTTCTAAACTGCCTAATCGACGACAGGGATTGTACACACCTTTTCCGGTTCCTAGTCAATCATGGGAATCTATTTCTATGGACTACTTGATGGGATATCCTACTACCAAAAATCAACATGACGCGATCTTAGTAGTAGTTGAAAATTTTTCCAAGATGGCCATTCTAATTCCATGCAAGAAGACCATGACAACGCAGCAGACTGCTCAGCTCTTCTTTGAACATGTCTGGAAACATTATTTTTTACCGACAACCATTTTTTTCGACAGAGATGCTGGATTTGTCAGCATATTTTGGAAGGATCTCTAGAAACACTTCGATACAAGACTCTCCTTATCAGTAGCTTTCCATCCTCAGACAGACGGTCAGATGGAATTTGTGAATTGCTTGGTAGTACAACTACTTTGTATGTACAACCATAAGAATCGATGAGCATGGGATGAAAGTCTCCCATATATACAACACAACTACAATCGTGATCAACACATATCTATGGGAAAGATTCCATTTGACATCTATTATGGATTTCAACCCTTAGCGCTTATTGACTTGATTAGTTACTCGAGACAGTCGAATGATACCAACTATAATCGGCGATAAGTTGACAAAGCATTGAAGTTTCAAGATCAAATCTGTGACATCCAGAAACAAGCACATGAAATGTTGCAACAAGCTAATGCAAAAGCTAAGGCCCATCACGATAAGCATTGTATCCCTCATTCATTTCAAATTAGGGATCAAGTCTACTTGCATCTCAAAAAGGAATGCTTCACGGGTCCATATAAGAAGTTGAAGCCTTTGTGAGATGGTCTGTACAGTATTCTTGATTAGATTGGAGAAAACTCTTCCCAGCTCGACATTCCTTTATGCATGGGTCTGCATCCATTATTTAATGTGTATCTACTTCGACCATACCATGCACCACGATTGGAACAGAACGAATTGCAAACAACAGAACCCGAAGACATCCATCTAGATGTTCAAGAGCCTCTTCCTTGTGGCACCATTATGGGATGACGAGTACACCATACAAGGATGAATACAATTCCCTTGTTTCAGATGGCCAAATCCGGGCAGATCCCAGCACAAGGAAAATGGTGCTTTGCTACTGAACTAATGAACAAGTTTCCTCATATGTACAAGAAAACAATGGGGGCCATTATTTCGTAAGGAAGGAGGTATGATCCACCCAACAGTTGACATTATTGTAGGATGACAACATCGACTTCGACAAGTTCATTGACTCCTACAAGTTCATCAACTTCGACAAGCTCAGCGACTTCGACCAGTTCATAAAATTCGACAAGCATTGATTTCAGCATGCATCGTCGACATTTGTGACTTACAAACTACAACAGATTGTCTCTCTGTCTTCCAGTCGACTGTAATGATTGAAATTCTAAAACCGTTCTAGCTTCTCTTGTAACTAAACGTAACGGGAAGGAAACCCAAGCGCTCTCAACACTCTATTCAAGCATGTAAAATATTGTAATATACAGAGAGAGAATAATCAAGAAGTAATCGAGTGAAAATAAAGAAGAGATTAGTTCACATTCATGCATATTGTCTATGTGTGTATGTTTATGTGCGTAGTGTATTTCCTGATTTGCTTATTAGAATGCTTCCCCTATAACAGTACCAATTCATTCAATCGAACGGTTGTCCCCATCGTGCACCTGGGATCATACAGATCATTTACTCCCTAATTGTTGATATGAAAAAACATTTTCTTCTCCATGTTTCACTTGACTAAGATATCAATATCTATCCATGTCAACATCCTTGATGGTTTTCTTCAATTCAAGACTTTGGATAGTAACAATAGGCCTTCTTGATTTGTGGCTACCTTTGTTTCTAATGTAAAAATTTCCATTGGTTGTATGGTTTCCCAAATCCATGTAGAATTAGGTTGGTTAATTTTTGTATCATAAACTGATTGTATTAACACATCGAACAATTTCCATATAGGAAATTAAATTCATGACCTTGTAACTTGGACCTTAAAGCAATATTCAATACTATCACAATCATAACTATCCTTGAAAGGACATCTTTAAGATAATTAGGTTTCATATATATCTTGAGCACTAATTAAACCAATCTTAATATCTATATTCACTTTTCACTCACTTGAAAGCAAACTTGGAATCTTGATTTACAACCTTCACCTCATTTCACTACCAAATCAATTAAGAGATTCATTTGAGCATACAAAGAAAACAAATCATCAATATTTCTTGCAACCTTCTTTGAGTCATATGTGATTTTTATCCATTTTTTTATTCCAAGGATACCATGCATGTGAAAAAATGATACTCAATCAAGCATGAGGCTAAAAATTCAAAATACTCTTTGAAGATAAAGCCTTCTTGATCATAAAGACTGGAGATGCAAATATAATAGTTAAAAAATTTCTTCACCTTCAAGCAAACTCCACAATTATTCAAATATATTTCATTTTCACAATCTTTATGGATAATGAAAGACATGTTCATTAAAAAATTTCAATGTTTTCTCTTGTATGAAACAGTCCCATTAAATAATGAAAAAAATAGAGAAATATACCTCCTACGAAAATAAAATAAAATAAAATAAACTCTTGTAAAGGATGCATTCAAACAAAATTCATCAGATGAAATTCTTCACCTAGTTCTTCCAAACTAGGCCCAAATATTTTCTTAACCACCGGGAGTTTTAATAGGAAGTTTTTTTCTAGAAATTTATTCCTCAAGATTGCACAAACAATGTTGACAATTTTATTTTTTTATCTTCTCGGATATTCTTCTTCTAGCTCGAAAAGGAAATAAGCACTCTTAATGATATTAACACATATTGGTCCTAGGTTCATCTTTGAAATTGTTGGTCGGATTAATTGTCTAATTAATTAAACAGCTGAAACTCCCAAACATAAATTATCAACCCAAGGAAGTCTTTTATTTCAAAGCTATCGTGCAAGATCTATGCAAGCACAATTTCTATCTGACACTGTTATCTATTGGTATGAAATCAAACCTGATTATAAACTAGATCACACCTTCTTGAAAATAAATCCAACTTAAAATCTATTCATAAAACCAAATTGTAAATCTAATCACACTTCAAGTAAAATCGATTCTTATGAAGCAAGATCTAATTGCATGAATGTAAAAGAAATGCTATGTTGGCCAACGATCTATCAAAAAGAAATTAACATAAAAACAACTATGATAAATCTAATGAATCAAAGCATTAACTGAATAATAAACAAACCTACAAAATAACAATCAACATTGTCAGCATTTGCTCAAGGAAGAGGGCCCTTCCTCCATTGAGTAGAGCTAAATCTCCACAATGAAAATCTACAACTCCAAAATTAAGAAACTGCCAGCATGTATTATCAAAATGGAATCATTATAGCAGAGTCTAGATCAAATCCTACGACATAACTTTGATTTCCATATTCCCCCCTAATACATCATAATGATTACATATTTATACATAAAATGCTCTCAGGAGAATGAGAAACCGAATCCCCAACTTGTGATCTATTTCAACCAATTGCTAATTTGTAAAACCGGCCGCAACGGTAAATATGAGAATTACACGTTTAGAGAACCAATTGTATAGCTCAAACCGTAGCTTTGTTTAGTGATTTCCACCCTACAAAAGTATTTGAGGCCATTGTGCACAAAACCCATTTCCCAGATTTTTGAGATTCTTCTTCATCTGCGCTTAAATCGAGACGCGAATCACTGTGTTCTTATCTGGCACACATTTCTTGTTGGAACAGTTCGAGTATTAGCTGGAGGCTTCCATGTTGGACTTGGGCATGAATTGAAATCACAAATCCATGTAATCAACCCTAGGAATGAAACCATGTTGAGAATATCCATGTGTACGTGTGCTAGCATGCCAACTTTGGAGGATTGAACCATGGCTGCTACTATTGTTAATATGAAAAATCACTCCATAAACCATCAACAGTAAAATTATGCATAATAGTCAATTCATCAAAGATAAAGGAAAATAATCATTATTAACCACTAAAGCATCAATAAGATTAATATGGCATTTCTCGAGCAGTTACAGCAAATGGATGGAAAATGGAACGATAAATGGGTGATAATAGGAAGAAGATGGATGAAATAGGTGTCGATACGTAATGAAAAATAGGGACAAATCCGTGACCCAACATCTCCCTCGAACTGAACTTGTTGCATGTCCTCATAGAACCCAATACCTGTGTAGCATCCAAACTAGAAGGACTCATTTAACTGTTGCTTTCATTTTACCATGCATAGTGACCACAGGCAGAAGAGTTGCAGCCGAAAAATTGGCAAGTTTAATCAGTGGAGTAACAGCTGCTGAATAGGATAAAATCGGTGGAGTAATAGGATAAAATTGGCGGAGTAACAACTGTTGAAAATGGGCAAATCTGGTGGAGTAACAGTTGTAGATAGGACAAATATGGCGGAGTCACACCTATGAGAATTGGTGTAAATGGCCAAAAGTGGCGGAGTCACAACTGTGCGAAAAAGGCGGAATGGCTGAAAAATAATGGAGTCATAGCTGCGGAAATTAGCGGAAATGACAAAAAGTGGCGGAGTCATAGATGTGCGAAAAAGGAGAAAATGGTCAAAAGTGGAGGAGTCACAGCTGCAAAATTTGGCAGAAAGTTTAGCGGAGTCACAACCGCGAAAAATTGGCGGAAATGGCCAAAAGTGGTGGAGTCACAGCTGTGCCAAAAATGCGAAAATGGTCAAAAGTGGAGGAGTCATAATGCAAAATTTGGCGGAAATTTTAGCAAAGTCACAGCCATTTGGCGAAGAATTTAGTGGAGTCCCAGCCATTTAGTGGAGAATTTGGCGGAGTCACAGCTGCCAGAATAGGGAAATGGACAAAATTGGTGGAGTCACAACTAGTGTTGCAGCAAACTTCTTGAACTAATATCTCCCAAAATACAAATTGGGTTTGACTGAAATTTTGCAAGCAAGTTACTACAAGTCTAATGCATCTCCACACCGAAAATCAGAGATACCCACATCACGAATTTCGAGAAAAATGCAAATTGGTGGTAGGTGATGATGGCCACTTTTTCTCAATCCATCAAGTATTTTTTTCTAAAAATTGGTGAGTATCTTCCTATTAACATAATGCTTCTGCTCCCCAAAGCTCAAATTCATCTGATGCACGGATATCGAGATATAGGAAAAATGGTTGTAGGTGATGATGGCCATTTTCTCGAAAACCATGCTTTGGATTGGGCTGAAACTTACCAAGTTTGTTCATCTTGATATTATGCACTTTATATCCAAAAATCATGAGAATCCAGTTATGGTTTGTGAGATATGATCAATTCAAATTCTGCATTTTATATTAGGAACAATATGGATGAGAAAGTGAATAAATTATCACAAAAGATTTCTTGCCCTCTTATTTGAGATCCTATGGTGTGTACAGCAACCTCTATGTCCCCCAAACTCATTCCATAGCATGTCCTCATGCTGCACTATGAAATTGAACTTAAACACAATCTCAAAAGAAATGCACAGGAAGTCAATCATTAAATCTGCATATCACTGCTTGGAATCATGAGTGGCAGTAATTTTTGGACTAATGGAAGATCTCATTTTATTCGAGCTGATTTCCCAAGTCTAATTTACTCTATCCATCAAATTGGCATACTACTGGAAAAGATAAACATTATCATACATTCTTGCAGATCTTATGAGCAAAAAGACCAACATATCTCCACAATCATGAAGAAAACATCCTGACAGCAGTAACAATTGTCCTTTGAATATTCCATTATAGATATCAAATGCTATGTCAATGGATTGCAACTTGAATGTCAATTGAAGGTAACTTGGAAATTTGCAACAATAGTGTAGAAGTCAACCAATGCATGCATTAATGAACCATGAATCCAATAACTCATACCTCTGAATGTAGTTTCTTTCCGAGTACATGAAATCATACACTTGCCATGTGCTTCTTCTTCATTTAAGGGAGTTTCTATTTGTTTCTCTTCACCACTGAATTTGGATTTGGATTCTTGGTCTCTTTGCTTCTCAAGATCATTTTTTCTTGTACTTCAAGACAATCATTTTTAATGGGAAAACAATCTGCAAACCTTGAATTTGGTCATGAGCTTGCTACAAAATGATTACTACAGGATTACCTTTTACTGTTGGTTGTAAATACCTCATTAATGCTTGAATACCAATCTTCCAATTTTGGGAATCCATCAGTTGTTATCTCAAAATGTGATTGAGCTAGTCCTGCTTTGTTATGGACACTACATGAGCAAGTCACATACTTCTTCTACAGTACGCATGCATGTTGCTATTCATAGAAAAAAGATTTCAAAACCCTGTTTTGGTGGATGTTGAGAGCAAAAGCAGTCAAGATAAATGAAGCAGTAAGCAACAATGACGATCCATGCAATAATGAACTGGAAAATTAATCTCTTAATATACCATTGTTGGTGCACAAAAATCCTTCTCCCCCAAACTAAAGGAAAATAGAGTAATCTCAGCTTAATCTTTGTTCACAATAGCTTCTTCTATTGTAGGTTCTCATGAAGCAACAACAATGCCTTGTGTTCCCATGAAGCAACAACAATGCCTTGTGTTCCTACTGTTGGTTCTTGTGTGGTAGTAGTAGATCATTTTTTCATACCTGGATGTTGGGAAAGATGTTGGGAAGGACTGGATTTGGATGTGCATGAATTGGAATGATGAAGTGTTAGAATTGAGTGGGAAAGGATGGGAATGGATGGACATAAAATGCTATATAAAAAATGGAAATGGATAATGCTTAATGCTTTTTCATGACATTTTCCTAAATTTTCAATAAATCAAAAACTCATGCTATTTTACCTCAAGTGTTACCTCAATGGAAGCCTTGGTTAATTGTTGCTGAGAGATGTAGCTGGAAGATGAAGCTTCTGAAGGATGAAATGTGTTGCATGTAAGACTAATTGTTGAGGCAAATGATGAGGAGGAATTCTACCACAAAGGAAGAGAGTTTCTTCTCTTATTCTGAAAATCAACTGTTGGAATGAAAAATGAAAAGGAATTCCAAAACTATTGGAAGAAATGATGCTGCAAGTCACTATTGAAACCATGAGATCATATAATCTTCAACCGATACCAAACCGAGGTACAATTCTTAACATGGGAATGAATGTGCTGAAGTCGAGCATGGATTTATCATTGGATTACCGGCCATTAATGTATGCCGTTAACCAATGTGAAGCAACTCACCTTTGATGACAGTGAGCTCTAAAGTACCTTAGTGCATCTTCATAGGTACAAATGAATGTGCTGGAGTTGAGTCACCTGCAAGATTCGTCAATCAAGAGGCATTGATGAAACCCCATGATTAACAACAAGGAAATCTACCATTGATGTATGCAGATCCTATGGAACTATGAAAGAATTTATTCATGAGCGAGTAGTGAATGGAGTAGAAAGTATGGAAGTGATTAAATGAATCAGAAGGTAATGGAATGAATGGAATGGTAGAGAGAAGAAGGAAATATATAGGCATATCATGGTGTTGGCGAATGAGCATGATGGGCATAATGTTGTCTTAAAAGGATTCTTGGCATGTAGAAATGGGACTTGACTTCGGAAACATTGGCATTTGTATGGTTTGCACATCAATATCTCCATTTTGTTTTTATGTGCTCAATCCATTTGCAATTTGAGAAAAAGTCTTCAAGAGTCACTCGTGCATGCATTGACCTTCTTCTTCTAAGGACCTGCAAAAACATAGCACTTTCCTGCAATAAAACATGAGATGATGGAAGAAGAGAGGTGATTGGTCTCTTTTCACCCAATACCTATGAAAAAAAGCACCAAGAAATTACTTATAAAACAAATCCAAAGAAAAAAATGAACGAAGCAAAATCCACTTTATACCTCTAGACTCACCAACAGTATTCCAATCATAAATTCTTTGTTCCTTGTACGATTTGAGGGATTCAAAAGCCAAATGAAATTAAATTCCTAGGTCTATGTCCCTTAGAAACAGGTTTTTAAAATTCTATGTAATGATATTCCAAATTTCTCAGTAACAGCCTGCATGACAAGGTGTTTTTAGAATTCTAGACTAGACCAACAGTCACGGTTTTAGGCATAACGTTTTCGTTTGATAACGGATTGATGTGATCCCAATTGGAGATGAAAGTAGATTCATGTAGGGATATCCAATAGAAACAGGTTTTGAATCCAATAAGAGTGCATGAGTCGAACAGTCCAATGAACAGTCTAGGAAACTGAGTTTTAAAAATGCTGATTTGTGATAGGCAGTTGGTATTTTGGTCATAAAATTTGCGTACGATATTGTAATTGAGTGATTCAAATTGATTTGTAAACTATATTCATAGGGTAATATACCAATGAAACAGGTTTTCAAGATATATCCAATAAGGCATCCAAAAAGTGATTGTCCCGGCTCTGTTCCTAAGCTGCCTGCTAGACACCCTGTTAGTATTTTGACCATAACTTTTTCATTTGATGCCCAATCCCAAAAATTAAAATGGGTTTGGAAAATAGATTCAAAGGGATACTTGGGATGTAAACAGGTTTTAAAAATAATCCCATTTTATCTCCCAAAAATGGACTGTCTCGACTGTGTTTCAGTAAAAATTGCAAGTCAAAATGCCACAAAAATCCAATAAATGAAATTTGACTCCCAAAAAGTGACTAGAATAGGTATGAATGTTTGTAATGATGTAAATTTAAATAAAACACACACACATACCAAAAATTTCAAGCATTGAGTACCTAGATTGACATACACAGTGTGTTACAGCTGCAGCTGCAACTCTTAAAAAATGATATAATGTTGAAATAAAGTCTGTGTATTTTTATGGATGTGTTATATAGAAATAAAAACTAAACACATACCATGATGATCGCATAAGTTTCAAGATTGAATGTTTCCATAATCGTTTAGCTCTTTTTCCATGGAGTCTTCATTCACCAATGCTTCCTTCTTCTCACCAACTTCCTGAAAAAGAGAGATTAGTAATATGGGTGGCTCTTACTGCACCATATGTCGAAGAGTTCTGATTCAAAATAAAATGATACTATCTATGCATCCTAGATCTAAGTGAAAAAAACTCGATTTTTATTTATTTACAATGTCCTACACTACTTGGAAATAACAAAATCTTCTCAAGTGTAGAAGAACTTCCAATGGAGCCACTTTCGAAGAAATGACTCAAGTATTCTCATACTCCCAACAGAAAAATATAACTTTATGAATGCTAGGATATGAGAGGTCAACTTCCCTTGAAATGATGGTGCCAAGAATTGGTGAAGTAAGGAATGATACTGCAGATTGATAACAAATTGAAACCAAGCTTCAATATAGTCTTTGTTCCCTTGATTTCTCATGGTTGTTACACCATGAATCTCCTTAGTAAAATGATCTTCTTGATTGCATAAGAGATTCAAATCTAATGATGTGAAGGATGCTTTTGGTTCCAATATCTATTCATCAGATTTGTTGATCTTGTTAACTTGTTAATGATCATAAGAAACT
Organism: Larix kaempferi; assembly: GCA_027924585.1. Taxonomy (NCBI): domain Eukaryota; kingdom Viridiplantae; phylum Streptophyta; class Pinopsida; order Pinales; family Pinaceae; genus Larix; species Larix kaempferi. The sequence continues at coordinate 3,791,837 of BSBM01000680.1, read as the reverse complement.
TAAATTCCAAGTCTTGGATTTAAAACATGTTCAGGCCTCATACGAATTTGTTGCAATAGTGCACAGTCATTTTGCAGCAGTGTAGATGAGGTAGAACATGAGGGAAATGTAGGAAAATTTTGCAGTTCAGCACTGTACGCATACTGTACTACTTTATTATGGTTAGGGTGGAGGGTGGATTGGACAGGAAATTGTGTTGGATACCAAGGAGTTTGATGAGAAGATAGATGTGGCTGATGTAGAGGATTGGTTTGTGAGGTTGATATTGAAGGACCAAGTTGTGTTGCAGCATGACCAAGAGTGGCCATGTGATCATAAGATAGGCCATTCCAACCTTGTGGATAAGGTAGGTAAGAGTTAAATTAAGGCTGCAACAGCTTCCATGGTGGAGGATTATTCAATGATTGAGTATGAAAGTAAGGAAATAGAGGTATAGAGTTTTGAACCATACATGTAGGCCACGGTTGCCATGATTGTTGCAATGAGTTGGATGCAAGTCCTAGATCTCTTCGATATGTTTCTTTCATCCTTGGTAAGGAGGGACAATGATATGTGGAATGATTCAAGTCACATATCCCACAAATTGTGAGACTATCCAAAGGACAATCTATTGCAAGATGTTTCTTTTGGCACTGAGGGAAAACTATTTCTTCAAATTTTTCATGCTTTTCCTTAACCTGCAAAATACCCAATTGTGAATTTAGTAAACCATTGATATCAGCATTAGCATTTTCAAATAAATTACTGATTTTAGCTCTCATAACTCTTGTTGTTGTAGCAGATTTCAATGCTTGAAAATAAGGATTACTAGAATTCTTACCAATCTTGAAGTTTCCTCTTGAATACCTTCTACATAACTCACAAATATAATCATATGCTAACTAAAATACATCACATGTTCCTATCATATTTAATACTTCTAAAGTTTGAGCTTGGATTCCTTTAAGTAGGAGTGTTTTCAAGGTCTCTTTCCCCAGTTTCCTTTGTTTGGATCTTTGAAGATTGTATTGAAAGCGTTCCATGTAATCCTCCAAACTATCTTCTTCCTCTTGTGTCATTTCGAAGATATCTCCATTGACCCTACAGTATTCTTGGTACCTTTTCAAGAATGCATGTTTCATGTCTTCCCAAGTTTGTATACAATTCCCATCGATTCTCATGAACCATCAGACGGTTGTTCCTTTTAGAGTAAGGGGAAACACATTCAACTTATGATCATTAGAACAATAACCATATCCTCTACAAAGTACTTCGAATTGAAATAAGAATACATCAGGGTCTTCATTTTCCAAAGTTTTTATACCGTGAAAATTTGGTAGAACATGTGGGGGAATGCTTTTCGTTGGTGCCACTTCTCCTGATTGATGGGAAATTCGAAGGTAACAACTTCTGCATCTTTCTTACCTGCCATCTCTTCATTAGATACTTCATGTGCTATCTTGAGGCTCCTCCTTCGAATGTTCCTTTCAACTTGTTAGTATCATGGGTGTTTCTTACAACACCACTAAGGGGAATGATAAGATCTACGATCCAAAAATTGAAAATGAAATAAAACTAAATGAAAAGAAAGAAAAAGAAAAAAAGCACACTCAAAGCAAATTCAATAAACTGAAAAGTAATCATCCAACCTACATGCTCTATTTTAACATTGCATCTACAAAACAATGCCAGATGTACTTTTGCACCATTGATAACTTCCCTGGCAATGATGCCAAAAGGTTGGTTAGATTAATTGTCTAATTAATTAAACAGTTGAAACTCCCAAACATAAATTATCAACCCAAGGAAGTCTTTTATTTCAAAGCTATCGTGCACGATCTATGCAAGCACAATTTCTATCTGACACTGTTATCTATTGGTATGAAATCAAAACTGATTATAAACTAGATCACACCATCTTGAAAATAAATCAAACCTAAAATATATTCATAAAACCAAACTTTAAATCTAATCACACTTCAAGTAAAATCAATTCTTATGAAGCAAGATCTAATTGCATGGATGTAAAATAAATGCTATGTTGGCCAATGATCTATCAAAAAGAAATTAACATAAAAACAACTATGATAAATCTAATGAATCAAAGCATTAACTGAATAATAAACAAACCTACAAAATAACAATCAACAATATCAACACTTGCTAAGGGAAGAGGGGCCTTCCTCCACTGAGCAGAGGTGAATCTCCACAATGAAAGTCTACAACTCCAGAATTAAGAAACTGCCAAGATGTATTATCAGAATGGAATCATTACAGTAGAGTCTGGATCAAATCCTACGGCATAACATTGCTTTCCATATTCCCCCTAATACATCAAAATGATTACATATTTATACATAAAATGCTCTCAGGAGAATGAGAAACCGAATCCCGCACTTGTGATCTGTTTCAACCAATTGCTAATTTGTAAAATTGGCCGCAATAGTAAATCGGAGAATTACACGTTTAGAGAACCCTTTGTATAGCTCAAACCATAGTTTTGTTTAGCGATTTCCACACAATTCAGCTAATTGAGGACATTGTGCACAAAACCCATGTCCCATATGTTTGAGATTCTTCTTAATCTTCCCGCAAATCGAGACATGAATCATGTTAAGATTTAATATGCTAACACAGAAAATAGCAGCATTACATTCCATTTCACAATAATAGCATATACAAGATCACTGAAGAAACAACAAGCACAACATAAACACAAGAGACAGAGATTTATCCTGGGAAACCCTCATGGGGTAGAAAACCCAGCAAAGCTTCCTCAATATAGATGACCAGCAATATAAAAAGATGAAACCCTGACACATGATCTCCTCCTCCACAATAGCAGACCTCTCCTCCACAAGTGCACTATCCTCAAGTGTGTGTGTGTCAAATGAGGAACACACCTCCTCTATTTATACACTACTCTGATATGTATTTTACACAAGTACATGTAGGCTCGTATTTAACCATTAGGTTAAATACCCCCTTATAACTGACTGGGCCGACCCCCACATGGTGGGTCTAATAACCCTAGTTACCACACCCAACTCGGAGGAATAAACATCTCCGGATTTATAGTATAATCACATCGGAGGTATGGAACATCTCCGGAATAAATAATATACAAATATAATATTCTTTGAAGTTACAATATTTCAACACTCCCCCTTAACGAGAAGGATATTATAACAGTATCTGCACGAGCAAGGAGTCATCAACATCATACATGATACATCTATAAATCATTGGAAGCTTTCTCAACATCATCAGTAACTCAACCAGTTACTGGAATATCTTCAATACTGGAACATCAACATCTTCAGTACTGAGTCTTTATCTTATGCAGCACTCAAACAACTACAGCAACATCAATATCTGAATCCTCACGATTGTCAGCATCGCCATCACACGATCATCAGCATCGTCATCACATGATCAACAACATCGTCATCTCACTATCATCAACATCGTCATCACACGATCATCAACATCGTCATCTCACGATCATCAGCATCGTCATCACATGATCATCAGCATCGTCATCTCACGATCATCAGCATCGTCATCATACGATCATCAGCATCGTCATCTCACGATCATCAGCATCGTCATCACATGATCATCAGCATCGTCATCTCACGATCATCAGCATTGTCATATCATCTCGATCTACAGCATCTGGATCATCTCGATCTACAGCATCTGGATCATCACGATCTACAACATCTGGATCATCTCGATCTACAGCATCTGGATCATCTCGATCTATAGCATCTGGATCATCTCATCTACAGCATCTGGATCATCTCGATCTACAACATAAGTATCCTCAACCATACAAGTTCATTAATCAATACATGTATCATCAAAAGTATGTATTCTCACCAATACATCTATCATCAAAACATGTATTCTTACTAATACATATATCATCAAAAGCATGTATTCTCACTAATACATCTATCATCAAAAGCATGTATTCTCACTAATACATCTATCATCAAAAGCATGTATTCTCACTAATACATCTATCAATACAAGTATCCACACTGATACAAGTATACACAACAACAACATACCCTGCAACACACATGATCCAATTACGGGATGGTCAATCCCTCTCACTTTAGGACATAGGTCCAAGGATGATACAATCCTGATCCACTTATGGGATGATCAATCCCTCTCAATTTAAGACATCTCTCATGTCTATGGATGATGCAATCCAGATCAACTTACAGGATGATCAATCCTTATCCTTTTAAGACACCTCACCATGTCTAAGGATGATGCAATCCCGAATCAACTTACAGGATGATTAGTCCTTATCACTTTAAGACACCTTACCATGTCTAGGGACGATGCAATCCCAATCTACTTACAGGATGATTAGTCCTTATCACTTTAAGACACCTCACCATGTCTAGGGATGATGCAATCCCAATCTACTTACAGGAGGATTAGTCCTTATCACTTTAAGACACCTCACCATGTCTAGGATGATGCAATCCCGAATCAACTTACACGATGATTAGTCCTTATCACTTTAAGACACCTTACCATGTCTAGGGACGATGCAATCCCAATCTACTTACAGGATGATTAGTCCTTATCACTTTAAGACACCTCACCATGTCTAGGGATGATGCAATCCCAATCTACTTACAGGATGATTAGTCCTTATCACTTTAAGACACCTCACCATGTCTAGGGACGATGCAATCCCAATCTACTTACAGGATGATTAGTCCTTATTACTTTAATACACCTCACCATGTCTAGGGATGATGCAATCCCAATCTACTTACAGGATGATTAGTCCTTATCACTTTAAGACACTTCACCATGTCTAGGGACGATGCAATCCCAATCTACTTACAGGAGGATTAGTCCTTATCACTTTAAGACACCTCACCATGTCTTGGGACGATGCAATCCCAATCTACTTACAGGATGATTAGTCCTTATCACTTTAAGACAAGTCTCATGTCTAGGGACGATGCAATCCCATCACGTACATTTTGAACCCAGTTCATGGACGATGCAATCCTCACGTACATTTTGAACCCAGTTCATGGACGATGCAGTCCTCACGTACATTTTGAACCCAGTTCATGGACGATGCAGTCCTCACGTACATTTTGAACCCAGTTCATGGACGATGCAGTCCTCGCGTACATTTTGAACCCAGTTCATGGACGATGCAGTCCTCACGTACATTTTGAACCCAGTTCATGGACGATGCAGTCCTCACGTACATTTTGAACCCAGTTCATGGACGATGCAGTCCTCACGTACATTTTGAACCCAGTTCATGGACGATGCAGTCCTCACGTACATTTTGAACCCAGTTCATGGACGATGCAGTCCTCACGTACATTTTGAACCCAGTTCATGGACGATGCAGTCCTCACGTACATTTTGAACCCAGTTCATGGACGATGCAGTCCTCACGTACATTTTGAACTAGTGGTTCCGGGATGATGCAATCCCCATCACTTTATTCTCGAAGACCATACGTCTACGGATCAATTCAGGGACCAAGGTCCGGGGATGATACAATCCCCACTTCTCGGAGACCTTACGTCTACGGCTCTCTTTAGGACTGAAAGTCCAGGGATGATCCAATCCCCTCAACTGTCCACTAAGGACTTCATTCTCGGAGACCTCATGTCTACGGCTCTCTTTAGGACTGAAAGTCCAGGGATGATCCAATCCCTTCAACTGTCCACTAAGGACTTCATTCTCGGAGACCTCACGTCTACGGCTCTCTTTAGGACTGAAAGTCCAGGGATGATCCAATCCCCTTAAATGTCCACTAAGGACTTCATTCTCGGAGACCTTATGTCTACGGCTCTCTTTAGGACTGAAAGTCCAGGGATGATCCAATCCCCTCAACTGTCCACTAAGGACTTCATTCTCGGAGACCTCACGTCTACGGCTCTCTTTAGGACTGAAAGTCCAGGGATGATCCAATCCCTTTTCTTTCTCGGAGACACCTGTCTACGGCTCACTTTAGAACAAGTGTTCAAGGATGATACAATCCCCACATGTATTCTCATCAATATACTATCGATCCTGGGAACCCATACAGAACCTGATTCACACTTCTTCTTTAATTGCACCATTAAGAGAATGGTCTTATCTAGCCACTTGGAGCAAGCATCTCATCATGATTCTCTTCCTCTTTCTAAGAGAATCTTCTAGCCACAAGCCTTCTATATTTTGTTTGATTTGTAAATCTTCTTGTTGAACATCCATCACTTGTTCGGTGTTCATTATTCTTCATGATCTTTCCTACAAAACAAAATTAAGTACATGATTAGTAATCCTTCATAATCATGAAATCATGATAACCTATTATGCATACAGATATCATTTACATAGTTATGCAACTATCTTGACCAATACTTTGGCACAACAATTTCCCATATCCTGTATGCATACAGTGGCTATCTAGATGCCTTCCATCTCCACCAGAACATACTATCGAGAGTGTGCACAACTCTCAGCATGTCAGCAAAGAGGTTTCATTCTAGACAAGCAACAATGGAATGTTTGTCCAACTTACCAATCATATGCATATTAGTAGTATACTATTCAATGTTCTATGAATATTTACACTCAGCATGATACATTATACGAATACAAATATGCATACAACCTATTACAGGCAATATCATTTACTATTTCAAATAACAACTCAAATACTTATCTTTTATGTTTGTGTGGTTGCCTCCCACTTGATCTTCTGTATGTCTTTTGAACTTCTATTCATTCTGTACCACTGTGCATGTTCAAGTGTCATCCTCATGATCTCATACACAAACATACACCCATTAGTATGTTCTAAATGTTATCAAAACATTATATTTCTAAATAATTTTGAAAATGTATAGTCATGATTATAGTTAATAAACATTAGTATTCAAGATTTCAGGGAAGTCTTATTTTACTCATGCATATCATCAATCAAAATAAAAGACATAATATGCATAATCCCTTGATTACTAACTTTATGAATAAGCATAACCAATCATACCAAGTATACTTATATAAGGGATCCCAATACAAGGTAAGATTCTTAACATGACATAGGAAAACATACCTGGATTAGTATACCTGCTTAGTTATGTACAACATACCTAAACAATCTCTTCAATGATTTAGAGATCCTGAGCTAGAACCTGCATGTCTCATATAATATAATAAAGTCATACATACCTTGTAAGTAGAACAAATATTATGGATGAGTCTTTGTCTTCATGATGTCATGGTCATGGAACTTGATTTGTCTTTTGTGATGTACCTATATCTTATTAGCAGACAGCATCAACCTCACACAACACCATAATGCATTAGTACAATCATATAGCCCTAATCAATGAATGTCTTTGATCATTCACATGCATTCATATTGTTACTAGGGTGATAACACAATTCTAACATTAATCAAGATTGTACTAGTAAATAATATGAAGACAACATACCATAAACTTAATCATGAACAAATATCAAAACATACCTCGATGAGTCATACCTGTCGAGATCGCTTGTAATCTCCTTATGTAAAGCCTTAGCCGCATCTCCCTCTGAAATAGGAACTCCTTCACTTATGCAGGTGACCAATCCATCTTCTTCTAGGATTAATCCTATCCACTTGATTTGCAAGAAATGGACCTGGAGCTGGATATGGGTTTGTCAGAGAAACCCCAAAAATTCAAACTTTGAATTTCAATCTTCCGAAAGGATAGAAATATGCGCCTTGATGAGCTGATCAAACTGATATATTTAGAATTTGAAAACTGCAAAGTTTCACTCCTCAATTTTGCCTTTGAAACTTTCGGATTCACTGGACGTGACCCTGAACTGGGGTTTGATGAATCCCACTCTTCTTCCCAATCAAAATGTTTGATCCAAAGCTCTAAGCTTCTATTTTTTTGAGGAGCTTCCAGCCATGGTCACAGATTTCAAAAATTCCCATTTTTACAGAAGCCCTAATTTTCCACTTTTCTGATCAAAGTCCCGAACTAGGGTCTAATCAAACCCGGCCTTCTGCCCAACCAAAAATTCTGATCTTGGTCTCTAAATTTCTATTTTGATGAGTAGCATCCAGCCGTGGTCTCCGATTACAAAAATTCCAAATTTCTCCAAAGCCCTAAATTCCGGAAGCCATGAATGAAGGTACCAAAAAAATAATTCTGTTTTGACAGAAATATGTACCTGATTGTTTCTGGTGTAACTCCGAAATTTTTGATCCACAGGGTCTGAAAAGGTTTCCTGAGATATTCTGACCTATTATCTTTCCATCCTGACAGGTCTGACCTCAATTGGATTCTCTGAGAGAGAGTTATGCCAAATGTCGCAACGTGACCTGTTTTGGGATAAAACAGGAGAGCGAACTTGTACGTCGTGCCACGTGTCACTGTTTTAACTTCGGCCTCTGAAAAAGTTTTTTGAGATAGCTCGGCCTGTTACCTTTCCATCCTGACAGGTATGACCTCAATTGGATTCTCTGAGAGAGAGTTATGCCAAATGTCGCAACGTGACCTGTTTTGGGATAAAACAGGAGAGCGAACTTGTACGGCGTGCCACGTGTCACTTTTTTAACTTCGGCCTCTGAAAACGTTTTCTGAGATAGTACAGACTGTGTACTACCTGTCACTTTTTACGAAATTGAATTTGGAGCTTCCTAGCCCAAGATATGACCTTTTTCCCAAGGTCACCTGATTTTGACTCAGATCTGGAAGAGGCAGAAACCCTATATTGTACAGATCATAAATCACAAAGTACAACGAATTAGAGGTTGTCCTTTGGACACAAGGTACCTGGAGATTTAATATTCGTCCGGTAACAATTTCAGATCCGAAAACTTCGCCAAAACGGATTTATAGCGAAAGTGCTACGATGACTGGTTTTTGCTATGTAAAACCCTAACCTTCAAATTGTCGTAAGTAAAGCAAGTGTCTTTAGTGCCATACCTTGTCTTCCTTCAGGTTAGCTCTGATACCATGTTAAGATTTAATATGCTAACACAGAAAATAGCAGCATTACATTCCATTTCACAATAATAGCATATACAGGATCACTGAAGAAACAACAAGCACAACATAAACACAAGAGACAGAGATTTATCCTGGGAAACCCTCATGGGGTAGAAAACCTAGCAAAGCTTCCTCAATATAGATTACCAGCAATATAAAAAGATGAAACCCTGACACATGATCTCCTCCTCCACAATAGCAGACCTCTCCTCCACAAGTGCACTATCCTCAAGTGTGTGTGTGTCAAATGAGGAACACACCTCCTCTATTTATACACTACTCTGATATGTATTTTACACAAGTACATGTAGGCTCGTATTTAACCATTAGGTTAAATACTCCCTTATAACTGACTGGGCCGACCCCCACATGGTGGGTCTAATAACCCTAGTTACCACACCCAACTCGGAGGAATAAACATCTCCGGATTTATAGTATAATCACATCGGAGGTATGGAACATCTCCGGAATAAATAATATACAAATATAATATTCTTTGAAGTTACAATATTTCAACAAATCACTGTGTTCTTATCTGGCACATGTTTCTGGTTGGAACAGTTTGATTATGAGCTGGAGGCTGCCATGTTGGACTTGGGCATGAATTGAAATCACAAATCCACATAATCAATCCTAGGAATGAAACCATGTTGAGAATATCCATGTGGACGTGTGTTAGCATGGCAACTTTGGAGGCTTGAACCATGGCTACTACTACTGCTAATATGAAAAATCACTCCATAAACCATCATCAGTAAAATTATGCATAATAGTCCTCACTTCATCAAAGATAAAGGAAAATAATCATTATTAACCACTAAAGCATCAATAAGATTAATATGGCATTTCTCGAGCAATTACAACAAATGGATGGAAAATGAAATGATAAATGGGTGATAATAGGAAGAACATGGATGAAATAGGCGTCGATACGTAATGAAAAATAGGGACAAATCTTTGACCCAACAGAAATACATATATATGTATATATACTTCATTACCATTGCATTCCTTGTGACCATTGTATAACCCCATTGTTTAGGGTCAATTGGAATCATGACCCATACTAACTTCATCTAAAGATATTTAATTTCCCATGAATCATAATATGTATGATTCAATTCTCGATCATACACACACATTAATAGATAAATGATTCAAAAACATTATACACACACACACACACAACAAGGATTCTATTGGATAGTGTTGGCATGCATTAAACATTTTATTGAAATCCAAGCATAAATACCCTAATCCTTTTATCTCCACATCATTTTTCGATGCAATCTAGTGGGAACTACCTATTAGGCCCTTCTTGTAGATATTTACACACACACATAGAATAACCTACATACTCCTTTAAAAAATAACATCAATTGTCAATGTTTTATCAATGCATTATTACAGACTGTAGTTAGCAATTCCACACATGGGCCTCCTATAGCTTATTTAGTGCACAAAACCTAACTTCTCTCCTTAAATACAAGCAAGGAGAGGTGATCATATAACTATTCTCCATAGTTTTGGTACTTACCTTACAATTCATGAATTGACTTAATTTGTAATCTTGTTACTTAATCCTCTTCTCGAATAGCAATATTTAGTATTTCTTTCAAAAGGGAATCCACCAAATTCCTCCTATACATGTGCATAAATATTTGCATAAGGAATTAGTTATTTTGTGCAGGATTTGGCTCTTGTTAAGCACATAAGGTCACAATGATGTAACCTACATATCTGATACCACTTTGTAACATCTTCAGTTCTAGAAACCCATTTTTTAAAGGAATTATGCATAATTTGAGGTCTAGTAGCATTTCCATCAATAGATCCATTTAAATGAATGGTTGCACTAATACCCCTTTTCCTTGTTAAGAGTCTTCGTTTTTATGGAAATATTTTTCCCCGCACTAAGTGGTCATCCTAAGACAATTCATGATAAACCTTCCATAAAGTAGATTGCCCTTCATTGTTTCTTACACATTGTTGCTTGGTTTTTCAACCAAGCATGTGCTAAAGAGCACCTGCTAACTTGTAGCAGCAGTCTCAATGTAAAAGTAAAAACAAATGTAAATAATAGTAAATTTGATCTAACATGTGCAAATAAATAAAAACTAGATTTAAGAACAATAAACAATGAGATCTATGAGAGAAACAAGAAAATAAAAATTTGATCTTTTGTATTACCTCAAGTGGTGAGGATGGTGAGTTTGAGCAGCTCCAAGGTTGAGATGCTCCAATAGTCCAATGTTCCCTTCTTCTCCAATGCTCTAATGGGGATCTTCAAACTCAAAAGTGAGGCTAGGGCTCTCAAGAGTGAATTTGGCAGCATAAGGATATGATGATTGTGGATGATGTGTGAGGAGCCCCTATCACCCTTTTATATTTTTTTGGTGATGGGGAGTACCATTACGGTTTAAGGTACCCAATGGTATTGACCAAAATGGTTTAGGTCTCTTTTTCCCTCTTTTTCCTTTTTTGAATATTTTTTGAATATTATTCCCTTTTAATTGATTTTTGGGAATTTTGGACCATTTTTTAGGGTTTTTTGTGTTTCTTGAGGAAAAATACATATTTTGAGGGGAAAAGGGGTATTATGGTCTTTTTGGTGACCTTTTGAAGGTTTTAGAGGCTCAAATGGTGGAAAAAGTGGACAAGTGGGTCATGTGAATAAGGGAATGAGCTAGTGAGCACTTTTTGGGTGTTAACAGATTGCCCCCTAATGTGTGAGGGCAGGAGCTCATCGTATGGCCAATAGACATCATAGTTCTTTTGTATTTTTCATTAGGCTTGGAGAAGAGAAGAGACTGATTGGAAACTGGAACAACGGTCCCTTGGAAGCTGCAAAAACTGAAAAAATACATGGCCTTAAAATGAATGAGGAATAATATTTGATAATAGATGAAGCGGGCATACCCATGCTCGTATCAAGACATATACATAACAATTAGGCCCAAGAACGGGGACCTGAATAATACGTAAAATCTGTTGGTACATCATGATGGTCCAGAGGGGACACTATGATGGGACATACTAATGGTCATACCATGACTGATCTGAATAACTGATACACTGTAAAAGAGCAACAACCATTCTGAATAAGGTTTTAGAAGGTTTGATGAATTGTTGGAGCTGAAGGTGTCCAACATCTGTAGGGACTCAATGACTATGAGCCAACTCCCGAGGGAGTATATGTAACTGTATACTCGATGGAGTATAAAACTAGGGTACATTTGAATACTGTCGCCATGTGCAGCCCAGATATCTATAGGAATATGTAATTGGTTGTTTCCTCAATTGGACTCATAAATGTGGTAGAGTTAGGTGATATCCAGGGTCTTCAACAAATATTTGCAAGGAACGATACACTGTACGAGTCTCAACGATGCGATCAAGATGTTGACGTCGAGCATGTGAGAAACAATTATTTGGAGAGGCACTGAGGACTCCTTTCAAAATGACTCGTAGGCACTCATTACTAATGGTGATGAGTCGAAGGCACATGGACCTCTAGGTCTATCCTCTTAAATAGATTTGGTTGGGGTCGACAAAGGGAGACCGACAACTACCAAGGCAATGATGTTTGCTTGGTAGGAGCGTGAGGTGTACAACTAAAGTGTGATAGTACTGATCGTAGGACTGACACACTATGGGGATGGGGAATAATTGGGGTCATAGAGTGGGTGGACTCAAACTTCCTTTGTTTAGAGCATGATGACCTGGTTGACTTCGCAGCATAGGAAACTGACTTTTAGGTGTGGGTATCATAGCTTAAGGGATCAGGGGTATGTATTACAGATTGGAGTGACTATGGGGGACAAGCTGATGGATGCTATTCGGAGACTCTCAGGGTGACATACTACAGAATACTTTGAACAAAGGAGACCATAATGGGGAAGCTACCATATGAGTAGAAATGATCTGTTGTGGCACTGAAAAGCACCGTTGGGTTCTTCTTTGTTGTTTTAATGAGCTCCAAGAAGGGATAAAAGTGTGCTCTGAAATGGTACTGTCCTATGGATTTATGCAAGCCAAGGACTGTTCATGCTCGTGATTGCTTTCATTTTTAAGGAGTCTGAAAACGATAAGAAGACTCTGAATTGGTGGAGGAGTACCGTCCTATGGATTTATACGAGCCCAAGACGGTGATTGCTCATGGTTTCTTTCAATTTTAGAGAGTTTGAAAGCAGTAAGTAGACTCCACTGGTGTTATTTTTCGTATGTTAGTCTCCAAGGCCCGAAAAAGTATAAAATGATGCAAATGGAGAACTCTTCTAGTTGATGTGACTAGAGTATTCATTTTTCGTAATTAGTCTACAATGTCTAGAAAATGGGTAAAATTATACCAGGTAGACTCCCTTTCAGATAATTTTAGCGAGCATGAAGGGAAGCAAGATTGCTCGACGATCTTTGCATTTTTTAGGAGTCAGAAAAGAGATTAATAGAAACTCCCTAAGTGCCTTTTTTGTAAAAGAGTTATTCGGCCCGAAAAAGAGATAAAATTATATCGAACAAGAAGATATTAGTGAGAGCAAGAAGTGATCTCAAGCATCGTCACGAGCATGGAAAACTGAATCCAGTGATATGAAAAATGTTTAAAAAATGGTAATGGCCGATGTGGCACATAAACCGAGGCAATGAGGGGCATGGAAAAAATGCCTTCACAATATGGTGGTGAGAGCAAGAAATGATCTCAAGCATCATCATGAGCATGTAAAACTAAATCCAGAGATATAAAACTCGTCAAAAATGGACAATGGTCGAAGTGGCATGCAAACCGAGGTGACACGTGTGTGTGAAAAATGTTCAAAAAAATATGGTGGTGAGTGCAAGAAATGATCTAAAGCGTCATCACGAGCGCGGAAAATTGAATCGAGCGATATAAAACTTGTCAAAAACGGACAATGGCCGCATGCAAAATGAGGCAATGAGGGGCATGTGACAAAATGCCCAAAAAGGGACCTGGTGGAATCGAGAAAAGGAGTGGACTATCATGAAGTTCTCGTCACGTTGATTCCAATGGTACCAATGGTTTGGAAAATGGACTTTGTATGATGCCGAAATGGTTGACTGAAAATTGTTCAAATTTCTATAAATAGCAAGTGGACCTAAAGTGACGTGTCATTTTCTCGGTTGAGTTTTACAGAGTAATTTGATTTAGTCAGAGCACTTTCTTCATTTGTGGGAGATTCGACCATCGGTTTTGTATTCCTCGAGTTTCAGGTAAAGCCCATTTGTCTTAGCCTTTCAATTTATTTGCTTTTGAGGTGGTGTCGAGGTCTCATAAGCAACGAATACTCCATGTTGGCTTGCCAACGCGGAATGTCGCGGGTTTTGAGTCTTTTCACGCGATGCACATTGCAGTAGTAGGCTTCTCAGTCACGATGTGCATCGTGGCTATGGGTGCTTACAACTGCGATGTGCATCACGGCTGTGGGTGCTTACAACCACAATGTGCATCATGGCTGAGGGTGCTTACAGCCGCGATGTGCATTGCGGCTGTGGGTGCTTACAACTATGATGTGCATCACATCTAAAGGTACTTACAGCTGCGATGTGCATCGCGACTGTGGGCTCTTATAGCCTTGATGTGGATCGCTAGCTTTGGAAAAAAAATTATTTGTATTTTTCTAAAAAAATTCATGTTTGGTTTGGCAGGATGCTCAAGCGGCCACAAGCATCGTGGAGGGAGAGAGAGATTGATGAGGAGTTGATGGAGACTATTCTAGTGAGCTCACATGTGCGGGCGGCATTGGCTTTGGGAGGAATACTGAAGTTCGCATAGATTCCTCTGATGCGTTCGGTCATAGACTTGCTAAACAAGTTGATTGATTTCTAGGACCCAGAGGAGCTAGCTTTTATGGTGCAAGGTGAGTGACTGGATCTCACCTTGACTGATGTGTATTTTCTTACTGGAAACCTTGTTTGGGTGAGATAAGGGACACCCAGCCCAGGATTCCAGCTAGTCTACATATAGAGGATCTCCTTGAGAGATTTTTCTATCGAGGGGCCTGTGTCCAGAATAGCACACTGAGTGTCTCGGATCTACGAGAGCTGGAGATGAAGGCAGTGGCATCTTGTGTTTTTCCGGTGCTTGGTGCGCAAGCGCCCCACCGTTTGTGAGGGGGGAAGATGATGATGGGTCATCATGTCATGACTGGGACTTATTTTGCTTGGGGTCAGATGTTCCTTGCTTGTGCTTGGCGAGAGCTGAGAAAGGTGAGGTGTGAGGGAGGAGAGTTCATTTATGCCTCTTTCCTGTGTTGCTTCTTTTTCGAGCGAGTACCTACTCTTCGGTGATGTGTGCTGGTTTGAGATAGTATGAGGAGTGAGTTGCGGATGGTGCGTGGGGGGAGATGATGCCCCAGGTTGGTGGTGGTATTCAGCGCTTCTTCACGACGGAGATGTATGAGCAGTGGGAGTAGATGCCAGTCGTCATTGACAACTATTTGTATCAAGGTATGGACTTCTGGGGAGACATCGAGATGCCTCGAGCTCAAGGACAGGATTGGGGGTTGGATGGTACATCTTGTTTTTGTTGTTCTATCATATCATGTTTGTATGGTTTGTTTATTTATGATAGCTAGAGATGTTTATATGATATTGACGTATTTTAGTGTGGGTTATTGCAAATGTGGGTCCGTTTCCACCACCGGATCATCAGGGCCGTAGGGGACGGATGGTAGTGGTAGTAATTCCACCGGTAGTGGTACCTCCGCCTCGTGTACGAGTATTTGTGCATCACCGAGATGATGCCATAGACGATGTTCATGATACCTTAGAGGTGTTTTTGGATGATGTACCAGATGATGGTTGGAGAGACTTAGATCAGCGCATATTGGATCGTTGTTACGATGCTCCGCGTGAGTGGAGATCGATTCTGCGGAGGGTAGCTGTGTTGACAGCTGTGAGGAGAGCTCGGGACCAGTATGATCCAGAGGAGGACAAGCCGGACGAGGCGGCTGATTGTGATGAGGAGGACTAGGTTGCCTTGTATTTGCCCCCAAATGCTGATGAGCATGTGGGGATGCATTTTGTTGATACACATTTTGTACGGCTGGTGTACTTTTTGTATATTGGGTGCTGAGGGAACTCTTGACATTGGGATTCTATGATGATATATATATATATATATATATATATATATATATATATATGCATATGTATGCGTTTTTTATTATACAGTCATGTATGCATGTGGATGCACATCTTTTTTTTGCTTTTGTTTCACATGGATCCAATTGTATGTGATTTGTTTGCTTGTGGAGGCACCTTCTATGCACGTGGATGCAATACTTTTTGTCTTTTGTATGCCTGTGGAGGCACATGTTATGCACATGGATGCAAATACTATGATGGTTTATTTAGTTTGTTTATTTGATTTTTTGATGCCTTTGTGATGCATGTTGTGATGTCCTACATGTTTTGGTTTACATGCCGATCTAGAATGTTATTAGCCATTTGGTCTGCTACACTGTTTAGATTTCTTGGGACATGAGTGAATGAAATGGATTCAAAGTGTCGAATCATTTGTTTAGTGTGCAGGAATTTTC
Organism: Larix kaempferi; assembly: GCA_027924585.1. NCBI lineage: Eukaryota > Viridiplantae > Streptophyta > Pinopsida > Pinales > Pinaceae > Larix > Larix kaempferi. The sequence goes on along the minus strand of BSBM01000680.1, from coordinate 3,775,258 downwards.
TAAATAGACAAGGATCGCCTACCTGTTAATGGTTGTTGAGATGGGAAACAAGGATCTGGGAGTCCAGGAAGATGTTCAGATGACTTATGCCCATCTGGAGAGTAGCAGCCAGTAGACTGGTGATGGCATCATATTCAGCTTGATTATTTGTGGCAGCACCTATGCACACTCTGTCGAGGTGGATCAACTTGCGTGAAGGGGAATAAAGTACCCAAGTTGTAGAGGCAAGATTTGGAGACTAGCAACTTGCACCGTCGGCAAAGACGATATGGTAAAGTGGAATGGGATCCATCTGTGTTCATGTAGAAAAAGATGGAAAAAGTAAGGTTTTGAAAGTTTATAGTGAAAAAATGAACTAAAAACTGTACAAAATGGATTGTGGTGTCCAAAAGATTTTTATGGATAGAATCATTTGAGGTACAACCTGTTAAAGGGGTTGCACATGGGGTTTCCTTCTGAGTCAGTCAGAATGTATGCCCCATGTCCAAGGAAAGTGTGTATGATGTATGGGCCTTGCCACATGGATTCAAATTTTCCTTTTCCCATTTTGTCATGGGATTGGTCATACACAAGTACAAGGTCTCCTTCACTAAATGCTCGTGAGTGAACATGTTTATCGTAATGGATTTTTTATCTGTTCTTTGTGGCTTTGATTGTTTGGAGAGCTGCATGGTGATCTTCATCGGCCTGCTCTAAAAGAAGTAAGCATTCTTCAATTAGTGAAGTCTCCGGGAGGAGGTCTAAGGAAATTTGTAATGTCGAGATCTGACAATCAATGGGGAGGACGGATTCCACGCCATGAACCAAATGAAAAGGGGTAAATCCGGTGGTGGTTTTGGTGACCGTGCGGTAAGCCCATAATGCGGGAAAAAGCATGTGATGCCAATTGGATTTATGTCTGTTGACAGTGCGCTAGAGGATGGTCTTCAAAATTTTGTTAACAACTTTGACTTGGCCATTCCCTTGAGGGTAGTAGGCGGAAGAGAAATGATGTTCAAACTTAAGGAGGGTTGACAATTCTCTCCAAATGGAGTCCTCGAAGTGAGAACCATGGTCTGAGATGAGTTGCTTTGGTACTCCAAAACGAGCAATAAAATGGTTGAGGAAAAAACGGGCTACAGTGTCGGCTTTGCAGTTATAAGTAGGCATGGCTTCTTCCCATTTGGTAAAGTAATCGACAGCCACAATGATGTGTTTATGGCCACCGGCTGATGCAGGGTTGCAATCCATGAAGTCAATGGCCCATTTGCAAAATGGTCCAATGGTGACGACTAGATGAAGGGGGGCCGGGGGGGTTCTTGCCTTGGGGGAAAAGAGCTGGCTGTTTTTGCAATGTTTGACTATTGTGATGCAATTAGTGAATAATGACAGCCAAAAATAACTTGGGCAGATTACCTTTTGGGAGGTGGCCATTCCAGAGAAATGGCCGCCATAGGCACCGCTATGACAGTCATTAAGGACATGTTCTTCTTCTTCCCGAGAAAGGAAACGTCGTAGGATGGTGTTGACACCGCATCGATAGAGGACATCACATAGGAGGAGATAACGGGGGGCATGGTGGTGGATGTGATGGTGTCCTTCACGGTCAATGTTGGGTCGAAATTTCTTGTGTGTGGAGATATACCAAAATGTCATCGTACCAAGGGTTTTCAGATGAGATGATGAATAAATGTTCGTCAATTAGATCAATATGGATAGTTGGTGATGACGATGAGGATGGTAGGTCTGTAATGAGTTGAGCGAGTGCTAGGGCTTTGCTTCTCTTTGGTGTCTTAAAGGTCAGTTTGTATTCTTGTAAGATAATCACCCATTTAGCTACGCAGCCTTGCAAAAGGCGACGTGTCAAGAGATAGACCATTGGGTTGGAATTTGCGATAAATGTGGTATGGCTGAGGAGAATGTGATGGCGTAATTTATGTACTGAAAAGACGATGATGATGACCATTTTCTCTTCATGTGGGTAGCGTAGTGGTGGGCTTGATAAGGTTTGGCTTACATAGTAAATGATGTGCTCTTGACGAGCAGAGTCCTCTTGGATGAGTAATCCAAAAACAACATAATCGGATGTCCAAATGTAAAGGATGAAGTCTCTTGTGAAATCTGGAGGATAAATCAAGGGGTCATTGGTGAGTGCTTTTTTCAGGTCTATGAAAGCTCCTTTCGCTTGGTTGTCCCATACAAAATAGGTATGAAGGTGTAGTAAATGAAGGAACCATGGACTGTCGTGGCATAATCGGGGACAAAGCGGCAGAGGAAGTTGGATCTCCCTTGAAGGCTTTGTAGCTGTCTTAGTGTACGAGGTGATGGTAGGTCCACAATGGCTTGGACCTTTAAAGGGTCTACGGTGATCCCTTTTTCTGAAATGATGAAACCCAACAGATGGCCTACTGGAATGCAAAAGACACACTTGAGTGGGTTCAATCGGATTTGGTATTTGTGACAGCGCAAGAAAACTTTTCGAAGGTCGTCTAGATGGTCAGATCGTTTCTTAGATCGAGCCGTGAGGTTGTCTAGATACACCAATATGATGTTAATCAGGTCATGAAAACAATAAGTCATTGCTCACTGAAATATGGCCCCAGCATTCTTGAGACCAACAGGCATGAAACGATAGGCGAAGGTTCCCCATGGGGTAGTGAAAGTGGTCTTGTATTGATCTTTGTTGCGGATTTTGATTTGGTTATAACCGAAAAAACCATCCATGAAAGATAGTACCTCGTGTCTCACACATGCATCGCTTAATTGGTCGATAAATGGTGTTGAGAAGTTGTCTTTGGGACAAGCTAGATTGAGGTTGTGAAAATCAATACAGACATGAATGATGCCTACATTCTTGTTGAATGGAACTGGATTGGAAACCCAGGTGGTATAAGCAATAGGATATATGAAACCTACTGCTCAAAGTTTCTCAATCTCGGCTTTGACGGCTCAAAGCTTGGATGGGTGAATGGGGCATTGTTTCTGGCGAACCGGAGATATGTTGGGCCAAGTGTCTATGTGATGTTCTACAATGGTAGGATCAAGACTAGGCATCTCTGTGTAAGACCAGGAAAAGACATTGTGAAATTCTTAGAAGAGTTTCTTATAGGCTTGGGTTTCCTTTTTAGTGCATGATGTGCCTAAAGAGATAAGCTCAGGTTTTTTAGGGGTGGTGGAGATGTTGATTTTTATGATCGGCAAAATGTTGGCCATGTTACCTTCTTCGAAGGCTTCTAGTGCTGGGATTGGATCTTTGAACCAATCGACCTTGGCTGGTAAAAAATCTTTTGATTCGACGGAATGTTGGTTTTTCATGGTGGAGGTAGATGCCTAAGTGTTATCGAACAATCCAGTTGAGCAGACGTGGGTCGGATATCCCTAGCTCAAAGTGAGTCTAGAACAAATAGAATGGACTACTAATGCATTTCCTAGATCTACTTAAGGATCGAGTACTAGATGCCTTACCTTTCACTTCGTAATCCTTTCTCATGAATGTTGCTCCACGTCTCACGGTCGTCCAATCCAAGCTGCAAGACCTGTCAAGACAAGAAACAAGAGAAACAAGTAAGAGACATCTATACAATAAGAGATATAAGTAAACAGTTAAGCAGGTAAACTACTCAATATCATTACACACATGAACAATATTGGTGGAAAGCATTTGTATTACTGTAAATAGAGAAGTACATAATAGAGATATAGAACTAAAACCAACGCTTAACGTTGTAGCCCTTCTCTGACAAAACAAATTGCCATATCCTTCCAAGGAAGTATAAGTTCTCCAATAGGTGAGTGGAGATGTTCTAAGAGTGATTTCACCAGCATGTAGATACCATAGCCTTCCTCCCTTTGGGATGGGAGTGAGCTTCATTTATATAGGACTAAAGGGATCTCTCCAAAGGTTTAGGAACCGAGTGCCAGCTCTTCCAAGAGGTCAGGGATAGGGTCCCAAGTCAGCAAGATTCGAGATTGACATCGAAGAAGCTATCTTTTCCATCTAACTCACTTAGTCGCACCCTGTAATGGAGCAAGGTGCGACGTCACATGTTGCTAGTGTGCAGCCTACGACGACCCTTCAAAACTTAGCACAATTGGGTACAAATTCTCCCAGGATGATTACTTAGTCCAGGTATCTTCAGGGGTGTATACACTAAATCTTATGATGAGTAGATTTTGGGTGTAACAGAATGCCCCCCAAAGCATGAAGCTATTGAAGATAGACAGGTGAAGTGCTTTGATAGAAGTAATGGAAATAGACTTGTCGGATGAAGGACACTGCTGTAGTACAACTGATTCTAAACTTACAATCTCATATGAAGTACAACATGGCTGCTGACCAATACATTGCAGATCCATGGTAGTAATGACTAACTGAACACAATCATGGATACTAGACAGAAGCGTAGATCCATGATGAGATGTGTTGATGTATATGTAACTTCGGAATGTATTTCACATATATGTATATTGTATTCCTATAGAGATGGTATTATTCCTCTATAAGGAAGTGTCGTCATTTATATTGTAAGTGTTGTAACTTATACTTGATGGCTTATTAGACCACCTTATTTGGGGTCGGCCCTGTATAAGTCATGTGGGTCAAAGGGTTATTAGACTACCCTATTGGGGGTCGGCCATGTGGGTCAAACGGTTATTAGACCACCCTATTGGGGGTCGGCCCACTCAGCATTATGTTATGTGGTAAAGTTCGAGCCTACATGAGTTAGGTAAAAAGGCAAGTCAAGTCAAGTATAAATAGAGTGTGGGAGGCACTCTATTTACTCACTCACTTCTCACACATGCTCTCAAGGAGGAGAGGCGCACTTATGGAGGAGGAGGATTGCTGCTAGGTTATGGCTATCTCTATTGGTTGGTTGTATCATTGCTCTATCTATCTCTGAGGAAGTTATTGGGGTTTTTCACCTTTATGGTTTTCCCCAAGTAAATCTTTGTGTCTCTTGTGTGCTTGCATTATTGTCTCCATGATTGATATGCTGTAGATATGCTGTACATGTTGTTCTCTCAGTTAAGATCCTAGATCAGATTGAAGTAAATTCTGAAAATTTAACATGGTATCAGAGCTAGCCTGAAAGAAGGCATGATATGGCATGTATGACACTTGTTGCACTTACGATGTTAGGGCTTGATATAGCAAAAACCAGTCATCGTAGCACTTTCGCTATAAATCCGTTTTGGCGAAGTTTTCGGATCTGAAATTGTTACAGGCCGAAGCTAAGATCTCCAGGTATCTTGTGTCCAAAGGACAACCTCTAATTCGTTGTACTTTGTGATTTATGATCTATGCAATATAGGGTTTCTGCCTCTTCCAGATCTGAGTCAAAATCAGGTGACCTTGGGAAAAAGGTCATAACTTGGGCTAGGAAGCTCCAAATGAAATTTCGTAAAAAGTGACAGGTAGTAAACAGTCTGTACTATCTCAAAAAACGTTTTCAGAGGCCGAAGTTGAACCAGTGACACCTGGCACGCCGTACAAGTTCGATCTCCTGTTTTATCCCAAAACAGGCCACGTTGCGACATTTGGCATATCTCTCTCTCAGAGAATCCAATTGAGGTCAGACCTATCAGGATGGAAAGATAACAGGTCAGGCTATCTCAGAAAACTTTTTTCAGACCCTGTGGATCAAAAATTTCGGAGTTACACTAGAAACAATCAGGTACATATTTCTGTCAAAACAGAATTATTTTTTGGTACCTTCATTCATGGCTTCCGGAATTTAGGGCTTTGAAGAAAGTTGGAATTTTTGTAATCGGAGACCACGGCTGGATGCTACTCATCAAAATAGAAATTTAGAGACCAATATCAGAATTTTTGGTTGGGAAGAAGGCCGGGCTTGATTAGACCCTAGTTCGGGACTTTGATCAGAAAAGTGGAAAATTAGGGCTTCTGTAAAAATGAGAATTTTTGAAATCTGTGACCACGGCTGGAAGCTCCTCAGAAAAATAGAAGCTTAGAGCTTTGGATCAAACATTTTGATTGGGAAGAAGAGTGAGCTTCATCAAACCCCAGTTCAGGGTCACGTCCAGTGAATCCAGAAGTTTCAAAAGCAAAATTGAGGAGTGAAACTTTGCAGTTTTCAAATTCTGAATATACCAACTTGATCAACTCATCAAGGCACATATTTCTATCCTGTCAGAAGTTTGAAATTCAAAGTTTGAATTTTTGGGGTTTCTCTGACAAACCCATATCCAGCTCAAGGTCCATTTCTTGCAAATCAAGTGGATTGGGTTAATCCTAGAAGAAGATGGATTGATCATCTGCATGTGTGAAGAAGTTCCTGTTTCAGAGGGAGATGAGGCTAAGGCCTTATATAAGAAGATTACAAGCGATCTTGACAGGTATGTCTCATCGAGGTATGTTTCGATATTTGTCCATGATTAAGTTTATGGTATGTTTGTCATCATGTTATTACGGTTAGTACAATTTTGATTTTAGATTTGTCGTATCACCTTAACAAAATTATGAATGCCTGATAGAAGATATTCATTGGTTAGGGTGTTGACACTTATGATTGTACTAATGCATTATGGTGTTGTATGAGGTTTATGTTGTCTACTAACATGAAAGGTACACCAAGAAAGACAAATCATGTTCTGGTCCAAGAACATATGATCATGATAACATGAGGACAAAGATTCATCCATTCTCATGGATCTCATAGAAGATCCATTTATGAGGTATGTATAACTTGGTTTTGTAATAGTTAACCTATGAGATATACAGGTTACTAGCACAAGTCATTGAAGAAGAACAAGAAGACATCATGTGAGTATGTTAGACATAAATAGCTAGCATGCTAATCCAGGTATGTTTTTCCTATATCAAGATAGAATCCTACCTTGTGTTAGGATCTTATACTGTTGTTGATAATGATTATTCATGAAGGTATAGGTTTGAATAATCACAGGTTTTATGCATATTATATCTCTTATCTTGATTGATGATTCAACTAACCCGAAGAGTCATAGGTTTGAGTAATTACAGGTTTAGACATGTTATGTTTCTTATGATTTGACTAACCATAAGAATCCTACATAAACCTTGAATGCTAATGCTTATTATTTCTGTTTGAAATGATCATGACTATACATGCTTGAGATTATTGTGTTTTAATAGTATACTAATGAATGTATGATTTTATATGAGATCACAAGGATAACACATTCATGATACTAATAAGCATGCATAGGGACCAATGATGAATATGAGTTCAAGAACAGGTAATCCAGGAAACAAAGATCAAGAGGGAGTACACTCTAGTGGTTTATGCAAGGATGCAGATATTCAGAGGGAGTTGTCCATCTCTCTACATTCCACAACAGAAAGGTGTAGAAGAAGCTACTTCAGATTAGGACTCCAACAGCTCCTGCAAGGAAGTGAAGACTCAGAGGGAGTCCACCCAACGAACAAACAAAGATAAGTATTTTAATTATCATTTCTTACATATTTGTTTGTTTAAATAAAATTGTTCAATGATGTATATGCTCATGGTCTTAGACTTAGGATATGTATTTTGCATATTAGAATAATTACATTAATGAACAGTATACTACTAATATGCATGGGTAAGTAGCCTATGGCACTGTACAACATTCCATTGCTACTTATCTAGAATGAAACCTCTTTGCTGACATGTTGGGAGTTGTGCACACTCTTAACAATGTTCTGGTAGAGATTGGAAGGCATCTAGAAAGTTACGGGATATGGATAAATGTTGTATTGAAGCATTGGCTAAGATAATTGCATGACTGTATGACATATTTATTTATGTGTAAGAATTTGTTCTGAAAACTATGAGATGTTTTCTAATCATGCAATTTAACTTGTTATGTAGGAAAGATCGTATGCCATCTCCTACAAAAGAAGAACTACAACATTTGTTCAGCAACAAATTTATTTATTGAAGATATTGAAGTTCCCAGGATCTGGGATGAAGAAATGGAATGCCATGATCCGTCGATCATGAAGAATGATGTTTGGGATGTAGTCCCAAGATGTGAAGGGAAGTTTGTTATGACTTCCAAATGGAACTATCAGATCAAGCATGTTGCAGATGGCAGCATTGAGAAATATAAAAGTGATGAAATAGAAGATGCACCAGATGGATCTCAAGACAGCATGGTGTAGTCATATATGTGTGCAGAACTTGGTATGGTAGGATAGACAACTTTCTATCCAGTTTGGGCGTTATGAAGAGTAAAGCAGATTCCAACCTTTTCTACAAGGTTGAAGAAGGCAATCCAGTGATACTACTTTTTTTTATGCAGATAACCTGTTTGTTACAGGTAAAGATAGATTGATTGCCGACACGCAGCGGAAGCTTTCTTCCAAGTTCGAGATGAAGAACTTGGGGATGATGCACTATTTGTTTTTGACATGGAGGTGTGGCAGAGTGCATATGGAATCTTCCTTGGACAAGGGAAGTATGTAGTAGAGATCCTGAAGAGTTCAGGATGATGGACTGCAAGGATATGGCCACACCTATGGCATCGAATCTAAAGTTTCTATATGATGCTTCATCTGAGCCGGTTGATGTCTCTTTGTATCGTCAGATGATTGGGTCCTTGATGTACTTGACGAACACGAGACCAGACATTTGCTTTGCTGTGAACACATTGAGCCAGTTCCTGACGGATCCGAGGAGTGTTCACCTGGTTGCTGTAAAGCATGTTCTGAGGTACCTGAAGGGTGCAGTGGATTATGGGCTCAGATATGAGGCGAATCAAAAGTTTAACCTGCAGGGTTATGTTGATTCAGATTGGGCTGGAAGTGCTGCAGATAGGAAGAGCACATCTGGGTGTTGCTTCAGTATGGGATCAGGTGTGATCTCTTGGTTTAGCAGGAAGCAATCCTGCGTAGCACTGAGTACAGCTGAGGCAGAGTATGTTGCAGCCTGTTCAGCTAGTTGTGAGGCAGTATGGCTATGGAAGCTACTGTCTGAGTTATTTGATCTCCCGTTGGAAGCTACTGGTATCTTCTGTGATAACCAGAGTTGTGTGAAGCTGTCCGAGAACCCCGTGTTTCATGACAGGTCGAAACACATAGAGATCAAATATCACTATATCAGGGATATGGTGCAGAGAGGAGCGGTGAAGCTCCTGTATGTTGCGACGGACGAGCAGATTGCAGATGTGCTGACGAAGCCACTATCCAGGGTGAAGTTCGAGTACTTCAGAGAGAGGCTTGGCATTCTTCAGATCGAGGACACTTCAAGGAAGAAGTGATGGACACATTTGCTGAAGCCATTCCAAGCATGTTGGAAGGAGGATCCTTCACATGGCTGTGGATGTAAGCGCTGGATGATGAACATCAGGATGATGTTCTGGCTTCTGCTTGGATATGATCAGTTGGATCATTTTTATGTATGTATGTACGCATCATGTTGGATGCTTGGATATGATCAGTTGGATCATGTATACGTATTTTGTATATGCATCATGTTGGATGCTTGGACCATGTATCTGTATATGTATCAGGTGGATACATTGTATGATCAGGTGGATCATGTATGATGATATGTATCATGTATTTGTATTTGTATCAGGTGGATACATTGATGATCAGGAGGATCATGTATGATGATATGTATCAGGTAGATACTTGGTATGCATCAGGTAGATGCATTGATGATCGGGAGGATCATGTATGATGATATGTATCATGTATTTGTATCAGGTGGATACATTGTATGATCAGGAGGATCATGTATGATGATATGTATCAGGTAGATACTTGGTATGCATCAGGTAGATGCATTGATGATCAGGATGATCATAGATGACGAGCTTCAGGATGTTGCTCCAGATTACATGCAGCAGGATGTTGCAGTGATGATCAGGATGATCATAGATGACGAGCTTCAGGATGTTGCTCCAGATGACATGCAGCAGGATGTTGCAGTGATGATCAGGATGATCATAGATGACGAGCTTCAGGATGTTGCTCCAGATGACATGCAGCAGGATGTTGCAGTGATGATCAGGATGATCATAGATAACGAGCTTCAGGATGTTGCTCCAGATGACATGCAGCAGGACGTTGCAGTGATGATGATCAGGATGATCATGGATACATCAGGATGATGTATGGTGAGTATCAGGTTGATACTCTGTGGCCGTGGATCAGGTTGTGCAGATGAGCATGTAATTCGTTGCCATGGGAGATTTGCAGATGGTCTTTCGAGGTTTTGCCTATGGCATGTAATTCGGTGCCCTGGGACATCTGGCAAATGCTCTTTCGAGGTTTTGCTCTGGGAGGACATGTAATTCGTTGCCCTGGGAGATCTGCAGATAGTCTTTCGAGGTTTTGCCTATGGCATATAATAGCGCCCTGGGATATCTGGCAGATGCTCTTGCGAGGTTTTGTCCTATGGCATGTAATTCGTTTCCCTGGGAGATCCGATAGGTTGGGCTGTGTGCCCGTAATCAGTCCTGGGATGCTCTTGCGAGGTTTTGCCATGACCACATGTAATTCGTTGCCCTGGGAGATTTCAGGTCGGAGTTGTGTACCCGTAACATCCTGAGATGCTCTTGCGAGGTTTTGTGGTGGACCACATGTAATTTGTGCCCTGGGAGATTTCATGTCGGAGTTGTGTACCCGTAACATCCTGAGATGCTCTTGCGAGGTTTTGTGGTGGGGTCACATGTAATAGCGCCCTGGGAGATCCTACAGGTCGGAGTTGTGTACCCGTAACATCCTGGGATGCTCTTTCGAGGTTTTGTGACGCACGTAATAAGTCCTGAGGATTCCATAGTATGGCCAGTGATGACGAAGACCTGCAGGTGGTGGGCCTACATCCAGTATGAAAAAGGACTGGCTCTGTAGAACTTCCTATGACGAGTAGATTCAGAGATTGATTGAGATAGCAGCAGCAGTGACGATGATTATGACTCGATGACGATTATCTAGTGACGATGATCCAGAGAAGATGACTTGTGCTAGAAGAACTTTGCTGAGAAATACCTTCCTAGTTAAGAGGGAGTGTTGATGTATATGTAACTTCGGAATGTATTTCACATATATGTATATTGTATTCCTATAGAGATGGTATTATTCCTCTATAAGGAAGTGTCGTCATTTATATTGTAAGTGTCGTAACTTATACTTGATGGGTTATTAGACCACCTTATTTGGGGTCGGCCCTGTATAAGTCATGTGGGTCAAAGGGTTATTAGACTACCCTATTGGGGGTCGGCCATGTGGGTCAAACGGTTATTAGACCACCCTATTGGGGGTCGGCCCACTCAGCATTATGTTATGTGGTAAAGTTCGAGCCTACATGAGTTAGGTAAAAAGGCAAGTCAAGTCAAGTATAAATAGAGTGTGGGAGGCACTCTATTTACTCACTCACTTCTCACACATGCTCTCAAGGAGGAGAGGCGCACTTATGGAGGAGGAGGATTGCTGCTAGGTTATGGCTATCTCTATTGGTTGGTTGTATCATTGCTCTATCTATCTCTGAGGAAGTTATTGGGGTTTTTCACCTTTATGGTTTTCCCCAAGTAAATCTTTGTGTCTCTTGTGTACTTGCATTATTGTCTCCATGATTGATATGCTGTAGATATGCTGTACATGTTGTTCTCTCAGTTAAGATCCTAGATCAGATTGAAGTAAATTCTGAAAATTTAACAAGATGATGACACAGCCATGGCCAATACAAGTGTGGATCCGTGTGATATGATTCAATACAAACTCCATTGCAACCTGGGTAAAACATGACTCCCCAAGGTATTCAAGCTGAACTTGCAATGATACGAATCTATCCATGTGATTACAAATGTCTTGACGTCGAACATGGTAGAAACCACTTGATTACCAACCATTGATGTAAACCATTAACAAGTGCGAGGGAGATCACCATTGATGTCAATGATTCCCAAGGTATCACAGTACGTATCATCAAGCGTGAATAAATGAGTTGAAGTCGAACGCAAGATGAAATCTTTCAATGAAGAGTCAATGATGTAAACTCATGTTGAAAGTGAGGTAACCTTCCATTGAGGCATGCAGGGCCAAGGTACTTGATTGGTTTCTAGATTGGATCCTCGGATGATGTGTTGAAGTCGACAAGGATGAATCCGTCGAGGGAGGGCTATGATGAATCCCGCATCAATCGACATGAAACACGAAAAAAATGTAAAGGGTAGATCGGATGGTACAGTAACATGCAAGATTGACTCAGAGTAGACCAACGTGATGGCGGGTGTACTGACTACAAATGATAAATGATAGACGTATTCTTGAACATGCGCATGGCATGACTTGGCAGTATTTACATGACAAGTGCGACACAAATTCTCAAAGCGATTGATGATGGAAGCTTTTCATTGAATGACTCAAAGGAGTAACAAGACTCAGGAAATAAGTGGAACTCGAGGACAAACAGATCATCCAAGTGTTGTATGCAAATGTAGATGAGTGCCATGTTCAAGAATGACTACATACTGCCACTAATAGGGTATGTAACACAAATGCTTTCCTTTTTCCCCATCATGAATGATTAGTGCCTCATGTGTTTTTTACGAGCTTGATGAGGGTAACTAGATGCTCAGTATAGCTCATCTCATAGATGAGTCCAATCCCAAATATTCTTTGAACCTGGGATAAGAGGGGTTCATCCCATGACGGGTCCTTCAATGTGCAAATTTTATCGAGTCCATAGAAGGTAAATTGGTCGTCATTTCATGTTTACAGAGTGAAAAGATCTAAGGAATACTCCAATGGTCCTTTTTTCATAAAGTTAGCTTCATCGCCCGAAAAAGGGTAAAACAATGTGGGAGAGGACTCTTCCAGTCATGATTGGCTGGAGTATACCTTTTTCGTAATTAGTGCCTCCTGGTCCAAAAAAAGGGTAAACTATCACCAAGAAGATGACCATTCGAATACTTTAACAAGCCTGAATGCGACAAGTTCGCTTGGAAATCTTTTCATTTTTCTAGAGCTTGAAAAGAGCTTAATGGTAGACTTCAGGGGGTGTCCTTTTCTATTAGAGTTTAACGAGCCTGAAAAAGAGATAAGTCATAACTCGGTACTTGTTCTCATAGTTTCATGAGTACGATAACAAACGAAGAGTAAAATCGTCATCACGCAATAATTACAAACTAACCGTTGCAAAAATAACGACAAAACATTCGAGGGAGTGTTCCTACCTACGATTACCGTTGTGATACAAGGAATGGCACAAAAGACCGCTTACAACTCCTGCACACTAGAAAATGTGTCAAATAGCCTCAAATATGACAAAAATGGTCAAAAACAATGATAAATGGCCCAAGAGCATCAAAATATTTGAAAAGGAATATTCCATTCTATTTATAAATAAAAAATGGATGAAAATAGATTTCATTGTTTCATTTGCCAATTTGGGAGGAGAAGTACCAATTTGGAGCCAAAACTTCCTTTGCCAATTCTAGGATCTACGATATGCCATTTCACCCACCGTCAGGAGCAGTTAAGCCTAAACTTCAGGCAACAACTTTCCAGTGGATTAGATTATTTTTTTAGGTTCAATTTTTGGGTTTTTTTATGAATTCATGGAGGGCAACTGCGTTCTCGGCTCGTCACAGTTGGCCCTTTCGGGAACTGCGACGAGACCGACTTGGTGCAAGTCCCGAATGGGTGAAATGCAACGACATCGCACTGTGTGCAAAAGTGCCGTGCGATGAGGGATTTGCACTTCCCAAACATCAAATTTAATCCAAAAAATGAACTTGCAGAGGTTGAAGCAGGATCTAACAGTGTTTAAATTCCCTTCTTGGCAGGTTTCTTGCTAGCCAACATGGTTTTAGAGTGGTGGGAATGAGAACATGAAGTAGAAGATGAATAAGCTACCAATGATACACAATGCATGGATGCCTTGAGGAACTACGGTTTACTCAAGTTCTTTGAGATTAAGGGGATGAGATCCCAAATCCCATTGCTATCACACATGCTCCAGAGTTGGGATACGGCCCAACAATATTTCGTGATTGGTGAGCACATCCTCATAATAGATGTTGAGGAAATCTATTTTATCATAGGTCTATCCTGGAGAGGGGAATCTTTACATCTTACTGGAACAAGGGCCAGTGACTACACAGTTGATGACATGGTGTCACAGCATTGTACCGTTGCTACTCGATCTTCCAGTGGGAAGATTATTTTCAGGGATTTGGTGAGCCACCAACTGTGTACCAAATTGTTTACTATTACTAGAGAGGTGGGTAGCCAAACCCACACACGGCTACTTGCACTCAGATGCTTTATGTGGAGGACTGCATGTCCCCCATGGTTTTCAACTGGTGCGAGGGTCTCCTCGCAAACCTCCAAGCTCAGCTGGCCAAGTGTCGTTGGGGAGAGCTCAAGCAGTTTGGCTATGGGTGGATTGTGGTATCATTCCTCTTGGAGCGGATCCCTCTCTTGTGTCCACAGGTAGTACTGGATGACAGGGAGACTAGAGATCCCCACATTCTCATATGGGCTGAGGTGATGATACACCATGGTGGAGGACCTATCATTAGCTTTGGTCCTGAGTTTTTCAGCTGGCTGGAAGGCCAATTACTCATGGTTGAGGACTTCCCATACAGTGGTATGAATTTCAGAGAGGATCCTAACTTGGTGCTGCCCGACGATGCAGCATGGGGTGACATAGGTGGGAACAAAAACCATTGTAATTTTAATTTTGTATATTTATCATTTTTTTTTACGCAATGCTGACAAGTATATAACATGTGTGTGCAGATGTGGGGCCTGTACGGCCGGTAGAGCTTTCCCTTCTGTCGAGGAGAGACAGAGGTGGGGAAGGATTTGTTCCCCTAGGTGCTCATGCTTCCATCGAGGAGATGGAGGAGGTATACAGGAACTTATCCCATTTGAAAGTGAAGGTTTTTGAACCAGCGATAGATGACCTACCGAGACCTATGCAGAGGTTTGGGGTTGGAGCGTCCATACGCTTCAATGCCTGACTCTGCAAGGTAGTGAAGACCATGGATTTCTTCCTCACTCAGCGACATTAGGCTGTCTGTGCTAGGGGTGGTGTACGGGTCAAGCGTCAGGCCTGATGACACTATTATACTTGTGCTGAGAGCTTAGAGGCCTCAGATTTTGTACTACTGAAATCTATGATGCTTCAGATTTTGTAGAGACTCACTGAAAGCCATCGTGGTTTAGATTTTGTACCAGCACTACTTTTGAGCAATATATATATATATATACATATACAAACATTCTCTGTGATTTATACATTATGTGTTTTAAAATGATGAGTGATGTGATCTTGTTTACATGTTTTCTTTTATACATTGCATTATTTACATGTTGTGAATGCTTTTACATATTATGAATATTATGTGTGTGTGATGTACCAATCCAAAATTAAGTTGGCCATTGAGTCAGCAACTGTGTTTAACTCTTGTGGAATGTGTAGGTACTGAACGGATTCAAATGACCTTTCCAGGAGATGTACTCGTCTGAAGAGACGGAGTAAGGTGGGATCATGAATGGCGTAAACCTAGTTAAGATAGGAAAACATTAATTGAGAATCCATGTGGATGACAATGTGGTTCATACCCAAGGAAATGGCGTTAGCTAGGGTTACGATTACTTACTGATATTCTACAGCATTGTTGGTCGCAAACCCTAGGCAACTTCCTCCTGAGATAATGAGCTCACCTGTTGGGGAATATAGTACCCAGGCTGCCGAAGCAAGGTTACGGGTATTTTGGCTGGCACTGTCCATGAATCCATAGCACATTTCCATTTGCACACGCAAACAAAACATGGTATAAGGAGCGGAAACAAGATCTAAAGACACTCAAAAACAAAAGTGTCACAGCACACAAAAACACAAAAAACACACCATGTATACTATATAAAAGAAAGTCTAAGCATGACGAGTTTAAGCATAGTATCTCTTCAAGTAAATCCCATTGCGAGGTTCACCCAAAGAGATTCCGTCATAGTCTTCAAGCTCGTAAGCTCCCTTCCCCAAAACACATCTTACAATGTAAGGTCCATGCCACATGGATTCGAAGTTTCCTGCTCCTAGTTTGTCGTGCTTCTGGTCATAAGTGAGGACCAAGTTGCCCTCGTTAAAGATACGAGGTTCAACTGACTTTTCATATTGGACTTTGATGCATTTCTTGTGTGCTTTATTAGCAAGAGCGGCATCTCGGTGGGACTCGTCAAGTTTTTCTAAGTGCAGGAGACATTCTTCCTCGACAGTAGTGTTAGGAAGAAGTTTGACAACGAGTTGTAGAGATGGAATTTATCACTCTATAGGTAGGACAACCTCCAATCCATAGACTAGTTGGAAAGGAGTGAAACCTGTGGCGGTTTTAATGGAGGTTCTGTAGGCCCGTATTGATAAAAAGAGCATGTTATTCCAATTGGATTTCTCCATACCTACCATCCTTTGGACCATGGTTTTCAAGACTTTGTTAATGGCCTCGACCTATCCATTGGATTGCAGTTAGTAGGGTGTTGAGTTTTCATGGTGAAAACCCAACCTATCGCTCAATTCACCAACCATATGGTTCTGAAAATCAGAACCATGATTGGTAACAATCGCCTAAGGAACTCCGAACCGTGCTATTACATGATTGAACATGAAGAGTGTGGCAGTTTTTTCGTCGTTCTGGTATGTAGGCATAGCTTCGGCCAACTTTGTAAAGTAATCCACAGCTACAATGATGTAACTATGCCCCCCGGCCGAGGTAGGCTTACAATGCATAAAATCATTGCCCCATTTTGTGAAGGGGCCCACGGCAATAACTGGGTGTAACAGGGCAGGATGGGTGTGCTTCTTCATATGGAAGTGTTGGCAAGGAGGACACTTTTTTACGGCCTCAACACAGTCTTTGAAGATAGTAGGCCAAAAATATCCTGTGCGCAAAATCTTCTGGGCTGTAGCCATCCTGGAGAGGTGACCGCCAAATTCCCTAGCGTGACAGTCATTCAGAACACGTTCAGCCTCATCATGAGTGAGACAACATCAAAGAATTGAATCAATGCCACGACAATACAAAGTATCATTGATGATTAAATAATACTTTGCATGGTGACATATCTTACAATGGTCATCATGAGACAGGTGAAGGTTGAAGCATTGGGTTTGAAGATATAATGAGATATCTCCATACCATGGATCAGTCATACTGATGAGAAACAATGATTCATCCGGAAAAGAGTCATTGTGCTAAACTTTTGCATCAGGACAGGGAAGGTCACAGATCAGCTCGGCAAACACCGAAGACTTTTTTGACTTGTCTTTCTCGAAAATAATATCCAATTATTGTAGTATCGTGGTACATGGGGTTTGAATCTATGATGACGGTGGTGGTTCGGAGCAAGATATAGTGTCAGAACGTCTGGATAGCGATGACTGCCGCGAATGCGAGTTTTTCGACATGTGAATATCTAGTTTCAGTGTTAGAAAGACTCTTACTTTCATAGTATATTACATGTTCCTGGGTGTTTTGATCCTCCTGTACCAAAACCATGCCGATAGTGGTAGCAGAAGTGGCGAGATATAAGATATAATATCGATAATAATTGGGCGGTTGGAGCACGGGGGCATCCATGATGGCATGTTTGATACTGTCGAAGGATTTTTGAGCTTGGTCGTCCCAAATGAATGGGACATCCTTGTTGATCAGTCTCATGTACCTTGAGTCTTCTCCGCGAAATTGCAAACAAAACATCTTAAATAAGTCGCCTTCCCTTGGAGACATCGAAGTTCTGTCACATCAGTCGGGGGTGGCAGGTTGATGATGGCCTCCACCTTTAAGGGATCAATGCGGATCCCATCCTTCGAAACGATAAATCTTAAGAGGCGTCCGGACTCAATGCAAAAGATACACTTATGAGGATTCAGATGGATATAGTTCTGTCTGCATTTGAGGAAAATGGTCATCAGATGATCAATGTGGAACTCGTCTAGGTAAGGTTCCACAAAGTCCTTATTGTCATGGAAGGCTTACAACATAGCCTGCTGAAACGTGGCGCTAGCATTTTTAAGTCCAAACGGGAGTTTGCAGTATGTAAATGTTCCCCATGGGTAGATGAAAGTCGTATTATGTTTATCGGTGGGTTGATCTCAATCTGGTTGTAACCAGAAAAGCCATCCATAAATGAGAAGATGACGCTTCCGGCACAATTGTCGATAATTTGGTCGATGAAGGGAGTCGGGTAGTTGTCTTTCGAACAAGCTCAGTTAAGGTCCCGATAATCGACACAGACGTGAATGGTACCCTACTTTTTGTTCACAGGAATGACGTTTGAGACCCAATCCATCAATGGGATAGGATAAATAAAACCATCCTTTAAGAGCTTTCAATCTCTGCCTTGATTGTTGCCATCTTCTGGGTTTGTACCGGTCGCAACTTTTGGCATACAGGTTTGACGTCAGGATAGGTTTTTATTTCATGATAAAAAATCGCAGGGTCTATCCCAGGCATCTCCTCATAGGACCAAGCAAATACATCTCGAAATTGCTTGAATAAGGTTGTGCCAGCAGCTATTTATTCAGGGGAACACTTCTGGCCTATGCGAATGTGTTCCACTATACCAGGTTTCACCGAGATGTTTACTGGGGTGGTTGGCTCAGTATTGGCCAAGTTACCCTCCGTGTCCGTAAGACATGTAAGGATGGGGGAATGAGGGAATGGGTAGATATCTGGTGAAAAGAGGGTGTGGATGTTGTCCTCTATGTACTCCAAAGGAGGAAGAAAAGATGACCTATGGTGGAGATCATCCCACGGACTGTCGTCAACATTCATAACTTCCACGATGGATTCATCTGAATGAAAAGTCCGAAGTAAGAGATCAGATAGAGATGAAGTCCGTCGTAGAGAACAGGATGGAGAGGCCATTGTTAAATGGTCCTCAGGTGCTGATTGGATAGCCTCGTAAATATTTTTAGTGAGTGAAAGACGCATTATATTTCCAAGCAGGTGTGTTGTGGCTTCGTCTGGTACAAGCCAAGCATCGGTAGAGTGAGATAAAATCTCTGTGGAGATCATGTTCACCATAGATACATGATTAGGGGGGTCCGTCGCCGAAAAAATGCCCATCAAAGATGAATCTTTCAAAAGGCCAACCCCTATACTCTCATACTATTTTGACAATTGTCCAATGGAAGGAACATGGTCACCAGGATAAGTAGTAGTGTCTGGTGCCCAAAAATCTAATTAGTTGATAGTAACAATTCGTCCTTGATGGGGAAATTGTACTATGCGGAATACTAAAGAGGCTACCGCCTGCATGGCGTAAAACCAATTCAGACCAAGCAAGAGATTATAATCTATTGGGGACGAGACCACTTCCACGTTAATGGTTATGGTCTTTCCACTGAACTCAACTGCAAGAGCTTGTAAGAGCCCATGAGGTTGAAAGCCATGCCCGTCGAATGCTTTCAACGTGCTGGGAGAATGATTCAATTCGGGGGAGCCAATGGCTCTCCAACAGGTGATCGACATGACAGAAGTGGAGGCGCCTTTGTCCAAAAGGGTATGATGTACAATTTTCCCAGCAATGTTCACAAAAACTTGGAATACTAGCTCGTGAGAGAGCCTCGGCATGAAGTGGTCGAGTCGGAACATGATGGTATTCGAAGAATCCGGGTCGACTGCACCAATGGCTGCAAGGAGATTTTTGTGTTGATTAGGACAATTCTACAAAACTTCCAGGGTAGACATGGCGCAAGGAGCTTGTGCCAAGTCTTCTACAATATTGTAATTTTGTGACACCTGAGCATTGGTATTGAAAACAGCTTTTCGAATCTTACTCTTGGGCGGTCGCAATATCGAGTCTAAGGAGGGCTTCTCAATGGTGAGAGAAGTTGATGGTACAGTGACATTAGTTAAGGAGTCGAAATCTTTTTCATCATTACTTCCGGTGGATTCCTTCGAAGCGACCGGTTCATAAGATCGCGAGTGAGTGTTCAAATTGATCGTCTCATAATGCACCATGAGAACATGTGCGGTATTGGATGGTTCCCCTTGGGATGGGGGGGTTGAGCAATCATTTGCTGGTTCTAAGTAGGAAACGGATCATTGAGGACTGCGGGAGTTGGTTTACCCCTAAGAAACTTTTGTACTTCGTCTCTATGGGGACATTCTTTGGAGAAATGGTCATCTCAACATAGTAAACAAGGATACTTTAGTTTCCATTTCTATTTGGTATCATCAGGAGTGCTGTTTTGTTTCTGCTGGGTGGAAGACTTCTTGGGTTTCCCCTTGTTCTTATTTTTACCTCTAGACTTCTGAGATGAAGCTGATTGGATAGAATTCACCTCTTCAGTTAGGGCAGGAGTGGTGGATTTGGTGGTGCTGTGGCTAGCCTGAGTCGGTAATGGGGAGGAACCATGAAGGTTGGATTATCCAATAGTGCTAGAAGTAGGTTGGGTGTTAAGGGATCCAATGATTCCATCATTTTGGAGTCCCTTGTGTGGTTTCACAAGATCATTAACGACACGGGGTACGTCAGGAAGAATATCAAACAAAGTGGCGGATTGAGTGTAGACTAAGTCTAGTACATGGGCACTTGCAATGGCTTGTACTTCGGTGAGGTGGGGGTCCACCTCCACCACCGGGAGGAGGTGGAGGTCCTCCACCACCATCGGGAGGAGGTGGGGGTCCATAACCGTAATAAGGTGGCCCACCACCACCTCCACCTGGAGGGGGTGGTGGATCACTTCAGCCTCTAGAAGGATGGGGACCCCCACCACCTCTGCTACTGGAAGGATGAGGGTCTCCACCACCACTGCCACCACCACAGTAATTAGGTTCTCCACCACCTCTGCCTAGAGGGGGTGGTGGACCACTTCCACCACTGAAAGGGAAATGTTCTCCTCCACCATGATAAGGTGGTCCCCCGCCGCCTACTCCAGGAGGGGGTGGTGGACCATTCCTGCCATCGCTGGAAGGGTGAGGGATATTGTTGGTAAAATGAGGTGGTCCTCCACCAAGGTTAGGTGGGGGCCCACCGCCTCCAACAGAAGGTAGGGAAGGACCGATCGGGGGTGGTGGTACTTGAGGGATAGTCGGTTGGGGCCTGTGTTGCAACACAGGTTGTTTCCCCCATAGAGTGTATGGATTCTCGGGATAAGGTATCCCGTATGGTGCATTTCCAAGATTAGGTTGGCCTGGCACAAGGTTAACAGAACCTGGATACGCTTGAATCCATGAGGGTTGAGTTACATTGGACGCCCCCCCAACATGAGATAATCCCATGGTGGATGGTCTAGCGGGTTGGGAAGGTCCAACGGAAGAAAACCGGGGTTTCCCCCCAGCCACAACAAGTTGAACACTATTCAAAGATTGAACCAACATAGGTTGTTGACTAACTACCATAGTAATAACATTACCAATAAGATAATCCATGGGAATGGAATACCCTCCCCTCGAATTTTGAGGTGGGGGAGGAACTGGTAAAGTAACTGTGGTAGTGACGGGTGTGCTGGACTGTTGTCCTTCCACAGGTTGGCTCACTTGAGGTGTAGGACTGGACTCTTGTGAGGGTTGACCAGTCTTATTAGTGGTCTCGTGGTGGGAAGGATTTTATGGTGATCCAAAAGATATCGGATGAACTGGGATGGGTCGGTAAGGGGGTAACGATGGGTCTTGAACCCGTCGTTGGAGAATTGACTGCTGAAACGCTTCAGCCATGGAATGAAAGTGAGCTAATTGGCCTCGAAAGTAGGCTAAAGTGTCGTCCAGAGTAGTCCCATTGGGTGGGGATGAGATGGAAAAATGAGGCACTGGGTGGTCTATACAAGATGTCCAATATGTTGTTGAAGGACCAACAGCTGTTGTAGGGTCGTCCTGGGGTTGGTTTATCCATTCCAACGATCCAAGTTCTCCCGAAATGACGGGATAAACGTCTTGTGAAGTGGGGGTTTGTGCTCCTTCATCCTTCGGTGGATGAGAGGCAGGAAAATTCGGAGGATTTTTTGGAAACAAAAGTCCTCCAACATTCAGAGTGGGGTTTTCCACTTCAGTAACTACGACCACATTATGCTGATCCATTCTTACCCTTGAAATGACCTCCGAATTAAGGGGATATTCGGGTGATAAGTTTAAGATCCTATGGGATCTTCTCTAGGGAAAATCCACTAGAGCGTCAGGATGATCAGCCGGGATGGATGAAACAGTGTTTCTCCTAAGGGTATGCTAAAAGAAAAATAGTCTAGAAAAACCTACTCAAACTAAGGCAATAAGCAAACTTATGTGACAGAGTGGATTCAATATTCTGGAACCTCACAGGATTATCAAGGCATCGCAAACCGCGATATACTGCAGGGTCCAAAAATATGACGCAACAACGAGAATTGGGACCATACCCTTGCCTGCATACCTGATTACCTGGACAGTACGTGCATGCTAATCTCCCTGAGTGTTGTTCTCAGTGCATTGCTTTGCCGAGACAGATAAATGGTTAACTCAGTTGGTTTCAGGAATCCTACTTGTGTCTCCCGATATACGCAAGGTACATGGGAGCTCAAATCCGTAGTGGTGCTATCTAATGCACAACCATTTGGCAAGAGACCTTCCGATATACTACCGAGTACATGATACACCCTTCGATATACGCTAGGTATGGATTATGGTACTTGGTGGGTACATGAAGGAGCTCGATATATCAATAAGTACGTGGAAGACTACAATACCCCCGGGATACAAAGCTGGCAAATAACAATAGCTGCCACACTTAACGACGCCGGAACACATCTCTAACTTACACACAAGTTGCTAAAATTTTTACCTAGTTCTACCGTTAATTTTATCTTCGACGGTTTGGTGGAATGCATGAGGTGAGTACATAATCAGAAACATAATGCAAGTCCTAACTCCATGCACAAAATATTATTTTCTTTCAATGAATTCTAGCTATGGGAAGGAGAAAATGTTTTCCAATAATATTGCCAAAACAAACTCAATGCAACACAATCCCAATTCAAACAAAACATGACTATGAAAGTATTATTTTCCTTTTTTCAACGAAACAAAAAAATCACAACACTACTATCCAAATCACAACATTTTTTCTTTTCTTCTTTCTTTTCAAAGCAAAACTACACTAGGTAGTGAAAAAAGAGGATTCTGAAATGGAATATGCAAATTATTCAATTTCACTTTAAATGGTCTAAAAGCAACAAAAATTAAAATGCATCTATCTTTCCTTAGCATGGAATCAATTTTGCAAAAATCGAAGCGTACTTTGAGTCTTTCAAGAAAATGAGCGATTCATAGTTCGAGAAAAACAAAATAGATCATACATTCACTCAACTTTTCCAAAACACAAACGAAATGTTCCAATGCACAACAATTTTCTTCAATAATGCTCAAGAAATGATGGGAAAGAAGCACTTTTTAACTTTTCAATGGATGCATCAAAGAATAAAATTGATAACAATTGAGCTTTCAGATCTAAATGACTGAAAATAAAACACTACTTGCAGCACTCAGTACACTCAGAAAACTCAAGAAAAGACAAGCACTCTACCAAGCTGAAAGGTACACTTAACTCAAAATCAAGCAGTAGCAAGCAAACCAAGCAAGAAAAGCTCAAACAAAATGAAAATGAGATATGTAAGCTGATGTAATGTAACAATCAGATCAGGGAGGGAAGGAAGGGAATGCAAGGGTGACCGGATGAAGGTGGAGGAGACAAGAGTACCCACCACTACCGGTCTTCAAGCTTGTCCAAAACAGAACCCAAAATCAATCCAAACAAAACCAAACACTCAAAACACAAAGCTGGATCTTGCAGCACAGAGAGAGTTTATACAGCAAACCAAAGTCCCGACTGTCAAATGGAGAGGAGATACCTGAATGCCAAATTTTGACAAGTAGGTGCACTCTGTACTTGTACACAGTGCAACATCGCAGTCTACCTACACGGGATGTGCCACGATGTCGCATTTTACCAATACAAGGAATGCGACGAGTAACTCACAGCTGAAGAATAGAGACCCAAAAGGACATAGTGCCGCTCTGTTCCCACTACCAAGGTGCGACAGGTGAAGTCTAAATAAAAAATGAATCAGATCTCTCAGCAATGAACCATGGAATGGTTTGGGAATGAATTGTATAAACTCAGAGGAAGCAGATCAGAGTCTTCAATACGAATATCTGATAGTGAAATCAACTTCAAGAAGTAAATTGAAAAAATAAAAAGGCTTGTGTTAAGAAATCAACTGAAAATGACTCTCGAATTGATAACTACTGACCAGATTATAATACTCCCAGTGTGGTCGCTAGATTTGTTATTGGACAATCCACTCAAGCGGACGCGGGCCAGATGTCCCTAGCTCAAAGTGAGTCTAGAACAAATAGAATAGACTACTAATGCATTTCCTAGATCTACTTAACGATCGAGTACTAGATGCCTTACCTTTCACTTTGCAATCCTTTCTCCTGAATGTTGCTCCATGTCTCATGGTCGTCCGATCCAAGCTGCAAGACCTGTCAAGAAAAGAAACACAAGAAACAAGTAAAATAGATCTATACAATAAGAGATCTAAGTAAAGAGTTAAGCAGGTAAACTACTCAATATCATTACACACATGAACAATATTGGTGGAAAGCATTTGTATTACTGCAAATAGAGGAGTACATAATAGAGATATAGAACTACAACCAAGGCTTAACACTGTAGCCCTTCTCTGACAAAGCCAATTGCCATATCCTTCCAAGGAAGTATGAGTTCTCCAATAGGTGAGTGGAGATGTTCTAAGAGTGATTTCACTAGCATGTAGATACCATAGCCTTCCTCCCTTTGGGTTGGAAGTGCGCTTCATTTATATAGGACTAAATGGATAGGGTATGGATAGGATAGGTTGAGAGATGGTAGGAGAGGCTTAAGGGATCTCTCCAAAGGTTTAGGTACCGAGTGCCAGCTCTTCCAAGAGGTCAGCGATAGGGTCCCAAGTCAGCAAGCTTCGAGATGGACCTCGAAGAAGCTATTTTTTCCATCTAATTGACTTCGTCACACCCTGTAATGGAGCAAAGTACGATGTCACATGTTGCTAGTGTGCAGCCTGCGACGACCCTTCAAAAATTAGCACAATTGGGTACAAATCCTCCCAGGATGATTACTTAGTCCAGGTATCTTCAGGGGTGTATACATTGAATCTTATGATGAGTAGATTTTGGGTGTAACACTAAGGGATGAAGTATGATCAATGGTGCATACCATCCTAGGGGTAGTCTGGTGCAGTAAGTGTTTCTAGGATTTCTTCATCACTACGGAAGTACTGCGTCATCAAATCAATTGGTTCAAGCTTGTAGGTAGTTGAAATCATATAAATGGTATTGATTTCTTCTGAATGGGAGGATTTTGGGGGGAATATTTCCTCAATGAGTGGGGGGGATATCTCTAAGTCGGCATTATTCAATTTTTATAGTGCTGCTCTATAATTTGGAAGATCGGGGCAGGGATGTGAATAATGGATGTAGATGCCACAGATCACACAAGGGTGGTTTGTACGTAGTGATTTATCGCGAGGCTGAGGGGGTATCTGAAGTTTAACAACTGGAATGTTCATGTCATCATCCAACATTTGCATGTTTTCTTGAAGTGCTGGTAATTGTGGACATAGATGGGTAGCATGGCCTATATCGTCGCACAAGGAGAACTTGGGGGGTATGCGGATTTTTTGGGGCTTCTTTTCTAATTTCGGAGTCGTTGGGGGTGTGCAAATTGTGGGAATAGTGGTGTAGGTCTGTGGACCTCTGCCTCCATGGTAGCGGGTTTGAGGGGGAACATCACTAGAGGTTAACGTAGAGGCCCCTATTGGAGGTGGTCAGTTTTGGGGGTTTGGTACACCAGGTGGTGGACAATTCAAAGTATTGATGGGTTGCACCAGTTTCAAAATGACATTCAGTGTCAGGGGAGAGCTTGGGGCAGGTAGGTACCACATAGGTAGTCCTAAAGTTAATCCTGGGAGATTAAGAGTAGCCATTACTGGAGTGCTGATGGCGCTTGAAGGGGGAAATAAAAATGGGATAGTATGAATCGGTGTTGCTCCGATGTGAGTAGGTACCAAGGGTGGTTGTGGCAGTAATGGTGGCTATTGAGTATGTGGCTATGTATTGTGTGAAATGGTGCACAGATCATATATTTCAGTTATCCACAATGGGGGTGGGATAGATGGGAAAGTGGAGATCATGGGAGTATCCGAATATATCCCAAGTCCAACTGAGGAGACGAACGATGTCGGTGCACTCTAAATTGGTTGTTCGATCATAGGTAGAAAATTTTCAGGTGTTGCGGGGGCATTAGGATCATAGTATGTTATCTGGTCGATTTTGACTACACATCCTTTGTGGCGAAACATCATGAGGCGGAAAATTGAAGAAGTGACAACTTTCATTTTATACATGTAGCTTCGTCAAAAAAGGAGATTGTAATCAACTTGGGCGTTGATGACCTCTATATCTATGAGAACTAGTTTGCCCCCAAGCTGTATGGGTACGTTAACTAACAGACCTTGCGGTTGAGCTGCATGACCATCGTAAGCTCGTAAAGCAGTAGTGGATGGCTGTAGTGTTGGGGATCCAAGTTTCTTCCATACAAACATCGACATAACGTAGGTGGAGGCACTTTCATTGATGATGCATTAATTAACGACAAGGTTGTTACACCCAAAATCTACTCATCATTAGATTTAGTGTATACACCCCTGAAGATACCTAGACTAAGTAATCATCCTGGGAGGATTTGCACTCAGTTCTGCAATCTTTTGAGAGGTCGTCATAGGTTGCACACTAGCAACATGGGACGTCGCAGCTTGCTCCATTGCAGGGTGCGATGAGGTCAGTTAATGGGAAAAAATAGCTTATTCGAGATCCTTCTCAAAACTTGCTCATTTAGGGGCTTATCCTTGACCTCTAGGGGAGATGGTACTCGACCCTTAACTCTTTGGGAGGATCCCCTATCTCTCTCCTACCATCTCTCAACCTATCCTATCCATACCCTATCCACTTAGTCGTATAAAAGTGAAGCTCACTCCCATTCCAAAAGGAGGAAGACTATGGTATCTACATGCTGGTGAAATCTCTCTTAAGACACCTCCATTCACCTATTGGAGAACTCATACTTCCTTGGAAGGTTATGGAAATTGGATTGGTCGGAGAAGGGATACTGTGTTAAGTCTTGGTTGTAGTTCTATATCTCTATCATGTACTCCTATATTTGCAGTAATACAAATTCTTTCCACCAATATTGTTCATGTGTGTAATGATATTGAGTAGTTTACCTACTTAACTATTTACTTAGAACGCTTATTGTATAGATGTCTTTTACTGCTTTCTCTTGTTTCTTGTCTTGACAGGTCTTGCAGCTTGGATCTGACGACTGTGAGACGTGGAACAGTATTCAAGAGAAAGGATTGCGTAGTAAAAAGGTAAGACATCTAGTACTTGATCCTTAAGTAGATCTAGGAAATGCATATGTAGTCTGTTCTATTTGTTCTAGACTCACTTTGATCTAGGGAGATCCGGCTCGCGTCCGCTCGAGTGGATTGTCTGATAACAAATCTGGCAACCATACTAGGGAGTAGTGTTTGTCTTGTTTAGTGGTCATTAATTTGAGAGTCATTTTCAGTTGATTACTTGACACAAGCCTTTTTTATCATTTTTTGCCATTTCCTTCTTAGGATTGATTTCACTGTCAGATCTTCACGTTGAAGATTCTGATCTTCTTCCTCTGAGTTTATACAACTCATTTTCAAGCCTGTTTATGGTTCATTGTTGAGAGATCTGATTCATTTTTTAATATAGACCTCGCCTGTCGCACCTGGGTAGTGGAAACAAAGTGACACTGTGTCTTTCTGAGTCTCTGTTCTTCACCTATTAGTCACCCATCGCATCCTTTGCATTGGTATATTGTGACATTGTCGCACCTCCCATGAAGGTAAACTGCGACATCGCACTGTGTGTAAGGGCAGAGTGTGTTGATCTGTCAAAAGTTGGCATACTGGCATCCCTTCCCTCATTTTACAGTTTGAACCTTGGTCTGATGTATGAATTCCCTCTGCACTACCAGAGACCCCATTTATGATTTGTGTGTTGAGAGTTTGGTTTTGTTTGGATTGAATTTGGGTTCCATCTTGGACAAGTTTGAGACTGGTAGTGGTGGATACTCTTGTCTCCTCCACCTTCATCCATTCACTCTTGCATTCCCTTCCTTCCATCCATGATCTGATCATTGCATTGGATCAACCTCTAGACCTCATTTACATTTGTTTTGAGCTTTTCTTGCTTAGTTTGCTTGTTGCTGCATGATTTTGAGTTAAGTGTGTTTTTCAGCTTGGTTTAGTGCTTCTCTTTTCTTGAGTTTTATGAGTACTAAGTGCTGCAAGTGGTATTTTATTTTCAGTCATTTAGATCTGAAAGCAGAGTTGTTGTCAAATTATTGCTTTGATGCATCCATCGAAAGATTAAAAGTGCTTATTTCCCATTGTTTCTCAAAAAATTATTGAAGAAAGATTGTTGTGCATTGGAAAATTCTCGTTTATGTTTTTGGAAAGTTGAATGAATGTATGATCTATTGAATTTTTCTCGAATTATGAATTGCTCATTTTCTTGAAAGGCTCAAAGTACGCTTCGATTTTTGCAAAATATATTCCATGCTTAAGGAAAGATAGATGCATTTTTAATTCTTGTTGCTTTTAGATCATTGAAAGTGAAATTGAAAAATTTGCATATTCCATTTCAGAATCCTCTCTTTTCATCATTTAGTTTCATTTTACTTTGAAAAGAAAAAGAAAAGAAAAAAGTTGTTTTGATTTGGTTTAGTAGTGTTATGTACTTTTGCGTTTCGCTGAAAAGGAAAAGAATACTTTCATTGTCAAATTTGTTTGAACTAGGAATTGTGTTGCATTGAGTTTGTTTTGGCAATACCATTGGAAAAAGCTTTCTCCTTCCCATAGCTAGAATTCATTGAAAGAAAATAATATTTTGTGCATGTAGCTAGGAATTGCATTATGCTTTCAATTATGTACTCACCTCATGCATTCACCTAACTGTCCAAGATAAAATTAACGGTAGAACTAGGTAAAAATTTTAGCAACTTGTGTGTAAGTTAGAGACGTGTTCTAGCACCATTAAGCATGGCAGCTGTCGTTATTTGCCAGCACTATATCCCGAGGGTATTGTAGTCTTCCACGTACATCGGTATATCGAGCTTTTTCACGTACCCATCAATTACCATAATCCATACTTGGCGTATATCGAAGGGTGTATCACGTACTCGACACTTATATCAGAAGGTCTCTTTCTGAACGGTTGTGCATTAGATAGCACCACTACAGATTTGAGCTCCCACGTACCTTGCGTATATCAGGAGACACCATTAGGATTCCTGAAACCAACCGAGTTAACCATTTGGCCGTCTTGGAAAAGCAATACACCGAGAATAGAACTCAGGGAGATTAGCAACCACATACTCTCCAGGTAATCGGGTATGCAGGCAACGGTACGGTCCCAATCCTCCTTGTCGCGTCATATTGTTGGACCTTGCAGTATATCACGGTTTGTGATGCCTTGATAATCCCATGAGGTTCTAGACTTTTGAATCCACTCTGTCACATAAGTTTGCTTGTTGCCTTAGTTTTAGTAGGTTTTTTTGGACTACTTTTCTTTTAGCATAAATTTAGGAGAAACATTGTTTCGGCCTTCCTGGTTGATTTTCCTGATACTCTGGTGGATTTTCCCTGGAGAAGGTCCCGTAGGATCTTAAACTTATCACCCGAATATCCCCTTAATCTGAAGGTTATTTCGAGGGTAAGAATGGATCAGCGTAACGCAATCGTAGTTACTGAAGTGGAAAACCCCAATTTGAATGTTGGAGGACTTTTGTTTCCACAAACTCCTCCAGATTCACCTACCTCTCATCCCCTGTGGGATGAAGGAGCATAAACCCTTGCTTCACAAGACCTTTCTGCCATCATCCCAGGAGAACCTGGATCGTTGGAATGGATAAACCGACCCCAGGATGACCCTACAGTAGTTGTTGGTCCTTCAGCAGCTTATTGGACATCTTCTACATACCACCCAGTGGCTCATTTTTCCATCTCATCCCCACCTAACTAGACTAATCTAGAGTTATATAGGCCTTATTATAGGCCTGACCCCTCCGAGATTTTCAGCCCCATCCATGAACGTTTGGAACAATTACGTATTAAAGGTGATGAGCTTCGAAGACAAAGTCTCGAGCAACACTCTGAAGAGTTTCAAAATCACCATTTCCAAATAAGATTTGACGACGGAGACATCCCAGTTCATCCGCTATCTTTCGGATCACCTAAACCTTCCCACCATGTGACCACTAATAAGACTGGTCAACCCTCGCAAGAATCGAGTCCTGCACCTCAAGTGAACCAACCGGTGGAAGGACAACAGTTCGACACACCTGTCACTACCATAGTTACTTTACCAGTTCCTCCCCCACCTCAAAATTTGAAGGGAGGGTATTCCATTCCTCTGAATTATCGTATTGCTAATGTTATTACTATGGTAGCTAGTCAACAACCTACGTTGGTTCAACCTTTGAATAGTGGTCAACCTGTTGTGGCTGGGGGGCAACCCCCGTTTCCTAACCAGAACGTAGGCGATTGAATCCCCAATGGACCTTATGTTGGACCTTCCCAACCCGCTAGACCGTCCACAATGGGATTATCTAATGTTGGGGGGCCATCAAATGTAACTCAACCCTCATGGATTCAAGCGTATCCAGGTTCTCTTAACCCTGTGTCGGGCCAACCTAATCTTGGAAATGCACCATATGGGATACCTTATCCCAGAAATCCATACACTCTATGGGGGCAACAACCTGTGTTGCAACACAAACCCCAACCAGCTATCCCTCCAATACCACCAACCCCGATCGGTCCTCCCCCACCTTCTGCTGGAGGCGGCAGGCCCCCAACTAACATTGTTGGAGGCCCACCTCATTTTTCCTACAATATCCCCCACCCTTCCAGTGGTGGCGGGAACGGTCCACCACCCCCTCCAGGTGGAGGCGGCGGCTGACCACCCTATCATGGTGGAGGAGGACATTTCGCTTTGGGTGGTGGAGGTGGTCCACCACCCCCTCCAGGTGGAGGCGATGGAGGACCTTCTTACTATGGTGGTGGTAGTGGTGGTGGAGACCCTCATCCTTATGACAACGGAGGTGGTGGGGGCCCCCATCCTTCTGGCGGCGGAAGTGGTCCACCACCCCCTCCAGGCGAAGGCGGTGGTGGGCCACCTTATTATGGTTATGGACCCCCACCTCCTCCCGATGGTGGCGGTGGACCTCCACCCCCTCCCCGAGGTGGAGGTAGAATCCCACCTTATTGGAATGGATGAGCTTATGGTGGCGGACCTCCTTACAGTCCGGGCTGCACACCCCCTTATGGTCAGTTTCATCCTGGTACACCTTACGGTCAGTCTGGTCTTTACATGCCTTATCCGTATTATCAATACACGTAGCCTAACCCACAGCTTCCTTTCCTAGCTATTTTGGACTTACCTAACCTATCCCATTTAACCAACGATCCTATTCACCACGAATCTAACTAGCCACCGATTCCGGTGAAACTTCCGTCTGATATCCCCAAGTTTGAGGGAAAGCCCGGTGAAGACCCTAAAAACCACGTAAAGACATACCACTTATGGTGTTCATCTAATTCCTCAATGGATGATTCAATTCATCTTAGATTGTTTCCAAGGACTCTCACTAGTTCGACTGCCAAGTGGTACATTGAGTTGCCACCACACTCTTTTCCTGATTTTGGTTCTCTTGCCATGAACTTCTTGACACATTTCCAGCTTCCCATATGGTATGAGATTGGTACCGAGCTTTTAACCTCGCTCTGTTAGAATAGTGCCCCTCACATTTCGGATCATATCCATGAGTGGCGAAGGAGACAGTGTCTCATTAAAGATCCCATTCCGGATCAGCTCCTAGCAGACTAGTTCACAAAATCCCTCATCCCTACCATAGCAAGAGACGTTGCTATGCGAGGTGTTGTCACCGAAGAACAAGCCATTGCGAGTGCCCATGTGCTAGACCTAGTCTACACTCAATCTGACACTTTATTTGATATTCTGTCTGACACACACTGTGACGTTAATGACCCTGTGAAACCACATAAGGGACTCCAAACTGATGGAATCATTGGTTCCCTTAACACCCAACCTGCTGCTGGCACTGTTGGATCATCCAACCCGACTTCGGCTTGCCACAGCACCACCAAGTCCACTGCTCCTACTGTAACTGAAGAGGTGAATTCTGTCCAATTAGCTTCATCTTGGAAGTCTGGCGGTAAAAAGAAGAACAAGGGGAAACCCAAAAATTCTTCCTCCCAGCAGGAACAAAAGAGCACTCCTGATGATACCAAGCAGAAATGGAAGCTAAAGTATCCTTGTTTACTGTGTGGAGATGACCATTTCTCCAAAGAGTGTTCCGATAGAGACGAAGTACAAAATTTTCTTCAGGGTAAACCAACTCCCGCAATCCGCAATGATCCATTTCCTACTCAGAACCATCATATGATTGCTCAAACCCCCCCAGCCCAGGGGGAACCATTGAGTACCGCCCATGTTCTCATGCTACGTAATGAGACGATCAATTTAAATACTCGCTCGTGATCTTACGAACCGGTCCCTTCGAAGGAATCCACTGGAAGTAATACTGAAAAAGATTCTGACTTCTTAACTGATGTTACTATATCATCGATGTCTCTCACTATTGAGAATCCCTCTTTGGACTCAATATTGCGTCCACCCAAAAGTACGATTCAAAAAGTTTTTTTCAATCCTAATGCACAAGCGACACAAAATTAAAATATCATAGAGGACTTGGCACAAGCTCCTTGCACCATGTCTACCCTGGAAGTTTTGCAGAATTGTCCTAATCAACGCAAAACTCTCCTTGCATTGATTGGTGCAGTAGACCCGGATTCCTCGAACACCATCATGTTCTGACTTAACAACCTTGAGTTGAGGCTCTCACACCAGCTCACATTCCAAGTTTCTGCGAACATTGCTAGGAAGATTGTCCATTGTACCCTTTTGGATGAAGGAGCCTCCACTTCTGTCATGTCCATCGCCTATTGGAGAGCCATTGGCTCCCCCAAAATGAATCGTTTTCCTACCACATTGAAAGTATTCTATGGGCGTGGCTTTCAACCTCATGGGCCGTTACAATCTTTTGCAGTTGTGTTGGGTAGAAATACCATAACCATTAACATGGAAGTGGTCTCGGCCCTGTTAGATTATAATCTCTTGCTTGGTCGCAATTGGTTTTACACCATGCAGGCGGTAGCCTCTTCAGTCTTCCGCATAGTACAATTCCCCCACCAAGGATGAATTGTTACTATTGACCAATTAGATTTTTATACACCAGATGCTACTACTCATCCTAGTGACCATGTTCCTTCCATTGGAAAGATGTCAAAATAGTATGAGAGTGTAGGGGTTGGCCTTTTGAAAGATTCATCTCTCATGGGCGTTTTTCCATCCGCGGACCCCCCTAATCATGTTGCTATGGTGAAGATGATCTCCACAGAGATTTTATCTCACTCAACTGATGCTTGGCTTGTACCGGATGAAGCCACAACACACATGCTTGGAGATATGATTCCTCTTTCACCCGTTGAACGTATTTACAAGGCTATCCAATCAGCACCAGAGGACCATTTAACCATGGCCTCTCCATCCTGTTCTCTACGATGGACGTCATCTCTACCCGATCTCTTACTTAGGACTTTTCATTCAGACGAGTCCATCATGGAAGTTATGAATGTTGACGACAATCTGTGGGATGATCTCCACCATAGGTCATCTTTTCTTCCTCCTTTGGAGTACATAGAGGACAACATCCATACCTTCTTTTCACCAGATATCTACTCGTTCCCTCATTCCCCCATTCTTACATGTATTACGGACATAGAGTGAAACTTGGCCAATATTGAGCCAACCATTCTGGTAGACATCTCGGTGAAACTTGGTATGGTGGAATAGATTCACATAGGCTATAATTGTTCCCCTGAAGAAATAGCTGCTGGCACGGCCTTATTCAAGCAATTTTGAGACGTATTTGCTTGGTCCTATGAGGAGATGCTTGGGATAGACACCACGATTGTTTCCCATGAAATAAAAACCTATCCCGACATCAAACCTATACGCCAAACGTTGCAACCAGTACACCCCTGGAAGACTGCGGCAATTAAGGCAGAAATTGAAAAGCTCTTAAAGGCTGGTTTTATCTATCCTTTCCCATTGATGGATTGGCTCTCAAACGTCGTTCCTGTGAACAAGAGCAGGGCACCATTCGTTTCTATGTTGATTATCGGGACCTTAATAGGGATTGTCCAAAAGACAACTACCCGACCCCTTTCATTGACCGGAACATCGACAACTGTGCCGGAAGCGTCATCTTCTCATTCATGAATGGATTTTTTGGTTACAACCAAATTGAGATCAACCCAGCCGACCAACATAAGACGACTTTCATCTACCCATGGGGAACCTTTGCATATCGCAAACTCCCGTTTGGTCTTAGAAATGTTGGCGCCACGTTCCAGCGGGCTATGTCATATTCCTTCCACGATATTAAGGACTTTGTGGAACCTTACCTGGACGATCTCACTGCTCATTCAAAGCAGCATGAGTTCCACATTGATCATCTGAAGGCCATTTTCCTTAGATGCAGACGGTACAATATCCATTTGAATCCTCATAAGTGTATCTTTTGCATTGAGTTTGGATGCCTCTTAGGATTTATCGTTTCGATGGATGGGAATTGCATTGATCCCTTAAAGGTGGAGGCCATCATCAACCTACCACCCCCGACTGATGTGATGAAACTTCAAAGTCTCCAAGGGAAGGTGACTTATTTAAGACGTTTTGTTTGCAATTTCGTGGAGAAAACTCAGGGGTATATGAGAATGCTCAAGAAGGATGTCCTGTTCATTTGGGACGACCAAGCTCAAAAATACTTCGACAATATCAAACATGCCATCACGCATGCCCCTGTGCTCCAACCGCCTAATTATTATCGAGATTACATCTTATATCTTGCCGTTTCTGCTACCACTATTGCCATGGTTTCGGTATAGGAGGATCAAAATGCCCAGGAACATGTAATATACTATGCAAGTAAGGGTCTGGCCAACGTTGAAACTAGATATTCACATGTCGAAAAACTCGCATTCGCAGTGGTCATCGCCATCCAAAAGTTCTAGCACTACATCTTGCTCTGCACCACCACTATCATCACTGACTCGAACCCCATATACCAAATACTAACACGTCAGGTGCTTGGGGGAAAGTCTTCACACTGGATCGTGATACTGCAAGAATTTGATCTTCTTTTCGAGAAAGCCAAGTCTAAGAAGTCTTTGGTGTTTGTAGAGCTCATTTGCGACCTTCTCCGTCCTGATGCAAAAGTTGAGCACAATGACTCCTTTCCATATGAATCATTGTTTCTCATCAGTATGACTAATCCATGGTATTGAGATATCTTATTGTATCTTCAAAGCCAATGCTTCAACCCTCATCTCTCGCACGACGACCGTCGTAAGATATGTCACCATGAAAAGTATTATTTAATCATCAATGATACTTTGTATCGCCATGGAATTGATTCAATTCTTTGACGTTGTCTCACTCATGACGAGGCTGAACGCGTTCTGAATGACTGTCACACTGGGGCATGTGGCAGTCACCTCTCTAAGATGGCTACAGCCCAAAAGATTTTGCACATAGGATATTTCTGGCCTACTATCTTCAAAGATTGTATTGAGGCCATAAACAAATGTCCTCCTTGCCAACACTTCCATATGAAGAAGCACACTCATCCTACCCCGTTACATCCGATTATTTCCGTTGGCCCATTCGCAAAATGGGGAATTGACTTTATGCATTGTAAGCCTACCTCAGTCGGGGGGCATAGTTACATCATTGTAGCTATGGATTACTTTACAAAGTGGGCCGAAGCTATGCCTACATACCAGAACGACAGCAAAACCGTTGCACTCTTCATGTTCAATCATGTAATAGCGCAGTTCGGAGTTCCTCAGGCGATTGTTACCGATCATGGTTCCCATTTTCAGAACCATATGGTTGATGAATTGAGCGACAGGTTGGGTTTTTGCCATAAAAATTCAAGACCCTACTACCCGCAATCCAATGGACAGGTCGATCCCATTAACAAGGTCTTTAAAACTATGGTCCAAAGGATGGTAGGGACACATAAGTCCAATTGGCACAACATGCTCTTTTCAGCGTTATGGGCCTACCGAACTTCCATCAAAACTGCCACGGGCTTCACTCCCTTCCAATTGCTATATGGATTGGAGGCTGTCCTACCTATAGAGTGCAAAATTCTATTTCCGCAGCTCGCTGTCGAACTTCTTCCTAACACTACTACTGAGGAAGAACGTCTCTTGCACTTAACAAAACTAAATGAGTCTTGCCGATATGCCTCTCTTGCTAATGAAGCACACAAGAAACGCATCAAAGCCCAATACAAAAATTCAGTTGAACCTCGTATCTTTAACGAGGGTGACTTGGTCCTCACTTACGACCAGAAACACGACCAACTAGGAGCAAGAAAGTTCTAATCCATGTGGCATGGACCTTATATAGTCAAACATGTTTTGGAGAAAGGATCTGACGAGCTTGAAGACTATAACGGAATCTATTTGGGTGAACCCCACAATGGGATTTACTTGAAGAGATACTACGCTTAAGTTCATCGCGCTTAGACTTTCTTGTATATACTATACATGGCGTGTTTTATGTTTTTGTGTGTGTCGTGATGCTTTTGTTTTTTAGTGTCTTTAGATCTTGTTTCTGCTTCTTATAGCATGTTATGTCTTCATGTGCAGATGTAAACGTGCTATGGATTCGTGGACAGTGCCATCCGGCATACCCGTAACCTTTCTTCGGTAGCCTGGGTACTATATTCCCCAACAGGTGAGCTCATTAGCTCAGGAGGAAGTTGCCTAGGGTTTGCCACCAACAATGTTGTAGAATATCAGGCAGTAATCAGAACCCTAGCTAACACCATTTCCTTGGGTATGAACCACATTGTCATCCACATGGATTTTCAATTAATGGTTTCCCATCTCAACCGGGTTTACACCATCCGTGATCCCACCTTACTTCGTCTCTTCAGACGAGTACGTCTCCTGGAAAGGTCATTTGAATCCGTTCAATACCTACACATTCCACGAGAGTTAAACACAGTTGCTGACTCGATGGCCAACTTCATTTTGGATTGGTACATCACACACACATAATATCAATAATATGTAAAAGCATTCACAACATGTAAATAATAAAATGTATAAAAGAAAACATGTAAACAAGATCACATCACTAATCATTTTTAAAAAACACATAATGTATAAATCCCCGGTAATGTTTGTATATATATATATATATCGCTCAAAAGTAGTGTTGGTACAAAAATATGAAGCACGATGGCTTTCAGTGAGTCTCTACAAAAATCTGAAGCAGCATAGCTTTCAGTAGTACAAAATCTGAGGCCTATAAGCTCGCAGTACAAGTATAATAGTGTCATCAGGACTGACGCCTGACCCATACACCACTCCTAGCACGAATGGCACGCTATCGCTGGGTGAGGAAGCAGTCTACAATCCGAGCCACTTTGCGGGGTAAGGCGTTGAAGTGCATAGACGCTCCAACCCCAAATCTCTGCATGGGCCTCGGTAAATCATCAATAGCTGGCCTTGGTACCTCCACAGTCAGCTGGGATAGGTTCCTATACACCTCCTCCATCTCCTCAATGGTAGCATGAGCACTTGCAGGAACAACTGCCTCCCCGCCTCTGTCTCTCGCCGCCATAAGGGAGAGACCCACCGTCCGTATAGGGCCCACATCTGCACACACATATTACGTACTTGTCAGCAGTACATAAAAAAAATGATATAATATACAAAACTAAAAATACAACAGTAGTTTTGTTCTCACCTATGTGACCCCATGCTACACCCTTGGGCAGAACCAAGTCGGGATCCTCTTGGAAGTCCGTGCCACTGTATGGAAAGTCCTCGACCATAAGTAACTAGTCCTCTAGCTAGCTGAAAAACTTGGGACCAAAGCTAATGATGTGCCTGCCACCATGACGGGTCATGACCTCAGCCCATTTGAGCATATGGGGATCCCTGGGCTCCCTATCATCAAGTAGAAACTGCGAACGTAGAAGAGGAATCCGCTCTAAGAGGAACGATACCACGATCGACCCATAACCAAACTGCTTGATCTCTCCCTGCCGACACTTGGTCAGCTGAGCTCAGAGGTTTGCGAGGAGACCCTCACACCAGTTGAAAACCATGGGGGACATATAGTCCTCCGCATCTGGGTCCAAGTAGCCATTTGTGGGGCTTGGCTACCTACCACTCTAGTAATGGTAAGTAGTATGGTACACAGCGGGTAGCTCACCACATCCCTAATGAGAATCTTCCCACTGGAAGGCCGAGAAGTAGCTACACAATGTTGTGACACCATGTCCTCAACTGTATGGTCACTGGCCCATGTTCCAGTAAGATGTACATTGTCCCCTCTTCGGGACAAACTAGTAAGAAAGTAGATATCCTCAATGTATATCGTGAGGATATGCTCACCAATCACAAATTATTGTTGGGATGCATCCCAACTCTGAAGAATGTGTGTCAGTAGTGGGATCTGGGATCTCATCCCCTGGATCTCAAAGAACTTGAGCAACCCGCAGTTTCTCAAAGCATCCATGCATTGTGGATCATTAGCAGCTTGTTCATCTTCGAGTTCATGTTCTCTCTCTCGCCACTCCAATACCATATTGGCTAGTTGGTAACCTGCCAAGAAGGACATTTAAACACTATTAGGTCCTGCTTCAACCCTCACAAGTCCATTTTTTGGATTCTTTTTATGTTGGGGATTTGCAACTCCGTCGTCGTACTGTACACTTGCGTATAGTGCGATGTCGTCATACCTCACTCATTAGAGTCTTGTGATGACTCCATCTCATCGCAGGTCCCGAAAGGGAAACCTGCGACGAGCTGAGGGCGCAAAATCCCCCCATGAACTTATCAAAAAACCCAAAAAATGAACCTAAAATCAAAAACTAATCCACTTGAAAGTTGTTGGATGAAGTTTAGGCTTACCTGATCCGGACGGTTGGTGAAATGGCAGATCGTAGCTCCCAGAATCGGCAAAGGAAGTTTTGGCTCCAAATTGGTACTTCTCCTCCCAAATTGAGAATTGAAACAATGAAATCTATTTTGGTCCATTTTTCTATTTATAAATAGAATAGAATATTCCTTTTCAAATAGTTTGATGCTCTTGGGCCATTTATCATAGCTTTTGACCATTTTTGTCATATTTGAGGTTATTTGACACATCATCTACTGTGCAGGAGTTGTAAGTGGTATTTTGTGCCATTTCTTATGTCATAACGGTCATCACAGGTATGAACACTCCCTTGAACGTTTTCTTGTTATTTTTGCAACGGTTAGTCTGTAATTATTGCATGATGATGAGTTTACTCTTTGTTTGTTCTCGTACTCACGAAACTATGAGAACAAGTACCAAGTTATGATTTATCACTTTTTCGGGCTCGTTAAACTTCCATGGACAAGGACACCCCCCAGAGTCTACCGTTAAGCTCTTTTCAGGCTCTCGAAAAATGAAAAGATTGCCAAGTGAACTTGTCGCATTCACGCTTGTTAAAGTATTTGAATGGTTGTCTTCCTGGTGATAGTTTACCCCTTTTTCGGACGAGTAGGCACTAATTACTAAAAAGGTATAATCCAGCCAATCATGACTGGAAGAGTCCTCTCCCGCGTTGTTTTACCCTTTTTTTGGGCGATGAGGCTAACTTTACGAAAAAGGACCATTGGAGTCTTCTTTAGTTCTTTTCTGACTCTTTAAACATGAAATGACGACCGCATTTTCCTTCTATGGACTCGTTAAAATTTTCACATTGAAGGGCCCGTCATGGGACGAACCCCTCCTATCCCAGGTTCGGAAAATGTTTGGGATTGGACTCATCTATGAGATGAGCTATACTGAGCATCTGGTTACCCTCATCAAGCTCGTAAAAAACACATGATGCACTCATCATTCATGATGGGGAAAAAGGAAAGTGTTTGTGTTACATACCTTAGTGGTAGTATATAGTCGTTCTTGAACATGGCACTCATCTACATTCGCATACAGTACTTGGGTCATCTATTTTACTATGGGTCCCCGCTTACTTTCTGAGTCCTGTTACTCCTCTGAGTCATTCGGAGAAATATTCCATCATCAGTCGCATTAGAAGTTTGTGTCATTCTCATTGTGTCAATACTCCCAAGTCATGCCATGCCCATGTTCAATAACACATCGATCATTTTTCATCTGCAGTCAAGTATACCCATCATCAAATCAGTCTACTCTAAGTCAGTTTTGCATGTTATTGTACCATCCGATCCACTCTACACATCTTTTGTCGTGTTTCATGTCGATTCATGGGGGATTCATCATGGCCCTCCTTCGATGGATTCATCCTTGTCGACTTCAACTCATCATCCGAGGATCGAATCTATAAACCAACAAAGTACCTTGGCCCTGCATGCCTCAATGGTAGGTTACCTTGATTTCATCATGAGTTTACATCATTGACTCTTGATTGAAAGATTTCATCTTGTGTTCGACTTCAATTCATTTATTCACGCTTGATGTTATGTACTGTGACACTTGAGAATCATTGACATCAATGATGATCTCCCTCGCACTTGTTAACGGTTTACATCAATGGTCGGTAATCAAGCAGTTTCTACCATGTTCGACGTCAAGACATTTGTAATCACATGGATAGATTCATATCATTGCGGGTTCTAATGGATTCATGTTTTACCCAAGTTCTGATGGAGTTTGTATTGAGTCATATCACACGGATCCACACTTGTATTGGTCATGGCTGTGTTATCATCTCATCATGGATCTACACTTGTGTCTAGTAGCCATGATTGTGTTCAGTCGGTCATTACTACCATGGATCCGCAATGTATTGGTCGATAGCCATGTTGTACTTCATATGAGATTGTTAGTTCAGAGTCAGTTGTACTACAACAGTGTCCTTCTCTCGACAAGTCTATTGCCATTACTTCTGTCAAATCACTTCACCTGTCTATCTTCAACAGCTTCATGCTTTGGGGGGCATTCTATTACACCCAAAATCTACTCATCATCAGATTCAGTGTATACAATCCTGAAGATACCCGGACTAAGTAACCATCCTGGGAGGATTTGCACTCAGTTCTGCAATATTTTGAGAGGTCGTTGTAGGTTGCACACTAGCAACATGCGACGTTGCATCTTTCTCCAATGCAGGATGCCACAAGGTCAGTTAATGGGAAAAAATATCTTATTCGAGATCCTTCTCCAAACTTGCTCATTTAGGGGCTTATCCCTGACCTCTAGGGGAGCTGGTACTCAACCCCTAACTCTCTGGGAGGATCCCCTATCTCTCTCCTACCATCTCTCAAACTATCATATCCATACCCTATCCACTTAGTCCTATATAAGTGAAGCTCACTCCCATTCCAAAAGGAGGAAGACTAGTATGGTATCTACATGCTGGTGAAATCTCTCTTAAAACACCTTCATTCACCTATTGGAGAACTCATACTTCCTTGGAAGGTTATGGCAATTGGCTTGGTCGGAGAAGGGCTACTGCGTTAAGTCTTGGTTGTAGTTATATATCTCTATCATGTACTCCTCTATTTGTAGTAATACAAATGCTTTCCACCAATATTGTTCATGTGTGTAATGATATTGAGTAGTTTACCTGCTTTACTATTTACTTAGATCGCTTATTGTATAGATGTCTTTTACTACTTTCTCTTGTTTCTTGTCTTGACAGGTCTTGTAGCTTAAATATGACAACCATGAGACATGGAGCAGTATTCAGGAGAAAGGATTGCATAGTAAAAAGGTAAGACATCCAGTACTTGATCCTTAAGTAGATCTAGGAAATTCATTTGTAGTCTGTTCTATTTGTTCTAGACTCACTTTGAGCTAGGGAGATCCGGCTTGCATCCGCTCGAGTGGATTGTCCAATAACAAAGGTTTCGAATGGACACAGAAACTTGAAAAGCTAATGATGACGACAGGTGAGGTTAAACTTGGTCTAAGTCAAAAGCATCATATTGGAGTCGTTAGGGTCTATGGTACCAATGGCGGACAACAACAATTTCCTCTGTGCAGGACAAGTTTTTAGGACTACTAAAGCGCAGATATCAGTGGGGGACTGGGCATATAGCTATGCGTAGTGGCTGATCAGTTGAAAGGGAACTGGAAGATGGGTCAGTGGACGTTGTTTCAGGAGCTGAGCCGTATTGGTTTCGGCGAGTTTGAAGGTTGACATCATTAGCAAATGGTGAGTGTTTGAATCTGCATGCTGGTAATCGGTTGCCGCATAGGTAATTTGCTACTATGGTGCAACGGATCCTTATGGGGGATCCATTGGACGGGTGTTTACTACTCCTTGGTTTGGTAGAGGATTTTTTAATATCATGGGTTGCGGCTGAGGAGGTGGTGTTGGTTGTGCATCATTTCCTTGTCGTTGGGCATCATCTGTCCAGAGTTGACGTGCTTGGTCCAAATGGGGAAATCTATGCATGTAATGGCCACATACTCCGCATATGAAACATGGGTGGTTTGTTCTCAAGTTAGTA
This sequence comes from Larix kaempferi, assembly GCA_027924585.1. NCBI lineage: Eukaryota > Viridiplantae > Streptophyta > Pinopsida > Pinales > Pinaceae > Larix > Larix kaempferi. Next base: position 3,732,566 of record BSBM01000680.1, on the reverse strand, counting down.
TTTTTGCCCTGTTTTGGTGGACAATCAGGGTTTTGATTGGTAGGATCAGTGTTATTGTTATTGGGAGGATTAGGTGGTTGTCCTCCTTGGTTTTGTTGTTGGTTGTTTCTGTGGTTACGTCTTTTTCCGCGATTTTGTTGACCTCCTTCATTACATTGGTTGTTTTGGTTTTGAGGTTGGTTTTGTTGTATGTATAAATTCCCTTGGGAAACAGGTGGGATTTGAGTTCGTGCAGGCACTGGAGAAGGATGCGGTCGATAGTAAGCAGGAGGGTTCTGAGGTAGACCTGGTGCTTGTTGCAGTTGTTGGTAACTTTGAGCTATTGGAAGTGTTGGAGTAGGAGGTGTTGTCTATAGAGGGTAATAAGCTGATTGGGCCTGTGGGTGAAACGAAGTCTGATTGGCCTGCTAGTTATAATATGGAGGTGGTGCATAATTTCAAGGTGTTTTCCCATAACACTGTGTTGGACATGAGTGTCCATGACTGTGGTGAGTGGGAGTCCTTGGAACATACGAAGCTGTCGCTCCAAAATAGGATGTGGCCCTAGAAAGGTCTGAGACATTGTTGGTACTCATCATGGTGAAAGGTTTGTTTTGTGCCATAACCTGGCCAATGATACCATCGGCGGCATGGGATGCCCCCGGTGCTTTATTCCGGGATGTATCGCTGCACGGGGAGTTAGGTAATATTGTGTATAAATATCCAGACTAGGCATATATCAAGTCAAACTGCTGGGATTTTAAAATGGATTCTTCTTCCAACTAGGGTCGTTTAGAAGCTACATCCTTGGCTATGAGAGGAAGGAGTGATTTCAGGAACCAATCCAAGAAGATACGGTCGGCTAGTTTGATCTTGCAGAGACTACAGCATTTACGCCACTCATGGATATGATTTGTGATATGGGTGGTCGTATTCTGTCTACAAGACAGTCGGATTTCTACTCGTGCATCATAGCGTATGGGTAGTTGATAGAACTGTAGGAAAGTTGAGGCGAGGGATGTAAACATGGGGTGTGTCCCATGTGGCTGCTCAATATACCATTTGGCTGTCGAGCCAATGAAAGTTCTTTGTAAAATTCAGAGTTGAATAGAATCATCGACTATGGAGTTTGAGGAACACCATAGATGAAATGACATGATATGGTTTTTGGGGTCTTCCCCAGCCTTCCCTTCAAACTTTGGGATGTCTAACGGGAGATTTGTGGGCATGGGGTTCCATGTAGATTCATGTCTAATGGGATCATTGGTTAGCCTTGCCAAGTCTGGTAGTTTAAGGCTAGCCATAAATGGAAAACTGGCGGAGGGGTATGACATTCTCATGGGGGCATAAGTGCTAGTCGTAGCATTATGTATTAGGCCACTGCCCCTTAGGGGGATATTAGTTATGGGAGGTATGTTCCCTCCACCCAAAGGTGTGTGGGTGGGGCCCACACCACCAAGTGCAACTTGAGTTACAGATGGGTTGGGAAGATGTCCAGTAGGTGTTGGGATCTGAGTGGTAGTGAGGATAGTAGGTATAGTTCCCATGGTCGGCATACCTAGGTTAGGTGTGGGTTCTGTATTAGGAAGGGGTCCCATGTTAGGCATACCTAAGGGAGTTGTTGTAATAGTGGCTACTGTGGTGGCCATTGTGGTGGCAAGGGTGGTTGATGTTGCACCAACAGACCCTGTGAAGAAAGACTCAAAATGTGAACCAACCATGGGGCTATTGGGTGTTGCGTATGTAGGATGTTAAGATTTTTCCTCAGAATCAGATGTGAAATGATGTGCATCAAAATAGGATGAGGGGGCTCTACGTCGATGACGTTTAGAGTATAGTGACAATGCTCTTCGTCTATGATCAGAGGTGTCAAGTGAACTGTATTGTGGGGGTTCACCCCAGAAACGTCGAGAACATCTCTGTTATGGGACAATCCACTCGAGCAGACGCGAGTCGGATCTCCCTACCTCAAAGTGAGTCTATAAAAAATAAAAAAGACTACTAATGCATTTCCTAGATCTACTTACGGATTGAGTACGAGATGCCTTACCTTTCACTTCGCAATCCTTTCTGCTGAATGTTTCTCCACATCTCACGATCGTCCAATCCAAGCTGCAAGACCTGTCAAGACAAGAAACAAGAGAAACAAGTAAAAGACATCTATACAATAAGAGATCTAAGTAAACAGTTAAGCAGGTAAACTACTCAATATCATTACACACATGAACAATATTGGTGGAAAGCATTTGTATTACTACAAATAGAGGAGTACATAATAGAGATATAGAACTACAACCAAGGCTTAACACTGTAGCCCTTCTCTGACAAATCCAATTTCCATATCCTTCCAAGAAGTATGAGTTCCCCAACAGGTGATTGGAGATGTTCTAAGAGTGATTTCACTAGCATGTAGATACCATAGCCTTCCTCCCTTTGGGAGGGGAGTGAGCTTCATTTATATACGACTAAATGGATATGTATGGATAGGATAGGTTGAGAGATGGTAGGAGAGGCTTAAGGGATCTCTCCAAAGGTTTAGGAACCGAGTGCCAGCTCTTCCAAGAGGTCAAGGATAGGGTCCCAAGTCAGCAAGCTTCGAGATGGACCTCAAAGAAGCTATTTTTGCCATCTAACTTACTTTGTCGCACCCTGTAATGGAGCAAGGTGCGGCATCGCATGTTGCTAGTGTGCAGCCTCTGACTAACCTTCAAAACTTAGCACAATTGGGTAAAAATCCTCCTAGGATGATTACTTAGTCTAGGTATCTTCAGGGGTGTATACACTGAATCTTATGATGAGTATTTTTGGGTGTAACAGAATGCCCCCCAAAGCGTGAAGTTGTTGAAGATAGACAGGTGAAGTGCTTTGATAGAAGTAATGGCAATAGACTTATCAGACTAAGAACACTGCTACAGTACAACTAACTGTGAACTGACAATCTCATATGAAGTACAACATGGTTGTTGACCAATACATTGCAGATACATGGTAGTAGTGATAGATTGAACACAATCATGGCCTCTAGACACAAGCGTAGATCCATGATGAGATGATAACACAGCCACGGCCAATACAAGTTTGGATCCGTGTGATATAATTCAATACAAAATCCATCGCAACCTGGGTAAAACATTAGTCCCCAGGGTGTTCAAGCTGAACCCACAATGATACGAATCTATCCATGTGATTAGAAATGCCTTGACGTCGAACATGGTAGAAACCACTTGATTACCGGCCATTGATGTAAACATTTGACAAGTGAGAGGGAGATCACCATTGATGTCAATGATTCCCAAGGTATCACAGTACATATCATCAAGTGTGAATAAATGAGTTGAATTCGATTGCAAGATGAAATATTTCAATGAAGAGTCAATGATGTAAACTCATGTTGAAAGCGAGGTAACCTGCCATTGAGGCATGCAAGGCCAAGGTACTTGATTGGTTTCTAGATTCGATCCTCGGATGATGTGTTGAAGTCGACAAGGAGGAATCCGTCAAAGGAGGGCCATGATGAATCCCCCATCAATGGACACGAAACACAAAACAAATTTATAGGGTAGATCGGATGGTATAGTAACATGCAAGACTGACTCAAAGAAGACCGACGTGATGGTGGGTGTACTGACTACAAATGATAAATATTAGACATATTCTTGAACATGGGCATGGCATGACTTGGCAGTATTGACATGACGAGTGCGACACAAATTCTCAAAGCGACTGATGATGGAAGCTTTTCATTGAATGACTCAAAGGAGTAACAAGCCTCGGGAAATAAGTGGAACTCGAGGACAAATGGATGATCCAAGTGCTGTATGCAAATGCAGATGAGTGCAATGTTCAAAAACGACTACATACTGCCACTAATAAGTTATGTAACACAAACGCTTTCCTTTTTCCCCATCATGAATGATGAGTGTTGCATGTGTTTTTTACGAGCTTGATGAGGGTAACCAGATGCTCAATATAGCTCATCTCATAGATGAGTCCAATCCCAAATATTTTACGAACTTAGGATAGGAGGGGTTTGTCCCATGATGGGCCCTTCAATGTGAGAATTTTAACGAGTGCATAGAAGGTAAACTTGGTCATCATTTCATGTTTAGAGAGTCTGAAAATATCTAAAGAAGACTCCAACGGTCCTTTTTTCGTAAAGTTAGCCTCAAATCCTGAGAAAGGTTAAAACAACGTGGGAGAGGACTCTTCTATTCATGATTGGCTGGAGTATACCTTTTTCGTAACTAGTGCCTCCTTGTCCAAAAAAGGGGTAAACTATCACCAGGAACACGACCATTCGAATACTTTAACAAGCATGAACGCGACAAGTTCGCTTGGCAATCTTTTTGTTTTTTGAGAGCCTGAAAAGAGCTTAACGGTAGATTCCGGGGGGTGTCCTTTTCCGTGCAAGTTTAACGAGCCAAAAAAAGTGATAAATCATAACTCGGTACTTGTTCTCATAGTTCCGTGTGTATGAGAACAAACGAAGAGTAAACTCATCATCACGCAATAATTATAGACTAGCCGTTGCAAAAATAATGACAAAACGTTTAAGGGAGTGTTCATACCAGTGATGACCGTTGTGATACGAGAAACGACACGAAAGACTACTTACAACTCCTGCACGCTAGAAAATGTGTCAAATAGCCTCAAATATGACAAAAATGGTCCAAAAATATGATAAATGGCCCAAGAGCATCAAAATATTTGAAAAGGAATATTCCATTCTATTTATAAATAGAAAAATGGGCCAAAAATAGATTTCATTGTTTCATTTGCCGATTCCGGGAGCTACAATCCACTAGTTCACCCACCGCTAGGAGCAGGTAAGCCTAAACTTCAGCCAGCAACTTTCCAGTGGATTAGATTTTGTTTTTAGGTTCAGTTTTTGGGTTTTTTGATGAATTCATGGAAGGATACTGTGCTCTTGTCTCGTCGTAGCTGGCCCTTTCGGGAACTCCGACGAGATCGACTCGACGCAAGTCTCGAATGGGTGAAGTGTGACAACATCACATTGTACGCAAACATGCAGTGTGAAGGTGGAATTGCACTTCTTAAACATCAAATTTAATCCAAAAAATGAACTTGCAGAGGTTGAAGTAGGATCTAACAGTGTTTAAATGCCCTTCTTGACAGGTTGCTCGCTAGCCAACATGGTTTTAGAGTGGCGAGAACGAGAACATGAAGTAGAAGATGAACAAGCTTCCAATGATCCATAATGCATCGATGCCTTGAGGAACTATGGTTTACTCAAGTTCTTTGAGATTCAAGAGATGAGATCCCAAATCCCATTGCTATCACACGTGCTCTAGAGTTAGGATGCGGCCCAACAATATTTCATGATTAGTGAGCACATCCTCACAATAGATGTTGAGGACATTTATTTTCTCATAGGTCTGTCGTGGAGAGGGGAACCTGTACATCTTACTGGAACATGGGCCAGTGACCGCACAGTCGATGACATAGTGTCACAGCATTGTACCGGTGCTACTCGATCTTCCAGTGGGAAGATTCTTATTAGGGATGTGGTGAGCCACCCACTGCATACCATATTGTTTACTATTACTAGAGTGGTGGGTAGCCAAGTCCCACACACGGCTACTCGAACTCAGATGCTTTATACGGAGGACTGCATGTCCCCCATGGTTTTCAACTGGTGCGAGGGTCTCCTCGCAAACCTCTGAGCTCGGCTGACCAAATGTCAGTGAGGAGAGCTCAAGCAGTCTGGTTATGGTTCGATCATGGTATTGTTCCTCTTGGAGCGGATCCCTCTCTTGTGTCCACAGGTAGTACTGGATGACAAGGATCCTAGAGATACCAACATGCTCATATGGGCTGAGGTGATGACCCGCCATGGTGGAGGACCTATCATCAGCTTTGGTCTTGAGTTCTTCAGCTGGTTGGAAGGCCAGTTACTCATGGTTGAGGACTTCCTGTACAGTAGTACGAATTTCAGAGAGGATTCTGACTTGGTGTTGCCCGAGGATGACGCATGGGGTGACATAGGTGAGAACAAAAACCCTTGTACTTTAAATTTTGTATATTTATAATTTTTTTGATGCAGTACTGACAAGTATATAACATGTGTGTGCAGATGTGGGGCCTGTACGGCCGGTAGGAATTTCCCTTCTGGCGAGGAGAGACAGAGGTGGGAAAGCAGTTGTGCCCCCAGGTGCTCATGCTTCCATCGAGGAGATGGAGGAGGTAGACAAGAACTTGTCCCAGTTGACAGTGGAGGTTCCCGAACCAGCGATGGACGACTTGCTGAGAGCTATGCAGAGGTTTGGGGTTGGAGTGTCCATATGCTTCAATGCCCTACTCCGCAAGGTAGCGAGGACCGTACATTGCTTCCTCGCTCAGTGACAATGGGCTATTCGTGCTAGGGGTGGTGTACGGGTCAGGCGTCAGGCCTGATGACACTATTATAATTGTACTGAGAGCTTAGAGGCCTCATATTTTGTACTACTGAAAGTTAATATGCTTCATATTTTTTAGAGACTCACTGAAAGCCATTGTGCTTCAGATTTTGTACCAGCACTACTTTTGAGCGATATATATATATATATACAGACATTCTCGGCGATTTATACATTATGTGTTTTAAAATGATGAGTAATGTGATCTTGTTTACATGTTTTCTTTTATACATTGCATTATTTACATGTTGTGAATGCTTTTACATATTATGAATATTATGTGTGTGTGATGTACCAATCCAAAATGAAGTTGGCCATCGAGTCAGCAACTGTGTTTATCGTCGAATATGTAGGTACTAAATGGATTCAAATGACCTTTCCAGGAGATGTACTCATTTGAAGAGACGTAGTAAGGTGGGATCACGGATGGCGTAAACCCGATTAATATGGGAAACCACTAATTGAGAATCTATGTGGATGACAATGTGGTTCATACCCAAGGAAATGGTGTTAGCTAGGGTTTCAATTACTGCCTGATATTTTGCGGCATTGTTGGTCACAAACCCTAGGAAACTTCCTCCTGAGCTAATGAGCTCACCTGTTTGGGAATATAGTACCCAGGCTGCCGAAGCAAGGTTACGGGTATGCTAGATGGCGCCGTATGCAAATCCATAGCACGTTTCCATCTGCACACATAGACAGAACATGGTATAATGAGCGAAAACAAGATCTAAAGACACTAAAAAACAAAAGCGTCACAGCACACAAAAACACAAAAAACATGCCATGTATAGTATATACAAGAAAGTCTAAGCATGACGAGTTTAAGCATAGTATCTCTTCAGGTAAATCCCATTGAAGGGTTCACCCAAAGAGATTCTGTCATAGTCTTCAAGCTCGTAAGCTCCCTTCTCCAAAACACATCTGACAATGTAAGGTCCATGCCACATGGATTCGAACTTTCCTGCTCCTAGTTTGTCGTGCTTCTGGTCATAAGTGAGGACCAGGTCGCCCTCTTTAAAGATACGAGGTTTAACTGACTTTTCATATTGGGCTTTGATGCATTTCTTGTGTGCTTTATTAGCAAGAGAGGCATCTCGGTGGGACTCGTCAAGTTTTTCTAAGTGTAGGAGACGTTCTTCCTTGGCAGTAGTGTTAGGAAGAAGTTCGACAGCGAGTTGTAGAGAAAGAATTCCGCACTCTATAGGTAGGACAACCTCCAATCCATAGACTAGTTGGAAAGGAGTGAAGGCTATGGAAGTTTTAACAGAGGTTCTGTAGGCCCATAACGTTGAAAAGAGCATGTTATGCCAATTGGATTTCTGCATACCTACCATCCTTTGGACCATGGTTTTCAAGACTTTGTTAATGGCCTCAACCTGTCCATTGGATTGTAGTTAGTAGGGTGTTGAATTTTCATGGCTAAAACGCAACCTATCTCTCAATTCATCAACCATATGGTTCTGAAAAAGAGAACCATGATTGGTAACAATTTCCTGAGGAACTCTGGACCATGCTATTACATGATTAAACATGAAGAGTGCGGCGGTTTTGCCATGGTTCTGCTATGTAGGCATATCTTTGGCCCACTTTGTAAAGTAATCCACAGCTACAATGATGTAACTATGCCCCTCGGCTGAGGTAGGCTTACAATGCATAAAATCAATGCCATATTTTGCGAAGGGGCCCACGGCAATAACTGGGTGTAATGGGCCAGGATGGGTGCGCTTCTTCATATGGAAGTGTTGGCAAGGAGGACACTTTTTTACGGCCTCAATATAATCTTTGAAGATAGTAGGCCAAAAATATCCGGTGCGCAAAATCTTCTGGGTTGTAGCCATCCCAAAGAGGTGACCGCCACATGCCCCAGCGTGACAGTCATTCAGAACGCGTTCAGCCTCATCATGAGTGAGACAACGTCTAAGAATTGAATCAATGCCACAGCGATACAAAGTATCGTTGATGATTAAATAATACTTTGCGTGGTGATGTATCTTACGACGGTCATCGTGAGACAGGTGAAGGTTGAAGCGTTGGGTTTGAAGATATAATTAGATATCTCCATACCATGGATCAGTCATACTGATGAGAAACAATGATTCATCTGGAAAAGAGTCATTGTGCTCAACTTCTGCATCAGGACGGGGAAGGTCACAGATCAGGTTGGCAAACACCAAAGACTTTTTTGACTTGGCTTTCTCGGAAAGAAGATCAAATTCTTGCAGTATCACGATCCAGCATGAATACTTTCCCCCAAGCACTTGATGTGTCAGAACGTGGTAGATGGGGTTAGAGTCTGCGATGACGGTGGTGGTTCGGAGCAAGATATAGTGCCGAAACTTCTAGACGACGATGACCGCCATGAATTCGAGTTTTTAGACATGTGAATATCTAGTTTCAGTGTCAGCAAGACCCTTACTTGCATAGTATATTACATGTTCCTAGGTGTTTTGATCGTCCTGTACCAAAACCATGGCGATAGTGGTAGCAGAAGCGGTGAGATATAAGATATAATCTCGATAATAATTGGGAGGTTGGAGCACGGGGGCATGCGTGATGGCATGTTTGATACTGTCGAAGGATTTTTGAGCTTGGTCGTCCCAAATGAATGGGACGTCCTTCTTGAGCGGTCTCATGTATGCCTGAGTCTTCTCCGCGAAATTGCAAACAAAACGTCTTAAATAAGTCACCTTCCCTTGGAGACTTTGAAGTTCCGTCACATCAGTCGGGGTGGCAGGTTAATGATGGCATCCACCTTTAAGGGATCAATGTGGATCCCATCCTTTGAAATGATAAATCCTAAGAGGCGTCCGGACTCAAACCAAAAGATACACTTATGAGGATTCAGATGGATATGGTACCGTCTGCATCTGAGGAAAATGGACGTCGGATGATCAATGTGGAACTCACACTTCTTTGAATGAGCAGGGAGATCGTCTGGGTAAGGTTCCACAAAGTCCTTAATGTCATGGAAGGCATATGACAGAGCCCGCTGAAACGTGGCGATAACAGTTTTAAGGCCAAACAAGAGTTTTCGGTATGCAAACGTTCCCCACGGGAAGATGAAAGTCATCTTATGTTGATCAGCGGGGTTGATCTCAATCTGGCTATAACCAGAAAAACCATCCATAAATGAGAAGATGACGCTTCTGGCACAATTGTCGATAATATGGTCGATGAAGGGAGTCGGGTAGTTGTCTTTTGGACAAGCCCAGTTAAGGTCCCGATAATCGACACAGATGCGAATGGTACCTTGCTTTTTGTTCACAGGGATGACGTTTGAGACCCAATCCGTCAATGGGACAGGATAAATAAAACCAGCCTTTAAGAGCTTTTCAATCTCTACCTTGATTGCTGCCATCTTCCGGGGGTGTATCGGTCGCAACTTTTGGCATATAGGTTTGACGTCGGGATAGGTTTTTATTTCATGAGAAACAATCACGGGGTTTATCCCAGGCATCTCCTCATAGGACCAAGTAAATATGTCTTGAAATTGCTTGAATAAGGCCGTGCTAGCATCTATTTCTTCAGGGGAACACTTCTGGCTTATGTGAATGTGTTCCACTATACCAGGTTTCACCGATATGTCTACCGGGGTGGTTGGCTCAATATTGGCCAAGTTGCCCTCCATGTCCATAAGACATGTAAGGATGGGGAAGTGAGGGAATGGGTAGATGTCTGGTGAAAAGAGGGTATGGATGTTGTCCTCTATGTACTCCAAAAGAGGAAGAAAATATGACCTATGGTGTAGATCATCCCATGGATAGTCGTCAACATTCATAACTTCCATGATGGACTCATCTGAATGAAAAGTCCGAAGTAAGAGATCAGGTAGAGAGGACGTCCGTTGTATAGAGCGGGATGGAGAGGCCATGGTTAAATGGTCCTCTAGTGCTGATTGGATAGCCTCGTAAATAGGTTTAGTGGGTGAAAGAGGCATTATATCTCCAAGCAGGTGTGTTGTGGCTTCATCTGGTACAAGCCAAGCATCGGTAGAGTGAGATAAAATCTCTACGGAGATCATGTTCACCATAGCAACATGATTAGGGGGGTCTGTCGCTGAAAAAATGCCCATGAGAGATGAATCTTTCAAAAGGCCAACCCCTATACTCTCATACTATTTTGACATTTTTCCAATGGAAGGAACATGGTCACCAGGATGACTAGTAGCGTCTGGTGCGCAAAAATCTAATTGGTCGATAGTAACAATTCGTCCTTGATGGGGAAATTGTACTATGTGGAAGACTGAAGAGGCTACTGCCTACATGGTGTAAAACCAATTGTGACCAAGCAAGAGATTATAATCTATTGGGGACAAGACCACTTCCCCATTAATGGTTACGGTCTTTCTGCCCAACTCAACTGGAAGAGCTTGTAAGAGCCCATGAGGTTGAAAGCCATGCCCATCGAATGCTTTCAAAGTGGTGGGAGAACGATTCAATTCGGGGGAGCCAATGACTCTCCAACAGGCAATTGACATGATAGAAGTGGAGGCGCCTTCATCCAAAAGGGTACGATGTACACGTTTTCCAGCAATGTTCACAGAAACTTGGAATGCGAGCTGGTGAGAGAGCCTTGGCTTGAAGTTGTCGAGTCAAAACATGATGGTATTCGAAGAATCAGGGTCAACAGCTGCAATGGCTCCAAGGAGAGTTTTGCGTTGATTAGGACAATTCTGCAAAACTTCTAGGGTAGACATGGCACAAGGAGCTTGTGCCAAGTCTTCTACGATATTGTAATTTTGTGTTGTCCGAGCATTGGGATTGAAAACAGCTTTTCGAATCGTACTCTTGGGAGGTCGCAATATCGAGTCTAAGGAGGGCTTCTCAATGGTGAGAGAAGTCGATGGTACAATGACATCAGTTAAGGAGTCGGAAGCTTTTTCAGCATTACTTCCAGTGGATTCTTTCGAAGGGACCGGTTTGTAAGACCGCGAGCGAGTGTTCAAATTGATCGTCTCGTTATGCACCATGAGAACATGCGATGTATTGGATGATTCCCTCTGGGCGGGGGGGGGTTGAGAAATCATTTGCTATTTCTGAGCAGGAAACGGATCATTGAGGACTGCGGGAGTTGGTTTACCCCTAAGAAAATTTTGTACTTCATCTCTATGGGGACATTCTTTGGAGAAATGGTCATCTCCACACAGTAAACAAGGATACTTTAGTTTCCGTTTCTGTTTGGTATCGTCAAGAGTGCTCTTTTGTTCCTACTGGGAAAAAGACTTTTTGGGTTTCCCCTTGTTCTTCATTTTACTGCCAAACTTCTGAGATGAAGCTGATTGGACATAATTCACCTCTTCAGTTAGAGCAGGAGTGGTGGATTTGGTGGTGCTGTGGCCAGCCTGAGTCGATAATGGGGAGGAACTGTGAACGTTGGATGATCCAACAGTGCTAAAAGCAGGTTGGGTGTTAAGGGATCCAATGATTCCATCAGTTTGGAGTCCCTTATTTGGTTTCACAGGATCATTAACATCGCGGGGTGCATCAGGCAGAATATCAAACAAAGTGTCGGATTGAGTGTAGACTAAGTCTAGTACATGGGCACTAGCGATGGATTGTTCTTTGGTGATGGTACTTCGCATGGAAACATCTCTTGCTATGGTAGGGATGAGGGATTTTGTAAACCAGTCTGCTAGGAGCTGATCTGGAATAGGAGCTTTAATGAGACGTTGTCTCCTTCGCCATTTGTGGATATAATCCGAAATATGAGTGGCGGTATTCTGACGGAGCGAGGTTAAAAGCTGGGTACCAGTTTTATACTGTATGGGCAGCTGGAAATGTGTTAAAAAGTTAATGGCAAGAGAACCAAAATCAGGAAAAGAGTGGGGCAGCAACTCAATGTACCACTTGGCAACCGAACCGGTGAGAGTCCTTTGAAACAATCTAAGACAAATTGAATCGTCCATTAAGGAATTAGATGAACACCATAAGTGGTATGTCATCATGTGGTTTTTAGGGTCTTCACCCAGCTTGCCATCAAATTTGGGGATATCAGACGGAAATTTCACCAGAATTGGTGGCCAGTTAAATCTGTGGTAAATAGGATTGTTGGTTAAACGGGATAGGTTAGGCAGGTCCAAAGTAGCTAGGAAGGGCAGCTATAGGTTAGGTTGTGCATATTGATAATACAAATAAGGTGTGTATGGACCAAACTGACCGTAAGGTGTACCAGGAGAAACCTGGTCATAGGGGGGTGTGCCGCCTGGACCATAAGGGGGTCCGTCACCATAAGGTGGTCCATTCCAATAAGGTGGGGGCTCACCTCCACCACCGCGAGGGGGTGGAGTTTCACCACCACCACCGGGAGGAGGTGGGGGTCCATAACCGTAATAAGGCGGCCCACCACCGCCTCTGCCTGGAGGGGGTGGTGGACCACTTTTTCCGCCAAAAGGATGGGTGCCCCCACCACCTGCGCTTTTGGAAGGATGAGGGTCTCCACCACCACTACCACCACCATAGTAATTAGGTCCTCCACCGCCTCCTCTTGGAGGGGGTGGTGGACCACCTCCACCACCTGAAGGGAAATGTCCTCCTCCACCATGATAAGGTGGTCCCCCGCTGCCTTCGCCAGGAGGGGGTGGTGGACCATTCCTGCCACCGCCGGAATGGCGAGGGATAATGTTTGTAAAATGAGGTGGACCTCCACCAAGGTTAGGTGGGGGCCCACCGCCTCCAACAGTAGGTGGGGGAGGGACGATCGAGGGTGGTGGTACCTGATGGAAATTCGGTTGGGGTCCGTTTTGCAACATAGGTTGTTTCCCCCATAGAGTGTAAGGATTCTCGGGATAAGGTATCCCGTTTGGTGCATTTCTGGGATTAGTTTGGCCCGGTACAGGGTTAACAGAACCTGGATATGCTTGACTCGATGAGGGTTGAGTTACATTGGACGGTCCCCCAACATGAGATAATCCCGTGGTGGACGGTCTAGCGGGTTGGGAAGGTCTAACGGAAGGTCTGTTGGGGATTCCACCACCTACATTCTGGTTAGGAAACGGGGGTTGCCCCCCATCCACAACAGGTTGACCACTATTCAACGATTGAACCAATGTAGGTTGTTGACTAGCTATCGTAGTAATAACATTACCAATAAGATAATTTGTGGGAATGGAATACCCTCCCCTTGAATTTTGAGGTGGGGGAGGAACTGGTAAAGTAACTGTGGTAGTGACGGGTGTGTTGGACTGTTGTCCTTCCACAGGTTGGCTCACTTAAGGTGCAAGACTGGACTTTTGTGAGGGTTGACTAGTCTTATTAGTGGTCTCGTGGTGGGAAGGCTGTTTTGGTGATCTAAAAGATATCGGATGAACTGGGATGGGTCGGTAAGGGGGTAACGATGGGTCTTGAACACGTCGTTGGAGACTTGACTGCCGAAACTTTTTAGCCATGGAACGAAAGTGAGCTAATTGGCCATGAAAGTAAGCAAAAGTGTCGTCAGGAGTAGTCCCATTGGGTGGGGATAAGAAGGCAAAATGAGACACTGGGTGATCTATAGAATATGTCCAGTAAGTTATTGAAGGACCAACAGCTGTTGTAGGGCCATACTGGGGTCGGTTTATCCATTCCAACGATTCAGGTTCGCCCAGGATGACAGGAGAAAGGTCTTGTGAAGCGGGGGTTTGTGCTCCTTCATCCTGTGGTGGATGAGAGGCAGGTGAATCCAGAGGATTTTGTGGAAACAAAAGTCCTCCAACATTCAGAGTGGGGTTTTCCACTTCAGTAACTACGACCATGTTACGTTGAGCCATTCTTACCCTCGAAATAACCTCTAGATTAAGGGGATATTCAGGTGGTAAGTTTAAGATCCTACGGGACCTTCTCCAGGGAAAATCCACCAGAGCGTCAAAATAATCAGCCAGGATGGATGAAACAACGTTTCTCTTAAGGGTATGCTAAAAGAAAATCAGTCCAGAAAAACCTACTCAAACTAAGGCAACAAGAAAACTTATGTGATAGAGTGGATTCAAAAGTCTGGAACCTCATGGGATTATCAAGGCATCGCAAACCGCGATATACTATAGGGTCCAATAATATGACGTGACAAGGAAGATTGGGACCATACCCTTTCCTGCATACCCGATTACTTGGACAGTACATGTGTGCTAATCTCCCCGAGTGCTGTTCTCGGTGTATTGCTTTTCCAAGACATCCAAATGGTTAACTCAGTTGGTTTCAGGAATCCTAGTGGTGTCTCCTAATATACACAAGGTACGTGGGAGCTCAAATACGTAGTGGTGCTGTCTAATGCACAACCATTCAGCAAGATACCTTCCGATATACTACTGAGTACGTGATACACCTTTCGATATATGCCAAGTATGGATTATGGTACTTGGTGGGTACGTGAAGGAGGTCGATATCCTAATAAGTGCGTAGAAGACTACAATACCCCCGTGATACAGTGCTGGCAAATAATGACAGCTGCCACGCTTAACGACACCGAAACATGTCTCTAACTTACACAAAAGTTGCTAAAATTTTTACCTAGTTCTACCGTTAATTTTATATTGGACGGTTAGGTGAATGCATGAGGTGAGTACATAATTAGAAACATAATGCAAGTCCTAACTCCATGCATGAAATATTCGTTTCTTTCAATGAATTCTAGCTATGGGAAGGAGAAATGTTTTTCCAATAGTATTCGCAAAACAAACTCAATGCAACACAATCCCAATTCAAACAAAACTTGACTATGAAAGTATTATTTTCCTTTTTTCAATGAAACACAAAAATCACAACACTACTATCCAAATCACAACATTTTTTCTTTTCTTCTTTCTTTTCAAAGCAAAACTACACTAGGTAATGAAAATAGAGGATTCTGAAATGGAATATCCAAGTTTTTCAATTTCACCTTCAATGGTCTAAAAGCAACAAAAATTAAAATGCATCTATCTTTCCTTAGCATGGAATCAATTTTGCAAAAATCAAAGCGTACTTTGAGTCTTTCAAGAAAATGAGCAATTCATAGTTCGAGAAAAACACAATAGATCATACATTCACTCATTTTTTCCAAAACACAAACGAAACGTTCCAATGCACAACAATTTTCTTCAATAATGCTCAAGAAATGATGGGAAAGAAGCACTTTTTAACTTTTCAATGGATGCATCAAAGAATAAACTTGACAACAATTAAGCTTTTGGATCTAAATGACTGAAAATAAAACACTACTTGCAGCACTCAGTACACTCAGAAAAATCAAGAAAAGATAAGCACTCTACCAAGTTGAAAGGCACACTTAACTAAAAATCAAGCAGTAGCAAGAAAACCAAGCAAGCAAAGCTCAAACAAAATGAAAACAAGGTCTGGAAGCTGATCTAATGTAACAATCAGATTAGGGAGGGAAGGAAGGGAATGTAAGGGTGAGCGGATGAAGGTGGAGGAGACAAGAGTACCCACCACTATCGGTCTTCAAGCTTGTCCAAAACGGAACCCAAAATCAATCCAAACAAAACCAAACACTCAAAACACAAATCATAGGTGGGATCCTTGGTTGGATCTTGCAGCACAGACAGAGTTCATACAGCAAACCAAAGTCCAGACTGTAAAATGGAGAAGAGATACCTGAATGCCAAATTTTGACAAATCGGTGCACTCTATTCTTGTACATAGTGCGACGTCATAGTTTGCTTACATGGGAAGTGCGACGATGTTGCAGTTTGCCAATGCAAGGGATGCGATGAGTATCGAACATGTAAAGAACAGAGACCCAGAATGACATAGTGTCGCTCTGTTCCCACTGCCAAGGTGCGACCGGCGAAGTCTAGATTCAAAAATGAATCAGATCCCTCATCAATGAACCATGGAATGGTTTGGGAATGAGTTGTATAAACTCAGAGGAAGTATATCAGAATCTTCAACATGAATATCTGATAGTGAAATCAACTTCAAGAAGTAAATGGCAAGAAAATAAAAGGCTTGTGTCAAGCAATCAACTGAAAAAGACTCTCAGATTGACAACTAATGACCAAATATTATAATCCCCAATATGGTCGCCATATTTTTTATCGGACAATCTACTCGAGCAGACGTGAGCCGGATCTCCTTAGCCGTGAGCCGGATCTCCTTAGTTGAAATTGAGTCTAGAACAAATAGAACAGACTACTAATGCATTTCCTAGATCTACTTAAGGATCGAGTATTAGATGCCTTACCTTTCACTTCACAATCCTTTCTCCTGAATGTTTCTCCATGTCTCATGGTCGTCCGATCCAAGCTGCAAGACCTGTCAAGACAAGAAACAAGAGAAACAAGTAAAATACATCTATACAATAAGAGATCTAAGTAAACAGTTAAGCAGGTAAACTACTCAATATCATTACACACATGAACAATATTGGTGGAAAGTATTTGTATTACTGCAAATAGAGGAGTACATAATAGAGATATAGAACTACAACCAAGGCTTAACGCTATTGCACTTCTCTGACAAAGCCAATTGCCATATCGTTCCAAGGAAGTATGAGTTCTCCAATAGGTGAGTGGAGATGTTTTAAGAGTGATTTCACTAGCATGTATATACCATAGCCTTCCTCCCTTTGGGATGGGAGTGAGCTTCATTTATATAGGACTAAATGGATAGGGTATGGATAAGATAGGTTGAGAGATGGTAGGAGAGGCTTAAGGGATCTCTCCAAAGGTTTAGGAACTGAGTGCCAGCTCTTCTAAGAGGTCAAGGATAGGGTCCCAAGTTAGCAAGCTTTGAGATGGACCTCGAAGACACTATTTTTTCCATCTAACTGACTTCATCGCACCCTGTAATGGAGTAAGGTGCGACATCACATGTTTCTAGTGTGCATCCTGCGACGACCCTTCAAAACTTAGCACAATTGGGTACAAATCCTCCCAGAATTATTACTTAGTCCAGGTATCTTCATGGGTGTATACATTGAATCTTATGATGAGTAGATTTTGGGTGTAACAGTCTCGGGGAATCAATGGTGACAGTTGTCAATTTAAGCTGCTAGGTGGTGGTGAGTGGAAAGCTCGAAATCCCTAATGAAACCATGTGTGCAAGAGGGGAGCGTAAAAAATAATGGCAACCAGTCCAACAACCAACCTCAAAACACTTACTATAATAGCTGTGTTATAGTAAGTTGAGTAATAAAAAAATGTGGTCAGAAAACCAACATGCAAATGACTCCGAAAAATAGAAAAAAGGTGTACTCACTGACCAAAGGGAGGTAATGGAGCATGAAAACACCTAACTAAAAAGTATTATGACTCAACAAGACATATCCTCTGCAAGGTGATGAAATCCAGGTCAGACAATATGAGTTGTAGAATCAAAGGCTAGATATCCCCCTACCGGGAGGGACACTGGGTAGACAATCCTAGAAGATAGGTCACTAAGATACCCTGTTCATGACATGTCCGGTTGGGTGAATCTATAGCTCTTGTTCTATCACTATTGTACTCCCACAAGGGTGGTACAACGAGAATAGCGAGTAGGTATCCTTCAGTGACTGAATGGATTGCAGTATTCCACTCAGGCCTTCGAAACCAGTCTGGCTACTTCAACCCTACTAAGGGAGAGGCCTTCCCGATGAATTGGTTTTAAACCATGTCAATAAATAATAAGAGATTTTAGTACCCTAAATGTCAACCACTATGTCTCAACATGTAAGTGAGTGAGAGGTGTTATTTGGATGCTTATCCCATCAGTCCTACCTAACTATAATATTATTTTTGTGTTCCCCAAATGGAGTTAGAATGTTTGTTGAGTTAAGAGAATTTTAAGGCTCACTTGGATTTATTGCGACAGATTGTGTGATGGTGTGGTTATATACTTAAAACAAAGATGCCTCGCTTGGGCGAAAAATTTACAAAGTAAAATAGGGATTTTAACTTGCAAAATAGACAGCAATGTAAATATGGAAAATGATTTAAATGTAAATGCTTTTAAAAAACTTTTCAAAAAATATGAGGAATTCTTTTAAAAAATTATGGTAAAGCAAATAGCATAAAAATAAACTCGCTTGAGAGAAAAATAAAACAAATTAAAATTATGGTTCTAATTTGTAAAATATTGAATTTCCAACTACAAAATGCTTCGCTCTTTTTCTTTCACTAAACTGAATTTTTTTTTTTTTAAATGATGTAGCAAACCATAAAATAGGAAATAAATATGAGTTTTAAATGCTGCAAAAATAAAACTGTGGGTTGTCCAAAAAATGCAAGAAAGATGGCTGGAAGAAAAACTTAGAAAATTGGGCCATACGAAACAGGCAACATCACGACTGTCGGTGGAGAAAATGCGATGTGGATCGCGGCTTTCGAGCTAAAAGTCGTGATGTGAAATCGCGGCGATGTAGGAAAAACCCGCGTGGTAGATCGTGGTTATTAGGCTAAAAAGCGCGATGCGCCCTACGGGGACAAGGCTAACAACTGCGATGTGTAGCACGGAAAATAGGCGGAAAGCCACGATGTGAATTGCGACTGTCGGGCTGAAAGTCGCGATGCAACGAACAGAAAATGGCGCCGAAAAACGAACCCAAAAAATTAAATTTTGTGTTGTTTTAAGCTGCAGAATAGGCCAAAGGCTAGGACAATAAGCAAGGGGCTGACTAATATAGCAGATCTACAACTACAAAGGGAAAAAAACAACTAAAATATAGATCTAAATCAAAGATTCAAAATTCGAAAACCAGCGGAGTCGCTAGAAACTGTTGCTTGGTTTTTCAACCTTGTATGTGCTAAAGAGCACCTACTAACTTGTAGCAGCAGTCTCAATGTAAAAGTAAAAAAAAATGTAAATAATAGTAAATATGATCTAACATGTGCAAATAAATAGAAGCTAGATTTAAGAACAATAAATAATGAGATCTATGAGAGAAACAAGAAAATAAAAAATTTGATCGTTTGTATTACCTCAAGTGGTGAGGATGGTGAGTTTGAGCAGATCCAAGGTTGAGATGCTCCAATGGTCCAATGGTCTCTTCTTATCCAATGCTCTAATGGGGATCTTGAAACTCAAAAGTGAGGCTAGGGCTCTCAAGAGTGAATTTGGCAGCATAAGGATAGGATGATTGTGAATGATTAGTGAGGAGCCCCTATCACCTTTTTATAGTTTTTGGTGATGGGGATTACCATTATGGTTTAATGAAACCAATGGTATTGATCAAAATGGTTTAGGTTTCTTTTTCCCTCTTTTTCCTTTTTTGAATAATTTTTTAATATTATTCCCTTTTAATTGATTTTTGGACCATTTTTGAGGGTTTTTTGTGTTTTTTGAGGAAAAATACATATTTGGAGGGGAAAAAAGGGTATTATGGTATTTTTGGTGACCTTTTGAAGGTTTTAGAGGCTCAAATGGTGGAAAATTTGGACAAATGGGTCATGAGAATAAGGGAATGAGCTAGTGAGCACTTTTTGGGTGTTAACACACATAGTGATGCAAGGTAGGTTGGTTGGACCTTCTTAGTTAACCTATTCACACAAATGTGTGCACAAAGACTAGATGTGAACTCGAAATGCCAAGAAGTTGGATTTTATTAGTTCAATCAATTACAAAATTACATGTAAACTAATAAACAAGTTGGACTTAGCATGTTAAAATACATAGGAGTAATCTCTATGTGTGTGTGATCTCTAATACTTTGTCATCCCTCTGCCAGCTCTTCTTTCTTATGTGCCTTTGCACCGCTCTTCTACCCTTATTTGTTGTTTTTCCCTAGGCCCACCCTGTTGGTCTTCCCGAGGTGTCTTTACTCTATCCTATGAACTATCTCTGATCTACAGACCTGCAGTTGTCAGTGCCCCCGAACATGCTTCCATAACCTTCTTCTATGGTGACATCTGACTTGATCTCAACCACCTTCTTAAACACCATTAATTTCCTTAACTACCCACAACAAGTGTAGGTATGTTGCCTCGACCTCTACATCTCCTTGACTTTACTACAATGTCAGTTCTATAATTGTCCTCTTAACTTAGTCTCCAGGGCGGCCAATCCACCCCATCCCCCTCACTTGGCCTTTTCCTCCTTCGTTGGTGTCCATGTTCGACCACTCATCAAACTTTGACTCCTTCGAACTCTACTCCTATAGACCATACTTTGACAGCTTCCTGCTTTACTACCTAGCTTTGACTGCTAGTCTTCCCACACCAATGGTCATCAGCAATCCCTCTAGTTGGTCTACCCTTGTCGATCATCTTCGACTATTAATCCTAGGAACCGATGCCCCTGCATCAGTATACGCAGGTGAAAAAAATTGACTCCTCCATTAGTCTCTTATACTCTTCCTCTGGAATACATGTCACTTCTTTCAACTCATCCTTTCTCCATCGAACTATGTATTCTTTCTTCCATGAATTCCTCATGCGTCCGACTTCATGCTCATCCATCACTTCGATGATTTCTTCTTTTTGTCAATATGGAATCTTCCCTCTCTATTCGATACTTGACACTTCCACCTTGCTGCTCATCAAACCCTCTTCGAACTTGTATAGATCTGATACGTTGAACATAGGAGAAATGTTCAACTCTTTTGGCATCTCCAACACATAAGAATTGTCTGCAATCTTCTTTCGAATCTTACATGATTCAATCTTCTTTAGCTTAACCTTGTTGTATGTTCCTGTCGAGAACCTCTCTTTCCTCAAGTGTGCAAAGACTAAGTCTCCCTCACTGAACGATTGTATCCTCTGCTTCCTGTTGGCTCTTAACTTGTATGTCCTGTTTCTCTTTTCAAGTTGTTTGTGTACCTTTTTGTGTACTTCCTTCACGTGCTCTGCAAATGTATCTGCATCTGCACTCTTTCTGGTCTCTGTTGGTACTTCGACCAAATCCACCACATCATGTGGGCTTCAACCTTGAACAATCTGGAATGGACGCATACCTCTCAACCAATTCACATAGTTGTTGTATGGAAATTCTGCTTGTGTTTACTACCTCGGTCTGTCCATTAGTCTGCGGATGATATGCTGAGCGAAACTGGAACTTCATGTCTAATTTCTTCCATAGGGTGCTCCAGAAATGACCCATAAACTTGGTATACCAATCCGAAGTTCAACTCTTCGGCAACCCATGTAGTATGACTATCTCCTTGAACAATAATACAACAATTTTTGTGGCGTCACTTGTCTTCCGAAATGAAATAATGTGTGACATCTTCAAAAACATGTCAACTACCACAAAGATTGAGTCTCTACCTTGTTGTGTCTTCAAGAATTCTAGCACAAAATCCATGCTCAGGAGCTCCCATGGGACATTTGGCACTGGTAATGGTGCATACAGCCTCGTGTTTTGACTTCAACCCTTTTCCAACTAGAAAACTCGACACTGTCGAACCCACTTACTCACATCCATTTCCTTCCTAGGCCAATAGTGCTTCTCCTCAACCAACACCTTGGTCTTGTCGATGCCAAAATGGCCTGCTAATCCACAACTATGCAGTTCTCGGATTAGGTTTTCTCCCACGGATCCTATGGGAATACATAACTGTTGTCCTTTGAATAGGTATACCTCTTGGATAAAATAATCCAAGTATGGAGTTCTATTGACACTCCACGGTTTGCGACTATCCTTCCATGCTTTCACAAAATCCTCGTCAGTTTCATACCCTATATTCACCGACTCTATTCCTGTCGCCTGAACTATTGTCGTTTTCAGCAATGTAACTCTTCGACTCAGCGCATCGGCAACCTTGTTCGACTTTCCCAACTTGTGCCGCAACAAGAAGGTATATCCCTGCAAAAATTCTACCCACTTCATGTGTCACTGGTTCAACTTCGACTGAGTGTTAAAGTACCTCAGTTCTTGATAGTCTGTGTATAAAAAAATTTCCTTGGGAAACAAATAATGCCTCCACTTCTTCAATGCTTGCACAATAGCATAGAACTCTTTATCATACACCAAATATTTCTTCTTGGCTTCATCCATTTTTTCGTTGAAGAATGCAATTGGTCGAGTCTCTTGGCTCAACACTACGCCAATTTCCATTCCACTCACATTATATTTGACTTGGAGAACTTTTTCGAAATCCGTGAGAGATAACAATGGGCTCTCTGTCACCTTCTACTTCAACTTGTCGAAGGATTCCTAGGAAACTTTAATCCACTTCAACTCCCCTTTCTTCATGCACTTTGTCAAAGGTGCACATATCTGACTGAATCCTCTTATGAACTTCTAGTAAAAACTAGCAAGTCCATGACAACTTTGCACTTCTGTCGTGTTTGTTAGTTTGGCCACTCCAATATAGCCTTTACCTTTTCTATGTCCATCACCAACCCTTTACCTGATATTACGAATCCCAAGTACACCAGTTCTTCTTTCATGAAGAAGCATTTATGTAGGTTCACCATCATCTTCTCTTCCTACAACTTCTGCAACACTTTGAATGTGCTCCAAATGTTCGATCTTGGTTCAACTTAATTTCAAGATGTCATCAAGATACGACACGACAAACTTCCCAAAGAACGGCTATCAAGTTGTTTTTCTTCTCGACATCTTTTTCTTAGCCTGAAGGGATAGCTAATAGGCTTCACCAACTGTTCTGAACTTCGATAGGCTCAACTCATCCTACAGGCCATACTTCAGACTGTTTACATATCCTGTGACCGCTTCTTCGCCTTCATCGGTTTGACCAGATATAATTGACAGTCTATAGAACTCTTTCGTTTATTCCTTCACGGTGGTCTCTTTCTATTGAAATTTTTGCAACTTCCTGAACAAGGAAATCACATAGACATTTGGAAAGAGCTTCCCTTTCAGCTTGTAAACCATTATGTCTCAATACTTGATCTTTTCCTTTCCCTTCTTGACTCTGTCAGTCTGTACACTATTGCACCACAATGAGGCATGACCCTTCAACTTCGGACATGTAGTTTTAACCCTCTTAGGTTCCTCTAGCTTCTCTATGTCGAAGTATTTCTCCATCTCTCTGAACCATTGTACCAAGTCTTTTGGATCCAGACTTCCTGAGTAGGTAGGTACATCCATTTTTGTCTTACCCCTCATCTCCGTGAGTAGCTTGGTAAATCTATCTTCTAGTTCTTTTCTTGTTGCTTCCCAAGCTTCTACTTCCTCGACTTCTTCGTCACTATGGTCAAGTGCATCGGGAACGCATCCATGTCTCTAGGATTCTTTGATTGTTGCAACCTCATTGGTCAAGATTTTCATTGTTCATGCCCAATCGTCGAACATTTCACGATCTAATGTGACTCCTGCGCCTCCTTTCACTCTTTGTCCTAAACCAAGGACATTTACACCTCTTTGTGCCATTATTTTCATCCTTAGCTGAAAAAATATACACCTATCCAATCGCAACCGGACTTTCACCACATGTGTACAACTCTACCCAACAACAACTGGAGATGTTCACGACTACACAGGTTCTTCCTATTCTTAGAATTCTTCTGCTCAATACCCCTTGACGCTATGCAATCCGGTATCAGGATCTCTCCTTCTCACAGTAATTTTCCTGCTCTCAGTACTTTTCCAACTCTGATACCACTTGATGCAAGGAAGGTCAGTCGGACCCTATTGCTTAACAGATTCACACAAATGCACTCACAAAGACTAAATGTGAACTCGAAATTCCAAGAAGTTGGCTTCTATTACTTGAATCAATTACAAAATTACATGTAAACTAATAAAAAGTCGGTCTTAACCTGTTACGATACATAGGAGTAATCTCTGTGTGTGTGCAATATCTGATCCTTGATCATCTCTTTGTCAGTCCTTCTTTCTTATGTTCCTTCGTACCACTCTTATATCCTTCTCGGTTGTTGTTTTCGAGGCCCACCCTGTTGAACTTTCCAATGTGTCCTTACTCTGTCCATCGAAATATCTATGATCTGCAGACCTATAGTTGTCAACACCCCTGAATGTGCCTACACAACCTTCTCTTGTGGTGACATCTGGCTTGATATCAACCACCTTCTTAATTGCTATTAACTTCCTCAACTACCCACAACGACTGTAGGTACATTTCCTTGACCTCTGCACCTCCTTGACTTTACTACAATCTCGGTTCAATCAATGTCCTCTTCACTTAGTCTCCATGGCTTCTAGTCCACCCCATCCTCCTAGCTTGGCCTTTGCCGCCTTCGTCAGTGTCGATGTTTTACCTTTGACTCCTTTCAATTCTACTCGTATCGACCATACTTCGATAACTTCCTACTCAACTAGATGTCTTCGACTAATAGTATTCCTACACTAGTGGTCTTCGGCAATCCCTGTGGTCGACCTTCCCTTGTCGATCATCTTCGATTGTTTCTCCTGGGCCCTGATTCCCTTGCATCACATAGGTAAAACATGGGGATTAGTTCATACCCATGTTCTATGATGAATTGAGAACACTCCCAATGTTGAACATATTTTCTTCATACTTTCCTATGTATTCAAAGGAATCCTTTCCAAGGCCTCCTTATAGTTGCATGCCTAGGCATGATTACATGACACCCCTCCTCACTTGGACAAGATTAGAAAACACCGCACATGTGATATTATAACAAGGCTTGATTCCGACATCTACATAGAATTCACCAGCACAACCAGTACTAATGACGACGAAATGAACCTATTTATCCTTTTTCAAAGCATTTAGTACACTAACACAACTGTCCCTTTTTTTCATAATTGAATAACTCTTCTGCCACACCTCTATTAAAGAGAAAAACCATATAATGAATGTTATCATGAAGTCCAAATTCCAACTTGCGTATTCCACGCTCCTACAATTATCATTCATGCAAACAAAGGATATTCCCAATAGGGACATCCATCTCTAGTACTGGATTTCTCATAAGCTTTTTATACCCTACATCCTCTCTTAACAACTTACCAACATTGGATTGTGGGCTAAATGTACCCCATTTCAATTGGGTTTACCTAAATTTCCTCTTTGTATTCATCTAGGAACATATATGGCTTGTTTAGAGTAATATATTTTTAAGTATCTTCTACGTAAAATCATGATTCGATATTATGGACCCTCTATCAACATATTATTCACCAATTGATAAATTTGCTTGATGAGTGGCTCTAAGGCTAACAAAATATGATTATTCTCTAGGCCTCATAAAGAAGAAATCTTCTTATTTCCATAGTTTTCATTTACGGGTTAATAATAATTCTTAATACTATAGAAAATAAAACATAGTATCCCTTATTCATCTATACTTCTTGTTAAGTAACCATGAACATATATCTTCATATTTAAATCGAGGATTGCTTCTTCATTTATGTAAAACAATGAGTAAGTTTATGAAATATTTAATCATAAGAGATTTATGTGTATATATATTTTCAACATATTAAGATTAAATCACATTGTTAAAGAATAAATTTATGTAATCTAAGTGCATGCCCACCAACTTAATCACACATAAAAAATCATTGATTGATCGAGCTATCACACACTCCAAACTCCAAGAGAATGAGCTATTAACCACAATACTAATATACAAAAGATGGATACAAAATTTCTATTTTTCTAAATAAACCTAAGATTCCACTAAGTGCACATTGGTTTCCCATCATAATTATTGAATTATATTTATACAGGAGCATCGGGGCCTTGGCAGATTAGTCAAAGTTGATCGACATAAGGAGACCGACCAGAGGGAGTGCGGACGACCCCTGGTGCGTGAAGCAAATTGACTTGACAAAGTCAATGACTCGAGCAGAAGCTGTCGAAGCCGTCAACAAGAGTGAAGAGGTTGAGAGTTGACATGTAAGTGTCGATAGATGACAGTCGATAGTCAACATGTTAATGTCGATAGGTGACAAGTTTCCGCAGAGTCGTGTTAAGGTCGACATGTTGTCGGACTACGATGTCGACAGGTTGGGCATGAGCCAAGTGAGGGGGAAAGGGCATAATGGAAAATTCTAATCGCAGAGTGAAGCTGACAGATAGTATGGCCGATGTGCTGGATTACTGTTGCATGTCAGAAGGAAACGTAGAAGTCAAGGAGAGTACTTGGCAATAGTTCAGAGTTGCTGAGGAAGTTAATGGTAGTTATGCAGGTGGTTGAGGACATGACAGGCATCACCACAGGTAGGGACTATGCAACATGACAAAGGCACTGGTAGTTGTAGGTCTGCAGGATCATGGAAGGATCAACTGAAAAAGTATGCGTGTCTCAGGTGTTTCAGTGGACATCGGGAATAGCAGCAGCTGAGTAGAAGACCATATAATTTGGCATTTTGGAGGAGGAGTTCCATTGTGTTGGAGTTGTAGAGAAAAGTTCGAGGAGAAGTTTTGTAGATTGGAGAGAATAATCACACAGCTTCTGAACGCAGAGAAGATCGAGCCATAGCTTAGAGTTCTGCAGTGAACCAGAAGAGGGTGAGGTCGACACACTGAGAGAGCACAACACAATTACTTATGTATTGTAATGGCTGAGGCCGACAAGTAGTTAGTTATATGTATTTACAATTATTTCGCATTGTAACCGCCTAGTAGAAGTAATATAAGCCACTTCTAGCATCTTGTTTTACACCTTGTTTGTGTGAGCATTGTGGTCGTGTTGTGTGTAATGTTAAGCAAGAATCTTGTTGTGATAAGGGGCCTTGCATTAGATGGTATCAGAGCCCAGAAGCGAGTCTGGTCGAGTATAAGCAGTTGAATCCATTGAGCGGGAGGAGAATCCTACGTGAAAAAGAACGTCAATCGTATTAAGCTTGCAAGTACATTGAACAACTCCAACTGAGGTTGGGTAGAGTTGTGCACAACTTGTTGAAGTCCAGTTGCGATTGGGCGAGTGGGAGTTTCAACAGAGGTTGAAAACGGCTCACAGAGGCGTTAATATCTAAGAACGAAGAGTGCGTGGCGCAGCAGTCGCAGTTGATCGTGAGATGTTTGACGGGTGCATCCAAACAATGTGAACTTTGACAAATGAGGTTGCATCGATCAAAGAGAGCTAAAGATGTGGTTGTATTCCTGATGTGCTAGACCACAATGACAAGGAAGTCAAAGAAGTGGAATCTCAGGAAGCCACAGCAGAAGAACCGGAAGAAAAAATGATCAAGCTTCTGAAAGAGATGAGAGGTTGGACCAAGATGGATGTTCGTACCTACTCGGGAAGTCTGGATCCAGAAGATTCGATCAACTGGTTCAGAGAGATGACGAAATACTTCGACATAGAGAAGTTCGAGGATCCTAAGCGGGTTAAGACTGC
Source organism: Larix kaempferi (assembly GCA_027924585.1). Classification (NCBI taxonomy): domain Eukaryota; kingdom Viridiplantae; phylum Streptophyta; class Pinopsida; order Pinales; family Pinaceae; genus Larix; species Larix kaempferi. The sequence goes on along the minus strand of BSBM01000680.1, from coordinate 3,705,044 downwards.
ATGTCTGAGGTTGAAGGGTCATGCCTCATTGTGGTGGGACAATGTGCAGGCTGACAAAGTCAAGAAGGGAAAGGAGAAAATTAGGTCTTGGGACAGGATGGTCGCCAAGCTGAAAGGAAAGTTCTTACCAAACGACTATGTGATTTCTTTGCTCAGGAAGTTACAAATATTTTGACAAAAGGAAATGACCATGAAGGAGTACACAGAAGAATTCTATAGATTTTCAATAAGGTCGGGACAGACTGACGAAGGAGAAGAAGTTGTTGCTAGGTATGTGAACGGCTTGAAATATGCCACTCGGGATGAATTGAGCATGTCAGGATTCAAAGTAGTGGGTGAAGCCTACTAGTTAGCTCTGAAGGAAAAAAAGAAACTATCAAGAAAATCCGCAGCGACTAGATATAGGACAACTGGTTGGGGTGTTAGCACTGTTTTCGTGAAGGGCCAAAGTAGTGGTTACAGGAAGGAAACTGTCGAGGATAGTCGACATGCGGAAGGGACGTCGACAAGGGAGAAAACACAAGAGAACCAACACGATAGTTGTGAGAACCACGGTCGAGGTGCGTATGGTCAAGGTGGTCCATATGACAAAAAGGGATCTAACAAACCAACCATAATCTATTACAAGTGTCGTGGACCAGGACACAAGGCATATGAATGCTCAGAGAACCTACATGCTGCAGAGGAGTCGAAACCCAAACATCAAAGGGATGAGCAAGTCGATGAGAGGGAAGAGTCGGCATCCGATACAAGTAGAGAGGAGAAAAGAAGGAACTGAAGTTTGATGCTCAGCAGAACATTGGTTCAAGAAGACAAACGCGACGAACAAGAGTCATCATAGCGAAAAGTGATCTTTTGAATAAAGGTGCAAATCGGTGAATGGCGTTGCAAGACAATAGTTGATCATGGAATCACTGATAATCTTGTGTCGACAGAGGTGATCGACAAGATTGGTTTGAAGTGTCGAGAAAACCCACACCATTACAAGATCTCATGGTTGCAGAAAGGACACCATGTGAACGTGAGCAGACAGTGCCTGATTAACTTCAAGGTCAAGAAGTTAGAGGACAACGTACTGTGCGATGTAATCCCAATGGACGCATGCGATCTGTTGTTTTGAAGACCATGGAAATATGATTGGCAGATGGTCTCTATGATGATTGAGCCAACACAGTCATAGTGCAGAAAAATGGCGTGCAAAGGAATGTTAAGCTGAAACCAGAGGAGAAATCCAATGGTAAGCAAGGCGAGAGCAACTTTTGGGAGAAACCAGTGCTGATGTGTTCAGAGAAAGAATTCCTTGCGGAGAAGAAAAAGGAGTCAGGGTGTTATGCTATCATTCCTAAGGGACCATGTGTCGAGAAGGATAAAATGGAGAAGAGTCTGACCAAAGTCAGAAATATGCTTGAAGAGTTTCGAAGCATAGTAGTCGATGAGACACCGACGAGATTGCCACCGACAAGGAGCATATCCCATTAGATCGACTTAATCCTAGGGTCAAGTCTTCCAAACAAATCATAGCATAGGATGAGTCCGACAGAAGGTCAGGAACTCAACCGACAGGTCTAGGAGTTGTTGGACAAAGAGTTGATGAGAGAGAGTCTGAGTTCATGCACAGTACTAGTAGTATTAGCGCTGAAGAAAGGTGGACAATGGAGGATTTGTACAGACTCCAGAATGATCAAGAAAATAACGATCAAGTATTAGTTTCCATTGCTAAGAATGGACGACTTGATGGATTTTTTGAGTGGAGCGAACTACTTCATGAAGATATCCCTGAAGAGCGGTTATCACCAAATTCGGGTTAGAGAAGGAGACGAATGGAAAACAACATTCAAGACAAAGGAAGGGCTATATGAGTGGTTAGTCATGCCATTGGGGTTGACTAATGCACCCAATACATTCATGCGATTAATGAATGTAGTACTGAAACCATTCTTGGGAAGGTTTGTCGTAGTCTATTTAGATGACATTCTGATTTTCTATTGCACCAAGACAGAACACTCGGGGCACATTCGATAGGTATTGCAGAAGTTATAGGAAGAGAAGCTGATGGTGAACCTGCAAAAGTGTTTCTTCACGAAGGAAGAACTGGTGTACTTGGGATTCGTTATCTCGGGTAAAGGGTTAGTGATGGACCCAAATAAGGTGAAGGCGATATTGCACTAGCCCGAACTGACAAGTGCGACTGAAGTGAGGAGTTTCCATGGACTTGCCACTTTCTATAGGAAGTTCATCAGCGGATTCAGTCGTATATGCGCACAATTGACAGAGTGCATGCACAAAGGGGAGTTCAAGTGGACAGAAGCAGCCCAATGAGCTTTCTACAAGTTGAAGGAAAAGGTCACTGAGAGCCCAGTGTTAGCTTTCCTAGAATTTGACAAAGTTTTCCAGGTCGATTGCGACCTAAGTGGAATAGCAATTGGAGCAGTGTTGAGCCAGTGGGCCAACCAATTGCATTCTTCAGTGAAAAGTTCGATGATCCAAAGCGGGAATATTCGGTCTATGACCAGGAATTTTATGCTATTGTCCAAGCATTGAAGAAGTGAAGGAATTATTTGTTTCCCAAAGAATTTATGTTGTACACAAATCACCAAGTGTTGAGGTATCTGAATACTCAGTTGAAGTTAAATCATCGGCACATGAAATGGGTCGAATTCCTACAGGGATATACATTCATGTTGTGACATAGGTCGGGCAAGTCGAGTAAAGTTTTTGACGCGCTGAGTAGGAGAGTTGCATTGATGAACACGGTGATAGTTCGGGCAATAGGAATAGAGTCGGTGAAGATAGAGTATGCTACTGACAAAGATTTTTCAAAATCTTGGGAGGATTGGTGCGAGTCATGGAGTGTAGACAGAACTCCGTACTTGGATTATTTCATCCAAGAAGGCTACCTATTCAGGGGAAATCAATTGTGTATTCCCAGAGGATCAATTAGAGACAACCTAATCCAAGAGTTGCATAGAGGTGGATTAGCAGGTCATTTTGGCATTGACAAGACTAAGGAATTAGTCGAAGAAAAGTATTATTGGCCAAGGATGGTGACATATGTCGGAAAGTGGGTTCAACGGTGTAGAGTTTGCCAGTTGGAAAAATGGAGGAGTTAGAACATGGGGTTGTATAAACCATTGTCGGTACCGAATACCCCATGGGAGCACCTGAACATGGATTTTGTGCTAGGATTGCTGAAGACGCAGCAAGGGAGTGACTCAATATTTGTTGTAATCGACAGATTTTTGAAAATGGCACACTTTATTCTGTATCGGAAGACAAGTGATGCCACATGAATTGATGTACTATTCTTCAAGGAAGTAGTCAGATTGCATGGGTTGCCGAAGAGTATCACATCAGACAGAGATACCAAGTTTCTGGGACATTTCTGGAGAACCCTATGGAAGAAACTAGACATGAAGTTGCAATTTAGCTCGGCATATCATTCGCAGATAGATGGACAGACCGAGGTGGTGAAAAAAAGTTTGGGAAACCTTCTGAGTTGTTTGACGGCCGATAGACCGAAGTAGTGGGAGAACATGTTGGCGCAAGCAGCATTTGCATACAACAATTATGTGAATCAGTCGACAAGTTTGAGCCCATTCCAAATTGTTCAAGGAAGAAGCCCGAATGGAGTGGTGGATTTGGTCGAATTGTCGACGGAAATCAGGAAGAATGTGGATGCAGAGTCATTCGCAAAGCACATGAAAGAAATTCATGAAGATGTGCGAAAGCGCATAGAGAAGAGAAACATGGCATACAAGTTGAGAGCCGACAAAAAGAAGAGACTACAATCGTTCAATAAAGGAGACTTGGTCTATGCTCATTTGCGGAAGGACAGATTTCTGACAAGGACATATAACAAGCTGAAGCTAAAGCAGATTGGACCATGTAAAATTCTGAAGAAAATTTTGGACAACACTTATGTGTTGGAGCTGTTGAATGACTTGAGCATTTCACCAACGTTCAATGTCTCAGATATGTACAAGTTCGAAGAAGGTTCAAGCAGTGGAAGTGCAAAAGTGTCGAACATCGACTAGACAACGCAGATTCTAGATCGACACAAGGAGGAGATGACAGAAGTAATAGAGGAATGTGAAGTCGAGCATATACGCAGTTCGCGAAGGAAAAAATACTTGGTGTGATGGAAGGATGATGAGTTGTAGGAGGCGACATGGATTTCCGAAGAAGCGTTCAGGAGATTGACAGAGTAGTGAAGTTCTTTTTCACCTGGAGATTCTGATGCAGGTCCATCGGGGCCTCGGCAGATCAGTCGAAGTTGATCGACATAAGGAGACTGACCATAGGGAGTGCCGAAGACCACTGGTGTGTGAAGCAAATTGACTTGGTGAAGTAAATGAGTTGAGCATAAGCTGTCAAAGCCATCGACAAGAGTAAAGAGGTTGACAGTTGACATGTAAGTGTCGACAGATGATAGTTGATAGTCGACATGTTAATTTCGATAGGCGACAAGTTGCCGCAGAGTTGTGTTAAGGTCGACATGTTATCGGACCATGACATCGAGAGTTTGGGCATGAGCCAAGCTAGGGGGAAGGGGCAGAATGTTGAAGCCTAAGCACAGACTGAAGATGACAGGCAGTATGGCCGATGTGGTGGATTACTGTAGCATGTCACAAGGAAACGTAGAAGTCAAGGAGAATACTTGGAAATAGTTCGAAGTTGCTAAGGAATTTAATGGCAGTTATTCCAGGTGGTTGAGGACATGACATACGTCACCACAGGCAGGGACTGTGAAGCATGATAGAGGCGCTGACAATTGTAGGTCTGTAGGATCATGGAAGGATCAGGTGACAAAGGATGCGTGTCTCAGGTGTTGGAGTGGACATTAAGAACAATAGCAGCTGAGTAGAAGACCAAACGATTTGGAATTTTGGAGGAGGAGTTCCATTGTGTTGGAGTTGTAGAGCAGAGTTTGGGGAGAAGTTCTTTAGATTGGAGAGAACAATAACATAGCTTGTGAATGCAGAGAAGATCAAGCCATAGCTCAGAGTTCCACAGTGAACCAGGAGAGGGTGAGGTCGACACACTGAGAGAGCACACCGCAATTTCTTCTGTATTGTAATGGATGAGGCTGACAAGTAGTTAGTTATTTGTATTTACAGTTATTCTGCATTGTAACCGACTAGTAGAAGTCATATAAGCCACTTCTGGCATCCTGTTTTACACCTTGTTTGTGTGAGCATTGTGGTCGTGTCGTGTGTAATGTTAAGCAAGAACCTTGTTGCGATAAGGGGTCGTGCATCATATATGAATTAATTGCTTGTTTTAAATTAGAGATTCTAGGATCGAAAGTAATCTAGAATTTAATAAAATATTGTTATGCTTCTCAGAGGAAGATTAACAATCTAAAGATATATTTGAGACTTAACATAAATTTTAACCTAGAATATGTAAATTCATTATTCATTTTAATATATAGGGAAATTATTCGATCTTAGTGATCTTGGTAACCACACTTGGTCTAATAGAAACAGTTGTGCACTTAGCTTAGGAAGAATCCCAAATGTGTCCTCCTCACACCTATGAAACCGTTGTTTGAGAGGGTAGCACATGGTACCCTCCTACTATTATCCTATGGCTATTTTTGTACTATAATTATTTGTTCGGTTCCTATGGATTGATGTGTCATATTCATAACCATCATTTCTTAACTCACGATGTCAACATCCATTGAATGGATTCTACTAATTGGTGCCATTGTTTGCACACACAAGAGCCACAAGGTGGAAATATCCCCGACATTGCTAGTGGGGACATGTTGATGCCCCGAAAATTGCAGCATAAAGCAACAAGGGATTCTCCCCGGTAAGCAAGCCCAATTAGATCGCTCACCGTTTGGTGTGGAGAATCCATCTGGTTAATGGTTTCAACTATCGTAAGATTTAAAGATTCTTGTTCTTTACACCAGTTGCATCCCGATCCACCGTTTATGTATTTTAGTTTTAAAGATGAAATGCAAGTGCCCTAAGCTAAATGCAGGTAGCTAATCTAAAACTGTATAAGCAAATTTAACCTATCGTTGCAAGGAGCAAACTGTAGAGATGAGTAATAAACTACAAGAAACACATAAAGATCACATAGATAGCCATTTAATCATAAAGATGTGCCTACAGTAGAATATGACAGATATTGAAGATAGCTTCATATTATTTAATACATTTCATCACTCATTTGAAATAAACAAATTTGCATAGGAAAATGTAAGAGCATTCATCACATAGAAACAATTCTTGATAGCAAAGAATGATCTCACAAGAATGTGTAAGTGATAAAGGAATAATCCAGCACACAGTTGATACATATTCCAGGCAAAATCGCCTTCTCCTAGGCTTTCATTAGGCAAAATCCAATTCTTGGAGCAAGTAGCAAAGTAGTTCACGTACAAGGAAGAAATTGCTTTCACCTGCAAAAAGTCATTCTATCTTTTTCTGTTCTGCTATTTATAAGTTTACCAATTGCTCCTTGAGTTGACAGGTGTGCCCTAAACTCTAGAACCTTCTAATTTGTCTTTATTGCACAATTACAAAACCCACAGATTCGTGGAGAGCCTCCCATAAAAGACAGAATCAGGGCCAGCTGTCTTCTAAAGCATTTATACAATAAAGGAAATTCATCCTTTTCTCACATTACGACAAATAACAATCCTAATCGTTTATCTATTTTATTTGGCTTCCTTATGTTGGCTCACTGACTAATCCCCACCAACAGGCTCGGTTGTGGATTCTTGGCCATCTACACTTTGGATATGGGTGGCCATTAACTGAGCTTTTTCAAGATAATTTTGCTCTGAACAGATATTGTTGCCTTTGCTGCAATCTCATGCTTGCACATATTTGATTTGACTTGTGCTGCTCTTGCTTCTGCTTCTTTGAGTTGTTACTTCCATAAAGTAGATATGCACAACGGGATGGCCAATGAACTGATAGATCTCTGAAAGAAAATATGACAGAGTTGGTTTTAGCTAGATAGCCTTCAAGCATTAGAAAAACAGTTATGAAAAATTAAGAATATGCCACTTTCATAATATGGAAGTTGTTTTAGCAAAATAATCAACTAATTCACAATTGCAGCTACCATTTCGCAGTTGAAAATCACAAGAAATACTAGAAATGGCGAGCGTAAGGTTAAACTATGTGCTAAGGCAGTGAGCGAAACTTTAAGTCCTGCGCCCAAGCAGCAATTATGACGTTAAATCTGACATTGATAAAGCTGCGCCAATAGAGCTACGCCAGCATTAGACTTCGAGAGAAGACAAGGTGCATCTATGGAGGTGGGAGCTATATGGGTAAGCCTTATGCCTTTGGTGCAAGTTTTGGTCACAAAATGTGCGCTAATGGGAACCGCGCGAATGAGTCATGGAAAAGACTTAAGAGATTGTCGTGTCGATGTGCTTTCAAGCATAGATCCTGCGCCAATGCACCTATTCGTGATAGTTAAAGGTGGTCGGTTTTATGTTTGAACTTTGCGCCAACACAGCCAATTTCTATTTAAAAAATATGTGCCGGTGGGGAGCTTATAGTCAATAATCGCGCCAAGCGAAATATTTATGGTTAGCAAATGCACCAAGGGGTGGCCGACTTATAGTCATAAATTGCATGCTAAATGGTAATAGGTCTAAGATTTGCAAAAAAGGGGTCAGCCGATTTATATTCAACAAATGCGTGAAGCGGAAGACTTATAGTTAGGGATTGCGCCAAAGGGCGGCAGAGTTAAGGCTAAAAATTTGTGCCAAAGCGGCTAAGTTAGTTTCAGACTCTAAGAAAGAATCATGCATTGATACAGCGGAGGTTTTAAACCTAAATTTTTCTTGTCGGTGGAGGACTTAGCTGAAAAGCCAAGATTTGGCAATATGGTGGAAGATTAAGACCCAAAAAAAAGTGTTTTCGACACGAGAAATAAGCCTGAAGTTTGTGCTCTTGAAAGCACAAAGTTAAACCTTTTCACTTGTGCCTTTGGTGCAGAAACATAAACTTTCAAACTTCGTTGTGAAAATGCACATAGTTAATCTTTAAACCATCTCTGCTTGATGCGCATAGTCAAGCTTTTAAAACTGCACGTTGTTTTTAAAGGTAACAGAAAGAAAATGCCTTAGTCTAAAAAACAAAAGAACTAGAAAGGGTCAATTACTTTTAGGAAAAGTTGAAGATCAAGTGACAAATATTTTAACCAAACTCAAAGCTTAAACAAAAAATAAGAGGAACCCAATATTTACAAAAAACGATTTGGGGGGATGTTGCAGCAACAACAAATGGTGATTCACTGGCGAACACAGATCTCTGAAACAAAATCCTTTCATGAATCAGAATGACATCTAAATTGACAGCTTCATGTGCAACAAAATGCCTCACAATTCAACTTTTTAGAATGGGGTGATCTCTTAATCATATTGGTGTTTTGGGAGAAAGGGGTCTAAGACTTATATTTCTTCCAAACTCTCTCAAGGCCGAAGTATGGAGTTAATTCTTTTACGACTGTCTTTATGGTGCCTTAACTAAAAGAGGACTCCATAGGATCGTAACAATACTTCACAGAGATATTCGTTTGTTCCTCATTCCCATGTTATCTACATCCTTTTGGATGTTCATGTATTTGACAGCATTTGCTGTTTGAGCCTTCTAGAAATAGTTTCCTTAAAATTCCAATCTTTGATTTGGGTTCTCCAATCCATAATGTCCTTTTGTGTGAGCAAGAGATTTTATTTGATTTATCAAGCTTCATGGACGGAGAAGAATCTAGCTTGAGCTGAGTTTTTTGAACAGCTTTCTTGATTTGAACATTTTGCTTTTATCTCAGCCATGCTTTGATTGAGGCGAGAATTTCTGGAAATCAGACCCTTTGATGTAAGCCTTTAGGCTTTTATTTGTAGCATGGGATCATTTAAAATACCATACCTCTTTGAAGCATGCTTCCTTTCCGCGGTTCCATAATAGCAAGGAAACCTTGAGACATGAATTAATGTTAAAATGAGTGGAGCCTCAAGATAGTGAGAGAGAAACATTGGATCATTAGTCATTTAACTGGGGTTATTTTGACCAAACAAGAAGAGATCTGCCCATTTTCATAGCATATCAGTGGAAGCAAAGTCACATAGCCTCCTTCTCTTTACAAATGAGATTCTGCCTTCAAGATTTTGATTTTGCTGAGAGTTCTGTACTACCACTAAGCCAGGGGTCAAGCTGGGTTTTATTAGCCTAGAAAAGAGGAAACTCAGATGAAAAGTGAGTGAAAAAGACAAACCTAACTACCGAGACTATTTATAAACAAAACAAAACAAAAAATTCAACAAAGAAAGCAAAAGAACAAAGAAATTGTTTATTTATGTACAGAAAACCTCAACGGGACTATGCAAAATATTGTTTCAAGGCAAGGCCGTTGAGGGGAAGGGTTACTTCTTCTCCCTGGAGGTCTATTAGCTTGTAAGTGGATGGGTCGAGCTTTGAAGAAATTTGGTAAGGGCCTACCCATAAGTGTTGGAATTTTGTGTGCATTCCCTTGCCTTCATGAGGATGGTCCCATTTCAGAACTAAATCTCCTACTTCAAAACTTCTTTTACCAGAATTCCTTTTATCGAACCATATTTTGACTATATCTTGGTGTTGGTCGAATTGGTTCTTGGCTTTCTGCCGGGCTTCTTCAAGTTGAAGCAGGGTGTCAATCCTGGATTGTAAATCCTGACTACCAAACCCTCGAGAGGGTTGGGACAACTACAAGGATGGAAGTAAGATGTTGGAAGGGAGGATGGCTTCCTTGTCATAGACAAGTGTGTAAGGGGAAACCCCTAATGCATTCTTTGGAGTCACCCTATATTTTGATAAGGCATTTGGGAGAGATATATGCCAGCTTCGCTGATTTTCAATCACAATCTTCTTGAGAATTCGGATGAGGTTCTTATTCGAAGACTCAGCTAGACCATTTCATTGGGGGTAGTAATTGGCCGAATAATGCAATTTAATTCCCCTTTCATAAACAAATTCATTTATTTTAAAAGACGAGAAATAAGTGGCATTATCAAATACTAGGGAAATTGGAACACCAAACGTGGTTATGATGTTCTCTTCCAAGAAACTAATGACTGCATCTTCATTGATCTTGAGCAATGGGGCAGCCTCTGTCCATCTGGTGAAATAGTCGATGGCTGTCAGGATGTATCAATGTTGCAAAGAAGAATTTGGCTTTATCTCTCCGATGAAATCTATGCCCCACTGTTCGAAAGGTTCTGAGATGATAACCTACTGTAAGGGTCCTACTTCGTTAGGTAATTTTCCAGCACTCCTTTGGCATACATCACAGTTCCATGCATAAGTATGGGCATCCCGGAATAAAGGGGGCCAGTAATAGCCAGCTCTCAGTATTTTGTGAGCTGTTGTCTTCCCTGAATAATGTCCCCCAACAAGGCCATCGTGTAACTCCTTGACGACTTTACCTGCATCCTCCTTCTCTAGGCATCTGAGAAAAAATCCGTCATATTTTTTTCTGAAAAGTATTCCGTCAATGATCTGATAAGCTGTTGACTTTAAATGGAGGTCCCTTCTTTGTTTAGAAATCCAGTGTTCTGGTAGGTACCCTTGCTGCAAATAATGCACTAAATATCTATAACAGGACTCAAGAGCAGTGAAGACGGGTCAAACCTCAATTACATTAATCTCAACCTTGTTTTTCCAATCTATCCCTTCATCAACTGGATTTTGCGTGAGCAACTTGCACAAAATTTTACCCTTTATGATGGTAGCTGGCTTGAATTCCAAGTCATATTCTTGAAGAGCCGTAACCTAGTTTCCTCGCCTTTCTCCCAGCTCCTTTTGAACAAATAGAGATCTAACTACAGGGTGAGGAACTACGACTTTAGTTCTATTTTTTAGAATATATGGCCTGAACTGCTTAATCGCTTTAAATACTACATACGCTTGTTTATCCACGATAGGGTAGTTTAGTTCACCTCCCTACAGACTAGTGCTCATAAAAGAAATTGGTTATTCATCCCCTAATTCTACCTTCTGAGTAAGTACTGATGCGAGAGAGTCATCCAAATCAAAGGTATACATTATAAAATATTTATCGAAGTATGGACTCCTCAGAGATGGTGCATTGGCTATGGATGCTTTGATTTCTTTGAATGCCACTTTCTCTAAGTCTGTCCATTTGAACTGCACACTCTGCTTAATCATTTATTGTAATGGCTTGACGATTTGAGCAAAATCCGAAACAAACCTTCGAACAAAATTAATTGTGCCCATAAATGACTGCATGGATTTTTTTTTATGGGGCATGGGAATTTTATTGATAACTTTCACTCTCTCTTGATCTATTGAAATTCCCTTTTTTGAAATGATATGACCCAGACGTTTACCTTCAAGAATAGCAAACACGCTCTTCTTGGGATTTAAAGAGATACCATATTTTCGGCAGCGATCGAAAATCTGTTTTAAGTGAACAACATGGTCTTCTCTTTTCTTTGAAAAAACTGTCACATCATCTAGATAGACAACAACACAATGACCGCCCAATCCTCGGAAGGTGATGTCCATTTCTCGCTGGAACGTGGCTCCTGCATTTATTAGGCCTAATGGCATTCTTCAGTATACGAAAGTTCCCCACTTGGTGCGGAAAGTAGTTTTAAGACGGTCTTCTTCAGCTACTAATACTTGATTGTAACCAGAGAAACCATCAAGAAGGGAAAAGAGTTATGATCCTGATACCATCTGAAGAATTTGTTATCTTTATCTGAAGATCTGTTCAGATTTTTGAAGTCAACACATAATCTTATCTCTCCTGACTTCTTTCTTATGGGAAATAGTTAGCAACCCACTCAGAATGTCGAACCTTAAAGATTATCTCAGCATCAAGTAACTTCTTCAATTCCTTTTGAATCAGAGGTTCGAGAGTAGGGTGCATCCTCCTCAATTGGTGCTGAAATGGCTTGATGCCTGCTTTCATTGGTATGATATGCTGAATAATGCAGGTGTCATATGTTTTCAAGTCTTCATAAGTCCATGCAAAAACATCCTTATATTGTCGAAAAAGCTTGATGAACTTATCTCTTTCTCCTGGTGAACAACATTTACTAGGGTTAACAAATTTAGGTTCAGCTTCAGTGCCCAGATTTACTAATTTGTGCTGCATAGATGAGCTATTGGTCTTGGTATTTGCTAGCCTTTTGAATTTGCTCTGTAGATCGAACAACATTTCAAGTGACCTCACCCCTTTGGGGATGAAATTTTCTCTAGCCTCATCTTTCTTTTGTAAAAAAACATCATGCTCTTCTTCATCTATCACAACTTCTTGGAAAATGTCTTCATTTGTTAGAAAATTGATAATCTGATCGTCATCGTCGAAAACTCTGAAATTTGTGATATTGTCTGAGACAGAAGGCCTGAAAACCTATTCAATTGAACATTTGTTATTAGTAGGCACCAATCTGAATACGAAAGTTGCTAATAAATCAACCGTAGCATTTTCCAGTCTAGGAACATATTTTATATTGAAAGCATCAAAATGAGTAATTAAATCCCATACCTCAGCCTGATAACCTTTCAAATGAGGTGAAAGACAATGAATGGTATCTCTTACCTGTCTTACAACTATTTCTGAGTCACCAAAAGCTTTCAGGTACTTAACATTCGAATCGATGGCTTTCTTCAATCCGTCGACTAAAGCTTCATATTCAACAGTGTTATTAGTACACTCAAATTCTAATATACAGGACAAGAAGTACTTATTACTTTCGAGATCCACTAGAATACAACCAGCTCCGGATCCTTCCAGAGTCTTGGAACCATCAAAGTATAATGTCCAAAAAACATTGTCTGATTTAACTAAGTTAGTATCTCTATGATCTAAGTCAGTGACGAAGATAACTATGTTACAATCGATATCATTAGTTCGCGAAAAATGAAGGAGATTGGACTATTTATCTGATCCATGGCTAATAGTTTCAGATTGATAATTACCTAGATCAATTTCTAAGAAATAATTCTCCAAAATTGAAGATGAGAAGGCTATAGCTTCGTTCTTTCCTTCTAGCTGAGTTAGATTTTGTTTCATGTGTGGTTCCCTCAAAATTTTAATTTGATTCTTCCTATTCTGATATGGTAACCATAAATGGGACCAATCAGTTGCAAAGTAACCATTTAGTTTTGTGGACCAGTCCCTGCTTAGGATTAAACCATAGGCTTCAGGAATGTCAACTACGATTATATCAATGAATTGACACACTCTAGAATCTGTTGACAACCTAATGAGCACCTCCTTCATTTCCCCAATAACTTTAACAACAGTCCTATCTAACTGAATAATCTGAGCGGGAGATGGAATTGGTTGACCGTTAATCTTCTTACAGATCGACAATGGAATGACATTCGAAGATGCTCCAGAATCTACCAGACAGTTATGCACATTGTGATTGAAGATTTCAAAGGCTAAAAGAAAAGGAAATGTTTGGGATTTGGATTCCCCGCCAATACTGGCTTCATTAATTCCAGGGTCTTCTCGAGTGTCTATTAATTGAGTGTTGGGCTGGGATTATGGAGCTTGCAACAACTTGTTTCGTTGTTGGGGAAAACTACACATATCGAATATTGAAACATTTTCTTTTACCTTCTTTATATCTTCAATGATGTCATATCCCATATCACATTTTTTTACAACTTTCATTTGATTGTGTGTCTTTCTCAATGTGACTTTTGGTTGATGGATTGTTGTGTCAATGTTTGGCTATTTGGCAGCTTTTGGGTTAGCTTTAGGTTGAGGCCGAATGACTGTAATGTGTCTTTTAGGTTTGGACGTAGTTGATCTCGGAAATGGATCTGCAATGGGATCTTTACTGTGAGTATTAATGTTTACAACAGAGACTGGGCTCTCCACGGGATCATCTTCTATTAATTCAGTTAAAGGTACCCAGTCCCATAATACCATGGTGGTATCTAGAGAGGGTTCCTCTACTTCAAGTGTTTGTTCCTCTGGAGGATCATCTTGATCTGGAATCTATGAATCCAACATTTGGTTCATCACTAAGCTCACTGAATTTATCCATTGTGGACATCTTTTTTCAGAGTGTGGTTCCTAATGAAAAGTACAGAAATGTTCCATTCCTACTTCATTTAAATTTAAAATAGGAGAGTTTTTCATAGGTGGATGTGGCTGGTCATTTTCTTCTCTTTTCCTGTAGAAAGGCTTACAAGGCTTCCTGAATGTACTAGATGCCCTATCTTTTTCAAGATCTACAATTTTTATTGGACAATTTCTGCATCATTTTAACTACATTCTCCATATCCACTGATGGCTCTTCTTTATTCCTAATAAGCAGCAGGGGTTTTCTATTAGTTGTTGCCTTTGTTTCTGCATCTAAGGCGTGTTTAGCAATGATGTCTGTTTCTTCTTCCACCTTCATAGCTTCTTCGAAATTTTCTACTAGGGTGGTCTTCTTAGCTCTTTTGACGAAGATTGCTATGGGGCCTTCAAGTGATGTTGTGTAATATTCAACTAAAAATTCTTCTACAGGTTCAGTTGCTTCGCTGAAATTATTCAAGAGCATAGTGAACCTTTGGTTGAAGTCTTGAACCTTTTATTTTTTTCCATTCTCATGGACAATAATTCTTTCATGAGTGTAGCTACAGTTTTCTGATTTCCATACTTCTTTAAAAAAAAAATCGCAAACTCTTCCCAATTAGAAATTGAGCTAGCTTGTAAGCTAAAGTACCAGGAAGAAACTTTCGGTTCAAATGTGTATGGGAAAATCCTACAAACTACATCTTCATGTTGTACATTTAAAAGATTCAAAGCTAAATAAAAACACTTAAGATGATCTTCAGCAGATATGCCTTTACCTAGGTCATATTTGGGAAAAACGTTCTCTGTATTTTTAGGCATATCGTGAAATGGCCCAGCTAGATTTAATGCTCCCCTTGCTCTCCAAGTAGGTACAACCATGGCTCTATGTGGATAATTAGGTGGAGAATTGTGTGGTGAATTAAGTGGAGTGTTCTTTAAAGTAAAAAGTTCTCCAAGATTTTTTGGATCTTCAAAATCAATCTCCTTTAGAGGCTGCATGATCTCTTCTAAAGACAAATCTACCATCTCTCCGAAGCTCTGCACAAGGATTGAATCACGGGTATACTGTCTTTCTATTTTAGGAATTCTTCTTCTAGGGAGAAAAGTTATTGCGTTTAAACCACCGAGTTTTTTAACATAAGCTCGTTTGTGCCTTATGAATTCTTCTACCTCTGTAAAAGGTACAACATATAGTGCTTCTTGTTGTTCGGAATCAGAATTGAGGTTTTCTTGATTTGTCACTTCAAGATTTGGATTGTCTAAAATTACTATTACAAGCAGGTTTCCAGTAATGTTTCTGCCAATGGAGGAATCTCCTCTATTAGCCATGCACTGGTGGCCCTCCTTCTAGCGCCAAAACTTTTGATGCCCCGAAAATCGCAGCATCAAGCAGCAAGGGATTCTTCCCGGTAAGCAAGCCCAATTAGATCGCTCACCGTTTGGTGTGGGTAATCCGTCCGGTTAACGGTTCCGACTACCGTAAGATTTAAAGATTCTTGTTCTTTACACTGGTTGCAGCCCGATCCACCATTTATGTATTTTAGTTTTAAAGATGAAATGCAAGTGCCCTAAGCTAAATGCAGGTAGCTAATCTACATTAATATAAAACTGTATAAGCAAATTTAACCTATCCTTGCAATGAGCAAACTGTAGAGATGAGTAATAAACCACAAGTAACACCTAAAGATCACACAGATAGCCATTTAATCATAAAGATGTGCCTACAATAGAATATGACAGATATTGAAGATAGCTTCAAATTATTTAATACATTCCATTACTCATTTGAGATAAACAAATTTGCACAGGAAAATGTAAGAGCATTCATCACATAGAAACAATTCTTGATATCAAAGAATGATCTCACAAAAATATGTAAATGATACAAGAATAATCTAGCACACACTTGACACATCTTCGAGGCAAAAACGCTTTCTCCCAGGCTTTCATTAGGAAAAATCCAATTCTTGGAGCAAGTAGCAAACTAGTTCACGTACAAGGAAGAAATTTCATTCACCTACAAAAAGTCATTCTATCTTCTTCTATTCTGCTATTTATAAGTTTACAAATTGCTCCTTGAGCTGATAGGTGTGCCCTAAACTCTAGAACCTTATAATTTGTCTTTAGTGCACAATTACGAAACCCACAAATTCATGGAGAGCCTCCCATATAAAACAGAATCAGGGCCAACTGTCTTCTAAAGCATTTATACAATAAAGGAAATTCAGCCTTTTCTCACATTACGACAAATAAGAATCCTGATGGTTTATCTATTTTATTTAGCTTCCTTATGCTGGCTCACTGACTAATCCCCACCAAATGGCTCGCTTGTGGATGCTTGGCCATCTACACTTTGGATATGGGTGGCCCATTAATTGATCTTTTTCAAGATAATTTTTCTCTGAACAGATATTGTTGCCTTTGCTACAATCTCATGCTTGCGCAGATTTGACTTGACTTGTGCTACTCCTGCTGCTGCTTATTTGAGCTGTTGCTTCCAGAAAGTAGATATGCACAGCGAGCTAGCCAATGAACTAATAGATCTGTGAAAGAAAATATGATAGAGTTGATTTTAACTAGATAGCCTTCAAGCATTAGCAAAACAGTTATGAAAAATTCAGAATATGCCACTTTCATAATATGGAAGTTGTTTTAACAAAATAATCAACTAATTCACAATTGCAGCTACCATTTTGCAGTTGAAAATCATGAGAAATACTAGAAGCGGCGAGCGTAAGGTTAAACTCTGCGCTAAGGTGGCGAGCGAAACTTTAAGTCCTGCACCCAAGTGGTGATCATGACATTAAATCATACGCTGATAGAGCTGCGCCAGCATTAGTCTTTGAGGGAAGATGAGGTACATCTATGGAGGCGGGAGCTGTATGGGTAAGCCTTGTGCCTTTGGTGCAAGGTTTAGTCACAAAATGTGCACTAATGGGAACCACGCCAACGAGTCATGGAAAAAACTTAAGGGATTTTTCGCGTCGGCGTGCTTTCAAGCATGGATCCTGCGCCAATGCACCTACTCATGATAGTTAAAGGCGGTCGGTTTTACATTTGAACTTTGTGCCAATGCGGCCGATTTCTATTTAAAAAATATGTACCGGTGGGGAGCTTACAGTCAATAATCGTGCCAAGCGGAAGATTTATTGTTAGCAAATGCACCAAGGGGCAGCCGACTTATAGTCAAAAATTGTGCACCGAATGGTTATAGGTCTAAGATTTGCAGAAAAGGGGTCATCCCATTTATATTCAACAAACGCACGAAGCTGAAGACTTATAGTTAGGGATTGTGCCAAAAGGTGGGAAAGTTAAGGATAAAAATTTGTACCAAAGCGGCTCAGTTAGTTTCAGACTCTGCGAAAGAATCATGCGTTGATACAAGGCAGGTTTTAAACCTAAAGTTTGCGTGTCGACGGAGTACTTAGCTGAAAAGCCAAGATTTGGAAATATGGTGGAAGATTAAGACCCAAAAACAAAGCGTTTTCAATGCGAGAAATAAGCTTGAAGTTTATGCTTTTGAAAGCGCAAAGTTAAACCTTTTCACTTGCGCCTTTGGCGCAGAAATATAAAATTTCAAACTGTGCTATGAAAGCGTGCATAGTTAATCTTTATACTAGCTCCACTTGATGCGCATAGTTAAGCTTTTAAAACTACACATTGTTTTTAAAGGTAACAGAAAGAAAATGCCTTAGTCTGAAAAACAAAAGATCTAGAAAGGGTCAATTACTTTTAGGAAAAGCTGAAGATCAAGTGACAAAGATTTTAACCAAACTCAAGACTTAAACAAAAAATAGGAGGGACCCAATATTTACAAAAAAATATTTGGGGGGATGTTGCAGCAACAACAGGACATCAACGAGTGCATATGCAATTGACATGAAATGGCAAATCAATTTTTTGGGGGTTGCTTCTTTTTTTCATGAGTTCCATTGAAAAGGTAGACAACAACGTAAATGGTTGTGTAAAAGTCAACACACAATGAAAAATGAGCTAGTTATTTTGTAATTGGATACCTATTCACATTCTTTTTTGATAACATATCCACATAGTATTGTAGAACATGAAAATAATACTCTTTTGATGCAACAAGGATTTTCTTTGAAAACATGTCATAAATTAAAACAATGTGTGGGAAAGGAATTTGTTCAATGTGTTGTTTTTTTTTCCTTTCAAATGATGAAAAATGTATAGCTATAATTCAAAAAAAAGTGTTTAAAAAATATCATGTGTCAATGTGGATACAATGGCATAAACCCAAATTACATTGGAAGGGCATGAACCTTTGCATCTATAAAGAAGGGATAAAAGGCATTAAAATTTGCATGAGTTCTTTGTAATGTTTATGTCTCAGTTTACAATCTTCCTATGTTGTCTAAAGAAGCCAACTTATTGAAATCTTTAGAGATTTTGCAAGAGAGAATATAAAATAAAATAAAAATTGGCCAATAAAATTTCACTATGGATCAAATGAAAACCATGTGGATGCCATAATTTTTTTTCTCTAAAAGCCACAAAAAGGAAAAAATAAATTCCCATCATGACTTTTAAATTAAAATATGTATGCACAGATAACATATTAAATATATATATATATATATAACTTAACTACTTGTTTCAATTTCATCAAGCATTGGAAGTAGAAATTAGAAACACGAAACTTTTTTGGACCATGTCTCTAGCAATAACATGTTTGGTTCAACAATGGCCAAAGTTATATTTCCCTGGCAAAAGAGCAAAGAAGTTGCAACAGAAAAAAATGCAACAAATTTGCTTGTTCATAAAAAGAAGGAACTTTGTCAGAGAAAAAAAAGGCAAAAGACTATGTATCTAATTCATATATATATATATATATATATATATATATATATATATATATATATATATATATATATATATATATATATATATATATATATATATATATAGTATTCAAAACATGTTCAATAGTGTCTAGGAAAAAGAAGGAACAAGTGTTGTTGTTGAAGCTATCCAAAATATAGGCCAACTTGTCCAGACAGTTTTTTATGCCATAGAAGACGCAAGTAGGAGAGAATGTCTTAAAAAAAACAAATGAAAATTGCATGTATAGATTTGTTGGAGCCATGGCATATGCACTTTGCATCAAAAGATGGAACAGGTTGCCTTCTACCAAAATCTGCAACATTGATATCATAAGGCATGTTGCAACAACACCTGAAATGCCTTTTATTCCATCACATGGGTCGTGCACTATTGTCAGTGACTATGGAGAGAAAATAAAAGTACATTTAATCACATCATATGAGGCCATAATGATGTCAATTGCATTGAAAGTAGTGTTTGGAAATTTTGTTTCCATAGTGATGTAGAACAAAGAAAATGACACTGAAAACAGGAAAGCTAAAATGATTTTATTTACAAGAATGTTTTAACAAGCCATCTTCTTCATAAAGAGTCTCTATTGTGAGTAAAAACTGGATGCAAATTTTTATTTTTTTTTAAGGTGCTTGGACACTTGCTATATCGAACACAGAACCTAACATTGGGGAGTATCGCAACTCAGAAAAAGGAGACTGCCCTTTTCGAAATGTGTAACCCAAAAGAGCCTAGCATTCTATTGCAATTGTATATGCAAGATGAAGAGCTCCATATTGGGAAGCTATGCAATAAAAAGGGAAAAATAACATTAAATATAAAAACAACATAATATTGGCTATGTGACTGTGAAATAAAAGGCTTCTGCTCTTGCAACCTGCAATTGGAAAAGACAAATATTCAAAGAAGGCGAACGTATTTACAAGAGAAGTATATTTGTCTCATGAGTATATATATATATATATATATATATATATATATATGGAAGTGTTGTGTTTACCTAAATAAAATTTAAATGTACAAGCAGCTGAAAACAACATTTGCACAAGACAGTTGGAAAACTTTTGTTCCTGTATAGAAGTTGAAATCACCAAAAATAAATACACAGCTAGTTGTTGATATCTTTAAACATCCAGGTTTTTGTATTTGTCTGTCCACTACAAATATACAAACAAGAACAAATAATTTGCAACATCCTTGTGCTCGGAATGCAAAATATCGAAGGCACTTTTCACATTGAAATGACAACAAAGAAGGGAATAAAAGAAAAATATTGCGGGAAATAATGCAGGAGAACATTAACAACTTGCTTAAGCCTACCCATGAAATTTTTTTTTAGATTACTGCATATAAGTAGAGACAACCATCAAGAAATTTTATTTTTTACTTTAACTAGGAAGAATGAACACATGAAATAAAGAACTTGCTCAAGAAGACATTCTCCATAGGAAGATCGAGATAGAAAGCACCAAAGGGTTAAAAAAATACATCAAACAAAGCTACGAACTTAAGATCAATGAATGCAGAGCATTCATTTTCACACACTAAGAATCCATTCAACAAAATATCCAAATTACTAGACACATTGTACATGCAATAAAACAATAAACGAATCAACAATTCCAACAAGAATTATTCTACTCTCAGCCATGTTGTTTCAATATTCCTTTTGAGCTTGAACCAAATCTCAATTCATTTAAGGCTACAATGAAAAATATTTGAAAGAAATAACTTACATGCAATAAAAGATATGATACCAAGTTCTGTAGATCGGCAAAAAATTACCACCAAGGCAATGTAATTGTAAGACTATCAAAAGTAGAGCACATTCAACATGCATCAAATTCTTGACCACAGAAAAAACAAGCTCTTCATTTTATAAAAATGGTACTATTTTAATATCATATAAAGCGATTGTAATTTGAACAAATATAAATGACCTTTTAAGTAGATTTTTAAATCAGAATATATATATATAAATAAATCTATATTAAAAAGTAGTAACTAGAAATAAAACAAATTTAAACTAGTTTGTTTCTCCAAACACAATTTGTTCCCACTTTAGCCACGACATAGTTAAGTTTATAGCTTCGAGTAAATATTTTTCTTTTTTCTTTTTTAAACCTGGGTCATATGCACAACAACAAATCCAATACACACACACACACACACACACACACACACATATATATATTGGATTTCTTTGAACAGAATAAATAGTCTATGGAAAAAACAAATGAAAAAAAGTCAAGTTTTTTTTGCCAAAGACATGAAGAAAGAGAGACAATTAAAAAAAAAAAGGTTGTCCAAACTACCTAGAGGTGCATCGAGACTATGTGTTAACACCCAAATCGACCCCTAGGTTGTAAGAAGGCTAATCCGGGGTAACCACTAACCAATATTTGGACTGATGTTACTGACCCAACACAGTCTGAGAGGGCTCTCTCAATAAACTAATGACAAACTAGAAATAAACAAGGGCATCAACCATGAAAAAGGAACACCAGCATTCATTCTCAATATGTTCTATTAAAACATACACAGAAGGTCAAATTTCTGAAGGACAAGTCTTACTCCTCTAAACCATTGGTGGAGAACAACAGGGATCTATATTGGGCAATGGAGTCAATTCAAGTATAACATAAATATTATTATCAAATGCTTAGCAGATACATTCATACAGAGGCAAGGTAGCAACCAGCTAGTAGTCGAAGTGATTTAATTGGTGAAATAGAAGAAAGATGAACAATCCATTGATATAAGGCATACACAGATGAATCCTATACCAACTTTAGCATAAATATTTTGTGAAATACTTGGTAAGAAATGAACAAGGAATAATTTCTATGAATCTCATTCAGATACTACACTGAACCAAGTACGAAGGAATGTTAACAATATGGATTAACAAAGGAAAGAAACACATATCACATATGAAAGGAAAAAACAGACTACCAGACCGATTACACAGGAATCTTTGAAAAACGCATGCAAGCTTCTGACACTTTTATTCAAGAAATATCTCAAAATAACAACAGTGGACAAAATACGCAGAGTTCCAAAAGTTCTCCCCCCTTTTCCATTTGAAAACACATGGAACTTATACTGGCCTGGAGTCTCACACTCAGCCCATTTGAAAAAGAAATTAGTTACAATATAGGGACACCTCATTTAATCCAAAAATTTAGAAATATTGCATACACGTCATTCTCCAAACATACTGATTAAGACAAGGAACGGAATATCATAGACAGAAGGCTATCCTAACTCTAAGTTCGCAAATGACGTTGTGAGTCAAAGAAATCTTCTACTTTCAATGAGCTGTTATTCTGTGATGCATTATATAGAAGGATAGGTGTCATTTATTTAGTAGAGATTATAAAATCGTGAACCATTTCAGCATCCAATTGGCTACCTCACTTGATTTCGGGAGCTTCCTTCTTCCTCCGTCGTCCGGTTCCTTTGGACGCTTGTTGCCTATCAGGTTTCTCCTCTTCGCTAGCAGAGCTGGATTCCATAAGGTCAAATACCACAAGATATGGAGGGATAAACTTTTCCTCTACCTCAGTCCACGTCTGTTCTGGAATGAACACTACTTCCGACTCTCGCCCTTTTTCCAGGTACACCATCTTTCGCAAATATCAACTTTAGATAAAGGATGTGAAAGACATATCCATAACTGCTGTGATGACGACAACGGCTACATGTGGTTATAATTTCCATGATAGCACTATCAGATCTCTCAATCAAGTAACCATGATTTCCAAGGTGGGAGATGACCTTCAACATGCTTTGCAACGTTTTCCCAGATAGATGGTGTAGCTAATGATGAGGCAGAGGTACCTTCCATCATACCGGTAATCCTCCAGGATAACAGTCAGAGACCCCCTTCACTAGTCTATCCTTCTGACATCCCTCACATGACAATACTTAACCTCACGCTTCTTGCACACTTCAAAATATGTGGGTCATCTCACCTTCAGAACCACTTGGGTTGCAAGTCATTCGGCACAAGTGATTTTCCTTTTTTACCCCCTCCTTTGTCGGTTTCTCCATCCTTTACATGTTTACTGACCTCTCGATCATAAGCATCCCGCACCTTTAGGACGCTCATAATCTTCTGGAAGCTTCTGCCTTTTCATCCTAGTATGGATGGGGTCAGCGTCTTCTTCACCCACTTGTTCCAATTTCTTCCCTTTATCTAGATTCGGGGCCAGGAAATCATTAGTATAAGGGGAAACTGTTAACCGCAAGTGGATACTTTTGGTCAGGTATTCTCCCATATCGAGGTTTGGGATTGACCCACCTACGCTCTAGGATAGACCAACCGTTACTTTGGATACTCAGCATGTTGTAGGAGATATCACTAATGTCCAAGTTAGGTCCGAGGAGGGCTCCTAAAAAGGTCCACCAACCTTCGAAAATATTTTGGCGAAACAAGGAAACACCTGACATTGCTGGAGAGACCTCCAGGCCTAAAAGGTCGAGGTCTTGAAGGATAACTTCTTCGCAGACCAGTCTGGCTTAGGTCGAAAATGATACAGGTTCTCTGAGGCCCTCTCTGTTACGGTGCGACTGCAAGACTTTCATGTTTCGCCAAACTGCTTGGTGACCAGCCATCAAGCTCCTGTACCAGGGCCAGAACCTCATTCTCTAGGAAAAACCCCTTCTACTCAGACATGTTTTGGAAAGAATAAAAATG
Source organism: Larix kaempferi (assembly GCA_027924585.1). Taxonomy (NCBI): domain Eukaryota; kingdom Viridiplantae; phylum Streptophyta; class Pinopsida; order Pinales; family Pinaceae; genus Larix; species Larix kaempferi. The sequence continues at coordinate 3,681,424 of BSBM01000680.1, read as the reverse complement.
TAAACTTTGATAGGTGTTTTCACATATATGTCCATGCCTCCGTAACTCCTGTTCACCTTTGCTAGCTATCCCTTTTTCCCATCTGTCGATCGGCTGGGCATTGTCCCTAGTCCGTTGATCTGATCCCTTATTTGAATTTTCCGATTTGACATCTTTTCATCTCCACCATAGGATCTTCTATTAGGTTTAAATCTCATCCATCCATCATATTTAACAACTTATACGGATATGGTGGTCTTGCGACCCGACCTCCAGTTTTAGGCTACAACTAAATCTTCCTCACGAGGTGCTCAGGTGGTGACATCTAGCAGATGGTATGCACCCTCGCAACCAACTTCTCTGCTTATCTAGGGCGCTCTTTCACCTTGCGACGATCGTCGAGGAGCATTGATCTTGCCTTTAGTGTATCTACGGCGGGGATCTTTCCAAGTGTCTAGATTTTCAACACTCTTGTTGATAGAGCCCACTATGTTATCAACCTTGCATCTCTTATATCTGCTAGCCGTAGATCTGATCTCCTTCTGTCGTGAACCGTTGATATGCCCTGACCTTCGTGCTGATGTGACACTTTGTCCTCCACGCCGTCAAATCTCTAACCATGCAACCTGCGCCATTGATCTTCTACCCTGCTCTTCTGCTGTGGTGGTATCGTGACCCTTCTAGAGGTTTTCACTTACCACCGAGATGCTCATGGGAGGGCTCCTCCAACTACCATCTGTCTTGGCAGTTTATCTCTCGCGACCATCCTCTTGCGCTCTTTTCCGTGCAACTTCACGATGCGAAGGCGATCGAGGGCCGTGGATCTCTTTCACGCACCGAACCAATGGTTTGAAACTTGTCTGAGATTTATCCTTCACTTTGTTTTCTTTCGGACTATAGATTATTGATCTTTTTACCCATTTTTTATTGTTTGGGCTACCTCCTTATGCCTAAAGTTCCCAAACCCTCCATTTTTCTCATTATTTCCTTCCCGAATGAGCTATCTCTTGGCCTTAGCAACATGGACATGACTAGGGAGGGGGTTTTATCCATCTCTTCAAGGAATTCACTAGTGGAGTCAGTCCTTCCCTTAGCCTTTGTGCAAAAAATTTATAGGTGTCAGCAACTGGCTCCAGCCGGGGATGCTATCCTCCCTGCAAGGTAGCAAAGAACTCCATAGATTAAGTGCCTAATCTATTGGGCGGTTAAAACTTTGGAGTCGATGACTTCTTCTGATTTCTTAGAACTACAACTGTATCTGCCGCATATCTAGGCTGCCGACACATGAAAAGAAAAAGGAACCATGGCTAGCATTCTAGACCTTATCTTCTTTTCTTTAGGGTTTAAAGTCTTTCAGGTTTTCCATCAGAGATTTTAAAACAACTGTCAAACAAATCAAAAATATATACATAGGATATGGTAGATGAAATACCTGCATCCCTTAGGACAGGTAATGTTTTAAGAATCTGCCATTGATTGGACCTCCCGACCAAGCAGATCCATCTTGATGTTCCAAGACAAAAGAATTTATTCCCCAGATTGTTGCAATAACATACGGTCCCATACACATATGGTCAAACTTTCCATGTTTTCTTCTTTAGGGGTGTTCCTCTTCAGAACTAAGTCATTAACTTGAAAATAATCTTCCTTGGCTTTTTTGTCGAAGGCTTCCTTCATTTTTTCTTGATGGCTTTCTACTTTGTCATATGCCTTATTCCTTAGCTCATTCAGCTCAACTATCTCATTTACTCTTCTTTGCATGTGATTTAGTTCTTCTTCTATTCCCTGTAATAACCTCATGACAGGAAAACCTAGGGATGCTGGAAAAATCACTTCGGCTCCATACACCAACTGAAATGGTGACTTTCCAATGGCCCTTTTCATGCTGATTCTGTCATCCCATAGAGCATACTTTAACTTTGTATGCCAAGATCTCTTGTTATCTTCTAACAACTTTTTTATAATTCTTACCAGGCTCTTGTTTGAAGACGCTGCCATTCATTTCCTTGAGGGTAATAAGCTGTGGAATGATTTAGGCTGATATGGTACTTATGGCATAAATTAATCATCTTTTTGGAACAGAAAGCTGGAGCATTATTAGTCTCAATCCTTTTGGGGCATGGGAATCCGGACAGGATGTTATCTTCCAGACAATCCATGATTACTCCTTCAATCGCTCTTCTAGTAGGTATGGCTTCTATCCATTTGGTAAAATAATCAATAGCTGTCAGAAACCATCTGTGCTGTCCAGAGGATTTTGGGTTTATTCCCCCAATAAAATCTAAACCCCATTTTTGAAAAGGTGCTTCCACTATGATAGGATGTAGAGGGAGGGAAACAACCTTTCTTTTTCCATAAAAAAATTGACATTGGTGACAAACCACAGTCTCTTTGTAAACATCGATAAACATTGTGGGCCAGTAAAATCCTGCCCTCGGGATTTTGTTTATTGTAGCCTTCCAGGAATGGTGTCCTCTACAGTCCCCTTTGTGGAATTCTTCTTTTATGTGTTTAGCCTCTTCTTCAAACAAATAGTTTAGCAGCACCGCTCTAGGGTCTTTCCAATATAGGTATTGGTTCATGATACAGTACTTTGCAGCTTTTAGTTTTACAGGCCTGGCCCTGCTTTTACTTAACCCTGCAGGTGCTTGTAAATTCTGTAGTACAAAGACAATGTCAGTATACCAAGGGGACTCAGAGAATTCAGGATTCACCTGTAGGTTTGTATTCAGATGGTTAGGATGGTCTTCCAAAAAATTTAGTTGCAAAGAGTCACAATTTTCTTCAGTCATTAGGTTCGCTAACCCCTGACCTTTCACCAGTTTTGTGGGTTTTATCTCTAAATCATATTCCAGTAATACTGCAATCCATTTGGCCCTTCTGCCTTCAGGATCAGACTGGGTCAAAATGCTTTTCACAGCACTATTTGGGACATAAGGAATGATGTGCGAGTGTATAATATAGACCCTGAAATCTTTCAAATATTTTATGAGAGCATAAGCCTATTTCTCTAGGATATCATATTTTAGTTCCCCTTCTCTCAGCAGTCTACTGAAAAAAGCAATAGGTTGCTCAGCATTTTGTTCATTGTTTTGCAATAGCACCCCAACTATTGTATGTTCAGATGCATATGAAAAAATTGGGAAATCCTTAGTAAAGTTTGGGCTAACCAACACTGGAGCTTCGGTGATGGCTATCTTGATTCCTTTATAAGAATCTTTGGCTTCTTTGGTCCACTTTATTTTATTCTATTTTCTTAACATATTTGTAATACTTCTCATTATTTCAGCAAAACTTGGTATGAATCTCCTTAAAAAACCTACTTGGCCAATGAAAGATTGAATTTCCTTTTTGCTTCTTGGCTCTCCCACTTTCTGAATAACACTGACCCTCTCAGGATCAATTTTTATCCCATCTTTGATGATGATATGCCCTAAAATCTTAGCTTCATCCAGAGCGAAAAAGGATTTCTTAGGATTCAAGGAAATGCCATACTTCCTACATTTTATGAAAACTCTCTCTAGATGCTTGAGATGTTCTTCATCTGATTTTGAAAAAACTATAATATCCTCCATATATACCACCACAAATTTATCTTTTTCTTCAACAAACGCAATATCCATAGCTCTTTGGAAAGTTGCTCCAGCATTCATCAGACCAAATGGCATTTTAGAGGACATGAAAGTTCCCCAAGGAGTTGTAAAAGTGGTTTTCTCCTGGTCTTTTGGGCGCACTTTAATCTGATTATACCCTGAGAAACCATCCATGGTGGAAATTCTTTCGGCCCCTACCACCTGCTGTAAGATATGCTCCATTTTAGGTAGAGAGTAATTGTCTTTCATTGATGCCCTGTTCAGGTTTCTGAAATCAATACAAATTCTGATTTCTCCACTTTTGTTTCTGAATGGGACCATATTTTCTATCCATTGTGAGAACCTTAAGGTAACAATTATCTTTGCATTGAAAAGTTTTTTGACTTCTTTCTCTATGATATATGTTAAATTAGGATTGATTCTCCTTAATTTTTGCTTAAAAGGTTTCCCACCTTGCTTGAGTGGAATGGTATGTTGTATGATTGAGGTATCATACTCCTTCAAGTCTTCATAGGTCCAGGCAAAAGCATCAGTGTGTCTTTTCATCAATTCTACATAGCATCCTTTCTTGTCACATGTAACCTTTTAGACAATTTTACCATCCGAGGGTCTTTCTCTGTACCCAAGTTTTGATCTTCTACAGATTCTCGGGCAGGTTCAAATTTTGGATTTTGGGCTGCATCATCTTGATCAAAGATCTTTTCCAGGGGTATCAAGCCTTTAGGGATGTAATTATTCTTTAATTGAATAATATCCTTACCACCCATATTGTTTTTCCACCCTTGGTTTTCAGCTTCTTCTTCATCATTCTCTCCCTCTACAAGGTTTTCCAGGTTCTCATTTTCAGTATCAATATGCACATTTGCAAACTCATCATAAAGTTCTAAAAATCTTCTGAGTTGTAAGTCATCTTCAAATACCTGCCAATACTTAGAATTATCAGGAATAGAAGGCCTGTTTATTATTTCAACCTCATACTTGGTCTGGGAGAAGATTGGGGTCTTAAAACCCCCAGCAATAGTTGCCAAGGAATCTGCTACCTCATTTTCATGCCTAGGGATTACTCTAATGTTATGTTCCGTGAAAAAGTTGCCAAAGAAATCCCAAACTTCATTTCTATATGCTCTCATTCTTGGGTGTTTGGCTTGGTAACTATCATTTATCTGGTTCACTACTAGCTCAGAGTCCCCAAACACTTCTACCTTCTTAGCTCCCAATTTTTTTAGAGCCCGCAGTCCCAATAGCAATGCTTCGTATTCGGCAACATTATTAGTGCATTCAAATGTTAGCTTATATGAAAGTTCCCTAGACTCCCTGTTGGGAGGAATGATCCAAACCCCTGCTCCATCACCATTTTTGCTCACATAACCATCAAAATACATTTTCCACTAGCCTTCTTCATTTTTTTCTCTTTCAGAGGCTTCATACCTGGATTCAAATTCCTTATCTTCATCAACTTCCCTATATGAGGGAGGGTTAGGATCACAACGAGGTCCATCAACAACAAAAATGGAGCAGCCCATGTCTATATCAACTGCATATATAGGGTGATTCTCAGGTTTGCTTTTGCTGCTGATAACATATTCCATCCTATTTTCCCTATATAATCTCCTGGTGGCTCCAAAAACGAGAATTGTGGCATAAGATAAGTCCATCTGCATAGTTCCTTTCAACTTTGAAACCCAGGATCTTGACAAAAGCATCCCAAATTTTGCAAGCACATCAGCCACCACCACATCCATCATGACACTTTTAGCAGGGAGTTGGGTTAGAGTCACTACCATGTTCTTAATCAGTCCCAAACAGGGCAATTTTCTAGAATCAAAGGATAAAAGGTCTTGGTATGGCCTAGTCACTTCTAATCCTAACTCTTTCAACACACATTTTGGCATCAGGTTATGAGACACCCCAAAGTCTATTAAGGCATTGTGCAAGATTTTATCATGGACATTTAGGCTTCAGTAGAAAGGAGGGACTTCTTCATCGCCTGGTTCTTCCAACTTAGATCCAAAGATTATGGTAGGAGCATCATTAGATAGCTCCAGAATATCATGCTGGCATTCATTTTTCCCTTTAACCATCTTTGTTATTTTTTCTTTGTACTCATTATTTTTCAGTATCTCATTAAGAGGGATGGAGATCTTTACCTTTGACAGTTCAACTTTGAGACTAAAAGTGGGGGCAGGTTTGACTATCTTAGTGACTTCTAGTGGTTTAACCTCCTTTGAAGGTTGACCATCTTCTTCTTTATTTTCATGTCTCTTATTTGCAATAGCTCCTTGCTGCTTCTCTTTCAGCTCTTTAGCATCCTCTTTGGTGACTGGAGGTTGGTTTAAAGGAAGATTTCCTTTATTCATGGTAACTTCTCTATTTCTCAATTTCAGCTTTCTTTGAAGATCATGCACAACATTTTGATAACCTATTAGGCATTGCTCAGATTCTAACTCACGTTTGTTACTAGTACTTCCTTTGTTAAAGAATTCATGTTCCCTTTCAGTCAAGTATTTGTCATGGTCTATAGAGTCAACGAAATGAATGTGGGCCTCAATGAGCTCTTCATGTACTTCGTTATCTACCATATTTTCAGCAAAAGGAGGATGCATTGGCTGTTCTTCAAGATTTCTTTGATTTCTTGCAGGATGTGGTGGTCTTCTAAAGTTTGGGTTTCGGATCTGGTTTTTAGGATTTTCTAGGGTAGGAGGCTTGGTATCTATGGTTAATCTATCCATCAACTTTTCCATGGCTTTCATCATGGTATCAAATTTTGCATCTTTAGAAGCATATGAGGTAGAAGTTTGGGTCTCCTGCTTCTTTCTTTCAGCCTCTGTTTTACCCTTTATTTTTCCTGAGGCCATCATGTTTGCCTTTGCTTCTAGGGCATCCTTTAGCAGGACAGGCAGGGAGGCAGACTTTCTTTCTCTTAATGTACATGAGAAATATCCATCAAAGGCATCTACAAAGTGGAGTTTCGCAGTGCCTACTGAGGGCTTTAGGTCATCTGGAATAGAATTATATGCCCTCATAAATCTAGCAGAAAATTCGTGCATAGACTCGAAACCTCCTTTCTTGATGTGATTGTACTGGGACAAGACTAGGGTAGGACTTCCTATCATTTCCCATATTTCTAGGAGCCGTGTCTTAAATTTTGCAAAAAAATTTATAGAAGCATTTGGTAGAAACCTGTACCATTTTTTAGGTTCTCGAAACAAACTCTGGGAAAATAGCCTCATTTTTGCATCATCATAATCTACTTCCTCCAAATCAATAAAATCTTCAAACCTGTCTACATGCTGTCTGGCAAAAAAATTCCCTCTCCATCATAGGATACGATCCTTTGTGCGTAGTTTTGGGGTAGGTCATGTAAAACAACTGGTAAGGCTAAAGGTGCAAATCTAATAGCCATGGTTACAGGCATATTTTGTGAAAGGGGTGGTATATCCTGAGAACAGGGTTTAGCTTTTTTAGCTTTGATAGTGTTTAGTAAATCATGCCATATAGGATCTAACAAGTAGGATTCAGGATTATTAAGGACTCCTTCACTTAGGGTTAGATAGGATTCAGATCTTGATCTTGGTAAAGGTTCCCCAATGTCAATCGCTATATTTAATTCTTGAAAAACAAGAAATCTTTCACTGTTTGAAGTACTAACTTTATCTTTTTCAGATTTTCGCCTAAGAAGATTTTCCGGATTATCAACAGTTAGCAGAGTTTCAGGAATAGGGTTACCTCTAGTATGGATCTTTCTTGAGGCTAGGATGCCTTGTCAAGATCTTCTTCAGAATTAGGATTCGGCTTCAGAGGTCTTCCCCAGTGGAGCGCCTTCTTGAATATAAATCTTTATGAGTGGAGTCGCTAGGGAAAAATTGTACAACCCTTTAAAAATATGGAAATCTCTGTTTTCCCACAGGGATCTCTCTTTTCTTCGAATATTCAAAATTTTGTCGTTCTTGCAAGGAAAACAAGAAAATTTGCGTTCACCGGCAATTACTCCAATTTGTTAACATCCAAATCGACCCCCAGGTTGTAAGAAGGGTAATTCGGGGTAACCACTAACCAATCTTTTGACTGATGTTACTGACCCAACACAGTCTGAGAGGGCTCTCTCTATAAACTAATGAGAAAATGGAAATAATCAAGGGCGTCAACCATGAAAAAGGAACACCAGCATTCATTCTAAATATGTTCTATTAAAACATATGTTATAGCTTGAAATGACACCTCTCCATCTGTTACGACACTTGCTTCCCTTGGTCGCATGACGACACTTCTTGAGATCAAGTTCAGTCACACAACAAGACATTTGTGGATGGAGGAGTCATTTCGGACACTAAAAATGGTTGAAATTACCTCATTCTTGACCCATTTGATGATTACAACCCTTAGGAACATTTTTCCAGACCAAACCATCTCCTGAAAATGAGCAGAAAAGCTTGTTTTTGGCTATTTTTTCACATGGACGTTGGTACACAGGCATGATAGTAGCGTATATACCCTACTATGATTCATTAAAGTAGCGCCCACCTCCACATGTATGCTAGTTTGTCTACTATAGCGTAGAGTACATTCTTGTACAAGTCAAAATCCTGAAATTTTGGGAAGTGAAGTTGGTTGGGGAACCTCCTACTTGGTTATAACTTATTTTCCTCTCCTTCACTGACTATATAAGGAGGGTGGAAGGGCCATGTGAGGGGACCAAGTATACAACATTGTTATGTTGGAGGAATGGAGACCCTCATCCCCCTCTCTTGTGCTTAGTTTATGATCAACCATAGCAAAGTTGCTTAGAGGTTCGGATCCTTGGAGAACAGAAGCAGGAGACCTTGAATCTAGGTTTCATGAAGTGCCAAGCTTGAAGGAAGGTATAAATTTATGTACTTGCTTTCATTCATTAATAAAGATCAGACGTTCTTCTCTTTCCAAATATGACCTATTTATGTCTGTCTTAGATTTGATTACAGTTTTCTTATGGTTTGATGTCTTCTTCTATTATGAATATCGTTTTATATATGTAGTCAAATGCATATGAGAAAGGTATCGATTTGTTTTGCAGGTCTGGGCATTGCGACATTGGATAAGCATTGAAGAGCGAGGGAAGCAAAAGCTAGGATCAACCTTCTGAACAAGGTGCATACATCTCTAAACCCTAATCTCTTCACTTATTTTTTGTATTTGCAGAATGCTTGTAAGTCTATCTTTCTCACCGTAAGTTGGTAGTTTCTCCACTGAATTATAGGTGAATTTTCCCCACAACAGAATGGTGACTACACTGGGGAATGCCTAACTGATTAGTGGTATCCAAGGTCATTTCTTCAGTCTTGTTTGATGGTATTTGTTCATTTTCTTGATTAGGATCAGTTAGTAGACTCTGTTTGACCCTCCTTGGCTCTTACAGACCCTTCCCAGCCCTTGCAAACCCTTGTGGACCTAGGTGTAGGGGGTTTTAACCCCATTTTTTCAACTTTTCCAACCTGAACGCTACTATTGTGTAGCATAGTAGCATTTTCCCCTGTTTGGACGCTACTCTATAGCCATACAGTAGCATTTACCTTAAAAAATACTCTACTTTACCTACTAGACAGTAGCGTACACATTCTGGGTTTGAATTTTTTGAGTTTTTGGGTTGTGGACCCAAATTTGGAGGGCTGTGACTACATTTTTTGGGGTCCCTGATGACCCTAGGTCTGTGTTAAGCCCCTGTAAGTGGTCTCCCATCCTTGTACTGATCCTACATTCATGATTTGGACCTCTTTTGATCAATTTGGGCTTGTTTGGAAAGTTTTTGAGGCTTGTTGACCCAAGTTGGGGGGTTGTGGACCAGTTTGGTGTTTTGTACCCTAATTTGAGTCTAACTGAACCTGCTTGCCCCATTTCCATTGGATTTGAAACCCTTTGAGTCTTCTTGACCCTGTTTGTATCTATTTGAGTGAAATTTCTCTTTTAGATTGGTTTTTTATCCTCCCTTATGCTTTTAAGTTTTCTTTTGTAGTGAAAGCTCAAGTGTTTTGGATGTTGTTCAAGACCTTGTTTACATTGTTTATGTGCAGACCTGACTTTACCAAACCATACTTCTTTGTAGGTCATTTGATTCATTTGGGTCTAAAAGTAGTTTTTGTTCTCTTTTCCCAATGTTTGGCATGCTTACATCAATAAGAATTTGAAAGTAATATTTGGTAGCTTTTACTATTTCAATAAAGACAACCTGAAAGTTCTTTGCTTTTGTTTTGATAGTAGGTTAGTTTCAGTTTTGTTTTTTACCTTTTGAAAAGCATAAATAATTTTGATTTATTTTCTGAATAGAGTACCTTGCAAGTGGCTTAAATGATTTTAGAGTGCTTTGCATCAAAAAGAAGAAGTTTTCTTTTGCATACGGATTTGTTTGAGTAGCTGCATTCTTAGGTTTTGAGTTTAATTTTGTACATTTAGAATTTATTTTTACCTTTTTTTGCATTCGAAAGATTAAAAATTGCATTTGCATATGCATTCTAGATCATAATTTTAAGATTTGCATTGAAAAGAAAATATTTGTTTAGTGGTAAGCATTTCATTTCAGTACTATATCTCTGTTATAACCACTCGCACACACCCACTACCTTTTTGAGTAAGCAAGTAACCTTTAAAATGAACCCTAATAAAAAGTACTAGTAACATTTTCTTTTCTAGGTTACGTTGCACCAACTAGTCTTGGTCAGGATATTGGGTTTAAAACACCTTAAACCACCCAAGATCACACATTACACAAAAATCGTAGTTCGACTATCACAGGTAAACCCACTTCATTCAAAGCTTGCCTCAGATTTATGCAGTAGGTCTTGTGAGATCAGATTGTTGGGAATACCCCTCCTACTTTCTGTTTTGAGGCTATACCAGGATTGGATCGCGTTTGGGGACTCTTTTGAGTTTTGGGCTTAGTTACCCTGCCCATGCCTTCTGATTCGACCAATGACTATTCCCACAGGATTTTTCGGTGTGGTGGTATCCTTAGTATCTAACCATAGGTTCATACACAGGTGATAGGGGAGGGTATATCTATTGTACCTAGGACATACATGGTAGGAAATCCCTTGCAGGTATTTGGGAGGGCGGTTGGGTGATTCCAGCACTTGCACCCTTACTCATTGTATTGTGGACCCCGAGTAACTGTTCTTCTTCCTTTGTTGATCTGTTATGGGCCCTCATCATCCCAGACTCTTCTCTAGAAGGCATCTGTTTTCCTGGTTTGATTTACCTAGGACCTTTTTTAGTGGTGTGCTCTTTGTGCTACTTGTCTTAGTTTTCCTTAGAGAACTTCTTGTTCATTTGACCAGGAAACTATGTTTAGCATTCCGGCGAGTGCCAATCAAGGTACCCCTACTATGGGGTATCCTTGTACTGTTCCGTTCATTGGAAACATTGGTACTCCCTTAATGGCTACTCTGAATCTTCCTGGATTCACTATAGGGATGCTTTTTTGGTTGTTCTTCACTCTGAATGCCTTGCATGCTCCTGACGCTTCTGTTGTAAGCACTTCAAATCAAGAGCATCAGAACTCTGTGCCTTCTTTGCCAGTAAAATCTTCTCCTCCTCCTTCTACCTCATGTGGCAAAAGTAGCAATATGAGTAACTAGAAGTCTAAAAGGAATAGACGAGGGAAGAATAGGAAGAATATGCCAAAACAAGGGGGCAACAACCCAGCCACTGCAAGTCATGCTGGGGGAAAGCACCCTGCCTCTGCAAGTCATGCAGGGGGCACCTACCCAGCCTTTGGAGGTCATGCTGGGAGAAAAATTTTAGTCATCGAAAATCACATTGAAAGTTTGTCTTCAACCACTATCAGTCATGTTGAGGACATGTCATTGATCACTACTAGTCATATTAATGACAAGTCACCAGTTCCTGTGAGTCATACTGGAGACACCAGATAAGCCACTGCAATTCATGTTGATGGAGTTCACATTGTTGACAAACCCAAAAAATAGAAGTGTAAGTTCGCTTGCAAGTTTTGTGAGGGAGACCACCTTACTTACTTGTGCCCTGTACTCCCAGAAGTGCAAAAAGTGTGGTCCTTAGTTAAAAAGTCTTATGCTTCTGAGCAACCAGCCTCTGTAAGTCATGCTAGGGGCAAGATGTCAGCCAATGCTAGTCATGCTGATAGTACTAACGTTGTAAAGGAGTCTCGACCTCCAGGATGAAAACCAAATTTCCCTTGTAAACTTTGTAAGGGAGATCACCTTACTCACCGATGTCCTGCCATTCTAGAGGCACGAAGAGTGTGGTCCATGTTTGAAGGAACCTCTATTCCTGAGTTTTCTATAGATTCCCTACAGTCAGATCAACCTTTGGTTGATAAAGTGGTTGAACCATTGCAATCTTTGGTCGACCCCACTCTTTCTTCAGAGAGTGAAGTGATCGAATCGATGCAATCTTTGACCGATCCCATCCGTCCTTCGGAGATTGATGCACCTACTGCTAAAGTCTTTTGCATTACCAGTTTAAATGTTCCTGAAAAAGGGGGCACTTCATCTGTGCCATGTGAACCCCTACCAAGCTCTAGGATTGTTTTTTTTTATTGGAATAGTCTAGCCGAGACTCATCTTCCTTCTTCGACAACTTTCGAGATAAAGGTTTATATCGGGAACCATACGGTTGATCGATGCATTGTTGATGAAGGAGCCTCTATTAGTATCTTATTCACTTATGCTTGGAGATATTTGGGTTTCCCTAATGTTATTCCAGCTGCTAATTGGCTGTTGACCTTCGATAAAGGACCTAGTGAACCCTTTGGATTCCTCCGTTAGGCACTTGTTACTTTGGGTGGAAAAACAATCTTAGTTGATTTTATGGTTTTAAAGGACCCTGTGGATTTTGATATGATCCTCATGCGTGATTACGTTTATGCTATGCATGTTTTGGTGTCGACGCTCTTTCGTGTGATGCATTTCCCTCATAACGAAAGCATCGTCACTATCGACTAGCTTGCATTCGTTGATCCTCCTTATTACCCAACTGTAGACCAGTTAGATCCCTAATCATTAGGCACCACTATGTCACATGGGACTTATGTGGCATATTGTTCCTAGAGTTCAGCTGCTACTGAGAAGAAGTCTCTGAGTTCATGCTTACCTTCTCGGGATTTAGTCCTAGCTTTTGAACAAGTGACACCTCCATCTGAATGTCTAGATATGTGTTCTCTCTGGGATGATATACTTCCTTCCAATGAATTTTTCCTAGAGTCCACAGTACAATCTTCCATTCATTTGGATGTTGATCCAGTCGCAGTTATGTCCAGCCCCGGTTTGACCTTAAAGCCTGATATTCCTACTGTTGAGTCTTTGGACTCTCCTTAGATCCACAAATCCATGTTCCTACTGAGTTTGATTTTGCTTCTAGAATTTTCAACTCCCGTGATGATGAATTTGTTTCTACAAATTCCATCATGTCCTTCAACTTTGATCTTCATCCTGAAGTCGATCTTGTTGATTGTAAGTCCTCGGGCTTGGGTACCATAGAGTCTTCATTTGAAAAATCTGCCTTGTTTATGCCTGTTGTTGATGATAGTGAAGTTGAAATTATTTCTACCACAGTGACTTGTATTGGGTCTTTCTTTACATATGTTTTAGATATGATCTTGGTACTGATGTTTCTTGGAGAAAGGATTCTTAGCTGGATGTATACTTGCTTACTGGTCATTTTCGACACCTTGTGCGACCATGTCAGGTATATTCGGAACCTTGCATATAGGTTTAGGCTTCCCCGATGTTATGTTGCATTTGAACCTTTTTCCATCCGAATTCGCGATAAGGTCGAACCTGTTGGATATTGGTGTGTTAGCCATCTCTTTATGCATTATGCACCAGTCCGACAACATAGCCTACCTAACATGGGTCACCCTAGTAAGCACCCTTATGCCATTTTGGTGCCCATGCTGATTTTTTCTCATAGGCTCGGGAGCCTTTTTAGATTTACGATGAATTTGAGAAGAAGCCTCATATCTTTCTTCCTCATATATTTCTGGCCATCCCTGATAAGGCTCCCATCTTTGTGGTCAAGTTGCATATGCATCTGTTATGATCCCGCTTGCGCTAATGAGCCTGAAGCCGGCTTCCACACTTTTAGCTCGTTATATACGCCTCCATCTCTAATCTCATTTCCACTAAGCCCTGTATCATTTTGCCTTCGCAATTTGACACCTTTTACCTGGAGGAGACACACCCTGAGTGTCCTTATCTTGCTCATGTTCCTTGCATTAGGCATAGCTTTGTTCCATGCGCTTGGAGCTAGTTTTGCATGTCCCTGACACTCGTTTCCTCCCATGTCGAGCATTCTTCTACCTTTACTTCGAGCTCGTTAAAAACAGTAAGTAGGTTACGAGCAGTCTTCCACCTTTACTTCAAGCTCGTTAAAACAGTAAGTAGGTTACGAGCATTCTTTCACCTTTCTTTCGAGCTCATTAAAAATAGTAAGTAGGTTCCGAGCATTCTTTCACCTTTCTTTCGAGATCACTAAAAACAGTAAGTAGGTTACGAGCATTCTTCTACCTTCACTTCGAGCTCATTAAAAACAGTAAGTAGGTTTCGAGCATTCTTCTACCTTTACTTCGAGCTCGTTAAAAATAGTAAGTAGGTTACGAGCAGTCTTCCACCTTTCCTTCGAGTTCATTAAAAATAGTAAGGAGGCTATGAGCATTTATTTCATCTTCACTTCGAGCTCATTAAAAATAGTAAGGAAGTTATGAGCATTTTTCTATCTCCTTTGAGATCGTTAAAAACAGTAAGGAGGTCATGAGTTTACTTTTTCGGACTCGTTAAACCTTTACGGAAAAGATCCCTTTGGAGTTCTTTTAATCCCTTTTCAAACTCCTTAAACAGGAAACATTTTTCGAGCATAGTTGTCTTTTTGGGCTCGTTAAAATAACTAAACTGACATCCACTTAGGTATAGAATTACCCCTTTTTCGGGCCTTGGTGGATAATTTATGGAAAAGGTATACTCTAGGTATAATTCTATATGCGCTAGAAGAGTTCTTCTTCCATCATTTTACACTTTTTCGGGGAAGGAGACTAACTTTACGAAAAAGGACCTTTGGAGTCGTCTTTAGGGTTTTCAAAGTCTCGAAATGTGAAAAAACCAAGCGAGCATTCACCTACTCGGGTTCGATGTCAAATCCACGAGATGGTTGATAGAGGACTGTTTAAGTTCTTCAAATCTATAAACAAGAAAACAACGCCGAGCACATACCAATCTGAGCTCGATATAAAATCCATGGATAGGTGTATAGAGGACTGTTTAAGTTTTTCAACTCTATAAGAAAGAAAACACCACCGAGCACAGACCAATCCGGGCTCGATATAAAATCCACGAATAGGTGTATGGAGTTTTCTTCTAGGTTTTTCAGACTCCTTAAATATGAAAATACCGTTGAGCATACTTTAGTTCTTTGTCAAGCTCGTTAAAAAATTAAAAAGGAAAGGGAAGGGAAGAATGTTAAAATATCTTTCAATATGATGGCAGCAAGTCTACTATCTCCTTGAACAAAGCACCTATTTTGAGTCTAGCAAACAAGTTGGGTTCTAGTGTTGGCCTTGGGGTAAACCTGATCTCAGAGTTCTTACTCCTCCATTTGGTTAGTTTTCCAATCATTTGGAGAATCTGTTAATGCCTGCTACATTGCATATTTGTATCGTGGTCTCTTTGTGTTAAAACCTGCCTAAGTCACTCCTGTGTTGTGCTCACTGTTCAAGGATATAACCTGTGTTGGCCATTCTGCAGTTTCCTTGACCTCATGTGTCGGCCATTACTTGGTGTTAGTATGTTTCATCATGTGTAGAGTCCTACTCCAAATCAGCTCATACATGTTGAGTGTCCCTTGTGTTGGATGATGGAGGATGCTTTAAGGCCTCCCTTCCAACGGACTTCTTCCCATCAACTTCAACTCATTGTGCTTTGGGAGTGAAGTTTAGAGTTTTGGTTAGTACCTTGGGGATTGCAGTCATTAGTGGTAGTTTCCCTCGCTATTGGATAGATGAGAATACATCAATGTCTCCTATCTGATGGATTCTTCAAGTGTTCGATGGCAAGACTATTTATTCGCACTTTCTTGAATGTACTGGGTACCTTGGCTTCCATTTTCATTATTGGTGGACACCCTCGCATTTGTTAACAGTATACATCAATGACCGGTAATCAAACGATACCTTCCATGTTCGACGTCAACTCATTTATTCGCATGGATAGGTTTGTACCTTGTGTTCTTTTTCGATGAAGACCTTGGGATTCTCGATAGCATCACCTCATTTATGTTATTGCCCAAATTGCGCAAGACTGAGCCATACTCCTTGTTGCTCTTGATGAGACATAGATCTAGCTTGTTCTCTATGGCTATGTTCTCAAGTTTTGACATAGATCCACCTTGTATTTATGTGGCTATGTTTACACTTATGTTCATCATAGATCCACGCTTGTATTTTAGTGGCCATGATATATGCATCTATATTTGGATCATTATTGTATCCTCCTCGAGGTCATGTTCCATTATTTGAACATGGACAGTTACTTTAAGGATAAGTTTGTCTAACATTGCCTTTGCTTTCAGGTACTTCAATTGAGCCTATGATTCTTGGTTTCTCCAGTTCCTCCATGTTTCAACTCTTTGTTATTTATAATGTATTTCAGCCATCGTTTCCCTCAGTCCCTATGACCTCATACATTAGGGGGCATCTATTATAGCTTGAAATGACACCTCTCTGTCCATGACGACACTTGCTTCCCTTGGTCGCATGACGACACTTCTTGAGATCAAGTTTAGTCACACAATAGGAAATTTGTGGAAGGATGAGTCATTTGGGACACTAAAAATGGTTAAAATTACCACATTCTTGACTGATTTGATGATTTCAACCCTTAGGAACATTTTTCCAGACCAAACCATCTCCTGAAAATCAGCAGAAAAGCCTATTTTTGGCCATTTTTTCACATGGACGCTGGTACACAGGCATGATAGTAGCGTATATACCCTACTCTGCTTCATTAAAGTAGCTCTCACCTCGACATGTACGCTATTTTGTCTACTATAGAGTAGAGTACATTCTTGTACAAGTCAAAATCTTGAAATTTTGGGAAGTTAAGTTGGTTGGGGAACCTCCTACTCGGTTATAACTTCTTTTCCTCACTGACTATATAAGGACGGTAGAAGGGCCATGTGAGGGGACCAAGTCTACAACATTGTTATGCTGGAGGAATGGAGACTCTCATCCCCCTCTCTTGTGCTTAGTTTCTGATAAACCCTAGCAAAGTTGCTTAGAGGCTAGTATCCTTGGAGAACAGAAGCAAAAGACCTTGAATCTAGGTTTCGCGAAGTGCCAAGCTTGAAGGAAGGTATAACTTTTTGTACTTGCTTTCGTTCTTTAATAAAGATTAGATGTTCTTCTCTTTCCAAATATGACCTATTTATGTGTGTCTTAGATTTGATTACAGTTTGCTTATGGTTTGATGTCTTCTTCTGTTATGAATATCAGTTTTATATATGTATTCAAATGTATTTGAGAAAGGTATCGAGTTGTTTTGCAGTTCTAGGGATTGCGACACTGGATAAGCATTGAAGAGCAAGGAAGGCAAAAGCTAGGATCAACCTTCTAAACAAGGTGCATACATCTCTAAACCCTAATCTCTTCACTTATTTGTTGTATTTGTAGAATGCTTGTAAGTCTATATTTATCACCGTAAGTTGGTAGTTTCTCCCCTGAACTATAGGTGCATTTTCCCCACAACAACATACACAGAAGGTCAGATTTCTGAATGACAAGTTTTACTCCTGTAAACCATTGGTGGAGAACAACAAGGATCTATATTGGGAAATGGAGTCATTTCAAGTATAACATAAACATTATTATCAAATGCTTAGCAGATACATTCATACAAAGGCAAGGTAACAACCAGCTAGTAGTCGAAGTGATTTAATTGGTGAAACAAAAGAAAAATGAACAATCCATTGATATAAGGCATACACAGATGAATGCTATACCAACTTTAGCAGAAATATTTTGTGAAATACTTGGTAAGAAATGAACAAGGCATAATTTCTATGAATCTCATTCAGATACTACACTGAACCAAGTACGAAGGAATGTTAACAATATGGATTAACAAAGGAAAGGAACACATATCACATAGGAAAGGAAAAAACATACTACCATACCGATTACACAGGAATCTCTGAAAAACGCATGTAAGCTTCTGACACTTTTATTCAAGAAATATCTCAAAATAACAACAGTAGACAAATTATGCAGAGTTCCAAAAGTTCTCCCCCCTTTTCCATTTGAAAATACAAGGAACTTATAGTGGCCTAGAGTCTCACACTCAGCACATTTGAAACATAAATTAGTTACAATATAGAGACACCTCATTTAATCCAAAAATTCAGAAATATTACATACACATCATTCTCCAAACAGACTGATTAAGACAAGGAACAAAATATCATAGACAGAAGGCTATCCTAACCTTGGGTTCGCAAATGACCTTGTGATTCAAAGAAATCTTCAACTTTCAATGAGCTGTTATTCTGCGATGCGTTATCTAGAAGGATAGGTGTCATTTCTTCAGTAGAGATTATAAAACTGTGAACCATTTCAGCATGTAGTTGGCCGCCAAACTTAATTTCGGGAGCTTCCTTCTTCCTCCGTCATCCGCTTCCTTTGGATGCTTGTTTCCTATCAGGTTTCGCATCTTCGTTGGTAGAGCTGTATTCCATAAGGTCAAATACCACAAGAGATGGAGGGACAAGCTTTTCCTCTACCTCAGTCCACGTCTGTTCTAGCATGGACACTACTTCGGACTCTTGCCCTTTCTCCATGAGCCAAATCCTAACAGAAAAATGGTCAGACTTCCAGGTACACCATCTTTCCCAAATATCAACTTCAGATAAAGGACGTGAAAGACATATCCATAATTGTTGTGATGACGACAACGGATACGTGTGGTTATAATTTCCATGATAGCACTATCGGATCTCTCAATCAAGTAACCATTATTCCCAAGGTGGGAGATGACCTTCAGCATGCTCTGCAATGTTTTCCTAGATAGACAGCGCAGCCAATGATGAGGCAGAGGTACCTTCCATCATATCGATAATCCTCTGAGATAACAGTCAGAGACCCCCTTCGCTGGTTTGTCCTTCTGACATCCGTCATATGACAATACTTAACCTCATGCATCTCGCACACTTTG
The DNA here is from genome assembly GCA_027924585.1 of Larix kaempferi. Lineage (NCBI taxonomy): Eukaryota > Viridiplantae > Streptophyta > Pinopsida > Pinales > Pinaceae > Larix > Larix kaempferi. The sequence goes on along the minus strand of BSBM01000680.1, from coordinate 3,662,649 downwards.
AAAGACGTGGGTCATCGCACCTTCAGAACCACTTGGGTTGCATGTCATTCGGCACAAGTGATTTTCCTTTTTTACCCCCTCCTTTGCGGGTTTCTCCAACCTTTACACGTTTACCGACCTCTCGATCATACACATCCCACACCTTTAGGATGCTCATAATCTTTTGGAAACTTCTACCTTTTCATCCTAGTATGGCTGGGGTGGGCGTCTTCTTCGCCAACTTGTTCCAATTTCTTCCCTTTATCTGGAGTCGGCTCCAGGAAATCATTAGTATCAGGGGAAACTGTTAACCGCAGGTGGATACTTTTGGTCAGGTATTCTCGCATATCGGGGTTTGGGATTGACCCACCCGCGCTCTCGGACAGACAAACCGTTACTTTGGATGCTCAACATGTTGTAGGAGCTATCTCTAATGTCCAAGTTAGGTCCGAGGCGGGTAGCTCAATAGGTCCACCAACCTTCGGAAAGATTTTGGCGAAACAAGGAAACCCCTAACATTACTGGAGAGACCTGCAGGCCTAAAAGGTCAGGGTCTTGAAGGATAACTTCTTCGTAGACCCATCTGGCTTAGGTCGAAAATGATACAGGGTCTTTGAGGCCCTCTCTATTAGGGTGCGACCGCAAGACTTTCATGTTTCGGCCAAACTGATTGGTGACCAGCCATCAAGCTCCTGTACCAGGGCCAGAACCTCATTCTCTAGGAAAAGCCCCTTCTCCTCATACAAGTTTTCGAAAGAATAACAATGTAAAATTTGACTGGTGTTTTCACATATATAACCACGCCTCTGTAACTCCTGTTCACCTTTGCCAGCTTTTTCTTCTTTCCCATCCGTCGATCGGCTAGGCATTGTCCCTAGTCCATTGATCTGATCCCTTATTTAACTTTTCTGATTTGACATCTATTCATCTCCGCCATACGATCTTCTATTAGCTTTAAATCTCAGCCATCCATCGTATTTAACAACTTATACGAATATGGTGGTCTTGAGACAGGACCTCTAGTTGTAGGCTACCACTTAATCTTCCTTGTGAGGTGCTCAGGTGGTGACATCTGGCAGATGGTATGCACCCTCGCAATCACCTTCTCTGATTATCTGGGGCACTCTTTCACCTTCCGACGATCATCGAGGAGCGTTGATCTTGCCTTTACATATCTACGACGGGGATCTTCCCAAGTGTCTAGCTTTACAGTGCTCTCACCAGTAGAGCCCACTATGTTATCAACCTTGCATCTCTTATATCCACCAGTCGTAGATCTGATCTCCTTCTGTAGTGAACCATTGATATGCCCTAACCCCCGTGCTGATGTGACACTTTGTCCTCTGCGCCGTCAGATCTCTGACCATGCAACCTGTGCCGTTGATCTTCTACCCTGCTCTTCTACTGCGGTGGTATCGCGAGCCTTCTGGCGGTTTTCACTTACGTCTGAGACGCTCATGAGAGGGATCCTCCGACTGCCATCTGTCCTGGTGGTTTATCTCTCGTGACCATCCTCTTGCATTCTTTTCCACGCAAATTCACGATGTGAGGGAGATCGAGGGCCATGGATCTCTTTCGCGCACTGGACCAACGGTTTGAGACTTGTCTGAGCTTTATCCTTCACTTTATTTTCTTTCGGACTATATATTATTGATCTTTTTACCCATTTTTTATTGTTTGGGCTACCTCCTTATGCCTAAAGTGCCCAAACCCTTCATTTTTCTCATTATTTCCTTCCCGACTGAGTTGTCTCTTAGCCTTAGCAACCTTGACATGACTAGGGAGGGGGTTTTAGCCATCTCTTCAAGGAATTCACCAATGGAGTGAGTCCTTGCCTTAGGCTTTGTGCAAAAAAATTATAGGTGGCAACACTATGATCTATCCAATTTGCATGGAATCTATTTTTTTTATTGCAAACACAATTTCTATGCATTCAAAGCAGGGGAATGTCAAGTGCAACATGAATGGCCCAAGTTTAAGCCATGCACATTTAACAAATCAGGCTACAACAAGCAACATGAAGAAAATTCCCACAGAGAAACAAATAAGCATACGAGGAAACAACTTCAAGTGAAGCAATAGACATAGTGGACCTGATCCAGTATGGACATAAGCTGCAATTGTTTTGATCAACAACTATCGTACGTATATTCCACCCCTGATTAAAACTAATTATCTTGAAAGTCAAATTTTGAAATATAAAAATATATTGTTGTTGGTTATTTATGACAATCATGGTGAAAAGCTAATTTTGGTACTATTTGGTTCCCTCAAAAAAATCTGATGAAGATGATTCAACACTAAAAATGAGCATTTAAAATGCAATTATTGAATTGAACACAGATTTTGAACTATGCAATTTGTTCCCATGAATTTGTTTAAAAACCATGCAAATCAAACTTATATATATATATATATATATATAATATTTACGAGAAATGATATTGAATAAACTGAATACAATATATATATATATATCTATATAAGCATGAAAATATTATTCACACATATGAAAAACACATAAATGAGAAGTGATATTAAATAAAGGGAAATATATATATATATATATATATATATAAACAAAGAAATATAAAAAAAAATGTTAACATTGTTCCGAAATAGAAACGAGGGAGATGACAAAGGAATTTGTAATAGCTAATGAAACTATCCTTGATCAACCAATCTTGCCAAGAACGAGGACAAGAGAGGGAGGGAAAAATGACAAAGAAGACATGATTGCAACTTCAACCCATCCTATTAACAATTTTGAGGGTTCTGTTTCCAAGCAAATATGCAGCATGCTATTTACATAACATGGACAATAGTTAAATTATCCGACAACAAACCTGGCGCAAAAGTATTGCATCTGTAAGTGGGAGATACATGTTCGAATTTGCAAAGCCAAAGAAGAGGACCATGCACAATTTCAACAACTTGTGCAAGCTTACAATGAAGGTGGATTTTTTTTAACAAAAGTACACATACATGGAGAAAATTGACCACCACTCTTCAGAGGAATCTTCGTTGCTTAGAACCAATAGTGAAATCCCACAAGGTTTTCCACAAAGCAACCAAAAGAAAAAGGTGTGCAAAACAAGAAAACAAGATTGGAAAATATGGGGAAAGGAAACCATGAACTGAACATATGCAAATGCATAACACCAACCCACAGGAGAAAAGAATCCACTCAAGCACATATGTAAATTACCTTATGAAGTGTATAAAGAACAACAGTAGAATACGATGCACAACCACATCTAGAAAATTATTGTGTTCCCATCTGTATTTTGTTTCGATAAGTGACTTTTCACTCCAAAGAGAAAGACTCTAACCATTCACATTTCAAATACAGAATCTTTGAGCAAGGTGAACTGCATGTTCTTATGCTCTATTTTCAATGGAATATTTTCCATGTTTGTTTTAACTAAACATAGACTTGTTGTTTGACGCATAAAAACTCTAATTTATCATATGATATTATAGGAAAAGAAACGGTGAGCCAATAATAGACCTATCATCTAGATGACAAATAGTCCCTAAAGTACCACTCTTTGGAGCCACCATCCTTAAACACCAAAGATTAAGTCCAGATTTTCTGATGGCAGGATTTTGAGGACATGCATATGTTTCCATAGTTTAGTCAATCTTATGAACATGGACAAACATTTTTTCCATTGGAAGACATCTTTTCCATTTGGAAAAACAAAGTGTAGTAATCAGACTTCGATCCTTGCTGCGACATAGATGGGTTAACCATCCCAGGAATTGGAAACTAGGAAATTGGAAATGGCCAGAATACAGTCGCATGAACACAGAGGAGAATCAAGAAAATGCATGCATAAAACCCTAATGGCCTCAACCCATAGCAATTACTAAAAGAAAAATAAAGTCGGGCCCGAAACCCCCATGAGGAGAAAACCGAGAAAATCAGAGAAAGAAGAATAACAAAAAACAAAACCCAAACCCCACAAATCCCAACCATGAAACAAAGAAAATGTTGAAGCGCATGCAGGAATCCAATTTTTTTCCCATTGCACATTTCATCAGAACCCTATGCTAAATAACAAGGAAACCAAACTGGAATATAAAAATCTGGACGTAATAAAAACCGTCGATCAAAGAAAATATACCAGATAACACGGGAAAGAATCCCACGTGCATACCTTTCCAACCGCGAATGGCACCAGGCTGAGAACACTGCAAACTGGTACCCAATCAACCACCACTCCTGCAATCTGCAACAGACGACCAAGCGAACACCCACAACTTGAACCAAGGTTATTGCAAATTGTAAACAAGATAACAAGCACCGTTGAATAGTTTGAACCCGCAAAGACCACAACAAAAACTACCAGCACAATGAAAACATCCACCACCACCGTCCAACAACTATACCCCCTGCAAACTCGAGAAGGATTCGACACTAGAGACAGGTACCCCATACTAATCACAACACTCACATAACAATTAGAATGACTGAAATGACACCGCCCTACTCCAGAATGAATGCAACAACCGTAGTTTCGACCTTCACCAAAACCCCTGTGCATGGAAGATGGAAAAGGCATGGCCATCTCCATCAAACGCCTGAACGCAAACAAGGAAAATCCCCACTGAATTAACACTAGCGTAGAACACCATCATAGCCATGGAATTAAACCACAACCACCACCTGCAAAACATTTAATCTCCCCATTACACCACGACGTAGCCAAGGCCTGAGACGCACCTTCCAATGCAGACGTCATGGCAAACAGAGCCAATAGGGCACCAGAAAAATACCCATTCTCATAATAAGGAAAAAACAACATGCCATCCATTGCCCCCAAACCCTTACAAAACCTTCCACCTCCACCGTGAAATATGCATAGTATCACCCAAACTAATTCCCTCGACCAAATAATATATGTCGAGGACATAACAATTCATGATCCCTAGCACTTTTGGGGGAACATTAATATTCTAACTTTGTACTCGTTCTCTACTTTCTATAAAAGGATGTATTTATTTAACCCACATAAATAAACCATAGCTAAAATAACTCTTCAATATTATATTTAATTTCCCTTAATGCTACTATACTGCAATATAGATTATAGAGCAGGTTTTGGAATCAGAAATGTTGTTGGCACAACCACTAAGTATGTGGTCAATTTATTAGGTATTTGTAACTCATATTGAGATATTCCCATAGTTTAATTATCTATGATATGGGGAGTCCTTTCAATCATATGCACTCACTCAAGAGGTCAATCCAACACATCTTCATCGTTATGAAATCCACAAACTGCTTTATTTCTTGGGGAAATGTTAACTTCATTTTTAGTATGACACCCACAAAGTGAGGTGATGAATATTTATCTATCTTTCTTATTTCTTGATCGAATTTTGAAAGGATATAGATCAATAGTGCAGTTGGTCATATGGTTATTTGTATAGGTAGTTTGGCACATCAATGACTTGATTAAATAAGTAGGAAAAAAATAACAGTGACAAAATGATGTCCCTTATAAAATGCACTACAACAAATATATATATATGTATGTATGTATGTATGTATATATGTATATAATAGATTGATGCATGTCTTCATCCTTCCAAGATCCCAATCGAAGGTATGACTATACTTGTTTCCCCAAATTTGTCTCGATAGGGATTGGGACAAGAAACAGACTCATCTATCTTGTGCAACAAAGGGGTGCGTACTTCCACCTCTTTAAATCACGTTGAAGCATTAATTGTGTAGAGATGATCTCGTTGCACCTTAAGCAAGGTATACATGAGATAATTCCTTTTAACTAGCCTTGGTCCCTGGAGGATATGGATAATAATCGGATCCCTCCAATTGAGTTTGTTATCCCTAAAGTTGAATCTAGACTACTGGGGTTCAAGCTTAAGGAAATCTTAACAGTAGATAGAAGATAACTAAATAGTAACTCTATCAGGTTTGGTGGTAGATGCATATATGACTGAAATCAAACAACTCAGAAATCAGGTAACATGGGGTATATCTGGTTTCAGTATTTAAACATTGACAGAAAATGACTGTGAGTATGACTTTATGAATATAAAAGCTCAGGCTCTATTTCAGGACATTGGACATAGTTACATGCTAATCAAAAGAATCATAGTATAAAATGTTAAGATCATACATAGACAAGGTAATGATAACATATACTTCATTAATTAAAATAGAGAAGGCTCATAGAACATAATCAATTCCAAAAATAGTCATTTCTTATAAATATAACATAAAAAACCATATACATGCCTATAAATGCAAACTCACAACCTGACTTCCATCATACGTTTGAAGTTCCAACCTCTTTTTACTTCATTACTAACTGATATATATACAAAAAAGTCTGAAGTAGTTTTTAGATCCTACCTTTATGGATCAAATCCTCTCAAAATAGAAAAGTTTCAACTTCGATCTTTTGAAATATAACATAGTCAAAATAAACAACAAAAACTACTATATACCAGCTATCGAATAACTAATTAAACTATCTTAGGCTATCAACATCTAGATGCTTCTAGAAGACTCTGCCAAAATAGTCCAGTCATCAAGAACCTGAGATCTGCTTTGTAGCCTCGTATATTCAGCATCCTCATTCTTTTCCTGAGCGTGGAATTCTTTGACTTGATTCTTCATTTCTTCCCACTGCTTCTAAATCACCTTCTTCTTCAATATATATTCTTAGACACTAGAACCAGTTTCTAATAGTCAGCATCTTTTTGTCCTAGGTCTTCCCGTAACCTTTTATTTGCCAACATCAAATTTTCATTGATATCCTATAAGTATTTGCACTGTTCTTTATAAGACTGCAAGGTTTTTCTAACCTAATCCAATTTTGTGGTTACTTCAACATATTCTACATCCATTGATACATCCTCCATTTGCAAAGGTTTGGATTTTGACATATTTTCATTATCATAAAGAGTCTTCTTGTTCACAGAGAATGCTTCTAGTATATGACCTACATTCCCTTGGAGGTCAAAAAATTTTCATCTTTAGAAACATATCCATCAGGTCCCTGTATATCTTTTTCATAATCAAAGTCATTGATAGCAATGATTTCATTACATGTTACAAACTTCTTCATCAACCCTATTTCTACATCAAGCTTGCTTCTGGATCTAGTTCTCGGCTTCAAGTCTAACTGCTTTGTATCTAGGGTTTTAAAATTTTCACTTTTATTCACAACGGGACTTCTTACAACCACACTAAGCATATCTGATTCCTTTTCATTAGACTGTTTGGCTAATTGCTTATCTTCATTTGCAACCGGTTTGATCTGCTCTACTTCAATCCGTCTCTCGGGCTCCTTTTGTTTGCACCTGTTTGCTTAATTGTTCTGACTCTTTGCCTTTTGATTTAACCGGCTTCTTTTTCTTCTTAACCTCAAACCCTAATTCAAGAATGAAACTATCCCAATTCCACCCAGCCTGGTTCAAATGAGAGAGTACCAATAACTTGATAAGACCTTGATGAAAAATAGAACGAGTTGTATGTTGTGGATGGTTTTGAACAAACAAAATCATTCTTTGTAGACTCTTTAGCAGATAATAGGGCAAATTGTACTTGTTACTTCCATTTAAATGCATCAGTTACCGAAGGTGGCATCTCAAGACTCTGTCATAACGACCATCACAATAAATCTACTTCTAGAGCATTTCTAAAGGGATTCACCAATTAGGTTTTAACTTGCTGATATGCACACCATTTTTCCAATTTAACCTTTCAAACCCTAGTAGCAGGAATTCACTATAATCCCCTTCAAATTCCTGTTGTTTGAACCATCTTTCACCTTCTGCTGGGACACCAATAACTTCTAAAATTACTTGCTCATTAACCACGACTTTGAAGGTTTGAAAATCAACCCATCCATCTTTATAATTTTTAATGAAAGCTCTTGTTACCTATAAGTTATAACCTTGCAATTTATTGCAGAAAACCATCCATCCAGATTCTTTCATCAATTGTTTTGATTCAAGAAACCGCTTGATCCATTCAATATTATCAGGCTCAAGTCTGCAGATGAGACCACCTGGTTTCTTCTTTATATGACTTTGTGAACTCTCCTCCATGTTTACCCTAAACGAATGCAATGCACAGCAAAACAAAGCTAACCCTAAACTATACGGTTCCTTTCAATGCCGAATACCTCTGTTCACCAAACTTGATACATTTGATGTCTCAAAAGCTATGCACATAACCCTGCACTGACTATTTGATAGCTGGAGTATATGTATGACTGCCACAACTTATTGGAAGTACGATTTGCATGAAAAATCACAATCCATCAATAGTCATATTATATTAAACCCAACATATAAAACTTGACTTGCTTATCGATAATGATCATTTATTTTCCATTAGTGGTAGCATTATTACATTTGAAATTTTAGGATATGCTGCCAGGTCACATCTAATCAAAAGGAATCACATTAAAACTTTCAAATATATTTGAAATGGTTTTGTATTTGAGAAATAAAACCCTTCTTTGAAAATGAGAATGAAACATGAGCCTTGTCCTTATTTTAATTGTGGAAAATTCAATAAAAACCAACTAAGGAAAAATCTAAAATAAGGAAAATGGACAAATGAAAAATAATAAAGGTGATTATAAGGGTGAAAACTAGGTAAAAGTGAAAATAATCTAAGGACAAACAGAGAGATAACATCTGGCTCCAATGGGGGATAAGGTCTTCCCTGTCATACCTTAAGAACACTATGACCTGTGCCTTCTGAAATCTGCTATTATTGGGCTGGAGTCTACTGAAACTACTAGAATTAACATGGTATGTACAATGAATATATACAAAGGTTTCCTTCAATTCAATATGTATAGAATAGCTTTAAGAATTGTCCATTGACTGGACCTGCCATCTAATCACCACTCAGAGTCTGTAGAACAAAAGTATTAATTCCCAAAATTTTCACAAGTATGAATGGTCCCAACCACAGATTGTAAAACTTACGACGCTTACCTTTATCCTCATTTCTAGCATCCCATCTTAGCACTGTATCACTCACTGAGAACACATTCTTTCTTACTTTTTTATCAAAACTCTCTTTCATCCTTTTTCTATGGATTTCAGTCTTTTCCATGATAGTTTCTCTTTCTTGCTGCAACTGTATTATTCGAAACATTATTCTTATTTTTCCTTTAGGTTCTTCTTCATTTTCCTGCACAAATTTGATTATTGGAGAAACTAGTTGAACAGGAAATATTGCATCAGTCCAATAGACTATCTGAAATGGGGAAGTCCCAATTGATTTTTTAATAGTTACGCTATCTGCCCACAAAGCAAATCTCAACTTGGTATCCCAATTCTTTTTATTCTCCAATAACTTTTTCTTGATACTAGTCACAATGCTTTTATAGCTCGATTCTGCTAATCCATTACCCCGGGGTTAATATGGTGTAGACTGTCTCAAGGTAATATTATTTTCTTCAAAATTTTTTATCATTTTTCTAGATTTGAATGCAGGGGCATTATCAGTAATCAATTTTCTAGGACATCCAAATCTACTAAGAATATTGTCTTGAAGAAAATTAATAATAACCTGATCTGTTGATTTTCTGGTAGGGACTACCTCTACCCATTTGGTAAAAAAATCTGTTGCAGTTAAAATCCATTTGTGTTGACCACTAGATGCAGGATGGATTTCACCTATAAAGTCTAAACCCCACTGTTGAAATGGAGCATCTACTGCTATAGGTTTTAAAGGTAAAGATTGTAATTGATGTTTACCTGCAAAGTTTTGACACTGCTCAAAATCCCTAATCTGTTGATAGACATCTATGAAAAGAGTGGGCCAATAATACCCAGCTCTTAAAATTTTGAAGGTTGTTTCCTTCTAGTACTTATGCCCTCCACAAACACCAACATGCAATTCTTCAGTGACAACATTAGCTTCTGCTTTATCCAAACACTTCAACAGTACTCCTCCAGGATCCTTCTAGTATAAGACTTGATCCACCAAAACATATTTGAGTGCTTTTAGCTTTAAATATCTACATTCACCTTTACTTGATTCTGGAGGAAATTATACATGCAACAAGAAATATACAATTCTAGAATACCAAGGAGAATCATGATACCCGCTGATAACTCGTTCCTTGTCTTGGTCTGTCAACCAACCCTGTTCTGAATTTTCTGCCATCATGTGAAGATCCAATACCTGACAATTTGATTATGCTAGAAGCTTGGCTAAGTCCTTTCCATTTACCAACTTAGTAGCTTTGATTTCTACATCATACTCCATAACTTTTGCAATTCACCTGCCTCTTTTTCCCTCACTGTCAGGCTGTACCAAAATTTCTTTAACCACTGAATTAGGAACATAAGCCAAAATTTTAGAATGGAGAACATATATTCTGAAAAATTTAAGTGCTTTTATGAAGGCATATGCCTGTTTATCCATATTAGTGTACTTCAATTCTAAATCCCTCAATTTTTTACTACAGAAGGAAATTGGATGTTCTAAGCCATCAGAGTTTTTCTGTAACAATACAACAGCTATTGTATCATGTGATGCAAATGAAAAAATTGCAAAATCTTTAGTATATTCAAGAGCTATCAATATTGGTGCTTCTACAAGTGCTTGCTTAATATTTTCAAACGACTGTCTAGCTTGATCTGACCACCTTACCTCCCTGTCTTTTTTGAGCATGTCAGTGATGTACTTAATAGTTTCTGCAAAGTTGGGGATAAACCACCTTAAAAAATTGATGTTCCCTATGAAAGATTGAATTACCATTTTATTTCTAGGGGTCACAATCTTTAAAATAGCTTTTACTCTTTCCGAATCTATTTTAATCCCTTCTGCAGAAACTATGTGACCCAATAGCTTACCTTCTGTCATGGAAAAGTGAGATTTTTTTGGGTTAAGTGACAAACCAAATTTTCTGCACTTCAGGAAATTTTGCTTCAGATGTTTTAAATGTTCCTCATCAGATTTGGAAAAAACTGTGATATCATCTTGATAAATAACAACAAATTTTTCATTCTCACCAACAAAAGTTATGTCCATTGCCCTCTGAAACGTAGCACCTACATTCATCAGTCCAAAAGGAATTTTTTCATACATGAATGTACCCCAGGGAGTTGTAAAGGTTGTCTTCTCTCTATCCTCTGGCTGAACTGCAATCTGGTTATATCCAGAAAAACCATCAATCATTGAAATTCTTTCTACACCTACCACTCTTTGCAGGATCTGATCTATCTTGGGAAACAAATAATTATCTTTAAGGCATGATCTGTTTAAGTTGTGAAAATACACACAAAGCCTTATTTCTCCATTTTTCTTGCGTACTAGCACAATATTAGCTACCCAAGATGAATACCTGAGAGTTACAATAATCTTTGCATCCAGTAATTTTTCACTTCTTTTTCAACAACTAGTAAAAGTGTTGGATTAAGCCTTCGAAGTTTTTGTTTAAAAGGATTAGTATTTGGATTCAATGGGATCTTATGCTGGATAATACTAGTGTCATAAGTCTTAATATCCTCATATGACCAAGCAAAAATATCTATAATTCCTTCAGCAAACTGATGTATCTATTCCTTTCTTTTCCTGAAAGTTTCTTAGATATTCTGACCATTATAGGTTCTGCTTCAGACCCAATATTACAACTTAAAACATTTTCTTCAGTGGTCTGCAAATTTATCTTCAACAATGTATCATTCTTTGAGAACAACCTTTCCAGTGGGACAAGTCCGTTAGGAATGAAATTATTCTTTAAATCAACAATTTTCTGATTAGAAATTGATTTTTTTGTATGAGGAGTAAATTCATCCAAATCCACATCTTCATCTCGATCAACCCAATCAACAGCTCTAAGAAATCTTTTATCTCCCGATCATCCTGGAAAACTCTCCAATGTTTAATATCATCTAGAACTACTGGTCTATATCTCACATCAATAGGATACTTCAAGTGTGTCACTTTTGGAATTTTGAAATGGGTTGTTGCTAATGCTAATGAGTCTACAGTCTGATTACAATCTCTTGGAACATATGTTATATTGAAAGAATGGAAAAAATTATCAATCAAATCCCATACTTCGTTTCTGTAAACTTTCAACAACGACTGCTTTACCTGGTAAATATTCTTCACTTGCTGAATTATCAGTTTGGAGTCGCCAAATACCACAAGATTTTGAATATTCATATTTTTTGCATCTTTAATCCAAAGATTAGTGCTTCATACTCTGCGGTATTATTGGTGGTTTGAAATTCCAATTTATACATTAATGAAATCATCTCACCTCCAGGAGAAATCAACAAAACCCCTGCCCCTGCTCCTTCTTACTTGAAGATCCATCAAAATACATATGCCAAATACCTTCCTATTCTTCTATATTGTGGTGAACTGGACTGTCCTTTCGTACTTGCAAAACCCTTGCAGAATCATCATTTAATTGTAACATGCAAGAGCCCATATCTTCTTGTATTGAATAAATGGGATGATTCGCAGGGTTCCTATCATCACTTACCAAGAATGCCAATTGTACTTCTCTGTAAAGCCTTCGATATTCACCTCCAAATATAGGAATTGAAGCATATGATAAATCCATCTGAAGTGTACCACCTATCTTTTTAGCCCATGACCTTGACAACAACATGCCAAACGTAGGAGACACATCAATAAATACCACATCCATAAGGACACTCTTCATGGGAAGCTGGGTAAGGTTGACTACAAGATCCTTTATGACTCCTAAACATTTTACAGCTCTGGAATCAAAAGCATATAAATCATGATAAGGCTTGGTAATAGATAGTCCTAGGGCTTCCATAACTTCCTTCGGCATAATATTACGTGAAGCACCCAAATCCAGGAGGCAATTATGTAACATCTAGTCACGTATTGTAAGTTTGATATAGAATGGTGGGGGATAAAAAGAGTTCATATATGACTGATCAAAATCTTTTGAACTAGTGATAATAGTTGGGTCTTTTTCTTGCAAATTTATCACATCTAATGAAGAATGAACAGGTGATGAATTCAAAATTTTCAGGGCAGGTTCTCTATAAGATTTGCTTCTTGCCAACTCAGTCAAAGGAATAGGAACCTTGATTTTATTTATCTCATGTTCCAAATCAAAACCAAGCACTTTGCCTACTTCTTCTAATTTAGTAATTTTCTTTTTATCCTTTTGTGGTTCTTGTTATTCTCTAGAAGACAATATTTCCTTGGTAGGCACAAACTTAACCTTGTTTTTAAATGGTGTAGTCTGTTTTACACCTGACCCGAGACCATATGATTTTTGTTGCTCTTGTTGAAAAATTTTAGATTGCTGCTCAATGAAATCTGCTTCTCCATAATTAAATTTTGTTGCACCATAATAATCATCCTTAGTCACAAAATTAGAAGAAGAAACATAATCCAATTGTCTAATATCAGGCTCTAAATCCTCAACTTCTTCTACTGGTGTTTCATAAGGATCATCATCTGTTATCAAATTGTTCTGAAAAGGTGGATGTATCTTATGATATTCATTTTCTCTCCTCTCCCTTTGAATATAATTGTTCCTTCTTTCTCTGGGGATGAATCTAGGAGAAAAAGGGCATCTGAACTGATTTTGGTTTCTATTGTCATTATCTTGGACAAGCCTGTTTTGATTCTTTTTTCTGTTTCCAATTTATCAATCTTTACATTTTTTTTTTTATAATTTTGTTCATTTCTTCATATTTACTATATGATGCTTTTGTAAAAGAAGAAGAAGGAAACGTTTCATTTTTACCCTTTCTATCCAACACCTGACATTCTGCTTCTTCCTTAAGTTTATTCAATCCCAAAATATTGGATTCAACATCTAAAGCTGCATCATGCATGTTCATCAGAGACAAAGCTTTTCTTTCCCTTAACCACAAAGAAAACTGATAATCAAAAGCATTTGCCTAATTTAACTTTGTTGCAGGTTCAGTAGGTTTAATCTCAAGAGGAATTTTATTATACATTTTTTTAAACCTCTTAGAAAAATCTGCAACTGCTTCATCTGGTTTTCTTTTGAATGATGTGAATTCTGTATAATAGTCGAGATAATCTTTTGTATCTCCCCATTGTCTGATAAAAACATGATGTAACTCCTCCAAACCATCTATAGAATTCTCTGGTAATTCCTTGAACCATTTCCTTACCTCTCCGCCTAAACTCTGTACAAACATCTTCATCCAAACATCCCTACTTTCAATATTGTAATTATCAACATAACTATAGAACTTATCCCAATGTTCTTCTGCAATTTTTCCACCCTGGCCATCAAACCTAGGCAAGTATTTCTGGTAGTCACCACTAGGCAAAGGATTCAAAGGTCGAGGCATAACCAATGGAGCATATCTAGCTCCTACCATACGGTCCATCATATCAAGAGGTTGACCAGCCATATTTCATGGATTAAATATTTGTGAGAAATATGGCTGATGTTGTGGAGATGGTGGTTTAGTATGTGGAGGAGATGGTAATTCAATTTTCAATTGGCCAATGAAAATTCTACTTGTAAGAGGTATTTCAGGTTCTGTCAAAGACTTTAAAGTAACAATTTCCTCTGGAATATGTTTATGTTCAAAAGATAGAGGATTTGAATACACATCAAAATCACCAACCTGTGTTGGATTTAAGTCATCAACTTCAGGAATGCACACAGATAAACCCAATTTGTTTTCTTCTTGGCTGTCTATAAAATCTATAGAGGAAGAACCTTGATCTGCATCAACTGAGTAATGCTGAGGGTTAGTAGATGATGGATAATTCAACTTCTTTCTAGCTTCCCTTATAATCCTTTCTGGATCAAAAACCCATGAATGCAGAGAAGACAAAGGATTTCGTCTTGTACCAATTGGCCTTTAAGCCACTGTAACTTTCTCAACTGTAACTTTCTCAACTGGCAAGTGAATGTAGTCTATAAACAAAATATATTGATCTTGTCACCCTCCAAAATCAAATATAAAGATATAGAACACCCAGGGAAGATATACTTTAATCTCTTCGTCCCTGAAAATGGTGCCAAAAGATGTTATCCCTAAAGTTGAACCTAGACTACTGGGGTTCAAGCTTAAGGAAATCTTAACAGTAGATATAAGATAAATGAATAGTAACTCTATCAGGTTTGGTGGTAGATGAATATATGACAGAAATCAAACAACTCAGAAATCAGCTAACAGGGGGTATATCTGGTTTCAGTATTTAAACATTGACAGAAAATGACTGTGAGTATGACTTTCTGAATATAAAAGCTCAGGCTCTATTTCATAACATTGGACATAGTTACATGCTAATCAAAAGAATCATAGTATAAAATGTCAAGATCATACATAGACAAGGTAATGATAGCATATACTTCATTAATTAAGATAGAGAAGGCTCATAGATCATAATCAATTCCAAAAACAGTCATTTCTTATAAATATAACATAAAAAACCATATACATGCCTGTAAATGCAAAATCACAACCTGACTTCCATCATACGTTCAAAGTTCCAACCTCTTTTTACTTTATTACTAACTGATATATACACAAAAAAGTCTGAATTAGTTTTTAGATCCTACTTTTATGGATCGAATCCTCTCAAAATAGTAAAGTTTCAACTTTGATCTTTTAAAATATAACATTGTCAAAGTAAACAACAAAAACTACTATATACCAACTATCGAATCACTAATTAAACTATCTTAGGCTATCAACATCTAGATGGTTCTAGAAGACTCTGCCAAAATAGTCAAGTCATCAACAACATGAGATCTCCTTCGTAGCCTGGTATATTCAGCATCCTCCTTCTTTTCCTGAGCCTGGAATTCTTTGACTTGATTCTTCATTTCTTCCCACTGCTTCTGAATCACCTTCTTCTTCTTCAATGTATTCTTGGACACTAGAACCAGTTTCTGATAGTCAGTATCTTTTTGTCGTAGGTCTTCCCATAACCTTTTATTTGCCAACATCAAATTTTCATTCATATCCTGTAAGTATTTGCATTGTTCTTTATAATACTACAAGGTTTTTCTAACCTGATCCAATTATGTGGTTACTTCAACATCTTCTAGATCCATTTATACATCCTCTATTTGCAAAGGTTTGGATTTTTCCATACTTTCATTATCAAAAAGAATCTGCTTGTTCACAAAGAATGCTTCTGGTATATGACCTACATTCCCTTGGAGGTCAACAAAATTTTCATCTTCAGAAACATATCCATTAGTTCCCTGTATATCTTTTTCATAATCAGAGTCATTGATAGAAATGATTTCATTACATTTTACATACTTCTTCATCAACCCTATTTCTGCATCAAGCTTGCTTCTGGATCTAGTTCTCGGCTTCAAGTCTAACTACTCTGTATCTAGGGTTTTAAAATTTTCACTTTTATTCACAACGGGACTTCTTACAACCACACTAAGCATATCTGATTCATTTTCATTAGAATGTTTGGCTAATTGCTTATCCTCATTTGCAACTGGTTTGATCTACTCTGCTTCAATCTGTCTCTCAGGCTCCTTTGTTTGCACCTGTTTGTTTAATTGTTCTAACTCTTTGCCTTTTGATTTAACTGGCTTCTTTTTCTTCTTAACCTCAAACCCTGATTCAAGAATGAAACTATCCCAATTCCGCCCAGCCTGTTTCAAATGTGAGAGTACCAAAAACTTGATAAGATCTTGATGAAAAATAGAACGCGTTGTATGTTGTGGATGGTTTTGAACAAACAAAATCATTCTTTGTAGACTCTTTCACAGATAATAGGGAAAATTTAACTTGTTACTTCCATTTAAATGCATCGGTAACCGAAGGTGGCATCTTAAGACTCTGTCATAATGACCATGTCATGTCCCAAATTTGGAATTGGGTCACAATGGCCATATTCATTAGAGTTTGTAAAATTGATGTTAAAGGTCAAATAATTGCCAAGGAGGAAAATTAATAGTTTCCTATGTTTGGGGTGGAAGCTTTGGGATTTGGAATAATGGGGATAATAAATGATGTTTGAACATTAGAGTGGCATACATATTTAATAAAGGAGCTAAATAAATATATACAAGTGAAAATCAAAGTGGAATTTGATCATGAAGACACATGGAGGAAGTGGGACCCACATATGGCTAGATTTCCCCACTACACTTGGCATCATCCTCTCACCAATTAGAATTCAAGGTGAATGGTAAAATACTTGGGGTAGTCCAAAAGGTATTATTCATGGCATCACTCATCCAAGGTCGAAATATAAAGGAAGAGTAACTCCCATGGAAGAGGAAGAGGCAATTTGGAGCTAGTGAGACACTTGGGCTAGATTCCCTAGCTCTATGGCAACAATGATGAAGATGCTATGACACCTATGACACAAATCAGACCTGAAGGATGACATATGACATATATGACATGTCAGGGCTAAAAATAGACTCCAAGAGGGAGCTCAAGGGTGTTAGGGAAGCTAAGATGCTTCCACATGTGATTTGGTGGAAGTGGGAGACTAGGAATTGTTGTACAAGTGGTGTTCTTTGGAATCTCTTCCCAACCTGAGCTGGCATGAGTCTCTTGGAAGGAATTCGACCCATGAAGGAATTTAGAACATTATAAATGTCAATAAAAAAGAATTAAACCAGATTTTGATCATTTGTAGAATTTGCAATTGCATTTGTGAAGAGGGAGAGCTAGTGGATGACTAGTTTCTTGCCTTAGCCAATTTCGAGGGTGAAAGATTCCCATCCAAGTTGGTAATTGGAAAGGCCATTTAGAACTTTCATTTGGAGCTTTAATGGAGTCTTTATTTTCAGGCGAAAGCTACAGGTCAGCTCATTGTTTCTTCTATTGCGGCTCACTCCTTCAACCATTTCCAGTTTTGATGGCATATTCTTGATCCTTGAGGAAGGGCGTTTTTGGTGAGCTATTGTACTCTTCGGGGAAGCTTTTAATGCCCCATTTCTTTTGTAATATGAAATAAATACTCTATTCCTCATCTCAAAAAAAATTTAGGTTTAAATTCCAAGTAGAAATGTATAAATCTCAATTTTAATGAAAGAACAATGTCATTTCCCCACTCCCTTGTTGTGAATCAATGTAATGCTGATGATTTCGAATGAATGGATGATTCTATGATATATTTGTGATAAATATACTTCCATGGATGTATTCTACAAGTTTCATGTACTGTACTTGAGCATTTGAAGCATTTTTACTCAGTTTAGTTGTATTGGGAGGTGAAATAGTGCCATTTCCCCAAGGGTCGAATTGGGGATTTTTGCAATTGAATGGGAGAGGGTGAGAGCAGTTGTAATAATCCATTAATTGTGCATATGAGACTTTAATAACATACTTAACACATTACATACCTCTATTCATATATTTGAGTGGGTTTGGACGCATTTGGGAAGCCATTTTCAGTACTTACCCCAGGGGGATTTGAACCCCAAATTAGTAGTAAAATTGCATAATTGGTCCAGAATCTTAAGAGAGTTTGTAGAGGTCTTTTGGTGGCCATATATTATCCATAAGAATCATATTCAAGTTCTAATATAATGCATACACCTTCCTTGAATATTTGAAGGCATTTGGAGTCAATTTGAGACCTAGAGACCAATACTAGTGAAAGGAAAATCAGTAGTAAAGTTACCTACATTGATCAGAATTGAAAGAGGATTTGTAGAAGTATTTTAAAGGTCCAAAGGAATACCTGAAACACATATTTATGTTCTAATATCATTCATATGCCTTCTCAGAAGATTTGAGATCATTTGGGGCAAATTTGGGACCTAGAGATCAAAACTAGTCAAAGGTCGAACTAAGGAAAAAATGTGGAAAATTGCAATTTTAATAAAATTCCTAATAAGGGACATTACAGTGGTATTAGAGCATGGTCTTGGAACCTGATGTGGTAGAACATTAATGAAGACTAGGATTCAAAGAAATAAGCCACCACCCTTAGAAACTGAAACTGGATGTACTTTGGTGAAAGGGAAGAAGTAGGAGAAGAAGTACATTCATTGGTTACCATGAGTAAGGATGGGAAAGGAACCTTAGAGGATAATGAGGAGTTTAGAAAATTACTTAAACCATAATTTGAAGACAAGTGGAGGAAATACTTTCAAGAGTTCAAATTGTTGCTTAGTGAACTTGGAAGCAACTCGGAAAAAATAATGAGCAATGGTTCTCTTTTCAAGGAAAATGATGAAATAATTTATGTCACAAAAGAGGAACCTAATTTAATTGTGGAACATGAGGTACATGTTGATATGAAGGTTCTTGAAGATGCTACACTAAAACAAGAAGAAGTACAATCACTTGTCCTTGTTCAAAGGGATTATGAGTTGCCTCATGGAGAGAGTTGCAAAGCCTTGGAAGAGGTACATGATCTCACAATAGTTGGACCAGCCAATTATGGAGAAGATGAATTAAATATTTCAATGGGTAAGATTTGTAAAGAATTAAAGTTGGTTCATAATTCCTCACCCCACACTTCTTTTCAAACCACATCATTTTGGGATGAAAATTGGGTGAAAGGTTTTTTTCTAGTGGTGCCACATGAGGGGTATGAAACTCCTACCTCTCCTTTTGATGATGACATGAATAGAGCACCTCATTATTTAGAATTGCAGCAGCATATTGCTTTACCTTATGATGATACATATCCTCATTGATGTATGTATGAGACTTCTTTGAGTCCTTTGAAGTCTCCTTGTTTTTCCTGGTCATTATTTGGTTCAGATTTTAGTGGAGATTCTTCATTCACTTCTTGGATGAAAGAATGCATGGCTGAATATTTTGATGCATATCACATTCTTTTGGAGCAGAACTATAGGACATGTGATCCTCACCTATGGCATTGGAGCATATTTGATTGGTCACTTGAAGATTGTATGCACCTATCAAATGGTGGTCTACTTACTTGGAGGTATAAACACTCTCATGATTCTTTGATGAAGCATCTTCTTGATGTACATTTTCATTATGTTGTTATGTACTTTGATGATATATATTTTCTACTCATGATGTTTGGAAGAATGCATACAAGAAAATGGGATCTAGGAATCCTCTTATTTGATGGTATTGGTTGGAGAGCACTTTTAATTGTTGGGGTGCAATACAAGCAAAGGGACCCTAGAATAATTTTTGTCTCATTGGTTTGAATTTTTTTGGGAAAACAAGAAGTAGGGGAGATGGATTTCCCACTTAATAAAGTGATTTTTATCAGAGTAGTGCAGCAGCAAGCATGGTGGTTCCTCTCTAAAATCTTCATGGAAACTCAAAGACTCAAGGTTGGGCAATTCAATGGCAACTTCAAAGAATTATACAGGAAGCAGGTTCTTTAACACCCATGTTTGAAATTGCTTGAGGACAAGCAATATTGGGAAGGGAGGATTTGTCATGTCCCAAATTTGGAATTGGGTCACAATGGCCTAATCACATTGGCCATATTCATTAGAGTTTGTAAAATTGATGTTAAAGGTCAAATAATTGCCAAGGAGGAAAATTACTAGTTTCCTAGGTTTGGGGTGGAAGCTTTGGGATTTGGAATAATGGGGATAATAAATGATGTTTGAAAATTAGAGTGGAATAAATATTTAATAAAGGAGATAAATAAATATATACAAGTGAAAATCAAAGTGGCATTTGATCATGATGACACATGGAGGAAGTGGGACCCACATATGGCTAGATTTTCCCACTACACTTGGCATCATCCTCTCACCAATTCGAATTCAAGGTGAATAGTAACATACTTGGGGGATTCCAAAAGGTATTATTCATGGCATGACTCATCCAAGGTCGAAATATAGAGGAAGAGTAACTCCCATGGAAGAGGAAGAGGCAATTTGGAGCTAGTGAGACACTTGGGCTAGATTCCCTAGCTCTATGACAACAATGATGAAGATGCTATGACACCTATGACACAAATCAGACCTGAAGACTGACATATGACATATATGACATGTCAGGGATAAAAATAGACTCCAAGAGGGCGCTCAAGGGTGTTAGGGAAGCTAATATGCTTCCACATGTGATTTGGTGGAAGTGGGAGACTAGGAATTGTTGTACAAGTGGCGTTCTTTGGAATCTCTTCCCAACTTAAGTTGGCATGAGTCTCTTGGAAGGAATTTGACCCATGGAGTACTTTAGAACTTTATAAATGTCAATAACAAAGAATTAAACCAGCTTTTGATCATTTGTAGAATTTGCAATTGCATTTGTGAAGAGGGAGAGCTAGTGGATGACTAGTTTCTTGCCTTAGCCAATTTCGAGGGTGAAAGATTGCCATCCAAGTTGGTAATTGGAAAGGCCATTCAGACCTTTCATTTGGAGCTTTAATGGAGTATTCATTTGTAGGTGGAAGCAACATGGAAGCTCATTTTTTATTCTATTGCAACTCACTCCTTCAACCATTTCCAGTTTTGATGGCATATTCTTGATGCTTGAGGGAGGGCGTTTTTGGTGAGATATTGTACTCTTTGGGGAAGCTTTTAATGCCCCATTTCTTTTGTAATATGAAATAAATACTCTTTTATTCATCTCCAGAAAGTTTCAGGTCAAAATTCTAAGTAGAAATGTATAAATCTCAATTTTAATGAAAGAATAGTGTCATTTCCCCACTACCTTGTTGTGAATCAATGTAATGCTGATGATTTCGAATGAATGGATGATTCTCTGATATATTTGTGATCAATATAATTCCATGGATGTATTATACAAGTTTCATGTACTGTACTTGAACATTTGAAGCATTTTTACTCAGTTTAGTTGTATTGGGAGGTGAAATAGTGCCATTTCCCCAAGGGTCGAATTGGGGATTTTTGCAGTTGAATGGGAGAGGGTGAGAAAAATTGTAATAATCCTTTAATGGTGCATATGAGAATTTAATAACATAATTAACACATTACATACCTCTGTTCATAAATTTGAGTGGGTTTGGAGGCATTTGGGAAGCCATTTTCAGTACTTACCCCAGGGAGATTTGAACCCCAAATTACTAGTAAAATTGCATAATTGGTCCAGAATCTTAAGAGAGTTTGCAGAGGTCTTTTGGTGGCCATATGTCATCCATAAACATCATATTCAAGTTCTAATATCATTCATACACCTTCCTTGAATATTTGAAGGCATTTGGAGTCAATTTGAGACCTAGAGACCAATACTAGTCAAAGGAAAATCAGTAGTAAAGTTACCTACGTTGATCAGAATTGAAGGAGGATTTTTAGAAGTATTTTAAAGGTCCAAAGGAATAACTGAAAAAAATATTTATGTTCTAATATCATTCATATACCTTCTCAGAAGATTTGAGATCATTTGGGGCAAATTTGGGACCTAGAGATCAAAACTAGTCAAAGGTCGAACTAGGGAAAAAATGTGGAAAATTCAATTTTAATAAAATTCCTAATAAGGGACATTACGGGCCATCACAAGAAATATAGTTCTGGAGAATTTCTAAATGTATTCGATAGTTAGGTTTTAGCTTGCTGATATGAACACCATTTTTCCAATTTAACCTTTCGAACCCTGGTAGCAGGAATTCACTATAATCCCCTTCAAATTCCTGCTGTTTGAACCATCTTTCACATTCTGCTGGGACACCAATAACTTATGAAATTACCTGCTCATTAACTGCAACTTTGAAGGTTTGAAAATCAACCCATCCATATTTATAATTTTTAATGAAAGCTCTTGTTACCTGTAAGTTACAACCTTGCAATTTCTCACAGAAAACCATCCATCCCGCTTCTTTCATCAATTGTGATGATTCAGGAAACTACTTGATCCATTCAATATTATCAGGCTCAAGTCTGTAGATGAGACCACCTGGTTTCTTATTTATATGACTTTTTGAACTCTCCTCCAAGTTTACCCTAAACGAATGCAATGCACAGAAAAACAGAGCTAACGCTAAACTACAGGGTTCATTTCAATGCCAAATACCTCTCTTCACCGAACTTGATACATTTGATGTCTCGAAAGCTGTGCACATAACCCTACACTGACTATTTGATAGATGGAATATATGTATGACTGCCACAACTTCTTGGAAGTACAATTTGCATGAAAAATCACAATCCATCAACAGTCATAATATATTAAACCCAACATATAAAACTTGACCTGCTTATCGATAATGATCATTCATTTTCCATTAGTGGTAGCATTATTACATTTGAAATTTTAGGATATGCTGCCAGGTCACATCTAATCAAAATAAATCACATTAACACTTTCAAATATATTTGAAATGGTTTTGTATTTGATAATTGAAACCCTTCTTTGAAAATGAGAATGAAACATGAGCCTTATCTTTGTTTTAATTATGGAAAATTCAATAAAAACCAACTAAGGAAAAATCTAAAATAAGGAAAATGGACAAATGAAAAATAATAAAGGTGATTATAAGGGTGAAAACTAGTTAAAAGTGAAAATAATCTAAGGACAACCCTAGAGATAACAGAGGTGTTCATTACTCTATATTTAGTAATCCACAAGAAAACCCTAAAACACCTCTATTATGAAATTCTTAATATCCCATGTAACTTCAACCTACTTGACCACAATAAATGTGTTACTACAAGGACATGAGGACACATTGTAATAACACAATTACCTATAAATAAACATACCATTCAATTACTCAACATTTGTTCATGTTTTCCAATATAAATTTGTATATACAAATTAAGTAATAACTCAAGTTAAGGCAAATGAGAAATGGATCATCTAGCATAGAACATCATTCATTCCCAAAATTATTCACCGACATAATTTTCTCCAATTTGGTACCAACTTACACTATTGCATCTACTTCATCATATATAGATTGATAGTGGTCATAAGAGATAGATAGATTACCATTGGGGAGTGTTAAACCCTAAATATGGGCACATTTCCCCCTATATTGTGGTTCATTACATTACTGTTGATGTTATATTTAGTCCATTAGTGGTAATCTTCATTAGTATGGTTATATTAGTTATGTCGGCTTGGTTCAGTTAGTTTGGATTGTACCCCTTAGTCTCCTATATGTAGGAAGGAGACCTTTCATTTGGACTATCTTATCCTATCTTGTCTTGTGTACTTAGTACATTGTATAAGGAGGTTTCCCCCTCAAATAGGTTTGTTATTTAGATATTTTATTCAATCAAGCCATGGAGTACTCTATCTGATCTATGTATGTTATTTTCATAGTCTTTTTGGAAATTTGTTGCATAACATTTGGTATTAGAGCCCTTTCCTCGGGACTGATTTCTTCAAAATGAGTCATCTTGGAATGTTTGATATAAAACAATGTCTGCAAGGGTTCAAATGAAGAGACATAAAACCCATCTATAAAAAATGTTGAACTAACTATGGTCCATGTTTCCGATCCTGAAACGTTACATGTTCGGAGATATGTGCTCTAGAATCTAGGGCTTCTCACTAGTCCAAAAACTAGTATAAAACATGTATTATGAGAAAAAAGGTCATATCTAGGGCATTAAAGATCGAAATTGAGTGATACCTATTGCATATGAAAGAAGGCAGACCAAAATATCTATGATAGGGTTTTAAAACTTAGATAAAAAATATTGGACTCATGGAATACATTACAAGTTCGTTATTCTGGAAAGACCAAAAATAAGAGGTGTTGGGATATTCGCAATAACTTATTATTGGTAAATCCAAATTAGCTCAGACATGTGGAACTAGAAAGAGGACAAATCAGGCTACAAAATTAAGAATTTTTAAACCCATAGGAGCATAAATTGAAATTTTATATCGGTTTCAACTCGGCCTTAAAACTATCTTCCAATCAAGGTTTGAAAAGGTATGCCTTTTTTAATTTCGATTAAATTTGAGTAGAATGATCTAATTGTGATGACACCTAAGGTGTGATATCTATTTATACTGTTCAAAATTCCCCCAAAAGGAAGCGTAAATACCTACACTCCATCCAAACCACCATAGGATCCATCCTCGACCCATGATGAAAGGGAACACCTCTCTCTTCAAGTGTCCTAGTTGGAAGATATGATTAAAGGGTCTGTGAAAAATGTTTATTTGGATAATTTAGAGGATAAGTTGAATAAAATGGAAGAAAATATGAAAATTTCGGTGAGAACAGTTGATTTACTCAATCTAGACGAGAATTTGATGGGGAATATGACAAATATGGTTAATCTCATACAAAATTCAAGGGATACTTTTCCTACAGGTGATGATTGGTTCCAGGATACCCATGAGGATAAAGATAATTTTCATGTTGAGAAGCCTTCCATGAATAAGAATTGTTATCACTAAAATATGCACCTTGACTGCAGAAGGAGCATGGCTAATGAAATATTAATGATGTGGAAAAAGTGGATAGGTATGAGATTTTATAAACAAGTAAACATTACAGAGATCAGGCTATAACATGGGACATGATTGCAGCAGATGTGAAAATGTGATATACTCTAATAGAAAGACTTACGAGGTATGAATTTATAAAAATAAGTGAGCCAAACTCTGTTCATATCTCTAAACAACATACATGTGAATCATAAGAATTCTGGTACAGAAGAAGAAGACTATACACAGAACAAAATCATGGACAACTTGCAATATTTATCAATTCAATTATTAAAACAAAACTTGGCTCATTCAATTACAATCATCCCAAAGTATTCTTTCATATTAAGGGAATCAAAATTCATATATTCCTGCAATTCATAACAACAATCTGATCTCCATAATCCTATCTAACCTCACCTTAGCCCTCGGCTGGAACTCCCTTTTTGCATTACAAGTGATAAAATATATACAAGCTGGATCCAACAACTAATCCCAATATTTTTGGAACAAATGTCTATTAATAAGCCAAAATTGAATGAGATCCTCGAATAAATGGAAAATTAGATCATCTCTCCATGAGATCTATCATTAATCTTTGACTGACACATTCTGCTTGACATGTACTTATTTTGGAGGTTTGGAACCTTCTTTTAGAAAATACTCTGCCACTTGTTTTTTTGTTGAATGCTTCAAAACTTCCTGAAGAAAATGATGAAATACTTGGAATTTTTTATATACTATTAAACCATTATCTTGAAATTCAAATTTAATCGAGAAGTTTTACAAAATACAAATGTGAAGGTAAAACTTAAATGGAGAATTAAGACCATATATCTCAATCTTTAATATCTGAACAAATTGTTTTCAGTCTTCTTCAAAATGGCTTGTTGAAATGGCAAAACCTATAGATACTTCAGTAACATTCCTTTGATAATTTCATACGCTTGTTTTTGTTCCTCATGTGTTTATATGATGTCTTTGATGCTACATTTATGTCCTGAATCTCCTTAAATGGTGATTCTTTCTTCATAACTTCCATTTCATCTGTCAATGTATTCCCTGCAAGTACTCCCCGTTGATCTGATCTTCGAATGCTTTGGGCATTCTGTGGAATTTAAACTTGGCACTGAAATGCAACTATTTGTCTGTGTTTTCCTTTTATATTCACCAGTGTCAAGATTGACCTTTGACGCGTAGTGCAAAAACTTTGACAGACTCCTCGGCTTTGGCTTGGGACATTTGATACATCACTTATGGTTAAATGATATCTTGGAAGTGAAGTTCGAATTGATTAATGCCTAAATTTCTTTTGCAAAATACTACAAAATAATGGTTATTTGATTGAATGCGGATGCACATGTGACTTGGCTTTGACAAAACTTTAAAGTGAGCTTAGAAATTGGATAAAACCCAATTTTTTATTTTTATTGATTTTCAAAACTATTTTTTAAGTATTTTGGAAGTTTGCAAAATAATTAATTTAAAAGGTTTATATTAAAAAGGTGTCCAAATAAAATACTATTCATTTGACTTTTTAACATAATTTTAAAACCTTTTAAAATAATGAAGGGTCTATTTCATACCTTTTGGGAATTTGGTTTGATTATGAGCACAATAATCTTTATGAAGGAGATGAAGACTTGGTTATCATCATAGATTTTTGGCTTGACATCAACACTACTTATCATATAGGAGGTGAATGAAGAGTGTAACAAAACTTGACAATGAAGGGAGGCAAGATGTTGGAGGCTAGTGGCTTTTCTTGGTGACAAAAATACTGGATCCTTTTTTACTTGCACGTTGTCGGAGTCTAAAATTTTGTGGGAGCGATATGGTGACAACAAGAATATTCCAAGAGGAAATGAAGATGGGAATGGAATTCATCAGGGATGGTCACCATGTGGTATGCAACTTCCCAAGATTTACATGAGAAATTTTGATGGCAATGAGCCAATAACATGGATATTCCAACTGGAGCAATTCTTTGGAGCAATTCTTTGATCTACACGAGGTTCCAACTTTGCGAAAGGAAACTATTGAATCATTATATTTAGAGCCTGATCAATTTGTGTAATACCAATGGATTTGTGACCGTAAAAACTACTCTATTATATCTTACAGTTCTATATTCACTGAAGAATTGATTGGACATTATGGGGATATTAATAGAAATACCTTCTTTAGCTAGTTAATAAATCTCAAGCAAAAATGTCTAGTTGCAGAGCACATCAAATAGTTTCAGAAGATAATTCTTAGAGTGAAGAAAATTTCATAAGATAATCTGCCAGATCTCTACATTGGAACCTTGAAGGATAACATTCAACATTAGTTGCGTCCTTTTGAAACACCATCCTTGGAGAAGGCCTTCATGATGGAAAGGAAGGTTTAAAGTAAAAATATAATCATGGCAACTAGAAAGATCACCTCCAACACATACTGAGAGAATATTGTTACTTCTTCTAACCCACCTCAAAGCTTGACACCTCAACAAATAGAGGAAAGAAGAGAAAAAGGCCTATGTTTTGATTGTGACAGCAAGTATAGTAAAGGACATAAGTGCGGTGAGAAGAAATTATTTTACATATAATGTAAGAAGGAAGAACCAAAAGAACAAGAACCATATCCAGATGAAGAAATATAAGATACTACTTCATAATAGATTACTCTCACCATATCCTGTCATGCATTGGCTGGAATTAGCACTCCTCAAACTCTCAATATCGAAGGATTTATCAAAAATAAAAACGTAACAATCTTGATTGATTTTGGTAGTACTCATAATTTCATTCACTATAAATTAGCAAAATCTCTCAATTGCTTTATATATCCAGCACTAGAGTTTCAAGTAATGATTGCAGATGGAGGAACTATCATCTGCTCAGGGAAATTCCATATTATAAATCTTATTAATGGAGAATATCTATTGAATAGTCCAATGATTGCTATTCCAATGCGTGGTGTTGATGTTGTCTTATGAGTTCAATGGTTACAATCTTTGGGAACCATGACTTTTAATTTTTTCGAATATTTTCATGAAATTTTTATCGAAAGGAAAGGAATATGAATTACAGGGTATCACAGGGAATCCAAGCAAGGTGATAAGCTCTAATGGTATGACAAAATTGATGAAAAATGGACATCAAGGTGCAATTGCACAATTATGCTCATTAGATGTTCAAACATCTAAGCCTCCTAATTCTCCAAATCTCCAAAGGGTCATTAATAAGCATTCCATGGTATTTGAAGATATTCCGAAATTCCACCTATACGAGATTTTGATCATGTTATTCACTTAATCCAAGGAAGTGTTCCTCCTAACATTAGACCTTATATATACCCCTATGGACAAAAGAGTGAAATTGAGTGTATGGTTGAAGAAATATTAGAGGCTAGAATAAATAGGCCTAGCCAAAGTTCTTACTCTACACCAGTGGTAATGGTACACAAGTCGGATGGATCATGGCATATGTGTCCAGATTATAGAGAGCTCAACAAGATTACCATTAAAGATAAGTTTCCCATTCCCTCTAATTGATGAATTGCTAGATGAATTACATGGAGAAATTTTATTCACAAAGTTGGATCTTTGTTCTGGGTATCATCAAATTAGAATGAAAGATGAAGACATCCCAAAAACAACATTTAGAACTCATGAAGGTCATTATGAAATTCTAGTCATGCATTTGGTCTCACAAATGCACCTTCCACATTTCAAGGTTTTGATGAATTCCAGTTTCAAGCCTTTTCTTAGAAAATTTGTGCTATTATTCTTTAATGATATACTAATCTATAACAAGTCTTGGGAAGAACATATTCAACATCTTGGCAGGGTACAACAACTACTACACGAGCAACAAATATATGCAAAACATTCCTAATGTTTTTTTGGAGTGAAGTAGGTAGAGTATTTGGGTCATATTGTATCTCATGAAGGTCTCAAGGTAGACCCTAATAAAATTAAATCCATGATAGACTAGCGGATTCCAAAAAACCTAAAGAATATTCGAGTATTCTTAAGTCTGACAGGGTACTACTGCAAGTTTGTTCGAAATTATGGAAGAATAACAATTCCTCTAACAACATTATTGAAGAAAGATGCATTTTATTGGACTCCGGAGGCAACTCAAGCTTTTCAACAACTTAAACAGGCAATGTGCAAAACTCTTGTATTGGCCACACCAAACTTCAAAAAAACCTTCATTGTGGAATGTGATTTTTCAGGAAATGGCATTGGCGTTGTTCTAATGCAAGAAGGACACCCACTTTATTTCACAAGTCATCCAATCAAGGGAGATAACTTAAAAAAGACCATTTATGAGAAGGAAATGTTGGCAATTACATTATCTTAAGAAATGGCATCCTTATCTAATAGGCAGGCACTTCAAGGTCAAAACAGATCATGATAGTCTTAAATACTCCTTGGAACAAAGACTATCTTCAGAAGAGAAACAAAAGTGGGTAACTAAGATGTTGGGATATGACTTTGAAATCATCTATAGAAAGGGGAAACATAATGTGGTGGCAGATGCACTCTCCATAAAAGATGAATATGTTGGGGCAATACTTTGTTCCATTTACATTCTACAACTATATTGGATAGTAGCAGCAAGGGAAGAATGGAAAAAAGACCTAGCTTTGTGGACTTCCATTCAAAATCTATAGAATGATCCCAGTGTATCAGATAGTTTTTTGTGGAAAAATGATTCACTATGGTATAAGGATCACTTATATTTATGCAAAAAACTCCCAACTCAAGAAGAAGGTCCTTTCATAATTACACGCCTCTTCTATAGGTGGGCACTTAGGATTCCTGAAAACTTACCACGGGATCAAGAAGGAATTGTTTTGGGAAGGTCTTAAATATGATGTTCAAAGTTTCGGGGCTGAATGCTTGGATTTACAACATAATAAGGGTGAAACATTTAAGACCCCAGGACTTCTACAACCATTAGACATATCTTTCTAGTGCTGAGAGGAAGTCTCCATGGATTTTATCACAAGTCTACCCAAGTCTGAAGGAAAGAATGTTATTATGGTGGTTGTTGATAGACTCACGAAGTATGCACACTTTTGTGCAATTTCTCACCCTTTTAATGCAAGTATAGTAGCTGCAACCTTTATGGAAACTGTTTAGAACGTACATGGAAATCCGAATATTATTGTAAGTGATAAAGATTCAATTTTCATTGGAAAAATTTGGACTGAATTATTTTCTTGTTTGGGTACTCAATTGGCTCATAGTTCATCTTATCACCCTCAATCTGATGGGCAAACTAAGATCGTGGACAAGTGTTTGGAAGACTATCTTCGTTGATTTGCGTCTGATAAACAAACACAGTGGGTGAAACGGTTGTCTTTGGCAGAATGTTGGTACAATACTTCCTTCCATACATCATAAAAACAATTTCTCCATTTATGGGACTTTATGGGTACCAGCCTCCATCTATCACATCTCCCTTAAAAGGAAAATCTAAAGTTCAAGCCATGGAAGATCACATAGAGCACCAGTGAGAATTTCTCTGAATACTTAAGGACAACCTGACTATGTCAAAAAAAAGGATGAAACAACAAGCTCATCAACATCGCAGTGAAAGGAGTTTTGAAGAAGGGGATTGGGTATTTTTCAGGCTACAACCTTAGAAGTGTCTCTCAAGCGATTAAATAAGGACAATAAATTAACACCCAAGTATTATGGTCTTTATAAAGTGTTGCAGAACACTGGTAGTATGGCTTACAAATCGAAGTTCCCTTCATCTTCAAGAGTACATCCAGTTTTCCATGTTTCTTGCTTAAAGAAGGTAATAGGAGACAATATCCCAATTCAAAAAATCTTGTTGGAGCTTCATGAAGAAGGAAAATTCATATTGGAACCTGAAGAAATCGCTGAAACAAGGACTAAACAACTACGAAATCGGTCTATTACTGAGTACCTCATAAAGTGGAAGAACTTACCAGTTGAAGATTCGACATGGGAAGATGAGTCCTTCATACAGAGGCATCCGCAACTAATCAAGTGTTGAGGAAAACACTTGTCTGAAGGGGACGGGCATGTTAAGCCGTAAATATGGGCACATTCCTCCCTATATTGTGGTTCATTACATTAGTTTTGATGTCGGCTTTGGTCGATTATAGGTAATTGTCATTAGTATGGTTATACTAGTTATGTCGCCTTAGCTCAGTTAGTTGGGATTGTACCCCTTAGTGTCGTATATATAGGAATGAGACCTTTCATTTGGATTATCTTGTCGTTTCATGTCGTTTGTACTTAGTACATTGTATAAGGAGGTTTCCCCCTCGAAGAGGCTTGTTATTCAACTATTTTCTTCAATCAAGTCATAAAGTACTCTTTCTGCTATTTTCATACTCTTTTGTAAATTTGTTGCATAACAGAGAGATTAGTTTTATTCAACAAGTCCCATAGACTCAATCTTGGATATTATCATACGCATTTGGGGAAATTGCAGTCCTCTTATTGTTGTACCATGTTTTTTTTAACATGTTGCAATGAATACAGAGTCTAGAAGGATTGATTCATTAGATGTATGTATTCATATATTCCCAATTAGCTTCCCTTTTATTAATTTACCTATGCATATTACAATTTATGTGCAGTTACTACGTATTACATGTGCTTACCTACTGAATGTCATGCACAAATTTAACCCAGGTTATTTTTATTCTAGACATAAGCATTTAACTATTTTCCTATGCATTTTCCAACTCATAAGACAAAGTGCAATTTTATGCTTTGCACGTTTGATTCATAATAAGTCGAAGAACATAGAAATTGGAATAATCACAACCATAGGTTTCTTCAAAGAATTAAAGGCAGATGTATAGATATTCTCACATAAGTCATCCTTCCCCATATAAAAGGCATACGCAAGTAGTCATCCAAGCACTTATCTATCTCATACTAGAAATTTCTCTACAAATCATATGGTAAGCTCCAACATGGACATACCTATTCCATTTCTATATAATAGTTCCTATCGCCTTCATCACAATGTTAGTTTATAATGTCTTGCAAACACAATAACTATGAAATTAAACTAATTCATAGCATAACCATAACCAAACTTAATGTGCACAAATGAAATTATATCAGATGATACAAGGTTCCTCTTCCACAAATCAAGTTGGGAAAAAATGAAACCACCCAACCATAGGAAAAAAGAGGGACATCGGTTTTATGACCCTCTTTCCCACCCTTAAGCTTGGTCATAGTTTCTCTAGGTTATAGGTAGAACATTTTTAATTTCCAGATTGAAATTGCCTTTGTACCTTCAACCTATAGTTTTTCGCAGGTACCCAATCCCTCTAACATAGATCATACCGTTTTCAAACCTTCCCAACATGATCATAACCAGTATGTTTGCATGGTTTTGGAAGTCTCCTCTTCTACCTCCCCATCGACTCTTTCTCTCTCAAGAGAAGATGAAGTGTATCGTGGTTTTTTTGTTCCCCCCTCAAAGTATTCTTTTTGTTATCTTTATTTCAATTTTTTGCCTATACTTATTATGCATTCTTGGTCCAGTGAAGGTGTGGCACCTAGGAGAAATTACTTAGGCTATAAGAGTATGTTTTCTTTTTTCCCCTTCATGTATCCATATTGTAGGTATAATGTTTTTAACTGTCTTTATTATTTTCTGATCATTCTTTTTGGTTCACCTACCCTTATAAAGACTATGACCTTACTTCTTTTGGGTTCTCTCCATTTAGTTTAGTGGAAGAGTTGTTAAATAAATATACATAATGATTGAAAACTTATCTTAGTCATGGTGTCCATCTTTTCCATCACACATTTGGGGTTGAAACGTTGTGGTATTACACCCTGGATAGTAGGATTGTGTTTCGCACTCATGGAGTCATAGTAATGTCTATTCATAGCCATTCCAATTATTGTTTTGGGTCATTAATAATATTTAGAAAATTTATTTCACAATAGTCCTTACCCAAGCATAAGTGTTAGGAACCTTCTTGTACACTTTTCATTTTTAACATAACAACATATTTTTTTTCGAAAGCATAATTCAAATTTTAAACTAAGTAGATAACTACTTAAATTGGTGGATATTACATCCTTTCCCCCCTTAAAATCAGCACCATCCTTGGTGTTCCTTTAGATCATCTCACATATGAAAGAGAGATGGATATTGTTAGAAAATTATTACACCTAGGACCATAGTATACAAGTTAATCTTGTGGTTAATGGTCCAAAATATGGTTAATGATGTTAATCCAAGGTTGTTGGGGCATTTATGGCACAATCCACCACTTTTGGGCCAAAATCTAGTGAAAATGGCTATTAATAACCCTCATTTATTGCCACTATCTGAGAGAGGCGCACCCTTATCCCTTGATTTAAGAATATTTCTTTGACTGAGACGCCTATTGTAATGTCCCAAAAATATAAAAAATTTAAAATTTTTCCCTGTCTGCAATATTCGTCAATTTACAGTAAAAGATTCATTCATAAATCTAACATCATTAAAACATACATGATTGCACGAAAATACTTGTTAGTCTAGGACTGTTGGTTTACAAGGTCAAATCTTATGTGTAAATTTAAGTTGTTGCGGAAGCGATGTGGAAACGATATGATTGCACTTATTTGTTGAAAATGTAAATGTCATAATACTTTTTACTATTTTTAAGAATCAATGTTTTTAATTGTTATTATCTATTGCACCTTGCGCTGCTTGTTGACGTATGTTATTTCCTTAGTGGTTTATTATAATACCCCGGGAAGGGTAATTACAGACCTCGGCAGGACTGTCGGGAGGTATGGGTAAGAGTAATGGTTGCGGGACTCACTTAGAATCTTGCTAACATCCTGTATTATCTTCGTGTTTTATAGGTGAAGTATATAGGCGAGTTTTATCTCTAATGTTTGGCACTCCAATCACTGCTGGTGCTAAGTCCCATGTAATTGCTATGGTGTTAGACACGGGTGGTGATCCCACTACCATGGGGAATTAATATCATGAAAGACTACCCATGATAGGGTTCATGACTATTGGCTTATGGTGAACTAAACAAAGGTGTATTATTTCAAAGGTTATGCCTATGGGCTTAGTGTAAGAAATAATCGAACCCTTTGAATTTGTAACAGGGTTGACTCCATGACTCCACTATAGACTTGTTGCCAAAACATTTTGCCTCAACTAAGATGAGTTTGGTGTATCATTAATGCACTTTAATTGAGTGTGGAAGACAACTTGACACGAGGGTTTTGGGGAAACAATTTGGTGCTTTTTCCCATCACTCCAGCATTCAACTTATCCATCATTTTGGTTCTCCACTTCGTGGATATGGTTACTATGTTGAGTACTGACTCGAGCTCTGCTCGTGGTCAGTTTGTTGGTTAAATGTTAAGCTCGTATATGGTGTACATCGACCCTGATCTACCCAGGTAATGAGTGATTTCTTCTCCACGACTGATGATTTTATCCTACTTCTACTGTATGAGATACAATACGGTTGCTAACCTATTTTGTGTATCGTTTGTGACAGGTAGAATGAAAATGCTCTGGTAAGGGAGCTACCGGGATTCGAGGAGGCACAAAAATGGTGAGTCTGGCTTCCCTTCTTCGAGCCCTATCTTTTGCAGCTCTGTCGTTGTGTGTATGCATTTGTCCTGGTTGTTTTTCGGTGAGACCCTCATAATCCATAGGCTTACTGATTCGATTTGGGGAGGTCTAATAGTCGCCTATTGGCTGGCCCATACAAGATGGGGTTTCAATGTAGCTACCTGGCTTAACAAATTTTATGAGTGTAGTATGGTTGAAATAAGACCTGGCATAGTTGAAATGATTTCAAGGGTTTCAATCTCTGTTGGTCTAAGCCCTATGATTTATGTTTTGTTTGTGGGAAAGATTTGGGAATAGTCCATAACGAAATGTAATGGTGAACTTCTGTATACTCTGTATTTGTATAAATTAAAAGAGTTTGCACGCTGGGCTTTTGCTCCCGAACTGTATCGATGTATAACCATTTTATGAGTTGCGCCCATACTGGGTTTATTTGTTTTTTTTGGTCATGGTGAAATGTGATGTGTTGAATGGTATGATGATGAAGACTTTAACTTACTTCGTTGTTTTCTTATTTGGTAAAGTAGCTATAATGCGATTATGGGTTTTGTTCTTTGCTCCCTTCTGGACTTTGCTAATTGTGTATTAAAGAATGTTTTCCTGTAGGTAGCTATCATATGTCTGTATGTTGAAAAGAAAATAAAAGAAGTTCTCAGGCTGTCTAATGGTTTGTTTAAAATATGGTATACATGTGGTTTGATAGGGAAACTGAAATAGATCGATAGAGAATGGGCAATAGAATTTGGTCTTGAATTGGAACCTTGCTGCCGGTGGTTAAAGAAATTCTGGGTTGGCTTGTTTGTTGTAGTCTTTGATTTAAAAGAAATTTGAAAGCATGTAGGTGGTCTCGCTGGGGTTCAATCATTGATCAATAAAGTAACTATGGTTTCAATAAAATTGTGTCCTGCTCTACGATTTTCACTTGCTGGGTGATGTTTGATCCTGTAGGTATATATGTGAAAATACATTGAATCGCTAAGTGCAAATACAAGTGTGTGTGTGGTTCATGATTTACAGAAACGTCTCTTTTTCTAGACTCTTGTAGAAACTGTATTTGGCTTAAAGGGAAAAAATATCTGAATAATGAATTCTACATGGTTTAAATAAGATGACTAATATTTTCTACTAAATGGAAAGTCAAATTGATTTCAGTAGGAGATAAACGTATCATTTCTTTAACCGGAAAAATAATCTATTTCAAGCTAAGGAAGAGTATGTGTAACTAGATTTAAAAGAATTTATGTAATGCTTGATGAACCCATACTTGAAAGTTTTTGAAATACGTTTTCCTATAGATTCGGGGTGAATCTGAAATTTATAACTGATATAACGAACTATACTATTTTCTTATAATGCATTTATAAACAAAATATAATTTAATGAGAAGATTTCTCTGGAACTCGCATACCTGCTAATTCGTGTAGCCTGTCCTTGCTGGTAATACCGTGCTAATAATACCCTGCTGATAATACCCTGCACACTCAGCCAAGTCGTTACTGAAAAAGAAAACTACTAACTTTTAGTTGACCTGAAACTTGGAACAGATGACCTTGGGACTACCACGTTCCTCCCAACCATGATTCTACAACCGTTCCTGGTTCAGTAGGAATTCCCCCGAGCTGGTTCTAACATGCAAACCGAGAAGTAGAGGCCTTAGGTGATAGCTGGTTCAGATCTGTAAAAATTATGAACAGAGTTCACTTCTGGGCAGAGAGTTCTTCTTGGCACAATAATACCAAAAGGAAAACATGATCATCCCCCAATCTTTGGGGTTTGTCCTCCTTAAGTAGGAACATCTTGAAAGATGACAGTTGGAATTTACTGGTTTCTTTAAAACAATTTAAATTATATATAAAAGAAATATTATTTGTTAGTTACGATATTCATAATACCATTTCTTCTTAGAAATGTAGTTTCAAGGATTGTTACTCTTTGGCTAAATTTTGAAGACCCAAATTCCACTTTTTCATGTTCTTTTTGTCTAATGGATGAGCCTTCCAAATGTTTAGGGAATAGAATTTTTTTCACCATCACTTTCCATGTGATATGATTGTTACATTTTGTAGTTATTTTCCATTTTTTTATTATCTATGACACCTTTGGAATCACCCTAGGTCAATATTCCGATCAAAATTTATGCAAATTTTAAATTCACATGGATTTTAAAACTCTAGTTTGTAGATTGTGTTGCTAGCTAATCTTTCTCCTAAAGTATCTCTGAAATTTTAGTCCATCTTATTCTAAAATATTTGTCTTTAGTAGTGTAATATCAATTATTTGCAATTTCAAAGGTTTGACCACATTCTAATGTTCCAAGAGAAAATTATGGTAACTTCCACAAAAAATTTTGTTTTTGCCTCTTGGGTGAATGAACTTATACAATCTTGAACACTGAAAAACTTATTTTAGAGGTATGAATGTAAATATGTTATACATATGAGATAACAATTCATCTCTCGCATACTTATTTACAAACAAGTTATAAACTATATAAGGAATTCTAATGTTTCTAGTATTGTAGATTAGGAGTCCCTAACCACGGTATTTTTTAAGGATTCGAATATTATAGTTAAGTATAGTATCGTATGCGACTATTTTGGATTGAAAAAAACATGTATATAGATAGTTAGGCGAATATTAAATATGGAACATACAATTTACTACTAAAACATGTATATTTTGGTGAATATTATGATAAAAAAACATATTTTATGTAAATATAAGCGATATTGGAAACTAAAAATGACCAAATAATGAATTTATTTTTTGAAAAAAAGCCCCAAAAATACAACATCCAGAGCCTCTGCCCAACACTAAAGCTAGAATGTGGTTGTGAGGCACATTGTTAACACCCAAAAAGTGCTCACTACCTCATCTACCCCATTGCATTACTCATTTGTCCATATTTCCTACCATATTTGCCTCCAAAAACTTAAAATCCCACTTAAAGGCCTCCAAAAGGCCACAAAACCATTTAAAAAGCCTCCAAAAGGCCAAAAAACCATTAAAAAAGCCTCCAAAAGGCAAAAAAACTCCTTTTTCCCCCAAATTAATCCAAAATTCCTCCAAAATAGCAAAAACCCTCTAAAAAGGGAATAAAAAATATAAAAAAAGAGGAAAAAGAGGGAAAAAGAAGGAAAGAACCCTATACAACTGACCTAAACCATATGGTGCCAAAAACCATGGGCCAACACTCCACCACTAAAAACCTATAAATAGGTGATGGAGGCCCCTCATTTCATATCCACAATCAAATACACCTTTACTCTGCGAAAATCACTCTTGAAACCCTAGCTCACCCTTGAGCTACTTTCACACTTGAGTGCCCCTTTGGCCCATTTCCAACCCTTTGGAGAAAGAGAAAGGAGCAAAGCTAGAAGCTTGGAAGCAACCCTCCTAGACTGCTACAAAAGATTCACCAACCTCTACGCTTGAGGTAATCTTTAATACAAAAAGAGAAATCTTTCGCCATATTTTCATGTTTTGTTATTTATGTTAATGCTCATGCTAGGTTAAATTTCATATTGTTTTAGTGCTTTAATTTACTGTTTATTGAATAGCTACTAAGGAGTCCCTTCTCCTTAGTAGGTGCTCATTTGCACAAGATGGGGTGAAAACCCTAGCTACACACATCTAGGATGTTTAATTGTCCTCGGATCCGGTAATCATTTCTTTCAAGCTTGGAGTGCTCCAGGGCTCATGCCCAACACTCAATGTACATCGGGGCTTAGGCCCAGTATGAAATCGAATTCTCTAAATACATTGGGGCTTAGGCCAAATATATAGGTCTTTTGTGTGTTCCTGAGTCCATGCTCAACACACTAACTAATCAACCATGCAAATCATGCTCTGGACAGTATAATCTAACAAAAGAGGTAATCTCAGTATATCATAATTTTGTAATCATTTCTTGAAATACAACACAGTTTATTAATTCGGATTTCCTGCCCTGCATATACTCAACAAGGAAACCAATCAGTGTCCATGCCCAATACATCAACTGATAAAGGAAATAAATCAAACATACTAATGCTATGTCAAACATAATAAATCACATATACTGGGGCTGTAATCCGACATGACCTTATAACATAGTTAGTCAAAAAGTTGGGATATTACACCTATGCACTGAATGTGGACATTTTGGCCCCTCCTTAGTAGTTTTGTCCTATCCTTACCAACATACACTCCACCAAATCCACACCCACTCATGTGGCACCATCATTTATTTATACCCATTCCTTGCCAATGTTTAGATTGTCAATTCATGACATTTGGAGGTGATTTGGAAGTCTATTGGTCAACCTAGGGGGGATTGAGGTCCAATGTAAGCTAGCCACTTGTAGCCACTACTGATGCCTCCAAAGGCTCACGATTTATACCAAATGTTATATAAGGGTGTTCACAACTCATTTCTGGGTTGCACAATTAATAATAAACCTACTATTTGATCATTTGTGTCTGTAGTTTGATCATTTGTGTGTCCAGAATGCTTCTTTTACATTATGCATAATTCATCAAATTTCTTGATTGTGAGGTAATATTTAGCTAGTAGATCCTACTATGAGTTATAATTCACATGGTATCATAGCTATTGGAGCTTCTAGTCAAACTAGTTTGCTTCAGAAGTGCACCAGAAGCGGTGGAGCAACCACAGAAATCCCCGGGGCCATTTCCTTGAAGCCATTGGAGAAATACTTTGGAGTCTACTAGGGGTGTGATGCGCTCTCGAATGTGCCTTCTGTCAATATAGGGTTTGAATTAGATAGTTAGGATATCCTCTTGAGTGATTGCGTGTTTGCATTGCAAGTATGCAGTGTTCCTTGTCACCTAGTGCGCAAGCTACAGAATGGAGCAATCGTGTGTCTTGTTCACTCCATTCAAATACTTTGAGTAGAAGGACGAAATGATAATCCAGCTGAGATGCAAGGGTCTCTTCAGAGTTACAATGGGGACTGAAACTGAGCCAAATTCTGTAATAGAGAAGTCGAAGTTATTCAACATAATGGATGGAGATCTTTGCATGGTTTGTCTCAACATTTCAAAAGACCTCTTATTTCATGTTGATAGTATCACTACTGCAAATGAAGTGTGGCTAAATATTGATTCATTGTTTGGGAACATTGATGAGATGAGGGGCCACCAACTTCAGAATGAGTTGATCTCACTGAGACTAAGCAATTTCAAAACTATCCAAGACTTCTTCACCAAGATAAAATCATTAGGCTTGCGGATCAAGCAATGTGGCATTGAGAAGAAGGATGAATAGTTGGTTTTGTCCATACTTTCGAAGTTGGATCTTCATTACTTTGTGTTTGTTTCTACATTTCATTCCACCAGGATAGTTGTTCCAAAGTGGAAGATTCCATCTTTGGAAGATTTCATGGAGATGCTTACACAAGAACAAGACAAGTTGGTCCTAATGGGTGCCAGCAAGCAAAAGGATCAAGTTATTGCAGCTGTGGATTTGAAGCAAGCAAGAGGAAATCAAAATCTCAAGGGTTTGAAGAAGCAAGAGAATAAGAAACACAAGGAGAATCCAAGATATTTTGATGGGGGTTTGAATCTTGTCAAGGAGAAAGGAAAGAAGAAAGAGAATACCAAATACACTTACTCTCAAAAGAGTTGGAACCCTGAAAGTGCATGTATGAATAAAACCATTGACATGATGACCCATCTCCTCCAAAAAAAAACATTCCTCTTCCAGAAAGTTCGAAGAAGAAGGAGGGTGTTTCTGAAGACAAGGATAGATGCCATGCATTGATGGCTAGTACCTCAGAAGGGTAACTAAGCCAGAAATCCAAAAGAACTAGAAGGCACTAGTGGATCCACATATGGGTATTGATTCTGGTAGATGCTCGATTAAAAAGTGGAGGGGTATATCCAACTAATCAATCTCAAATGACCTTGTTCTTGATTCTAGTTTGAGTGGAGATTTCTAATCCACCTTCCGCAAAAGCGGATTTACCTAGTGATAGGCCACTACGATTTGATTTTAAATGGATTTGGTTAGTTGAACAAACTACTCCAAAACCCTAGCCTAAGATAGTTGTTGTATGTTCCCTAGAAAAAAAAAGTTACTATTCAATTTTAACTTTAATATTCCTTTTAGGGTTGTGGTTTACTAAAAAAGATCATGTGCGTGTAAGATGGTTATGACTAAAAGGTAAAGTGTATAATAAAAATGCAAATTCCTGTCACTTCTTTTTTTTCGCTTATATCTTTCAAAATAAAAAGTTTGCAAAGTAAACCTAAAATTATCTTGAAATTTTTTATTTATTTATTTTTTAAATAGTATATGCAACTAATATCTATTTTGAAAAACAGTGCTCTTGCTAAGGGAATAGTACTTGTTCTTTTACAATTTTCGTTTAAATAAGAGAAATAACAACTAACTATGAACAAGAAGAGCATACTCTAGAATGCAAGTGTAGGCTAGTTGTACCTAAAACTATAAGAGATGGACCACTGCCCTCAATGAAGTCTTAAAATAACAAGTTCAATACATTTCTTCAATCAAAGCAAAGAAGTAACTACCTTTGGAAAAATGACACTATTGGAACCAACAACTCAAAGAAGAAAACAAATATCTTTTTCAAGAAATCAAAATGTTCTCTATCAGGTTAGTAGTCATAAGGAAACATTTCGAGTGTCAACCAAACAAACTTTAAACTCGAAATACCAAGGAATGCCCTCAACAAGCGAATGAAAACTAAACAAGATCTCATAAAAGAGAAAAAAAGACTCAATCATAGCCTACCAACAGGTCCAAATGATCCAACTATAAGCAAGGAAACTCTTCCAAAATCAAAGCAGAGACCCAAAGTTTAAACTCTAGGAGGAAATCAAATCCTACAAAAATACCCACGACTATAAGTACAATAGATTGCGGGTGACTCACAAGCGCAACACAGGAAAGTTGCGGGTATGAGGGCAACTCGTGACTGTATCTAAAGAAAAATCACGGGTCTACTTCAGAAAAATCATAAAAAGAAGAAAATATATGATAAGGACCAAGCCGGAGTCTTATGCGAGGGTTAGAACACCTTGTAAACTCTTCCAAAGAACTAAAGGATTAACCTAACTAAAGAAAAACTACCCCAGGAATCCTAGAGAAACATAAAGAACTCCCTAGTGGAGTCACCAGTTCCGTTGTTCCGTAATTTAACCTATGATTAGGAAGTTCAAAGAGATCATCAACATATTGCTAAGAAGGTACATAATCTAATAGATAAACAAATATATTAGCATAAATTATTTTTGTAATCAATAAAATTTAGGGTTATAGGACAAAAGAATGTACCTTGGATAACTAAAATTTGATCCAAGCTTTAATCTTTTGTCTCCGATCCACAATCCCAGATGAGAAACCTCCAAAAACCAGACACCTTCCTCAAATATTTTGACTATATAAACATGAATAAACTAGTTTGAAAATCATATATAAAGAGGACATGAATAGATTCAAAAGACTAGATTCACAAAATAAACAAATTATCTTATGGGAAAGAACCTATCTTGCATTATAATCATCAATGGTAACAAGCTATACCTGATATGTAACCTGCATGGTTGAAACTTGATCTTGGGATCCTTGCTCCTCTTCCTTCAATGGATATTTCTCCAACATTTCCTTATACAAAATGGTTCTCCCTTTTCTCAAGGCCCTCTCCTTGTATTTAAGCAAGGCCTGAGAGGATACACTCGAAAGGAAAATGGTTGGGGAAGTTATGGTGGTTAGGGTAATTACCATGACTATCCCTAATTCGATCTTTAATATATTTTTTCATGATTTTAAGAGATACCCGTGGGTATTTCACTTAACAAAAAGTGAGTAACCCATGAGTCTAGTGTCAAACAAATAGCGGGTGCAATGTTTTAGGAAAAACCGCAGGTGGTCAATGGAGCTCCACTAGGTGACCCACGATTTGATAGATGTGAGAGTCGCGGTTGAGTTTTAAAATAATTCACAAAAAAAGATTAATTGGAGATGATATTGTAAGGTTTAGATCAAATGCATATATATTTAATGAGGCTCTTCCAAACATAAGGTTCTTTTGTGTGACCGGCAATGCAGTGTGGTCACAGATGGAGAAGTGCCAATTTGACTAATAACACCTAGTATATTTTTAGTCATGTCCTTTAAATCTATGGATATGATTTATCCAATTAACTTTGTTGTATTTAAAAAAAACATGGATTAGTCTTTATTGGATAAACTTAATGAGATTACATGTTTACCTAGATTGGTGGTATTAACATTTACTTCAATTGCTGCCAGATAACATTTTATTTTTTTATTTTTTTTCATTTATTCCATAATGTTACCGTTAGGTATGTAATGGTATGGCTCTCCACTGCACCTGCCATTTCAATTATTGAAATGTTTTATAATTCTGAAATATGAAGTGAAAGCTTAGTTTTCATGAATAGTCAATACAAATATTTGGTGTGATGAGTCTGCGCAATGTAGTGACTTGAAACATGGGCCATGTACCATGATGGAAAAAGATGGGGTGGATATGGGCCACATGGAAAGACATGGACTTGTCCATTGTTCCATTCAATGTAGAAATGAATGGTTCTTTCTAGCACTTTATTATGTGTATATATCTATATTAACATTCTAATATCAATTACATAAGCATGTTTCAAAGTTTTTTCTTGGGTTTTTATTTTAGTGTATTCCAGACTTGTAGGATTGTGTAAAAGATGATGGTTGTGACTTTTGATGGATGACTCTTAAGATAATCAACATTCTTGCACCCTGTATAGAATTGGTGGTAGAAGGATTCTCCACTCAATGGAATAACAAGGTCCTCACCATCACATAATTTTCCTTCCTCTCCATCCTTGGTAGTGGGTCTCCCTTTAAGAAATTCCCCCCCTCCTAGGGAATCTGACAAGGAGATCCACTATCTCCACTTTATTCCTCCTAATGGAATATTATTTGGGATGAACCATTAAAGTCATGGTTTTGATTGTATGATAAAGGGTTTAAATATACATGTTTAGAAACTAGTCTGTGTGCACCTTCAACTCATAGATGACACCATGCTAATGGGAACTTTGAATGTTAAGGAAGCAAAATCCCTCAAATTCATTTTGAAGGACTTCATGGACACTTCACACACCTCCAACAACCATGGTAAGTCATAAATATTCTTATTTAATACTCTTTTGTCTATGCAACTACATATTTCTCATGTATGCAATGTTGAATGGGGCTCTCTTTCGTCCCTCCAAATACCATCATTAAACTTGGGAAAACTTGTTAGCCAAAATGGACAAAAACATTTCCAATTGGACATTCAAATCGATCAATTTAGTAGGGAGATTAGTTTTTAAAAATAGTCATGTGTTAACACCTAAAAAGTGCTCACTAGCTCATTCCCTTATTCACATGACCCATTTGTCCACTTTTCCACCATCTGAGCCTCTGAAACCAACAAAAGGTCACCAAAAGACCTTAGTACACCCCTTTTTCCCACTCAAAAATATTATTTTTCCTGAAAAGCATAAAAAACCCTCAAAAAGAGTCCAAATTCCCAAAAATATTAAAAAGGGAATTAAAATATTAATTTTATTCAAAAAAGAAAAAGGAGGGGAAAAGTACCTAAACCATGTTGGTCAATACCATTTGGTTCCACAAA
Source organism: Larix kaempferi (assembly GCA_027924585.1). Taxonomy (NCBI): domain Eukaryota; kingdom Viridiplantae; phylum Streptophyta; class Pinopsida; order Pinales; family Pinaceae; genus Larix; species Larix kaempferi. The sequence goes on along the minus strand of BSBM01000680.1, from coordinate 3,618,134 downwards.
ACCACAAATGGTATTCCCCACCACCAAAACCTATAAAAAGGTGGTAGGGGCTCCTCATTCACAACCATCCATTATCTCATCCTCATGCTGCCGAAATCTTCCTTGAGCATTTTGGCCATTATAAGCAACCTTGGAGAAGGAGACCTCTTGGAGCTTGGAGCTACTCATCTTGGGAGTTTCTCAACATCAACCTTCACCATTGAAGGTATTATCGCAAGCACTTGCTTGCCCCCCACTTTTCAATACAAATTCATTCTTTAATATCTCTTGTTCTTGTTTTTTAAATGTTTACATTATTTGCTTATATTCTTGCATAGATCCATGATTAGTTTAGTTTAGATTAGTTTCTTGTTTAATTCTATTGAAACTGTTGCTACTAGTTAGCAGGTGCCCATAGCACTAAGCCTGGTTGCAAAACCGGGCCAACAGTTTTTGGCGACTCCGCTGGCTTTGAACAATAGATCTCAATTTTGCTTTTAATTTTAGTTTTTTATTAGTTTTTAGCCTTTAGATCCATAGATCTGCCATCCTAGACAGCAGATCCATTGCTGCTCTAGTTTTTGGCCCCATCTATTGCCATTAACAGCCCGAAATTCTCAATTTTCGGGTTCATTTTTTGGCTTCCATGCACGGCTTTCACCTCGCGGTTTTTAGCCTGACAGTCGCGTGGTTCATCGCGACTTTTCGGCTTTTTTCCGCGCGGTTCACTGCTGCTTCGCGGCCTGTTTCCGCGCTGCACATCACGGCTTCGCGGTCATTTACCGGCGCTGCACATCGCGACTGCGCGGCCATTTTCCGCTCGGTTCCCCGCGGCTTCGCGGCCTATTTGCGCGCTGCACATCGCGGCTTCGCAGACATTTTCTGCGCTGCACATCGCGACAGTGCGCCTAAATCCCGCGCGGTCCATCGCGACTGTGCGACAGAAACCCACGCGGTCCATCGCGGCTTTTCTGTCAAAAGCCGTGCTGCTAATTTTTTCATTCGGCCATTCTGATTCAAAAAATTATTTTTTACTGTATTTTCTGCCCACATAGCACATTTTTACAGTATTAAATTCTGCATATTTTACAGCCATAGAAAAAATTTTACTATTTAAATGCACATCTAGAAGTCTTTTTTTTTTTTTTTAAAAAAAAAAATTTAAAGAAAGACTTATTTTGCAGTTTATCTAGGTTAAAAAATTTTCCTGTTTAGTTCTTTAAACCTTGCCCTTAGCAATTTCCTTGAAAAGAAAACCATTTATTTCCTTAAAGAAGTCTATTATTTGCTTTCATGATTCCAAAGATCCTTTGTTTTTTGAGTTAATTTTGCAAAGCATTTAATTTCCATTTATTGAAAAAAGTCATAAATATTTGCTTTTTATTTTTAAAAGATCCTTTATTTTTTGAAAATTTTCTATAAAGCATTTACTTCTTTCAAGTTCAGTTTACAATACTACACGTGCACCCACTCAAACACTTAATTGAACTGAGCTTTAAAACTTACCCTAATTTCAACACACTTTTAACCTCACTTGAGGAACACTAAAAGAACTTTGTAGCTAGGTAGTATTAGGGGGATAGGTGTTCCAATAACACCCCTCAATTATTACATCTGAGACATAGAAGTTGTCCATTTAGGGAGCTAAAATCTCTTAGTATTTATTGGCGCGGTCACAACCGGTTTGTGGGAAGGCCTCTCCCCTAGGAGGATTGAAGTCGCGAGGATGGTTCCGGAAGCCTGAGTGGAATACCGAAATCCATTCAGTAACCGAAGGGCTACCATTCGCAGTTCTCGGGATATCTCTGTATTGGGATATTGCGATCAAAGGACCAAACGGCAGATTTACCTTTTCTCGACGCGTCATGAACGGAGTATCCTAGTAGCCTTTCTTTAGGATTGATTACCCGGTGTCCCTCCCAGTAGGGGGATATCTAGCCGTTGTCTCAACACTCATATTGTCTGACTTGGATTTCATCACCTTGCAGAGGATATCATTTGTTGATTCACAATACTTTTAGTTAGGTGTTTGCATGATTCAACCCACCTTTGGTCTAGTTACACCTATTTTTTCTAGGAGCTGTTTGCATGTTGGTATTCTGACCATTTGTTGCATCCCTCCACTTATTGTAGCACGGCTGCAAGAATAAGTGCCTTTTTTGAGGTTGATTTTTTGGCCTGAGAGGCTTCATTTTCACTCCCCTTCTTGCACCCTTGGTTGCATTAGGGTTTTGAGTTTTTTATATATATATATCACCACCTGATACTTAAACAGATTTTTCCACAAACACTTATTTTCTCACCATTGAGAATTTTAGACGCTCTCGTTGTTTACAGGGCGAACTCCCAGAGTTCAGTCTACTTGGCTCGCCACGTCACCGACGCCGAGCCTTATCCCTTGACTTGACACATCGTCGGTCAACTAGACAGTCATCTGATTCTGACACACCTCACTTCACTTCTGATTCTGAGGCAGAATCTGAAAATCCCACTGCGTTATTCCCAACCAACATTATGTCTGGAACACCATTTGATCCACTCTTTACCAGCACCATAGGAGAAACGTCTACAGACCCTTCTACTGCAGTGCCGTCCATGGCAACAAACACCCCCCTGGGTATGCCCAATATGGGCAACACTCCACATTTAGGAATGCCCAACACAGGGCCACCTCTTGTTATAGGAATTCCTAACACAGGGCCACCACCTGTTATGGGCATGCCCAACATAGGGGTCACACCCCATCTGGTTTCCACAAACCCTATCCCAGGAATCACCACTACTATTCCGAACCCTAGTGTAACCCATGTTGCACTAGGAAGCGCTGGCCCTTACCAGACCACAGCTATTGGAGGACATATACCTTCAATACCTAGCATACCTTTAGGTGATGCTGGACCCCATACCACCATGACTAGACATGTCCCAGTCCCAGTCACTACATCTGCTAGTTTACCATATATGGCAAGTCTGAACTTGCCAGATTTAGCCAAGCTCACCAATGACCCTATCAGACATGATCCTGCGTGGCCTCACATGCCCACCAAACTCCCCTCCGACATCCCTAAGTTTGAGGGTAAGGCAGGTGAGGACCCCCAGAACCATATCATGTCCTTCCATCTATGGTGTTCCTCCAACTCCATAGTGGACGACTCTGTCCGCCTCCGTCTGTTACAACGCACTTTCACTGGCTCTGCAGCCAAGTGGTATATCGAGCATCCCCATGGGATGCATGCCACCTTTACCTCCCTTGCCACGACCTTCCTGCAGTTCTTTCAGTTACCTGTCTGCTATGATGCGGGCGTCGAGATCCTACTGTCTTGCAGACAGAACACGGCCACCCACATCACTGACCACATTCATGAGTGGCGTCGACATCGAAGCCTCTGCAAAATCAAGTTAGACGACCGTATCTTCCTAGATTGGTTTCTAAAATCCCTTCTCCCTCTCATTGCAAAGGATGTGGCATCCAAAAGACCCCAGTCTGAAGAAGAGGCCATACTCAAAGCCCAACAGTTTGATCTCATTTACGCCCAATTGGGTTATCTGTATACCATTATACCAGATGCCCCTAGGGGAGAGTCATCCCAACATGATGCGTCGGGGGCATCCCATGCCGCTGATGGAATTATTGTTCATATGGCCTCGCATCGCCAACCCTTTTCCATTGCACATCCTAGCCATGGTCCCGACCTTTCACGGGCTGCATCTTAGTCTGGAGCAACCAGTTCATATGCTCCCATGTCACATCACCACCATACCCATGGACCTTCATGTCCACCTCAGTGTTTTGGTCATGCACCACCTGCATACGCCCCCCCAGCTGCACCTCAACCAGTGTACTATCCACAGCAAGCTGTGGCAGCTAACCCAACACCTCCAATAGCTCAGGGTTACCAACAACCCCAGTAGGTAACTGGACCACCTCCAGCGCCACAGGCTTATTATCCACCACAACCTGCTCCCGCACATGCGGTGAACCAAAATCCTCCCACTACTCAAGGGCAAGTGTACACACAACACAACCAGCCCCAGAACCAAAACAACCAGCGCAACCAAGGTGCGCAACAGAACCGTGGTAGAGGTCATAACCGCGGTAATTACCAACAACATCAGCAAGGTCCTCCACCCCCCAATCCTCCGCAGAATAACAATGCTGCTCCTCCCAACCGCAATCCGGATCAGAATCCTAAGCAGCCTAGAAATAATAACCTCAGAACAAACCACCCTTGTTCTATTTGCGAGGTTTATGGTCATTACACGCATTCTTGCCCACATTTGGAGCAAGCTCGGCAACTCTGGACTGACGATGCCCATCGTCAAGGGAAAGCGGCTCCTCAGCCGCCACCCAACCCTCCACCACCTCAACATCAACCCTTGGTGCTGCAAAAACCCTTTCCAAACCAGGATGTAGTGAACACTCAGCCGTTAGCCCCCCCTTAGGGCAACGTGCCACCACAGCAGATCACTTATGCAGCCCCTGATCAACCCATGTTTGATTCAGGTACTCACCACTTGTTGATGATGTCAACCGCCAATGCCAACCTCCAAACCCGTCGGAACTAATATGGCTCCACTTCTGAAGCCCCTCCCGCCGACAAGAACACTAACCTTAATCCCACAGATCAAACGTTACATATACCTCTGGCTCCACTTGATGGCGCTTCCAAAGCACCTAGCTTCCCACTTCGTCGCATCAATAGTAATCCCAATGCTCGCGCTGCGTCGAATTACAACATTGTCGACGACTTAGCCTAGTCTCCTGCAGCCATGTCTGCTTTAGAAGTTTTGAAAAACTGTCCTTCGCAGCGCAAAACTTTGCTCTCTGCCATTGGCGCCATTGACCCCAATGATTCACAGCTGATCGCATTCGATTCAGACCAGTCTGAACCACGCCTGCCTTCCTCTTTAGCATTCCAAGTTTCCGTTTCTGTTCAAAATCTTGTTATCTATCGGTGCATTATCGATGAAGGGGCCTCTACATGCGTCATTTCCACTTTAATTTGGCAGAAGTTGGGATCCCCTACTCTCCAGCAGTCCACCACTGCATTGCGAGCCTATGACGGCCATTCGGCACAGCCCCAAGGTCTATTAGCTAATGTCCCCGTCCAGCTGGCGGGTAAAACCGTTCTCATTGACATTGAGGTCATCAATGCCCAACTAGACTATAACCTTTTACTTGGTCGTAGCTACATGTATGCCATGCGGGCTGTTGCCTCATCCGTATTTCACACCATGCAGTTCCCCCATGAGGGACGCGTGGTCAAGGTCGACCAACTCACCTATTACGATCCCAGGGCCCCCGCCACACCTGAAACTGTTCTCCCCATGGTTGAACAACATGTTTGTGGTGCAACTACCTCAGTCATTTCCTCAATAGGACCCGAACTTTACTCCGAGGCGCCGATGACCTCTACATTCCAGGCCATTCCACCACCGTCACCGGATACCCACGTTGCGAACCTCTGTACTCTTTCACAGAATACACCAACACCCGGTAATCAACCACCTTTGTTACCCAAAACACCATTGGTCCCTAGTCACATTGGGGTTACACCCATCCACACAATCCCCTTTCTATTTCCTCCTTCGGGTGTAGTAAGCACCTCGGTTATGGCTACCCTCAGCCTCCCCGGGTTAACATTGGGATTACCCGTGTGGTATATTTCGCCTCCCGTTCCCCCGCCGACACCAAATGTCATCCTGCAGCTGGTGCAACCCATCGTCACTTCTACCCAACCACCTCCCGGTATCACTACTCCTTCGTCATCGACGAATCCACCGCCACTCATCAGGCCCACTAGGGGCAGAGGCCCACAACCATACACTGCGGTACCCCCACCCAAGGCGGTTAAACCTCCCCCCGTATTCCGTGCTCCTCCAAAATGCCCGTTGTGTGATGAGTTAGGCCATCCAACACATCAGTGTCCACAGTTACCTGCATTGCAGGAACACATGCAAATGTTGGACGACGACCCCAACATCCCGGTTGTCAAACTAGATCCAAACCCCATGCCTCGTGATAAATCACTGCGTACCAACCACCCATGTGCGATATGCGGTATTTATGGCCACTACTCCCATAACTGTCCTGACATCCCAGATTACAGAGCATCCCTCTACGAGATGAACAATTTGGACCTTGAGACGGCACCCCCTACTATCGAGGAGATCTACCCTCCCGCATCATCCTCATCCAGAGAGATTAACACCATTTACACAGTTTCCACTGGATACCCCTCTGTCCGGTCAGCTCCTTCAATTGATCCCTTAGACACACATGTTCAACCCTTTCAAATGGACGAGAAAACCACATGTCCACAACATGGGGCCTGGCCCAAAACCTTGCTTACTCATCATCATCGTGATTCTCGTCGGAGATACTGGGGGCATCCACCCCACAAAGGGAATCCCCCATCATCATATCATCACTTCAGTATGCCACCACAGCCCACAGCCTCATGGTATAACACCCTGCTAGCCGTTGCTCAATGCCCTATTGATCTCTCTCTCAGACAACATCTGCACCACATTGACACCTCTGAGTTAGGGGGCATAATAGATTACCTCGACCCCGGGATAGGGGGCATGATCAATCATTTTGAACCTTCCCCATCATCTCTATCTCAACACCTCAATGAGCCCATCGTTCAAACCAACACATATGTGATCCACAATCACAAACCCCATGCACATAGCATGGGGGCAGGTCATTAACCCTGCTCACTTTTTCATATTCATGATTTCAACCATTTTTGAGGTCACGTGTCACTTGTATATTTGAGTTGATTTTATGCAGATAGTATTTCCCCCCGCGGGTCATCATTTCTCCGCACCACTGCATCATTGGCTTGGTGGGCTCACCTTTATTTGTAGCAATTTTTTAACCTAGTTATTTGCTTTGACCATTCCGGAGTCCTTATGACCTTCGTTTTTCGCACCATTTGCACTACCGGATTTAGTTTTCCGCGCTCATGATGATGCTTGAGATCATTTCTCGCTCTCACCCCCAGATTTTTTGGGCATTTTTTCCATGCCCCCTCGTCGCCTCGATTTGCGTGCCACATCCGCCGTTCTCCGTGGTCAACCATCTTTATATCGCCAGATCCAGTTTTCAGCATTCGTGATGATGCTTGAGATCATTTATCGCTCTCACCTCCATAGTTTTTGGGCATTTTTTCCATGCCCCCCTCGTCACCTCGGTTTGCATGCCACATCCGCCGTTCTCCGTGGTGGACCATCTTTATATCGCCGGATTCAGTTTCCCGCGCTTGTGATGATGCTTGAGATCATTTCTCGCTCTCATGTCCATACTTTTTGGCCATTTTTTCAAAATTCCCTCTCATATCCTCAGTTTGCGTGCCACAACGGCCGCAGCCCCCTTTGTGACAATCTTTATGTCACCGGATCCAGTATCCCACACACATGATGACGCTTGAGACCTTTTCTCGCTCCCATCTATCCATTTTTGTTCGGTATAATTTTATCCCTTTTTCGGGCCGAGCAATCCCTTTTACGAAAAAGGCACTTAGGGAGTTTCTGTTAAGCTCTTTTCTGACTCCTAAAACAATGAAAAGATCGCCGAGCAACCTTGCTTCCTTTCATGCTTGTTAAATGTATCTGAAAGGGCGTCTACCTGGTATAAGTTTACCCCTTTTTCGGACCTCGTAGACTAATTACGAAAAAGGTATACTCTAGTCACATCGGCTAGAAGAGTTCTCCATCCGCATCATTTTATGCTTTTTCGGGCCTTGGAGACTAAACTTACGAAAAAGAAACACCAGCAGAGTCCACTTACCGCTTTCAGACTCTCTAAACATGAATGCGACCACGAGCAACCACCATCCTGGGCTCGTAAAACCAACAGGACAGTAGTCATAACCACTGCAGAGTCTTCTCATCGCTTTCAGACTCCTTAAAAATGAAAGCACCAATGAGCACGAACAGTCCTGGGCTCATAAATCCATAGGACAGTAGCATCTCAGAGCACACTTTTATCCCTTCTTGGGGCTCATTAAAACTACGAAGAAGAACCCAATGGTGCCTCTTGGCACCACGACAGATCACATCTACTCATATGACAGCTTCCCCATGATTGGTCGCCTTTGTTCAGAGTATTCTGCAATACGTCACCTTGAAAATCCCTCGACAGCACCTATCAGCTCGTCCTCCCCCCACAGAGTCAATATATACCATTCAGTCAATCAAAGCAATGATCCCCTCACCTACAAGTTAGTTCCCTACGCTGCCAGGTCAACCATGTCATCATGCTCTGAACAAAGGAAGTTTGAGTCTACCCACTCTTTCACCCAGTTACTTCCCATCCCCACAAGTATGTCAGTCCTACCATCAATGCTACCACACTTCAGTTCTACACCTCGCGCTCCTATCAAGGAAACATCATTGCCTTGTTAGTTGCTGGTCTCCCTCTGTCGACGACAACCAAATTTATTCCAGAGGATAGACCTAGAGGTCCCTGTGTCTTGGACTCATCACCATTTATGATGAGTGCCTACGAATCATTTCGAGAAGAGTCCTCAGTGCCTCTCCAAATGGTTGTTTCTCGCATGCTCGACTTCAACACCTTGATCGCATCATTGAGACTCGCATAGGGCATCGGTTCGTTCACTTATTAGTCGAAGACCCCGGATACCTTTTGACTCCTCCACATTTGAGATTCTACCTATGGATACAACCAGTTACACTGTTCCTATAGATATCCGGGTTGCGTATGGCGACAGTATTCAGATGTACCCCAGTTTTATACTCCCTCGAGTATATAGTTACAGATACTTCCCAGAGATGGCTCACAGTCATTACGTCCCTACAGATGTTGGACACCTTCAGTTCCAACAGTTCATCAGTTATTCCAGTGTATCAGTTATTGAGATCAGTTATGATCAGGAGTATATCCCAAAATAATGTCCCCCCTGGACCATTATGATGTACCAATAGATTCTTTATGTATTAGATCCCCCTTCTTGGGACTAATTGTTATGTATATGTCTTGATATGAGCATGGGAATGCCCGCCTCGTCCAGTATCAGAGATTATACCTCATTCATATTGAGGCCATGTAATATTTTTTGTTTTTGCAGCTTCCAAGGGCCGTGGCTCCAGTCTCCAACCGGTCTCTTCTCTCCCTAAAGCCCAGAAAAAAGACAAAAGAACTATGATGTCTATCGGCCATACGATGAGATCCTTCCCTCACACATCAGGGGGCAATCTTTTAACACCTAAAAAGTGCTCAGTAGCTCATTCCCTTATTCACATGACCCATTTGTCCACTTTTCCACCATCTGAGCCTCTGAAACCAACAAAAGGTCACCAAAAGACCTTAGTACACCCCTTTTTCCCACTCAAAAATATTATTTTTCCTGAAAAGCATAAAAAACCCTCAAAAAGGGTCCAAATTCCCAAAAATATTAAAAAGGGAATTAAAATATTAATTTTATTCAAAAAAGAAAAAAGGAGGGAAAAGTACCTAAACCATGTTGGTCAATACCATTTGGTTTCCACAAAACCACAAATGGTATTCCCCACCACCAAAACCTATAAAAAGATGGTAGGGGCTCCTCATTTCACAACCATCCATTATCTCATCCTCATGCTGTCGAAATCTTCCTTGAGCATTTTGGCCATTATAAGCAACCTTGGAGAAGGAGACCTCTTGGAGCTTGAAGCTACTCATCTTGGGAGTTGCTCAACATCAACCTTCACCATTGAAGGTATTATCGCAAGCACTTGCTTGCCCCCCACTTTTCAATACAAATTCATTCTTTAATATTTTCTTGTTCTTGTTTTTTAAATGTTTACATTATTTGCTTATATTCTTGCATAGATCCATGATTAGTTTAGTTTAGATTAGTTTCTTGTTTAATTCTATTGAAACTGCTGCTACTAGTTAGCAGGTGCCCATAGCACTAAACCTGGTTGCAAAACCGGGCCAACATCATGCATGGAAAGTTCACTTATCTTTTCTAAATTCTAGCAGCCTTGAATCACATAATCAAGGGCAATAGAAAGCTTGAATGCTCATTCATTTGGGGAGTATACAAAATTCATTGTCAATGGGCTCTAGTGGCTTGGTCCATTCTATGTCAACAAAAAAAAATTGCTAGACCATGGAGAATGATGTTGAAATTGAATGTAAATCCCTAAGAGAAAATACTTGGTGGCAATGGCTTCAGATCAATTTAGCACTTTGGTGCAAGGTATGGAGATGAAAGTATGCCCCGGACTTCGAAGATAAATAGCTAATTAGAATAGATTGGTTTCAACTGGTATCCCTCATCTACAACACAAGTTTGAAAAATCGGGCCCTAATCCAAAATCATACCTTATAGGAAATCTAGAATGATCAATATACCCTCTTTTGGTATGACGCTTGGTAGAAACAAACATAATTAATTAATTACAAGCACAGTTAGACCCTTAAAATTTCCTTCAAGAGAACAATAATTTTTTTGTTTGTACCAATATTGGGACAATAATGCTCAATATAGTGAATGGAGGTAATGGGACACCAGGAAGAATTGGCGCAATTCTCATGACAACTTCACTTGGGTAGAAATTTGTTGAGAGTTCCACTCTAGGAAAATCCAATTCCACTATGGTCATGAAAAACTTTAGTGGGGTTATAAAGCAAATGACACCTTCACCTTGAAAGAGGCTTTCTCGATCTTCACTAATTATACAAAATAATAGGGAGACCAAATATGGGATTGGATATCGAAATAAGATCTATGACCTAAGGTTTCCCCCATTCTTTTTCTCATGTCCAAGGGTAAATCCCTTAATTGTGTTCCCTCATTCAAAAGGGATTTGAAGGCCCCTCCATATTCTCTTTTTGTTATGTAGAATCAGAAATTCCGAAACACATGTTGAATTACTATTGGTTTACTTCAAATATTTTGGATCAAGGATCCACCACGTTCAAGCAGTTGTACAGAAACAAGTAGGAGAATAAGGGAAACCATCACAACTTGGAGAAGTGCTACTTATACCAACGATAATTTTCAAAAAAGTGTGGCAACATTATCTTGGATTGTTCCTATGGAAAGCATGGAAGGAAAGAAACCAACAAATATATAGAGATGAAGTTCGAAGCATTGAACATGTGTGGAGCAATATTCATTTCAATATTCATGAAACTATCAAATATAAGGTGTGGAGAGATATGGACTAAAAATGTATGGAAAGAGAAAAGCGTATCATGGAATATTGAGAACTAAGATCTCTAGTGAGATCTACATACCCTATCAAGAGACATCATTCAATACATAACCCCTTTTTTTAATCCCCCACCTAGGAGGAATTTATTGAATTTATCTTTGTTGAGGCCTCTAAAGAGAACCCACGTCCAACAAGTTTTGGAGAGTTCAAAACTCTCAATGTGATCCGGTACGAGATTATTCTAGTTATCTAGGGAAGGAAAGAAACAATGTGGTGGAGTTAGACTCTGTGGCATCTGGAATCAGGAATATTGAACTCTAGGAGAACTTCTCTAAAGTTGAAGTGGAAGGTATCTCACAATTCATAATTATTCTTCTCAAAATTTGTTGAATGGAACTCCCCTAAGCAAGTTGTATCAAAGATGGTATGTCACGGTTAAATTATAATTGCTTAACTCTCTCATTTGGAAAGAATTAATGTCATGATTCATTTCCATATTTTTCAGAATACTAACAAAGTGGTCAACTGGTTGAAAAACGAAGGTGTGACTTGGACCTAGGGGGGCCTCAATTTAAATTGGAATGCACTAGATCCCTAACAACTGAGAAATGTGTGCCTCTCCGTAAGTGGGAAGGATATTGATACCCCACAATGGGTGCTAGGAGCTAGCTTTAGGGATCCTCCGATGCCCAATAAAATCACAGCTACAACATGGAAAACTATCATAGGGTGTGGGACAAATGTTGGCAAGTGAATGATAGGTGGCAGGGGAAAGGGCCAATCCTAACACTTGGGTTCACATAAATTTAGAACGAGATGATGGAAATGCGTGGAAGCACCTATGGGAATGGTCTATTTGACCTACTTGGTGATGATGTTATGTGGTTGATCACTCCTTTGGTTATTAGAATCATGGTTAGGTTTCATTCTCGTTCATGGGCTATGATTACGGAGTACATTAAATTCTAATTTGATAGTGTTTAGACCCTTTGATTTTCTGGAGTTTAGGAAAGGAAAGGGTTTAGATATGACCATCAATAAAGATTTTCTTTGCTTAGTTAGGTTCCTGGTGTTTGAATTTAGACTAGGGGATCTTAAGGAATGTCCATATTAGAGGTTTGGTCGAGACAAGATTGTAAGAAATAAGAAAAATGAGCGCAAGAAGGATGACGAATGCCTTTGCATAGGTATATAAACTATTATAAAAGAAAATTGTTGCACCAGAGCAACCTACAACATCATGGTTTCAATCTCCACTAACTAGAAAATCAAGGATCTGGAGAATAGGGTCTCGCAAAACCAAGCTAGAAGAAATAGACTTAGGTGACATTCATGCACAATTTAGGCAAATGTTTGAGGATGTTGGAAAATATACAACCCATGAAATGAAGCTCATGAAGTCTCTCGGTCTTTACTAGTAGGTCAAAACCCTTTTCGGTAAATCTCTAAAGGATTAGGATGAAGAGCAAAAGGCTGCTCATCTACAAGACCAAGACACTCAAGCGATGCTCAAAGGAATTGAAGTGAGACTCTGTGGCATCTGGAATCAAGAATATTGAACTCTAGGAGAACTTCTCTAAAGTTGAAGTGGAAGGTATCTCACAATTCATAATTATTCTTCTCAAAATTTGTTGGATGGAACTCCCCTAAGCAAGTTGTATCAAAGATGGTATGTCACGGTTAAATTATAATTGCTTAACTCTCTCATTTGGAAAGAATTAATGTCATGATTCATTTCCATATTTTTCAGAATACTAACAAAGTGGTCAACTGGTTGAAAAACGAAGGTGTGACTTGGACCTAGGGGGGCCTCAATTTAAATTGGAAAGCACTAGATCCCTAACAACTGAGAAATGTGTGCCTCTCCGTAAGTGGGAAGGATATTGATACCCCACAATGGGTGCTAGGAGCTAGCTTTAGGGATCCTCCGATGCCCAGTAAAATCATAGCTACAACATGGAAAACTATCATAGGGTGTGGGACAAATGTTGGCAAGTGAATGATAGGTGGCACGGGAAAGGGCCAATCCTAACACTTGGGTTCACATAAATTTAGAACGAGATGATGGAAATGCGTGGAAGCACCTATGGGAATGGTCTATTTGACCTACTTGGTGATGATGTTATGTGGTTGATCACTCCTTTGGTTATTAGAATCATGGTTAGGTTTCATTCTCGTTCATGGGCTATGATTATGGAGTACATTAAATTCTAATTTGATAGTGTTTAGACCCTTTGATTTTCTGGAGTTTAGGAAAGGAAAGGGTTTAGATATGACCATCAATAAAGATTTTCTTTGCTATGTTAGGTTCCTGGTGTTTGAATTTAGACTAGTGGATCTTAAGGAATGTCCATATTAGAGGTTTGGTCGAGATAAGATTGTAAGAAATAAGAAAAATGAGCGCAAGAAGGCTGACGAATGCCTTTGCATAGGTATATAAACTATTATAAAAGAAAATTGTTGCACCAGAGCAACCTACAACATCATGGTTTCAATCTCCACTAACTAGAAAATCAAGGATCTGGAGAATAGGGTCTCGCAAAACCAAGCTAGAAGAAATAGACTTAGGTGACATTCATGCACAATTTAGGCAAATGTTTGAGGATGTTGGAAAATATACAACCCATGAAACGAAGCTCATGAAGTCTCTCGGTCTTTACTAGTAGGTCAAAACCCTTTTCGGTAAATCTCTAAAGGATTAGGATGAAGAGCAAAAGGCTGCTCATCTACAAGACCAATACACTCAAGCGATGCTCAAAGGAATTGAAGTCACCCTCATATTTTTTTCCAAGGCTCAAATCGATATGGAGGATAGTATGAGAGTACTTGAAAAGGATACCACTGGTATTGTCTTTAAAGAAAAATTCCCTTGTAGGAAAGTCATTGCAAGGAAAGAGGAATCTGAGATGGCCCTTCTGATAATTTCTAATATTTCTAAAAATTATCTCTTTGTCTCCTATTTGGTTCTCTTCCAAGACAATTAATCATATACATGGTTTTTTCATAATTATGATAGTTATTATATGCTTCTAGCTATTAGGTATGTTAGTCCCACACACTCTAGATTTATCTCTCCCTTATAGCCTGATATTACTACATTAATTCTGATAATTACTCCATATGGAAATAAACAATAAAATTTTGGCTTTGTGGCTAGTGTTGTTTCCCTGGTCACATGCCAACCACTCCAAACCATGTATTTTTTTATATCTAAGTAATACAATGTGTGTCAAGCATACAAAAAAAAGAAATTCTCTAAAAATTATTATCCTAGCTAAAGTCTAATGATCTTTAATGATATCCATAACATGTATATTTTTAAATTCCTTTTGTTAAACTTCCTCCCAATACATCTTTTCAATTAAAACAACCCTACTTTATATTTTGTTATTTGCTAGTTTGTTTGTAACTTGCAAGACTATCACGTGGTCCATGAAACCACGAACTAGTGGCATCCAAGCCATCAAAATCACTCAGGGATCACACCTAGCATAGGCCACACTAACCCTTAACATCCTATCACTACCTTACGAGGTTTGAACTTAGGTCGGCATGCAGAAGAGGCCCGTCGAAACCAACCATGCTAGCAAGATTCGACAACACATACCTACTTTCACTCGATATCCTATACATGCATTTTTTCATGACATTTTTAAAACCATTATTTTATTTATACAACTAGTATGGAGTCTAACACGACCTTTATTATCCTCGAAATATTATAAGGTAAAATAATCTTAGTGACGGTCGACATTTCAAGATATGGAACAAACCTTTTAACATACCTTGGCTTCACACATAGTTGTTGCAAAACACTTCACCACACCTTCACACACAGCATATATATTCAAACCCAATTATGGCATCCATATTCAAATTAATACCACCTTCACATACCAAGTTACACCCATTCAAACATCTTGACACCTAATTCAATTCCTTAAACCTAATTCCAACCCATGCCTAATATTTATATTTTTTTATAGCTTGAGTGTACCTAAGTATTAAGAGCATGCGTTCCTCCTTAGGTTCAAATGTGGAGAGGGGTAGGGTATGTACACCTCCATAGACTTTAGCACTCAAATTGTTGTGTGAATAGAGGTCACTTGTCCCACAACAAAGGGGATCTCATACACCAATTTGGTGTATGGCTTTTCCTTGCCCTTAAAATTAGATTATTATTACTATTATTATTATTATTATCCATTAACCTCATTATACTAAGAAACATATTATTTATATTTTTTCTAGTTTTAAACCTCTAATTACGAAGTTTGTGATAATAATAATAATTTATTTTTATGATCACAATCTAACTAGACACCATTTGGGTGTATGAGACCCCTTGTTTGTGGCACAAAAACCCCCTCCATAAAGCGATTTGAGAGGTAAAATTTACGAAAGTGTACAAACCCTACCTCCTCAAGATTTTGAGCTATAATATTTCCTTTAATAAACCCATATCAAAATTATACATAAATTGATTATATTTACAAAATAATACCCTTTCACTTTGATAAAAATAAAATTTAAATTTGTTATTTAAGGTTATTCAAAATTTGCAAATGCTAAATAGATTCGATTCTAAATCACTACCAAATTTTTTTAGTTTTAAGGCAAATTGCGTAGGAAAAATCTTAAAAGCTAGAATAATAAAAATTTAAATATATTAAATAAATTTATCCAAATATTATATTTTAAATTAACTTTACACATTAAAATCCATTAAATTGCTTTATACATTGAATTTTGACCCTTCTGTGCGGATGCAATATTCCAATTTTCATGGAGATATATACCAAAGCAAAATTATCGAGCCGATCCACTGTTGACCCTTCTCTCCGGATGCAATATTCCAATTTTTAAGGAGATATATACCAAATTAAAATTATCGAGGAGGTTATAAATTTAGGATGTTATAAATCAACAATTTTGTGTGTTTTTGATAACATTATTTTTCTGACATAAATCTGTAGAGATCGCATAATCTATATACGCGTTTCTGGGTTATTTCGCAGGATAATCGAGGCGAGGAAATATTTAATACCTGGCTCACGTCAAATTTGTGTACACTCGGAGATCTGCCGTGTTTGTGTGAGAATGCAGAAATCACAAAATGTCTCCAGGAATGTGTATGAGTTCAAGATTGTCGATAATAAAGTTCGAATGGAAGAGCTGGAAGTCCAAAAGCTGGCAGAAGATCTTGAAGCAACTTTAAAGCTCACCAGATCGCAGAGCAAATTCAGATCCCAATTGTCTCAGAAATCCGTCACCAAAAAATCGATCACCAAACCCGTCCGCAGATCCAAAACCCGATCTGCTCGAAAATCGTTAAGTGGAAGCAATCCCAGTCATCCCAACATAACAAGAGACTTACAGGAAAATGGTGGGGGAATACAGGCAAATTCTCGACTACACCAACGTTTTCCTGCTAATATGCAGCTGCCCACAAGCTTCTTCATGACAAACTTTTTGACCGAGCACTCTAACTGCCATTTTTGCAGGAGGGAGAAGGTCTGCGAGGAAAAAGATTGTGAACGTTGTGTCAATGGAGTCGTTGGAAAGGCTTGCATAGGAAAAACATATTGCTCTATGTGCCATTCAGATACTGGTGTGTTTTGTAGAAGATGCTTGAAATTGCGTTACGGGGAAGATCTTGAGACGGTGCGGGAAAATAAGAATTGGATGTGTCCACATTGTTCAGAGGAGAGAGGTATTAAGCCATACTGGATTTGCTTGGCGATACGTAAAATTCCATCCATATCCACAGGCATTTCAATAAGAAAAGCCGAAGAGATGGGATTTGAATGTGTAGCTGACTATGTGTCCTCATTGCTTAAAGGGGAGCAAGATTTCCATATGAAATAAACTCCGAGAAAATTCGACGTTAGGGTTGTCTATTGGGTCATATTAGGTCATAGGTAGACGTTACGTTTGTCTATTAGACGTTCATTTTTCTTGAAAGGGCTGTGTATTAGACGTTCATTTTCTGGCATAGACAGGTAGGTCATAGGTAGACATCGATGGATAACGGTTGAATTTCAGTAATTTGTGGCCATGGCCAGAAGAGTGGAATTTTGTTGCGTTGCTTTTTTCTTCTAATGCCTTTGGCTAGGTAAATCGCAATTTTTAAAGAGTCTGGTATGCTTTGTGTTTTTGGGCTTACTTATTTGTTTACAGAATGTCATTTATCTTTTAACATTGACTTTTTTAGATTGGAAGTGGAAGTTTGTTTGAAGCTTTGTAGCTGTGTAAGAAAAATGATGCATGGTAACATTTGTTTGATAATAGTTGAGATTTATAGTTTTAAAGTTTTTTTTAATAATTCTAGAATATCTATCATGTTATGTAATTATTATTTCGATCAAAATTCTTTATATTGATTTTAAAATTGAAGTGGTTGTTTAGTTTTGAGTTTAACCTACAATTTTGTAGATCTTGGAGTAATGATTGATTATATGTTTTGGACTCAAGGTTATTTCAACTTTGTTATAGATTTTTCTTCGTATCTTCTTCTCAAAGAGTTGACCCTTGTGTATGTAGGTCCCTTTTAAAAGTTCCCTTCATGTTTTCAAATTTCTTTTTAAGTTAAACTAGCATATTTCCTTTGAATGTTTGGAATTATTTGTTAGTTACCATATTCATAATATCATTTCTTCTTAGGAATGTAGTTTCAAGGATTGTTACTCTTTGGCTAAATTTTGAAGACCCAAATTCCACTTTTTCATGTTCTTTTTGTCTAATGGATGAGCCTTCCAAATGTTTAGGGAATATAATTTTTTTCACCATCACTTTCCATGTGATATGATTGTTACATTTTGTAGTTATTTTCCATTTTTTTTTATCTATGACACCTTTGGAATCACCCTAGGTCAATATTCCGATCAAAATTTATGCAAATTTTAAATTCACATGGATTTTAAAACTCTAGTTTGTAGATTGTGTTGCTAGCTAATCTTTCTCCTAAAGTATCTCTGAAATTTTAGTCCATCTTATTCTAAAATATTTGTCTTTAGTAGTGTAATATCAATTATTTGCAATTTCAAAGGTTTGACCACATTCTAATGTTCCAAGAGAAAATTATGGTAACTTCCACAAATTTTTTGTTTTTGCCTCTCGGGTGAATGAACTTATACAATCTTGAACACTGAAAAACTTATTTTAGAGGTATGAATGTAAATATGTTATACATATGAGATAACAATTCATCTCTCGCATACTTATTTACAAACAAGTTATAAACTATATAAGGAATTCTAATGTTTCTAGTATTGTAGATTAGGAATCCCTAACCACGGTATTTTTTAAGGATTCGAATATTATATTTAAGTATAGTATACTATGCGACTATTTTGGATTGAAAAAAACATGTATATAGATAATTAGGCGAATATTAAATATGGAACATACAATTTACTACTAAAACATGTATATTTTGGCGAATATTATGATAAAAAAACATATTTTATGTAAATATAAGCGATATTGGAAACTAAAAATGACCAAATAATGAATTTATTTTTTGAAAAAAAGCCCGAAAAATACAACATCCAGAGCCTCTGCCGAACACTAAAGCTAGAATGTGGTTGTGAGGCACATTGTTAACACCCAAAAAGTGATCACTACCTCATCTACCCCATTGCATTACTCATTTGTCCATATTTCCTAGCATATTTCCCTCCAAAACCTTAAAATCCCACTTAAAAGCCTCCAAAAGGCCACAAAACCATTAAAAAAGCCTCCAAAAGGCCAAAAAACCATTAAAAAGCCTCCAAAAGGCCAAAAAACTCCTTTTTCCCCCAAATTAATCCAATTTCCTCCAAAATAGAAAAAACCCTCTAAAAAGGGAATAGAAAATATAAAAAAAGAGGAAAAAGAGGAAAAAGAGGGAAAAAGAAGGCAAAAACCCTATATAGCTTACCTAAACCATATGGTGCCAAAAACCATCGGCCAACACTCCACCACTAAAAACCTATAAATAGCTGATGGTTG
The DNA here is from genome assembly GCA_027924585.1 of Larix kaempferi. NCBI lineage: Eukaryota > Viridiplantae > Streptophyta > Pinopsida > Pinales > Pinaceae > Larix > Larix kaempferi. The sequence goes on along the minus strand of BSBM01000680.1, from coordinate 3,598,988 downwards.
CCCCTCATTTCATATCCACAATCAAATACACCCTTACTCTGCCAAAATCACTCTTGAAACCCTAGCTCACCCTTGAGCTACTTTCACACTTGAGTGCCCCTTTGGCCCATTTCCAACCCTTTAGAGAAAGAGAAAGGAGAAAAGCTAGAAGCTTGGAAGCAACCCTCCTAGACTGCTACAAAAGATTCACCAACCTCTACACTTGAGGTAATCTTTAATACAAAAAGAGAAATCTTTTGCCATATTTTCATGTTTTGTTATTTATGTTAATGCTCATGCTAGGTTAAATTTCATATTGTTTTAGTGCTTTAATTTACTGTTTATTGAACTGCTACTAAGAAGTCCCTTCTCCTTAGTAGGTGCTCATTTGCACGAGATGGGGTGAAAACCCTAGCTACACACATCTAGGATGTTTAATTGTCCTCGGATCCGGTAATCATTTCTTTGAAGCTTGGAGTGCACCAGGGCTCATGCCCAACACTCAATGTACATCGGGGCTTAGGCCCAGTATGAAATACAACACAGTTTATTCATTCGGATTTCCTGCCCCGCATATATTCAACAAGGAAACAAATCAGTGTCCATGCCCAATACATCAACTGATAAAGGAAATAAATCAAACATACTAATGCTATGTCAAACATAATAAATCACATATACTAGGGCTGTAACCCGACATGACGTCATAACATAGTTAGTCAAAAAGTTGGGATATTACACCTATGCACTGAATGTGCACATTTTGGCCCCTCCTTAGTAGTTTTGTCCCATCCTTACCAACCTACACTCCACCAAATCCACACCCACTCATGTGGCACCATCATTTATTTATACCCATTCCTTGCCAACGTTTAGATGTCAATTCATGACATTTGGAGGTGATTTGGAAGTCTATTGGTCAACCTAGGGGGGATTGAGGTCCAATGTAAGCTAGCCACTTGTAGCCACTACTGATGCCTCCAAAGGCTCACGATTTATACCAAATGTTATATAAGGGTGTTCACAACTCATTTCTGGGTTGCACAATTAATAATAAACCTGCTATTTGATCATTTGTGTCTGTAGTTTGATCATTTGTGTGTCCAGAATGCTTCTTTTACATTATGCATAATTCGTCAAATTTCTTGATTGTGAGGTAATATTTAGCTAGTAGATCCTATTGTGAGTTATAATTCACATGGTATCATAGCTATTGGAGCTTCTAGTCAAACTAGTTTGCTTCAGAAGTGCACCAGAAGCGGTGGAGCAACCACAGAAATCCCCGGGGCCATTTCCTTGAAGCCATTGGAGAAATACTTTGGAGTCTACTAGGGGTGTGATGCGCTCTCGAATGTGCCTTCTGTCAATGTAGGGTTTGAATTAGATAGTTAGGATATCCTCTTGAGTGATTGTGTGTTTGCATTGCAAGTATGCAGTGTTCCTTGTCACCTATTGCGCAAGCTACAGAATGGAGCAATCGTGTGTCTTGTTCACTCCATTCAAATACTTTGAGTAGAAGGACGAAATGATAATCCAGCTGAGATGCAAGGGTCTCTTCAGAGTTACCATGGGGACTGAAACTGAGCCAAATTCTGTAATAGAGAAGTCGAAGTTCTTCAACATAATGGATGGAGATCTTTGCATGGTTTGTCTCAACATTTCAAAAGACCTCTTATTTCACGTTGATAGTATCACTACTGCAAATGAAGTGTTGCTAAATATTGATTCATTGTTTTTGGGAACATTGATGAGATGAGGGGCCACCAACTTCAGAATGAGTTGATCTCACTGAGACTAAGCAATTTCAAAACTATCCAAGACTTCTTCACCAAGATAAAATCATTGGGCTTGCGGATCAAGCAATGTGGCATTGAGAAGAAGGATGAATAGTTGGTTTTGTCCATACTTTCGAAGTTGGATCTTCATTGCTTTGTGTTTGTTTCTACATTTCATTCCACCATGATAGTTGTTCCAAATTGGAAGATGCCATCTTTGGAAGATTTCATGGAGATGCTTACACAAGAACAAGACAAGTTGGTCCTAATGGGTGCCAGCAAGCAAAAGGATCAAGTTATTGCAGCTGTGGATTCGAAGCAAGCAAGAGGAAATCAAAATCTCAAGGGTTTGAAGAAGCAAGAGAATAAGAAACACAAGGAGAATCCAAGATATTTTGATGGGGATTTGAATCTTGTCAAGGAGAAAGGAAAGAAGAAAGAGAATACCAAATGCACTTACTCTCAAAAGAGTTGGCACCCTGAAAGTGCATGTATGAATAAAACCATTGACATGATGACCCATCTCCTCCAAAAAAAAACATTCCTCTTCCAGAAAGTTCAAAGAAGAAGGAGGGTGTTTCTGAAGACAAGGAGAGATGCCATGCATTGATGGCTAGTACCTCAGAAGGGTAACTAAGCCAGAAATCCAAAAGAACTAGAAGGCACTAGTGGATCCACATATGGGTATTGATTCTCGTAGATGCTCGATTAAAAAGTGGAGGGTTATATCCAACTAATCAATCTCAAATGACCTTGTTCTTGATTCTAGTTTGAGTGGAGATTCCTGATCCACCTTCCGCAAAAGCGGATTTACCTAGTGATAGGCTACTATGATTTGATTTTAAATGGATTTGGTTAGTTGAACAAACTACTCCAAAACCCTAGCCTAAGATAGTTGTTGTATGTTCCCTAGAAAAAAAAAGTTACTATTCAATTTTAACTTTAATGTTCCTTTTAGGGTTGTGGTTTATTAAAAAAGATTGTGTGCGTGTAAGATGGTTATGACTAAAAGGTAAAGTGTATAATAAAAATGCAAATTCCTGTCACTTCTTTTTTTTTCGCTTATATCTTTCAAAATAAAAAGTTTGCAAAGTAAACCTAAAATTATCTTGAAATTTTTTATTTATTTATTTTTTAAATAGTATATGCAACTAATATCTATTTTGAAAAACAATGCTCTTGCTAAGGGAATAGTACTTGTTCTTTTGCAATTTTCGTTTAAATAAGAGAAATAACAACTAACTATGAACAAGAAAAGCATACTCTAGAATGCAAGTGTAGGCTAGTTGTACCTAAAACTATAAGAGATGGACCACTCCCCTCAATGAAGTCTTAAAATAGCAAGTTCAATACATTTCTTCAATCAAAGCAAAGAAGTAACTAAGTTTGGAAAAATGACACTATTGGAACCAACAACTCAAAGAAGAAAACAAATATATTTTTCAAGATATCAAAATGTTCTCTATCAGGTTAGTAGTCATAAGGAAACATTTCGAGTGTCAACCAAACGAACTTTGAACTCGAAAAACCGAGGAATGCCCTCAACAAACGAATGAAAACCAAACATGATCTCATAAAAGAGAAAAAAAGACTCAATCATAGCCTACCAACAGGTCCAAATGATCCAACTACAAGCAAGGAAACTCTTCCAAAATCAAAGCAGAGACCCAAAGTTTAAACTCTAGGAGGAAATCAAATCCTACAAAAATACTCGCGACTATAAGTACAATAGATTGCGGGTGACTCGCAAGCGCAACACAGGAAACTTGCGGGTATGAGGGCAACTCGTGACTGTATCTAAAGAAAAATCACGGGTCTACTTCAGAAAAATCATAAAAAGAAGAAAATATATGATAAGGACCAAGCCGAAGTCTTATGCGAGGATTAGAACACCTTGTAAACTCTTCCAGAGAATAAAGGATTAACCCAACTAAAGAAAAACTACCCCAGGAATCCTAGAGAAACATAAAGAACTCCCTAGTGGAGTCACCAGTTCCGTTGTTCCGTAATTTAACCTGTGATTAGGAAGTTCAAAGAGATCATCAACATATTGCTAAGAAGGTACATAATCTAATAGATAAACAAATATATTAACATAAATATTTCTTTAATCAATAAAATCTAGGGTTATAGGACAAAAGAATGTACCTTGGATAACTAAACTTTGATCCAAGCTTTAATCTTTTGTCTCCGATCCACAATCCCAGATGAGAAACCTCCAAAAACCAGACACCTTCCTCAAATATTTTGACTATATAAAAATGAATAAACTAGTTTTTAAATCATATATAAAGAGGACATGAATAGATTCAAAAGATTAGATTCACAAAATAAACAAATTATCTTATGGGAAAGAAACTATCTTGCATTATAATCATCAATGGTAACAAGCTATACGTGATATGTAACCTGCATGGTTGAAACTTGATCTTTGGATCCTTGCTCCTCTTCCTTCAATGGATATTTCTCCAACATTTCCTTATACAAAATGGTTCTCCCTTTTCTCAAGGCCCTCTCCTTGTATTTAAGCAAGGCCTGAGAGGATACACTCGAAAGGAAAATGGTTGGGGAAGTTATGGTGCTTAGGGTAATTACCATGACTATCCCTAATTCGATCTTTAATATATTTTTTCATGATTTTAAGAGATACCCGTGGGTATTTCACTTAACAACAAGTGAGTAACCCATGAGTCTAGTGTCAAACAAATAGCGGGTGCAATGTTTTAGGAAAAACCGCAGGTGGTCAATGGAGCTCCACTAGGTGACCCACGATTTGACAGATGTGAGAGTCGCGGTTGAGTTTTAAAATAATTCACAAAAAAAGATTAATTGGAGATGATATTGTAAGGTTTAGATCAAATGCATATATATTTAATGAGGCTCTTCCATCCATAAGGTTCTTTTGTGTGACCGGCAATGCAGAGTGGTCACAGATGGAGAAGTGCCATTTTGACTAATAACACCTAGTATATTTTTAGTCATGTCCTTTAAATCTATGGATATGATTTATCCAATTAACTTTGTTGTATTTAAAAAAACATGGATTAGTCATTATTGGATAAACTTAATGAGATTACGTGTTTACCTAGATTGGCGGTATTAGCATTTACTACAATTGTTGCCAGATAACATTTTATATTTTTATTATTTTTCATGTATTCCATAATGTTACCGTTAGGTATGTAATGGTATGGCTCTCCACTGCACCTGCCATTTCAATTATTGAAATGTTTTATAATTCTGAAATATGAAGTGAAAGATTAGTTTTCATGAATAGTCAATACAAATATTTGGTGTGATGAGTTTGAGCAATGTAGTGACTTGAAACATGGGCCATGTACCATGATGGAAAAAGATGGGGTGGATATGGGCCACATGGAAAGACATGGACTTGTCCATTGTTCCAATCAATGTAGAAATGAATGGTTCTTTCTAGCACTTTATTATGTGTATATATCTATATTAACATTCTAATATCAGTTACATAAGCATGTTTCAAAGTTTTTTCTTGGGTTTTTATTTTAGTGTATTCCAGACTTGTAGGATTGTGTAAAAGATGATGGTTGTGACTTGTGATGGAGGACTCTTAAGATAATCAACATTCTTGCACCCTGTATAGAATGGGTGGTAGAAGGATTCTCCACTCAATGGAATAACAAGGTCCTCACCATCACATAATTTTCCTTCGTCTCCATCCTTGGTAATGGGTCTCCCTTTAAGAAATTCCCCCCCTCCTAGGGAATCTGACAAGGAGATCCACTATCTCAACTTTATTCCTCCGAATGGAATATTATTCGGGATGAACCATTAAATTCATGGTTTTGATTGTATGATAAAGGGTTTAAATATACATGTTTAGAAACTAGTCTATGTGCACCTTCAACTCATTGATGACACCATGTTAATGGGAACTTTGAATGTTAAGGAAGCAAAATCCCTCGAATTCATTTTGAAGGACTTCATGGACACTTCACACACCTCCAACAACCATGGTAAGTCATAAATATTCTTATTTAATACTCTTTTGGCTATGGAACTACATATTTCTCATGTATGCAATGTTTAATGGGGCTCTCTTTCGTCCCTCCAAATACCATCATTAAACTTGGGAAAACTTGTTAGCCAAAATGGACAAAAACATTTCCAATTGGACATTCAAATCGATCAATTTAGTAGGGAGATTAGTTCTTTTAAAAATAGTCATGCATGGAAAGTTCACCTATCTTTTCTAAATTCCAGCAGCCTTGAATCACATAATCAAGGGCAATAGAAAGCTTGAATGCTCATTCATTTGGGGAGTATACAAAATTCATTGTAAATGGGCTCTAGTGGCTTGATCCATTGTATGTCAACAAAAACAAATTGCTAGACTATGGAGAATGATGTTGAAATTGAATGTAAATCCCTAAGAGAAAATACTTGGTGGCAATGGCTTCAGAGCAATTTAGCACTTTGGTGCAAGGTATGGAGATGAAAGTATGCGCCAGACTACGAAGATAAAGAGCTAATTAGAATAGATTGTTTTCGACTGGTATCCCTCATCTACAACACAAGTTTGAAAAATCGAGCCCTAATCCAAAATCATACCTTATAGGAAATATAGAATGATCAATATACCCTCTTTTGGTAGGATGCTTAGTAGAAACAAACATAATTAATTAATTACCAGCACAGTTAGACCCTTAAAATTTCCTTCAAGAGAACAATAATTTTTTTGTTTGTACCAATATTGGGACAATAATGCTCAATATAGTAAATGGAGGTAGTGGGACACCAGGAAGAATTGGCGCAATTCTCATGACAACTTCACATGGGTAGAAATTTGTTGAGAGTTCCACTCTAGGAAAATCCGATTCCACTATGGTCATGAAAAACATCAGTGGGGTTATAAAGCAAATGACACCTTCACCTTGAAAGAGGCTTTCTCGATCTTCACTAATTATACAAATCAATAGGGAGACCAAATATGGGATTGGATATCGAAATAAGATCTATGACCTAAGGTTTCCCCTATTCTTTTTCTCATGTCCAAGGGTAAATCCCTTAATTGTGTTCCCTCATTCAAAAGGTATTTGAAGGCCCCTCCATATTCTCTTTTTGTTATGTAGAATCAGAAATTCCGAAACACATGTTGAATTACTATTGGTTTAATTCAAATATTTTGGATCAAGGATCCACCACGTTCAAGCAGTTGTACAGAAACAAGTGGGAGAATAAAGGAAACCATCACAACTTCGAGAAGTGCTACTTATATAAACGATAATTTTCAAAAAATTGTGGCAACTTTATCTTGGATTGTTCCTATGGAAAGCATGGAAGGAAAGAAACCAACAAATATATAGAGATGAAGTTCGAAGCATTGAACATGTGTGGAGCAATATTCATTTCAATATTCATGAAACTATCAAATATAAGGTGTGGAGAGATATGGACTAAAAATGTATGGAAAGAGAAAAGCATATCATGGAATATTGAGAACTAAGATCTCTAGTGAGATCTACATACCCTATCAAGAGACATCATCCAATACATAACCCTTTTTTTTAATCCCCCCACCTAGGAGGAATTTATTGAATTTATCTTTATTGAAGCCTCTAAAGACAACCCACGTCCAACAAGTTTTGGAGAGTTCAAAACTCTCAATGTGATCCGGTACGAGATTATCCTAGTTATCTAGGGAAGGAAAGAAACAATGTGGTGGAGTTAGACTCTGTGGCATCTGGAATCAGGAATATTGAACTCTAGGAAAACTTCTCTAAAGTTGAAGTGGAAGGTATCTCACAATTCATAATTATTCTTCTCAAAATTTGTTGGATGGAACTCCCCTAAGCAAGTTGTATCAAAGATGGTACGTCACGCTTATATTATAATTGCTTAACTCTCTCATTTGGAAAGAATTAATGTCATCATTCATTTCCATATTTTTCAGAATACTAACAAAGTGGTCAATTGGTTGAAAAACAAGGTGTGACTTGGACCTAGGGGGGCCTCAATTTAAATTGGAAAGCACTAGATCCCTAACAACTGAGAAATGTGTGCCTCTCCCTAAGTGGGAAGGATATTGATACCCCACAATGGGTGCTAGGAGCTAGCTTTAGGAATCCTTCGATGCCCAATAAAATCACACCTACAAAATGGAAAACTATCATAGGGTGTGGGACAAATGTTGGCAAGTGAATGATAGGTGGCAGGGGAAAGGGCCAATCCTAACACTTGGGTTCACATACATTTAGAATGAGATGATGGAAATGCGTGGAAGCACCTATGGGAATGGTCTATTTGACCTACTTGGTGATGATGTTATGTGGTTGATCACTCCTTTGGTTATTAAAATCATGGTTAGGTTTCATTCTCATTCATGGGATATGATTATGGAGTACATTAAATTCTAATTTGATAGTGTTTAGACCCCTTGATTTTATGGACTTTAGGAAAGGAAAGGGTTTAGATATGACCATCAATAAAGATTTTCTTTGCTTAGTTAGGTTCCTGGTGTTTGAATTTAGACTAGGGTATCTTAAGGAATGTCCATATTAGAGGTTTGGTCGAGACAAGATTGTAAGAAATAAGAAAAATGAGCGCAAGAAGGCTGATGAATGCCTTTGCATAGGTATATAAACTATTATAAAAGAAAATTGTTGCACCAGAGCAACCTACAACATCATGGTTTCAATCTCCACTAACTAGAAAATCAAGGATCTGGAGAATAGGGTCTCGCAAAACCAAGCTAGTAGAAATAGACTTAGGTGACATTCATGCACAATTTAGGCAAATGTTTGAGGATGTTGGAAAATATACAACCCATGAAACGAAGCTCATGAAGTCTCTCGGTCTTTACTAGTAGGTCAAAACCCTTTTCGGTAAATCTCTAAAGGATTAGGATGAAGAGCAAAAGGCTGCTCATCTACAAGACCAAGACACTCAAGCGATGCTCAAAGGAATTGAAGTGAGACTCTGTGGCATCTGGAATCAGGAATATTGAACTCTAGGAGAACTTCTCTAAAGTTGAAGTGGAAGGTATCTCACAATTCATAATTATTCTTCTCAAAATTTGTTGAATGGAACTCCCCTAAGCAAGTTGTATCAAAGATGGTATGCCACTGTTAAATTATAATTGCTTAACTCTCTCTTTTGGAAAGAATTAATGTCATCATTCATTTCCATATTTTTCAGAATACTAATAAAGTGGTCAACTGGTTGAAAAACGAAGGTGTGACTTGGACCTAGGGGGGCCTCAATTTAAATTGGAAAGCACTAGATCCCTAACAACTGAGAAATGTGTGACTCTTCGTAAGTGGGAAGGATATTGATACCCCACAATGGGTGCTAGGAGCTAGCTTTAGGGATCCTCCGATGCCCAATAAAATCACAGCTACAACATGGAAAACTATCATAGGGTGTGGGACAAATGTTGGCAAGTGAATGATAGGTGGCAGGGGAAAGGGCCAATCCTAACACTTGGGTTCACATAAATTTAGAACGAGATGATGGAAATGCGTGGAAGCACCTATGGGAATGGTCTATTTGACCTACTTGGTGATGATGTTATGTGGTTGATCACTCCTTTGGTCATTAGAATCATTGTTAGGTTTCATTCTCGTTCATGGGCTATGATTATGGAGTACATTAAATTCTAATTTGATAGTGTTTAGACGCTTTGATTTTCTGGAGTTTAGGAAAGGAAAGGGTTTAGATATGACCATCAATAAAGATTTTCTTTGCTACGTTAGGTTCCTGGTGTTTGAATTTAGACTAGGGGATCTTAAGGAATGTCCATATTAGAGGTTTGGTCGAGACAAGATTGTAAGAAATAAGAAAAATGAGCGCAAGAAGGCTGACGAATGTGTAACATCTCCAAGCTTTGCGAGTTAGTAATTTTGGTGAAAATTGAAATTTCTTCTCTTAAAGATCTTCTTTATAACAATTACAAGAAATAACCAACATGTAATTAAATCCTTGTGCATACACTTTACATTTTTATAAAAAGTGCATTTGCTTATGTTATTCACTTTTACTTAATATTAATGTATATCTATAAAGTAAATCATTTTAGTTGCAACTACAAGATATGAATGTACCTCCTTCATCAAGTAAATCACACCAATCACATGAATTTCAAACATAAGAGACACAATATACATGTGGTTCACCCAACCTTTGGGCTACGTCCACGGGAGGAGTTGTCATTTATGTATTATTTCAAAAATCAAAGGAATTACAATCTGCAATCCGATGATTGCCGTAATTTATGTGCTACTTTCTTTCGGCTTCTTCCAAGCCTCCCAATCATCTGCAAACCTGCTCGTGAGCTCTGCCTATTCAAGGCATGCAGGAATCTTGCTATTAACTGAGCGCGACCTTTGTATCGTGAAAGAAAATACATGCCTAGATCCTGGCATGAGCTGAGCGTGAGGTCTGTCTAAAACAAGGTAAGAGTATCATATTGCAATAACAATACAGTTTATAACTATAACAACAATTAATAACTCAGAGTGCAACAACAATACAATATATAGAATATATCAGAGTTCTGGATCTACCCTGCTAGCGGTTCCATTCGACACACAGAGTATGAGTATCGTACAATAACAAAATATATTAATTTAAATGAACTATATTATCATTTCACCCGAATTAAATCATATGATTACACTTCCTAGACATGCAAATCCAACCCCAAGGTTTATACCATCAACATATAATCAACCTTATTGATAATCTCATACTATAATATTCATGTCGGGATTAATTATCTAAGCTCGACAATCTAGATTTCCGTCGAGATAAGGATCATCCTAAGACCACTTTCAATTTGGAAGTTCTCTTACTTACTCATATCATTAAAAACTATTTCTCCCCAATAAGGTTCTCATAGTAAAAATCCCGTTCAATAAATGTACTTACGGTTTTCACTTCCTAACTCACGCTTATATGTATATATTAAGTTTCCAAAAGCATAAGTGAAGAGAAGCTAGACATTACCATAGGTCTTCTAAAAATCATGTACTGCTCTACGACTCTTGATACAGGGTTAATTAAACCAATGGAACTTTAGACAGGAACCTAAGCAATAATAAAAAAAAAAACCAGAAGGCAATACATTTTTAACCAGCCGGAATGGTCAGCTAAGATCCATAAAGCTATACGCTTGCAACTAACATAAATATACGTTATCAGAAATGTAATTAAACCTGGAGTGTAACATCTCCCAAAAATTTCGATGTGAGGGTTTAGTGAATTAAAAACTTTCTGTCACGAACCCGAAAATTCATAGAATTTAAAACTTTTCCAAAAGCCAAAAAGTGCCGCTTAAATATATGCGGAACATAAGGTGTGGGTTTGCTTTCTTTAAATACTGCTTTACAAAATAAATTTAAACACGAATCCAAATATCTTGAAGCAAATTATAATTTTCACACATAGTTGATAACGAAAGTATGTAACATACTAATCCCTCTTTGAAGCACCACATCGTTCAATTACAATATATATATTATACATAGGTTTAGCTACTAAACTCTTATTAAAAATAACAATGAATGCCATGGTACCCGTTGAAACCTTTTTGCACATCTTTATCTTATAGTCAATAAGAAAACAACTTCATTGATAACAACATTAACAAGATCATAAGGCGACTACAACAGCATTATGCATCACAAAATCATCCAACCTCATATAGGAATGCATACATCGAGTAATCAAGTTTTCATTCATAAAGACACATTTGAGGAACACCATAAGCAAACACAAGAGACCAAGGATAACGTGGTTCACCCGTACACGGGCTAGTCCACAAAAGGTGTGTGCATTTTTATTAATTCGTCAAATTCAGTGTGTACAATCTGCCATATAACGAGGGCTTTCCAAATACTCAAGTCCCTATTTAAGAGAGAGCATATTTACAACTTTTCGAGGTCTAACTTAGACAATGACGAGATTTTCCCATAGGCTTATATAACCATATAAGCACAAGTGAACTATCTAACTACAATTACATAAGAATTTTGTCTCCAACCCTTCTCAAGGTCTTTGTAGCCGAGTGCCTATTCAATCATTATAATATTAAACAAGTACTACACTTTTTATACCGCTCAGATATTCATACCTAAATGGAAACAATGCACTAATCATTATTGTAAATTACATAACATAGTTCTTTCTGGTATTTAAATCTCACAGGCGGTCAATTAGACAGTAATATAAATTTCCAGGAATGAACATAATGATTAGAGTTTATGCAAGAATTAAACCTATAGGGATCAGGCTTGTAAATAAATCGTCCCGTCCCTAACTATGCGGCAAGAAAAAAAAACTTAGAATCCCCTCAATGCACAGCAACAAGGTATATCTCCTCTCAAACAGCATTCAAATTGATTTTCAGAAAGAGAAACCCCCTTCGCATATCTATGCTATAAATAACATATCCAATACTCCAGAGTTCCCACCAGATCGTAGTTGCATGAAAAGAACACAGAGTTTTCCCTCCCTATGTGTAGGCGGAGACCATATATACAGGGTTTATACAAGGGAAACAAGAGCTTCAATAATTTAAAGCAGAGACAAATTGCCAGGAAGCATTAACACGCTGTCTATAACAAAGGAAAATTGACCAAGAAAATGAGGCTCCATCGAGCAGTCGTAACCCCCTAACCTGAACGCGGTTTATCAAAATAATTTACTAGTTTTGGGGTGTTACAACATAGCCGAGCATAGATATAGTTCAACCCTGGAACTGCGATTTTGCTCAACCGGGATTGCATAGATTAGAAAACGTTTCTCTCCAAGATCGCAAACCTATATGATGTATATTCCCATTTATAAATATCAGAGATCAATATAGCAAGGTAGAGGAAAACATACAAAACAAGGTTAAAGTTCAGGGATCAACCGGGATCGGCTCCAAAAGACGTCCTCACTCATCAACGTTTAAACACATACTCACTCAAGTAAGGCGCAACTACCTCGTATGCAATTATCAGATAACAGGAAAAATTATATATAAGATATCAATACATGCTAAGCCTTGGGGATCTATTCACCTCTCCAGCGCTATTAGATCACATATATATATAAGTGATTATCACACAAAATGAAAATACCAGATCAGATTCGACTCCCTCTCCAACGCTATCAGATCAGAGATATATATGTGATTATACTTCAAAATCGAAATACCAGATCAGATTCGACTCCCTCTCCAACGCTATCAGATCAGAGATATATATGTGATTATACTTCAAAATCGAAATACCAGATCAGATCCGATCTACTCACCTCAGTTCGCAGATATCAGATCAGATTCGATTCACCTCTCCAACGCTACTTATCAGATCAGGGATCGTTCTCTACTGTGACACCATTCCGGATCCAATCTTCCCCGCGAGTTGCTGTTTTGAACTCCATGAATCCATCCTCCTACCGCCATCGATATTTCCAATGCAGATCGCATGGCTCTTTATCAGTACTAGCAACAATCGCTATTCGGCTCGATTTCCCCAAGAATTCTTCAGAAATCCCAATCGATATCTTCCTTCTCAAGAAAAATCGTAGCTAACCCTATTATAACGATTTTTCTTCTGGATGTACTCTCGCCGTCTCTTCATGGAGGAACCCCCTTCGCACTGTATCCAGGCGTGAATAAATAACCCAAAAAACCCCTTACCCGTGCGCCAAGTGGAAACTCCCGAGATCATATTCGAAATCTCCTTCTTCCAGTCATTCCCTAAAGAGAAGGAACTATGCATTAATGCACTCATTGATTTTTCCACCGTGGGGGAGTCCATCAGAAAAAAGAGATCAAATCCTTTAGATGGGTAGGATCGTATAGTAACACGTGGCGTCGGGATCTTTGTAAACAACGACATAGCAATAAAAACAATAACCGATTGGATGCACCCAAATCTTGGTATCCAATTTAATACAGCATTGCATAATATCAATGGGGCACACCGCAACCTGCAAGCAAAAGGACGCAGTATCTACCATAGAAATAGGGGGCATTGAAATCTCTATATCAATCGGCAGAGTTTTTCCCTCGTTCTCACTAACCTTCAATTATACTTTCAAACCAATAACCCACGGTTTATTTAATTATTCTTCTTATCTTATAAGAAATATTTATATGCATATTTATATTTGCATATATAATATATCCAAGAGTTTACCAATCTAATCGTTATAGAGTTTGTAAGTAATTTATTCCATAAATGTACTTAAATGTAGTATCCTATAAAGGATATTTTCCTTCGAGATGAATATATGCTATAGTCCCTATAGCTTATCAAATCTTATTTCTTAAGGATGTAGTCTATATCTCCTTCATTAGGACAAACCATAACATATTTTCCTTTTTACTTATTGTCCACTACCCCATACTTTAGATAAAGGAATATGATTTGGTTTAGAGGGAAACCTTATTTGGTAGTCGGTTTGGGGTTTTTAGATGACCACCTCTTCCTTCCCATAGTGAATTTACATGTCCTATCAAATAGTCACGTTAATGCTTTTAAGTCTCCTAGGTCTATATCAATTATTATAACTTAGTAGAAATAAAGACAAGATTTTATGGTTTACTGGTGGGGCCTTGGCCTTGAGCTCCTCACCAGTAAACCGATACAATAATCAAATACATTTGAAATAGTAATAGGAGATAGGAGAGGGATATCACATCCTCCTCCCCTTAAAAATTAACACCGTCCTCGGTTTTCACTCTTCTCTTGGAGCAATCATTTGTACCACAAAACTGGAATTCAAAAGAAACAATGTTTAATACAACTTGTCATCAACTTCATAATCAAACTCAGAAACATAAATCATGAGTTCTTTTTGCACATATGACTTGCAATATATGGAATAAATCTAGTGCTCCATGATTGTATACTGTTGACAAAATCAACAACCACATTCACCTGATCCAGGAAATTCTTGCCTAACACCGTAGTGCTCACGCAGCAATTCTTTCTCTCATGTTTTTGCCTAACACTTTAGTGCTCACGCAGCAAACATTCCTTTCATGTTTTGCCTAACACCTTAGTGCTCATGCAGCAAACATTTCATTCATGTTTTGCCTAACACCTTAGTGCTCACGCAGCAAACATTTCTTTCATGCATACTAAGCAGCGTCCTGCCTCCCACGTATACATTTTCGTATAGCTTGCCTAGGTCTTACAGCCAGCCGATTCTCCGAGAATCCTAGTGGCTGCTCAATCCCTGATTTTAGGGAGTATTTCAAATGCCATTACGACACTCTTTACACAATTCCCCTCAAGCCTTCTCGCTTGAGTCCCGGAATTTATTTCGATAACCAATCATTTATTAATTCTTACAATTTTTGTAAATTACAATATGTCTTGTAATAACGGTAAGTAGTTTCACTTATTTGCTTATCATTCATGATATGTAGCACACATCCATCACCAAATCAGGTTTTGTGCCATACTATAATCCATGCTATAATAAAAGGTAATCACTTACTCTTGAGCGATTTTGTTCTGCTCAGCTTCACCAATGGACTTATAAGCCACGTTCCTTTTTGTTTATCACATTGATCGTAATTATGATAACATCCTGAAAATGTTAGTAACTAAACAACATAATCCAATGTTAATCCATGGTTATAAGTGTCTCGAAATATGACCAGTAAATAAGATGCATTAAGTGAATCCTCACTTCCATTTTTATTTGTTATATTCATAGCGAAATCTTGCATTGTTAGTTCATAACCACCATACAACATTTATTTATAGGAATTTTAATAGCACTGACACGTCTTTCACTTGTCTATTCCTTATCGACTCCTACTAAGAATAAAAATAGAATAAAATCATTCGAGTTTTATTCAAATGCTCATGAGTGATAAGCTAGATATGTATGGACTCAAGTTGTGATTTCTACTTATAGTGTCATCAGTGAAATAATATAATTTAACCAAACCACCCAACATTTATAACTTGCGTCGAGGTCTTGTTGACGAGGCGACATATACCTGCATATATATATTACGCTCTTCCACAAGTTCGACCGAGTTTTTTGACCATCTGTCATAATAACATACCCAAATATTGTAAGGAGTTTTTTCTTCTATGTATAAAAATAAGAAAGTCATTCTTCATACTACAATATCCACATGTGGTTATCTAAAATAAACATTATTTCCATACTACGCATAACTAACTCAATTAATAGGACTACATTCTTCTTTATTATGGGTATTACGATCACTTCACCTCAATCCTTTTCCTTCACTGTATTAAGTACCCATCTTTCTTGCATATGCCAACATCATGTGAGTAACAATAAATCGTCATATATACTTGCATATATTTTTTCTAAGGATAATCACATACCTTTATGGGGGAGACGGTATATCGCTTATTGTATGGCCCTCCTATACCAAGGTGTACCTTTAACTTGCATTAATACCATTAGTAATCCCCTCCATATCATAAAATCTATATATCAAAACGAAACAGATTATCAAGGTATCATGTATATAACATAAAGCTTTGATCACATAAAGGTATAATCCTTCTGTCAACCACTCCCAGTATCCTAACCTTCCTAGTAAGGATCCCTGAAAAAAGAATATACAAAGATGAAATCATAACATTTCATCATATGCATCCTTTTAACTACTTAGAATACACATTTATACTTCTTAAGTAATTATAACCATCGTCCTTTTGTACTTACAAGCAAGGCTACCAGCGTGTTCCTATGTCACACATTTATACTTCAATATTCTATACAATCCTATACCGCAAAGAGATAAGGGGATTCTTAACAATTATTCTCTATTATCCCTTGAAATCTTCAGATAAGGTTATAATGACAAAGGATACTCGTTTGTGGAAGTAGAGTTAAGTCGAAGGTTATGAAAATCATTCACAAGGATGGCAATTTCCTAGTCATAGAAAATTTTACACAGTAGAATGTCCCTTATAACAAATAAGTAAGGACACAAAACTAATATTCTATATCGAAACCATCGCATGTAACATTCAATATAATGTACAACATCTTCTACACCTTTTCTCAATAACATTTAGCCAATAAGAAGAATTTCAGGAGTTACTCCTTAGTACCATTTATGCATTTTTCTAATATAATAAGGATTTTCTCAATCCTACAATCTTATGTACAATACAATCGTTTCAGCCTAAGTGCGAGAAATCAATAACCAAGTAATTCATGGCAAATTTATAGTCCTTCATATAATGACCTAATTGCACCTTACTCACTTCGTAATTCACATACTATACCCACTTTTCTAATCATCATAATACATAATTAGAGCAATCAAGTGCTTATGATGAATGTCTATGACTTGACTCATATAAGTACTAAAACCTTACTCGTGGCATCAATCGACCGGGTAGGAGTGTACATCTTTCATAGGGTGAATGATCCTCATTATGCTTATACAGCCCTCATAAACTTATGAACATTCAAGGCTCCTATGTTACTATCGTTATGATCAATATACATGAAAATATTAACAAGATCACTAAGATAAAAATATGAACATAGTCCAATTAATATAATTTTTTTTTTTTTTTTTTTTTCAAAGAATACTTTCTGGTCATTCAATGGAATTGTATTAGGCGATATTCATCCTCTAGTATTTATCAATACAGGATCATTTAGATACGAAATTAAACATACAAACTGCTCACTCATCGACAATGCTTTTCCTTTAGAATGCTTCAACAAGTGGAGTATACTTACTTGCGATTTTAAAGACATCTTGTCGATTACCTCCTGCTGATTCTTTAGAACATAAATCCTTTGTTTGCGTCTTATCGATGGAGTTCCCTTGACCAGCTTATATTATTTCTTCAGCTGGCCCCAACTAAGCCCGAGTGTTTGCAACCTGTGCTTTGGCGAAAGAAACTTGAAGTCGAGCTCGGAGATTCATCTTCCCCTCCTCCGATACAATCCATGCATCCAAAATGAAACGAAAACCATTGATTAGTAAACTTAAAACCTTCATACTCACTTATCGCATATTGAGCTCATTAGGCCCTAGTGTTGTAACCTAATGCTCTGATACCATATGTAACATCTCCCAAAAATTTCGATGTGAGGGTTTAGTGAATTAAAAACTTTCTGTCACGAACCCGAAAATTCATAGAATTTAAAACTTTTCCAAAAGCCAAAAAGTGCCGCTTAAATATATGCGGAACATAAGGTGTGGGTTTGCTTTCTTTAAATACTGCTTTACAAAATAAATTTAAACACGAATCCAAATATCTTGAAGCAAATTATAATTTTCACACATAGTTGATAACGAAAGTATGTAACATACTAATCCCTCTTTGAAGCACCACATCGTTCAATTACAATATATATATTATACATAGGTTTAGCTACTAAACTCTTATTAAAAATAACAATGAATGCCATGGTACCCGTTGAAACCTTTTTGCACATCTTTATCTTATAGTCAATAAGAAAACAACTTCATTGATAACAACATTAACAAGATCATAAGGCGACTACAACAGCATTATGCATCACAAAATCATCCAACCTCATATAGGAATGCATACATCGAGTAATCAAGTTTTCATTCATAAAGACACATTTGAGGAACACCATAAGCAAACACAAGAGACCAAGGATAACGTGGTTCACCCGTACACGGGCTAGTCCACAAAAGGTGTGTGCATTTTTATTAATTCGTCAAATTCAGTGTGTACAATCTGCCATATAACGAGGGCTTTCCAAATACTCAAGTCCCTATTTAAGAGAGAGCATATTTACAACTTTTCGAGGTCTAACTTAGACAATGACGAGATTTTCCCATAGGCTTATATAACCATATAAGCACAAGTGAACTATCTAACTACAATTACATAAGAATTTTGTCTCCAACCCTTCTCAAGGTCTTTGTAGCCGAGTGCCTATTCAATCATTATAATATTAAACAAGTACTACACTTTTTATACCGCTCAGATATTCATACCTAAATGGAAACAATGCACTAATCATTATTGTAAATTACATAACATAGTTCTTTCTGGTATTTAAATCTCACAGGCGGTCAATTAGACAGTAATATAAATTTCCAGGAATGAACATAATGATTAGAGTTTATGCAAGAATTAAACCTATAGGGATCAGGCTTGTAAATAAATCGTCCCGTCCCTAACTATGCGGCAAGAAAAAAAAAACTTAGAATCCCCTCAATGCACAGCAACAAGGTATATCTCCTCTCAAACAGCATTCAAATTGATTTTCAGAAAGAGAAACCCCCTTCGCATATCTATGCTATAAATAACATATCCAATACTCCAGAGTTCCCACCAGATCGTAGTTGCATGAAAAGAACACAGAGTTTTCCCTCCCTATGTGTAGGCGGAGACCATATATACAGGGTTTATACAAGGGAAACAAGAGCTTCAATAATTTAAAGCAGAGACAAATTGCCAGGAAGCATTAACACGCTGTCTATAACAAAGGAAAATTGACCAAGAAAATGAGGCTCCATCGAGCAGTCGTAACCCCCTAACCTGAACGCGGTTTATCAAAATAATTTACTAGTTTTGGGGTGTTACAACATAGCCGAGCATAGATATAGTTCAACCCTGGAACTGCGATTTTGCTCAACCGGGATTGCATAGATTAGAAAACGTTTCTCTCCAAGATCGCAAACCTATATGATGTATATTCCCATTTATAAATATCAGAGATCAATATAGCAAGGTAGAGGAAAACATACAAAACAAGGTTAAAGTTCAGGGATCAACCGGGATCGGCTCCAAAAGACGTCCTCACTCATCAACGTTTAAACACATACTCACTCAAGTAAGGCGCAACTACCTCGTATGCAATTATCAGATCACAGGAAAAATTATATATAAGATATCAATACATGCTAAGCCTTGGGGATCTATTCACCTCTCCAGCGCTATTAGATCACATATATATATAAGTGATTATCACACAAAATGAAAATACCAGATCAGATTCGACTCCCTCTCCAACGCTATCAGATCAGAGATATATATGTGATTATACTTCAAAATCGAAATACCAGATCAGATTCGACTCCCTCTCCAACGCTATCAGATCAGAGATATATATGTGATTATACTTCAAAATCGAAATACCAGATCAGATCCGATCTACTCACCTCAGTTCGCAGATATCAGATCAGATTCGATTCACCTCTCCAACGCTACTTATCAGATCAGGGATCGTTCTCTACTGTGACACCATTCCGGATCCAATCTTCCCCGCGAGTTGCTGTTTTGAACTCCACGAATCCATCCTCCTACCGCCATCGATATTTCCAATGCAGATCGCATGGCTCTTTATCAGTACTAGCAACAATCGCTATTCGGCTCGATTTCCCCAAGAATTCTTCAGAAATCCCAATCGATATCTTCCTTCTCAAGAAAAATCGTAGCTAACCCTATTATAACGATTTTTCTTCTGGATGTACTCTCGCCGTCTCTTCATGGAGGAACCCCCTTCGCACTGTATCCAGGCGTGAATAAATAACCCAAAAAACCCCTTACCCGTGCGCCAAGTGGAAACTCCCGAGATCATATTCGAAATCTCCTTCTTCCAGTCATTCCCTAAAGAGAAGGAACTATGCATTAATGCACTCATTGATTTTTCCACCGTGGGGGAGTCCGTCAGAAAAAAGAGATCAAATCCTTTAGATGGGTAGGATCGTATAGTAACACGTGGCGTCGGGATCTTTGTAAACAACGACATAGCAATAAAAACAATAACCGATTGGATGCACCCAAATCTTGGTATCCAATTTAATACAGCATTGCATAATATCAATGGGGCACACCGCAACCTGCAAGCAAAAGGACGCAGTATCTACCATAGAAATAGGGGGCATTGAAATCTCTATATCAATCGGCAGAGTTTTTCCCTCGTTCTCACTAACCTTCAATTATACTTTCAAACCAATAACCCACGGTTTATTTAATTATTCTTCTTATCTTATAAGAAATATTTATATGCATATTTATATTTGCATATATAATATATCCAAGAGTTTACCAATCTAATCGTTATAGAGTTTGTAAGTAATTTATTCCATAAATGTACTTAAATGTAGTATCCTATAAAGGATATTTTCCTTCGAGATGAATATATGCTATAGTCCCTATAGCTTATCAAATCTTATTTCTTAAGGATGTAGTCTATATCTCCTTCATTAGGACAAACCATAACATATTTTCCTTTTTACTTATTGTCCACTACCCCATACTTTAGATAAAGGAATATGATTTGGTTTAGAGGGAAACCTTATTTGGTAGTCGGTTTGGGGTTTTTAGATGACCACCTCTTCCTTCCCATAGTGAATTTACATGTCCTATCAAATAGTCACGTTAATGCTTTTAAGTCTCCTAGGTCTATATCAATTATTATAACTTAGTAGAAATAAAGACAAGATTTTATGGTTTACTGGTGGGGCCTTGGCCTTGAGCTCCTCACCAGTAAACCGATACAATAATCAAATACATTTGAAATAGTAATAGGAGATAGGAGAGGGAAATCACATGGAGGTACTTCCAAATCCCTGTGCAAGTCTATATAGCACATATATAAGAAATACAAATGCAGAGGGTTGTATCCCCAGATCTTTTAAGCCATCCTATTCCATGGGTCTTAGGGATCCTGAAGAAAACAAATTACAAATTTCATCAACAAAATGAAAAGGCAGAGTTCCAAATGCGTTTTCATTCCTGCAACATGGAGATTAAGATTTCGGAATGCAATACCCATTCAAACAAAAATGATCGAGATCTCCGAGTGTCTTGAATACATTTCCACCCGACACATTTAGATCTAGACAAAGGATCGAAATAAAAGCAAGCTGCGTATACCTTAAAAGATGGAGATTACGGTTTTCCTGCATAGTCTACATATATACCTTTCCCAATAAAAACCTACATTCATGTATCTGGCCCTTAACGGAATGAACTATGATCCTTGAGATCCAATACAATGTTTAAATGATGTAAACCAGTTCTCTATTGCAGATCTGGGTTATTCTTCCAGGGCAGAAAAATCGATATTAACAATGGTGCAAATTCTATTTTGACTCTCGGCTATTCCTTCCAGGGCAGAAAATCGGCATTACAATGATGCGATTAGATTTCACATGTTTGCTATTTGAGATCGATCCTGGAAAGATTGAAAATAATGCAGAAACTCCAATTCCAGAAAGCTTAATGGATTCATACAGAGAAACAAATTTAGCAATCCAATCACGTTATGAACTCACCAGGGCAGACCACGAAAAAGATTTAGGACCAGTTTTCGAGCTTGTTTCCAGGACGAGCCGATCTGAAGTCTGGGCAAAATATAAAAGTAAATCGACCATTCACGCAGAAGTGCAGTCGTCGAAGGTCTGAGTCCTCCTCCACTTACAGGTAACCTGACTTCGATATGTCCTTTCGCCCCAAGACATCTGCGCTACAAAATCATTTCTACAGTAAGCAAGACTAAAATATAAACAATGTCCAGGAGTGTGTAAGGCTCGACGTTCTCAGCCTTCCCTTCCCCTCCTCCCGCACAAGGGCTGGCGAAACAGAATATATCCAGCAAAAACTTGAAAACAAAACCGAGGTAACACGGGCGTGTTTCCTTTTTCCTCTCTCCCTCGAGGTTAACCAACACAGAAATCTTTTTTTCCCCCTTTTCGTTACTGCAGAGATCCAATAAATGGCGAACTGCCTTGCTTCCGAGTTCACAACCAGGTGACAAGTGGCATGTAATACTTGGCGCTCCATCCAGGAGATCGCCACCCATGATATCCTCGGAGAAAATCTTAGCCTCCCGCCAAAACTTATGTAAATCCCCTTAATTAAGTGTAATCCCATCCGTTATAACTGGAGTTCCGCTCCCCTAATGGGATCGCAGTCTTTAAGAAGATAACTAACATTTCCTCCACCCCTCCAAAACTTGTTGGGTTAATAAATTCATTAACTACTCAAGTTATGATGCTCCTCGATCACAGCCTAGTGGTGATAATGAGAATAAGGGGCTCCATCATTTCTCTAACATGTATTACTCGACCTACTAAGATATGGTTTCTTTTAAACCCCTTCAAGGAAGCACTATAACTATTCATTTTATATGGAGGTATTTTGTTATATCCTCTATTTGTAAGCAAGGGTGTTAAATGGTGTAATTAACTCATAATGATTTTTTTTTTACAAGTAATTCCTCAAGGAATTATCCTTCAAAGGAAAGAAACCCCACCCTTTTTCCTTCGATTCTATGGGCATTATTTATATGTAATATCTAATCACGCCCTTTGCATAATATATTAAATTGTCTCATAATATAGATCATAATCGGGTATATAATTTATTCGATAAATACATGATATTTTATATGCTCTTACCATAATATTTTTGAGAAAATCTCTTATATGTACCTATATGTCTTGATCGACTATTAGGTATTTATAAATTTATTTTTGGCCTGGTCCGATAAGCCTGCTATATATATATATATATATATATATATATATATATAATTACTTTTCATGTAATGACACCCGCTACCTAAGTGTGGCATGAATTAACCCAAAAAAAATCGGTTTTTCTATCGTGTGTCATCATAATTTTAGCCTTCTAAACAATACTTACTTCTACGAGGAATTATTTTAGAGTTTCGACTTTCAAGTAGCTAACCAATTCTCTTCCGACGTGAAGTACCAAAATGATCTTTGTAATCGTCTCTTGGTCTACCTACCATAGACGTCTCTCCCTTCTTAAAGCGTTTGGTTATTTATTGTTTTAGTTCATGGCCTTGGCCTTGAGCTCCTCACCTGGGCCATGTACACATTTCCAATTTCATTTACTAACAAAATAATGGGGCATAAAGGAGGGATATTACATCCTCCTCCCCTTAAGAAGAACACCGTCCTCGGTGTTCATGCTTTTTCAACAGTTCTTCTTCGACTTGAGTCATCCTTTGCATGCTACTTATTTCTATTTGGACCGTCTTCGGACTTTTCCTGGACCTTTGCTTTCAATCATTCCTGCATTTTTCTACAAATCCGGAATTCCTAAAACCATAAAATCTATTATCTTCAAACTCAGAACATAAACAATGATTCATTTTATTGCAACCTAGCATTTAGCCTGCTAATTTATTCCAGCACACATAATTCTAGTGTTTTCAGGAATTTAGCCTGCTAAATTTTTTTTTTCCAGAACACAACATTCACTTGATCCCAGAAATTCTTGCCTAACACCCCAGTGCTCACACAGCAATTCATTCCGAGATTTCTTGCCTAACACCATAGTGCTCACACAGCAATTCATTCAGAGATTTCTTGCCTAACACCATAGTGCTCATGCAGCAATACTTTCTCTCATGCATACTAAGCAGCGTCCTGCCTCCCACATATACATTTTCTTATAGCTTGCCCAGGTCTTACAGCCAGCCGATTCTCCGAGAATCCTAGTGGCTGTTCAATCCCTGATTTTAGGGAGTATTTCAAATGCCATTACGACACTCTTTACACAATTCCCCTCAAGCCTTCTCGCTTGAGTCCCGGAATTTATTTCGATAACCAATCATCTATTAATTCTTACAATTTTTGTAAATTACAATATATCTTGTAATAACGGTAAGTAGTTTCACTTATTTGCTTATCATTCATGATATGTAGCACACATCCATCACCAAATCAGGTTTTGTGCCATACTGTAATCCATGCTATAATAAAAGGTAATCACTTACTCTTGAGCAATTTTGTTCTGCTCAGCTTCACCAATGGACTTATAAACCACGTTCCTTTTTGTTTATTACATTGGTCGTAATTATGATAACATCCTGAAAATGTTAGTAACTAAACAACATAATCCAATGTTAAGCCATGGTTATAAGTGTCTCAAAATATGACCAGTAATAAGATGCATTAAGTGAATCATCACTTACTCTTGAGTGATTAACTCAGCTATTTATCCACGTGAATACTCACTTCCATTTTGATTTGTTATATTCATAGCGAAATCCTACATTGTTAGTTCATAACAACTATACAACATTTATTTATAGGAATTTTAATAGCACTAACACGTCTTTCACTTGTCTATTCCTTATCAACTCCTACTAAGAATAAAATAAAATAAAATCATTCGAGTTTTACTCAAATGCTCATGAGTGATAAGCTAGATATGTATGGACTCAAATTGTGATTTCTACTTATAGTGTCATCAGTGAAATAATATAATTTAACCACCCAACATTTATAACTTGCGTCGAGGTCTTGTTGACAAGGCGACATATACCTGCATAATATATATTCCGCTCTTCCACAAGTTCAACCGAGTTTTTGGCCATCTCGATCCTTTTCCTTCACTGTATTAAGTACCCATCTTTCTTGCATATGCCAACATCATGTGAGTAACAATAAATCGTCTACATATATACTTGCATATATTTTTCTAAGGATAATCACATACCTTTATGGGGGAGACTGCATATCGCTTTATTGTATGGCTCTCATATGCCAAGGTGTACTTTTAACTTGCATTAATGCACATTAGTAATCCCCTCCATATCATAAAATCTATATATCAAAACGAAACAGATTATCAAGATATCCATTTAAACCGATGAAGTTAATTCCTATCTTTTCAATCTTTTACCTTGAGGATGACCCTTTGTTAGTCATGCATAAAAGTCTTACGACTCTTCTAACCATCTATGGTTTGGATAGTATATATATATGTATATATTTTATGTAACATTACTTACATTAACCTTGAAGATCTATTATATATTTATTAATTCAACTATTCATTCTTCTCTACCATGTCACATGTCCCATACAACAAATAAGTAAGAACACAAAACTAATATTCTATATCGAAACCATCACATGTAATATTCAATATAATGTACAAACATCTTCTACACCTTCTCTCAATAACATTCAGCCAATAAGGAGAATTTCAGGAGTTACTCCTTAGTACCATTTATGCATTTTTCTAACATGATAAGGATCCCTGCACCCTACAATCTCGTGCACATACTTAATACAATCGTCCCAACATAAATGCGTGAAATCAATAACTAGGTAATTCCTGACAATTTTCCAATCCTTCTCATAATGACCTAACCATCATTCATATCTGGTCGATTGATGCCATTGGTAATGAAAGATGTACATAATCCTAAATATGTTTATGAACTTTTGAACATGCAAACGCTCCTATGATTCTCATTACTATCATTGAGATCAACGTATATGAAAATATTAACAAGATCACCAAGGTAAATATAGGAACATATTCCAACTATTTTAATCATTTTTAAAGAATACTTTCTTATCATTTAATGAAACTAATTGTAGAGCATGCGGAGATATTCATCCTCTAGTATTTATAAATAGAAGATCATTCAACTTCGGGAGGAAACATATAAATGCTCACATATAGACAATGCTTTTCCTTTAGAATGCTTTAACAAGTGGAGTATACTTACTTGCGATTTAAAAGACATATTGTCGAATACCTCTTGCTGGTTCTTTGGAACATAAATCCTTTGTTTGCGGCTTATCGATGGAGTTCCCCTGACCTGCTTATATTATTTCCTCATCTGAGCCCAACTAAGCCCGAGTGTTTGCAACCTGTGCTCTGATACCATATGTAACATCTCCAAGCTTTGCGAGTTAGTAATTTTGGTGAAAATTGAAATTTCTTCTCTTAAAGATCTTCTTTATAACAATTACAAGAAATAACCAACATGTAATTAAATCCTTGTGCATACACTTGACATTTTTATAAAAAGTGCATTTGCTTATGTTATTCACTTTTACTTAATATTAATGTATATCTATAAAGTAAATCATTTTAGTTGCAACTACAAGATATGAATGTACCTCCTTCATCAAGTAAATCACACCAATCACATGAATTTCAAACATAAGAGACACAATATACATGTGGTTCACCCAACCTTTGGGCTACGTCCACGGGAGGAGTTGTCATTTATGTATTATTTCAAAAATCAAAGGAATTACAATCTGCAATCCGATGATTGCCGTAATTTATGTGCTACTTTCTTTCGGCTTCTTCCAAGCCTCCCAATCATCTGCAAACCTGCTCGTGAGCTCTGCCTATTCAAGGCATGCAGGAATCTTGCTATTAACTGAGCGCGACCTTTGTATCGTGAAAGAAAATACATGCCTAGATCCTGGCATGAGCTGAGCGTGAGGTCTGTCTAAAACAAGGTAAGAGTATCATACTGCAATAACAATACAGTTTATAACTATAACAACAATTAATAACTCAGAGTGCAACAACAATACAATATATAGAATATATCAGAGTTCTGGATCTACCCTGCTAGCGGTTCCATTCGACACACAGAGTATGAGTATCGTACAATAACAAAATATATTAATTTAAATGAACTATATTATCATTTCACCCGAATTAAATCATATGATTACACTTCCTAGACATGCAAATCCAACCCCAAGGTTTATACCATCAACATATAATCAACCTTATTGATAATCTCATACTATAATATTCATGTCGGGATTAATTATCTAAGCTCGACAATCTAGATTTCCGTCGAGATAAGGATCATCCTAAGACCACTTTCAATTTGGAAGTTCTCTTACTTACTCATATCATTAAAAACTATTTCTCCCCAATAAGGTTCTCATAGTAAAAATCCCGTTCAATAAATGTACTTACGGTTTTCACTTCCTAACTCACGCTTATATATATATATTAAGTTTCCAAAAGCATAAGTGAAGAGAAGCTAGACATTACCATAGGTCTTCTAAAAATCATGTACTGCTCTACGACTCTTGATACAGGGTTAATTAAACCAATGGAACTTTAGACAGGAACCTAAGCAATAATAAAAAAAAAAACCAGAAGGCAATACATTTTTAACCAGCCGGAATGGTCAGCTAAGATCCATAAAGCTATACGCTTGCAACTAACATAAATATACGTTATCAGAAATGTAATTAAACCTGGAGGTACTTCCAAATCTCTGTGCAAGTCTATATAGCACATATATAAGAAATACAAATGCAGAGGGTTGTATCCCCAGATCTTTTAAGCCATCCTATTCCATGGGTCTTAGGGATCCTAAAGAAAACAAATTACGAATTTCATCAACAAAATGAAAAGGCAGAGTTCCAAATGCGTTTAGATTCCTGCAACATGGAGATTAAGATTTCGGAATGCAATACCCATTCAAACAAAAATGATCGAGATCTCCGAGTTTCTTGAATACATTTCCACCTGACACATTTAGATCTAGACAAAGGATCGAAATAAAAGCAAGCTGCGTATACCTTAAAAGATGGAGATTACGGTTTTCCTGCATAGTCTACATATATACCTTTCCCAATAAAAACCTACATTCATGTATCTGGCCCTTAACGGAATGGACTATGATCCTTGAGATCCAATACAATGTTTAAATGATGTAAACCAGTTCTCTATTGCAGATCTGGGTTAGTCTTCCAGGGCAGAAAAATCGATATTAACAATGGTGCAAATTCTATTTTGACTCTCGGCTATTCCTTCCAGGGCAGAAAATCGGCATTACAATGATGCGATTAGATTTCACATGTTTGCTATTTGAGATCGATCCTGGAAAGATTGAAAATAATGCAGAAACTCCAATTCCAGAAAGCTTAATGGATTCATACAGAGAAACGAATTTAGCAATCCAATCACGTTATGAACTCACCAAGGCAGACCACGAAAAAGATTTAGGACCAGTTTTCGAGCTTGTTTCCAGGCCGAGCCGATCTGAAGTCTGGGCAAAATAAAAAAGTAAATCGACCATTCACGCAGAAGTGCAGTCGTCAAAGGTCTGAGTCCTCCTCCACTTACAGGTAACCTGACTTCGATATGTCCTTTCGCCCCAAGACATCTGCGCTACAAAATCATTTCTACAGTAAGCAAGACTAAAATATAAACAATGTCCAGGAGTGTGTAAGGCTCGACGTTCTCAGCCTTCCCTTCCCCTCCTCCCGCACAAGGGCTGGCGAAACAGAATATATCCAGCAAAAACTTGAAAACAAAACCGAGGTAACACGGGCGTGTTTCCTTTTTCCTCTCTCCCTCGAGGTTAACCAACACAGAAATCTTTTTTTCCCCCTTTTCGTTACTGCAGAGATCCAATAAATGGCGAACTGCCTTGCTTCCGAGTTCACAACCAGGTGACAAGTGGCATGTAATACTTGGCGCTCCATCCAGGAGATCGCCACCCATGATATCCTCGGAGAAAATCTTAGCCTCCCGCCAAAACTTATGTAAATCCCCTTAATTAAGTGTAATCCCATCCGTTATAACTGGAGTTCCGCTCCCCTAATGGGATCGCAGTCTTTAAGAAGATAACTAACATTTCCTCCACCCCTCCAAAACTTGTTGGGTTAATAAATTCATTAACTACTCAAGTTATGATGCTCCTCGATCACAGCCTAGTGGTGATAATGAGAATAAGGGTCTCCATCATTTCTCTAACATGTATTACTCGACCTACTAAGATATGGTTTCTTTTAAACCCCTTCAAGGAAGCACTATAACTATTCATTTTATATGGAGGTATTTTGTTATATCCTCTATTTGTAAGCAAGGGTGTTAAATGGTGTAATTAACTCATAATGATTTTTTTTTTACAAGTAATTCCTCAAGGAATTATCCTTCAAAGGAAAGAAACCCCACCCTTTTTCCTTCGATTCTATGGGCATTATTTATATGTAATATCTAATCACGCCCTTTGCATAATATATTAAATTGTCTCATAATATAGATCATAATCGGGTATATAATTTATTCGATAAATACATGATATTTTATATGCTCTTACCATAATATTTTTGAGAAAATCTCTTATATGTACCTATATGTCTTGATCGACTATTAGGTATTTATAAATTTATTTTTGGCCTGGTCCGATAAGCCTGCTATATATATATATATATATATATATATAATTACTTTTCATGTAATGACACCCGCTACCTAAGTGTGGCATGAATTAACCCAAAAAAAATCGGTTTTTCTATCGTGTGTCATCATAATTTTAGCCTTCTAAACAATACTTACTTCTACGAGGAATTATTTTAGAGTTTCGACTTTCAAGTAGCTAACCAATTCTCTTCCGACGTGAAGTACCAAAATGATCTTTGTAATCGTCTCTTGGTCTACCTACCATAGACGTCTCTCCCTTCTTAAAGCGTTTGGTTATTTATTGTTTAGTTCATGGCCTTGGCCTTGAGCTCCTCACCTGGGCCATGTACACATTTCCAATTTCATTTACTAACAAAATAATGGGGCATAAAGGAGGGATATTACAGAATGCCTTTGCATAGGTATATAAACTATTATAAAAGAAAATTGTTGCACCAGAGCAACCTACAACATCATGGTTCAATCTCCACTAACTAGAAAATCAAGGATCTGGAGAATAGGGTCTCGCAAAACCAAGCTAGAAGAAATAGACTTAGGTGACATTCATGCACAATTTAGGAAAATGTTTGAGGATGTTGGAAAATATACAACCCATGAAACGAAGCTCATGAAGTCTCTCGGTCTTTACTAGTAGGTCAAAACCTTTTTCGGTAAATCTCTAAAGGATTAGGATGAAGAGCAAAAGGCTGCTCATCTACAAGACCAAGACACTCAAGCGATGCTCAAAGGAATTGAAGTCACCCTCATATTTTTTTCCAAGGCTCAAATTGATATGGAGGATAGTATGAGAGTACTTGAAAAGGATACCACTGGTATTGTCTTTAAAGAAAAATTCCCTTGTAGGAAAGTCATTGCAAGGAAAGAGGAATCTGAGATGGCCCTTCTAATAATTTCTAATATTTCTAAAAATTATCTCTTTGTCTCCTATTTGGTTCTCTTCCAAGACAATTAATCATATACATGGTTTTTTCATAATTATGATAGTTATTATATGCTTCTAGCTATTAGGTATGTTAGTCCCACACACTCTAGATTTATCTCTCCCTTATAGCCTGATATTACTACATTAATTCTGATAATTACTCCATATGGAAATAAACAATAAAATTTTGGCTTTGTGGCTAGTGTTGTTTCCCTGGGCACATGCCAACCACTCCAAACCATGTATTTTTTTATATCTAAGTAATACAATGTGTGTCAAGCATACAAAAAAAAGAAATTCTCTAAAAATTATTATCCTAGCTAAAGTCAAATGATCTTTAATGATATCCATAACATGTATATTTTTAAATTCCTTTTGTTAAACTTCCTCCCAATACATCTTTTCAATTAAAACAACCCTACTTTATATTTTGTTATTTGCTAGTTTGTTTGTAACTTGCAAGACTATCACGTGGTCCATGAAACCACGAACTAGTGGCATCCAAGCCATCAAAATCACTCAGGGATCACACCTAGCATAGGCCACACTAACCCTTAACATCCTATCACTACCTTACGAGGTTTGAACTTAGGTCGGCATGCAGAAGAGGCCCGTCGAAACCAACCATGCTAGCAAGATTCGACAACACATACCTACTTTCACTCGATATCCTATACATGCATTTTTTCATGACATTTTTAAAACCATTATTTTATTTATACAACTAGTATGGAGTCTAACACGACCTTTATTATCCTCGAAATATTATAAGGTAAAATAATCTTAGTGACGGTCGACATTTCAAGATATGGAACAAACCTTTTAACATACCTTGGCTTCAGACATAGTTGTTGCAAAACACTTCACCACACCTTCACACACAACATATATATTCAAACCCAATTATGGCATCCATATTCAAATTAATACCACCTTCACATACCAAGTTACACCCATTCAAACATCTTGACACCTAATTCAATTCCTTAAACCTAATTCCAACCCATGCCCAATATTTATATTTTTTTATAGCTTGAGTGTACCTAAGTATTAAGAGCATGCGTTCCTCCTTAGGTTCAAATGTGGAGAGGGGTAGGGTATGTACACCTCCATAGACTTTAGCACTCAAATTGTTGTGTGAATATAGGTCACTTGTCCCACAACAAAGCGGATCTCATACACCAATTTGGTGTATGGCTTTTCCTTGCCCTTAAAATTAGATTATTATTATTATTATTATTATTATTATTATTATTATCCATTAACCTCATTATACTAAGAAACATATTATTTATATTTTTTCTAGTTTTAAACCTCTAATTACGAAGTTTGTGATAATAATAATAATTTATTTTTATGATCACAACCTAACTAGACACCATTTGGGTGTATGAGACCCCTTGTTTGTGGCACAAAAACCCCCTCCATAAAGCGATTTCAGAGGTAAAATTTACGAAAGTGTACAAACCCTACCTCCTCAAGATTTGGAGCTATAATATTTCCTTTAATAAACCCATATCAAAATTATACATAAATTGATTATATTTACAAAATAATACCCTTTCACTTTGATAAAAATAAAATTTAAATTTGTTATTTAAGGTTCTTCAAAATTTGCAAATGCTAAATAGATTCGATTCTAAATCACTACCAAATTTTTTTAGTTTTAAGGCAAATTGCGTAGGAAAAATCTTAAAAGCTAGAATAATAAAAATTTAAATATATTAAATAAAATTATCCAAATATTATATTTTAAATTAACTTTACACATTAAAATCCATTAAATTGCTTTATACATTGAATTTTGACCCTTCTGTGCGGATGCAATATTCCAATTTTCATGGAGATATATACCAAAGCAAAATTATCGAGCCGATCCACTGTTGACCCTTCTCTCCGGATGCAATATTCCAATTTTTAAGGAGATATATACCAAATTAAAATTATCGAGGAGGTTATAAATTTAGGATGTTATAAATCAACAATTTTGTGTGTTTTTGATAACATTATTTTTCTGACATAAATCTGTAGAGATCGCATAATCTATATACGCGTTTCTGGGTTATTTCGCAGGATAATCGAGGCGAGGAAATATTTAATACCTGGCTCACGTCAAATTTGTGTACACTCGGAGATCTGCCGTGTTTGTGTGAGAATGCAGAAATCACAAAATGTCTCCAGGAATGTGTATGAGTTCAAGATTGTCGATAATAAAGTTCGAATGGAAGAGCTGGAAGTCCAAAAGCTGGCAGAAGATCTTGAAGCAACTTTAAAGCTCACCAGATCGCAGAGCAAATTCAGAACCCAATTGTCTCAGAAATCCGTCACCAAAAAATCGATCACCAAACCCGTCCGCAGATCCAAAACCCGATCTGCTCGAAAATCGTTAAGTGGAAGCAATCCCAGTCATCCCAACATAACAAGAGACTTACAGGAAAATGGTGGGGGAATACAGGCAAATTCTCGACTACACCAACGTTTTCCTGCTAATATGCAGCTGCCCACAAGCTTCTTCATGACAAACTTTTTGACCGAGCACTCTAACTGCCATTTTTGCAGGAGGTAGAAGGTCTGCGAGGAAAAAGATTGTGAACGTTGTGTCAATGGAGTCGTTGGAAAGGCTTGCATAGGAAAAACATATTGCTCTATGTGCCATTCAGATACTGGTGTGTTTTGTAGAAGATGCTTGAAATTGCGTTACGGGGAAGATCTTGAGACGGTGCGGGAAAATAAGAATTGGATGTGTCCACATTGTTCAGAGGAGAGAGGTATTAAGCCATACTGGATTTGTAACAGCTTGATTTGCTTGGCGATACGTAAAATTCCATCCATACCCATAGGCATTTCAATAAGAAAAGCCGAAGAGATGGGATTTGAATGTGTAGCTGACTATGTGTCCTCATTGCTTAAAGGGGAGCAAGATTTCCATATGAAATAAACTCCGAGAAAATTCGACGTTAGGGTTGTCTATTGGGTCATATTAGGTCATAGGTAGACGTTACGTTTGTCTATTAGACGTTCATTTTTCTTGAAAGGGCTGTGTATTAGACGTTCATTTTCTGGCATAGACAGGTAGGTCATAGGTAGACATCGATGGATAACGGTTGAATTTCAGTAATTTGTGGCCATGGCCAGAAGAGTCGAATTTTGTTGCGTTGCTTTTTTCTTCTAATGCCTTTGGCTAGGTAAATCGCAATTTTTAAAGAGTCTGGTATGCTTTGGTATGCTTTGTGTTTTTGGGCTTACTTATTTGTTTACAGAATGTCATTTATCTTTTAACATTGACTTTTTTAGATTGGAAGTGGAAGTTTGTTTGAAGCTTTGTAGCTGTGTAAGAAAAATGATGCATGGTAACATTTGTTTGATAACAGTTGAGATTTATAGTTTTAAAGTTTTTTTTAATAATTCTAGAATATCTATCATGTTATGTAATTATTATTTCGATCAAAATTCTTTATATTGATTTTAAAATTGAAGTGGTTATTTAGTTTTGAGTTTAACCTACAATTTTGTAGATCTTGGAGTAATGAGTGATTATATGTTTTGGACTCAAGGTTATTGGAACTTTGTTATAGATTTTTCTTCGTATCTTCTTCTCAAAGAGTTGACGCTTGTGTATGTAGGTCCCATTTAAAACTTCCCTTCATGTTTTCAAATTTCTTTTTAAGTTAAACTAGGATATTTCCTTTGAATGTTTGGAATTATTTGTTAGTTACCATATTCATAATATCATTTCTTCTTAGGAATGTAGTTTCAAGGATTGTTACTCTTTGGCTAAATTTTGAAGACCCAAATTCCACTTTTTCATGTTCTTTTTGTCTAATGGATGAGCCTTCCAAATGTTTAGGGAATATAATTTTTTTCACCATCACTTTCCATGTGATATGATTGTTACATTTTGTAGTTATTTTCCATTTTTTTTAATCTATGACACCTTTGGAATCACCCTAGGTCAATATTCCGATCAAAATTTATGCAAATTTTAAATTCACATGGATTTTAAAACTCTAGTTTGTAGATTGTGTTGCTAGCTAATATTTCTCCTAAAGTATCTCTGAAATTTTAGTCCATCTTATTCTAAAATATTTGTCTTTAGTAGTGTAATATCAATTATTTGCAATTTCAAAGGTTTGACCACATTCTAATGTTCCAAGAGAAAATTATGGTAACTTCCACAAAATTTTTTGTTTTTGCCTCTCGGGTGAATGAACTTATACAATCTTGAACACTGAAAAACTTATTTTAGAGGTATGAATGTAAATATGTTATACATATGAGATAACAATTCATCTCTCGCATACTTATTTACAAACAAGTTATAAACTATATAAGGAATTCTAATGTTTCTAGTATTGTAGATTAGGAATCCCTAACCACGGTATTTTTTAAGGATTCGAATATTATAGTTAAGTATAGTATCCTATGCGACTATTTTGGATTGAAAAAAACATGTATATAGATAGTTAGGCGAATATTAAATATGGATCATACAATTTACTACTAAAACATGTATATTTTGGCGAATATTATAATAAAAAAACATATTTTATGTAAATATAAGCGATATTGGAAACTAAAAATGACCAAATAATGAATTTATTTTTTGAAAAAAAGCCCGAAAAATACAACATCCAGAGCCTCTGCCCAACACTAAAGCTAGAATGTGGTTGTGAGGCACATTGTTAACACCCAAAAAGTGATCACTACCTCATCTACCCCATTGCATTGCTCATTTGTCCATATTTCCTAACATATTTCCCTCCAAAACCTTAAAATCCCACTTAAAAGCCTCCAAAAGGCCACAAAACGATTAAAAAAGCCTCCAAAAGGCCAAAAAAACCATTAAAAAAGCCTCCAAAAGGCCAAAAAACTCCTTTTTCCCACAAATTAATCCAATTTCCTCCAAAATAGCAAAAACCCTCTAAAAAGGGAATAGAAAATATAAAAAAAGAGGAAAAAGAGGAAAAAGAGGGAAAAAGAAGGCAAAAACCCTATACAGCTTACCTAAACCATATGGTGCCAAAAACCATCGGCCAACACTCCACCACTAAAAACCTATAAATAGCTGATGGATGCCCCTCATTTCATATCCACAATCAAATACACCCTTACTCTGCCAAAATCACTCTTGAAACCCTAGCTCACCCTTGAGCTACTTTCACACTTGAGTACCCCTTTGGCCCATTTCCAAGCCTTTAGAGAAAGAGAAAGGAGAAAAGCTAGAAGCTTGGAAGCAACCCTCCTAGACTGCTACAAAAGATTCACCAAACTCTACACTTGAGGTAATCTTTAATACAAAAAGAGAAATCTTTTGCCATATTTTCATGTTTTGTTATTTATGTTAATGCTCATGCTAGGTTAAATTTCATATTGTTTTAGTGCTTTAATTTACTGTTTATTGAACTGCTACTAAGAAGTCCCTTCTCCTTAGTAGGTGCTCATTTGCACAAGATGGGGTGAAAACCCTAGCTACACACATCTAGGATGTTTAATTGTCCTCGGATCCGGTAATCATTTCTTTCAAGCTTGGAGTGCACCAGGGCTCATGCCCAACACTCAATGTACATCGGGGCTTAGGCCCAGTATGAAATCGAATTCTCTAAATACATCGGGGCATAGGATGAATATATAGGTCTTTTGTGTGTTCCTGAGTCCATGCTCAACACACTAACTAATCAACCATGTAAATCATGCTCTGCATAGTATAATCCAACAAAAGAGGTAATCTCAGTATATCATAATTTTGTAATCATTTCTCGAAATACAACACAGTTTATTCATTCGGATTTCCTGCCCCGCATATATTCAACAAGGAAACAAATCAGTGTCCATGCCCAATACATCAACTGATAAAGGAAATAAATTAAACATACTAATGCTATGTCAAACATAATAAATCACATATACTGGGGCTGTAACCAGACATGACGTCATAACATAGTTAGTCAAAAAGTTGGGATATTACACCTATGCACTGAATGTGGACATTTTGGCCCCTCCTTAGTAGTTTTGTCCTATCCTTACCAACCTACACTCCACCAAATCCACACCCACTCATGTGGCACCATCATTTACTTATACCCATTCCTTGCCAACGTTTAGATGTCAATTCATGACATTTGGAGGTGATTTGGAAGTCTATTGGTCAACCTAGGGGGGGTTGAGGTCCAATGTAATCTAGCCACTTGTAGCCAATACTGATGCCTCCAAAGGCTCACGATTTATACCAAATGTTATATAAGGGTGTTCACAACTCATTTCTGGGTTGCACAATTAATAATAAACCTGTTATTTGATCATTTGTGTCTGTAGTTTGATCATTTATGTGTCCAGAATGCTTCTTTTACATTATGCATAATTCCTCAAATTTCTTGATTGTGAGGTAATATTTAGCTAGTAGATCCTACTATGAGTTATAATTCACATGGTATCATAGCTATTGGAGCTTCTAGTCAAACTAGTTTGCTTCAGAAGTGCACCAGAAGCGGTGGAGCAACCACAGAAATCCCCGGGGCCATTTCCTTGAAGCCATTGGAGAAATACATTGGAGTCTACTAGGGGTGTGATGCACTCTGGAATGTGCCTTCTGTCAATGTAGGGTTTGAATTAGATAGTTAGGATATCCTCTTGAGTGATTGTGTGTTTGCATTGCAAGTATGCAGTGTTCCTTGTCACCTAGTGCGCAAGCTACAGAATGGAGCAATCGTGTGTCTTGTTCACTCCATTCAAATACTTTGAGTAGAAGGACAAAATGATAATCCAGCTGAGATGGAAGGGTCTCTTCAGAGTTACCATGGGGACTGAAACTGAGCCAAATTCTGTAATAGAGAAGTCGAAGTTCTTCAACATAATGGATGGAGATCTTTGCATGGTTTGTCTCAACATTTCAAAAGACCTCTTATTTCACGTTGATAGTATCACTACTGCAAATGAAGTGTTGCTAAATATTGATTCATTGTTTTTGGGAACATTGATGAGATGAGGGGCCACCAACTTCAGAATGAGTTGATCTCACTGAGACTAAGCAATTTCAAAACTATCCAAGACTTCTTCACCAAGATAAAATCATTGGGCTTGCGGATCAAGCAATGTGGCATTGAGAAGAAGGATGAATAGTTGGTTTTGTCCATACTTTCGAAGTTGGATCTTCATTACTTTGTGTTTGTTTCTACATTTCATTCCACCAGGATAGTTGTTCCAAAGTGGAAGATGCCATCTTTGGAAGATTTCATGGAGATGCTTACACAAGAAAAAGACAAGTTGGTCCTAATGGGTGCCAGCAAGCAAAAGGATCAAGTTATTGCAGCTGTGGATTCGAAGCAAGCAAGAGGAAATCAAAATCTCAAGGGTTTGAAGAAGCAAGAGAATAAGAAACACAAGGAGAATCCAAGATAT
Source organism: Larix kaempferi (assembly GCA_027924585.1). Lineage (NCBI taxonomy): Eukaryota > Viridiplantae > Streptophyta > Pinopsida > Pinales > Pinaceae > Larix > Larix kaempferi. The sequence goes on along the minus strand of BSBM01000680.1, from coordinate 3,560,967 downwards.
TTTGATGGGGATTTGAATCTTGTCAAGGAGAAAGGAAAGAAGAAAGAGAATACCAAATGCACTTACTCTCAAAAGAGTTGGCACCCTGAAAGTGCATGTATGAATAAAACCATTGACATGATGACCCATCTCCTCCAAAAAAAAACATTCCTCTCCCAGAAAGTTCAAAGAAGAAGGAGGGTGTTTCTGAAGACAAGGAGAGATGCCATGCATTGATGGCTAGTACCTCAGAAGGGTAACTAAACCAGAAATCCAAAAGAACTAGAAGGCACTATTGGATCCACATATGGGTATTGATTCTGGTAGATGCTCGATTAAAAAGTGGAGGGGTATATCCAACTAATCAATCTCAAATGACCTTGTTCTTGATTCTAGTTTGAGTGGAGATTCCTGATCCACCTTCCGCAAAAGCGGATTTACCTAGTGATAGGCTACTATGATTTGATTTTAAATGGATTTGGTTAGTTGAACAAACTACTCCAAAACCCTAGCCTAAGATAGTTGTTGTATGTTCCCTAGAAAAAAAAAGTTACTATTCAATTTTAACTTTAATGTTCCTTTTAGGGTTGTGGTTTATTAAAAAAGATTGTGTGCGTGTAAGATGGTTATGACTAAAAGGTAAAGTGTATAATAAAAATGCAAACTCCTGTCACTTCTTTTTTTTTTGGCTTATATCTTTCAAAATAAAAAGTTTGCAAAGTAAACCTAAAATTATCTTGAAATTTTTTATTTATTTATTTTTTAAATAGTATATGCAACTAATATCTATTTTGAAAAACAATGCTCTTGCTAAGGAAATAGTACTTGTTCTTTTGTAATTTTCGTTTAAATAAGAGAAATAACAGCTAACTATGAACAAGAAAAGCATACTCTAGAATGCAAGTGTAGGCTAGTTGTACCTAAAACTATAAGAGATGGACCACTCCCCTCAATGAAGTCTTAAAATAGCAAGTTCAATACATTTCTTCAATCAAAGCAAAGAAGTAACTAACTTTTGAAAAATGACACTATTGGAACCAACAACTCAAAGAAGAAAACAAATATATTTTTCAAGAAATCAAAATGTTCTCTATCAGGTTACTAGTCATAAGAAAACATTTCGAGTGTCAACCAAAAAAACTTTGAACTCGAAAAACCGAGGAATGCCCTCAACAAACGAATGAAAACCAAACATGATCTCATAAAAGAGAAAAAAAGACTCAATCATAGCCTACCAACAGGTCCAAATGATCCAACTACAAGCAAGGAAACTCTTCCAAAATCAAAGCAGAGACCCAAAGTTTAAACTCTGGGAGGAAATCAAATCCTAAAAAAATACTCGCGACTATAAGTACAATAGATTGCGGGTGACTCGAAAGCGCAACACAGGAACTTGCGGGTATGAGGGCAACTCATGACTGTATCTAAAGAAAAATCACGGGTCTACTTCAGAAAAATCATAAAAAGAAGAAAATATATGATAAGGACCAAGCCGAAGTCTTATGCGAGGGTTAGAACACCTTGTAAACTCTTCCAGAGAACTAAAGGATTAACCTAACTAAAGAAAAACTACCCCAGGAATCCTAGAGAAACATAAAGAACTCCCTAGTGGAGTCACCAGTTCCGTTGTTCCGTAATTTAACCTGTGATTAGGAAGTTCAAAGAGATCATCAACATATTGCTAAGAAGGTACATAATCTAATAGATAAACAAATATATTAACATAAATTATTTCTTTAATCAATAAAATCTAGGGTTATAGGACAAAAGAATGTACCTTGGATAACTAAAGTTTGATCCAAGCTTTAATCTTTTGTCTCCGATCCACAATCCCAGATGAGAAACCTCCAAAAACCAGACACCTTCCTCAAATATTTTGACTATATAAAAATGAATAAACTAGTTTTTAAATCATATATAAAGAGGACATGAATAGATTCAAAAGATTAGATTCACAAAATAAACAAATTATCTTATGGGAAAGAAACTATCTTGCATTATAATCATCAATGGTAACAAGCTATATGTGATATGTAACCTGCATGGTTGAAACTTGATCTTTGGATCCTTGCTCCTCTTCCTTCAATGGATATTTCTCCAACATTTCCTTATACAAAATGGTTCTCCCTTTTCTCAAGGCCCTCTCCTTGTATTTAAGCAAGGCCTGAGAGGATACACTCGAAAGGAAAATGGTTGGGGAAGTTATGGTGCTTAGGGTAATTACCATGACTATCCCTAATTCGATCTTTAATATATTTTTTCATGATTTTAAGAGATACCCATGGGTATTTCACTTAACAACAAGTGAGTAACCCATGAGTCTAGTGTCAAACAAATAGCAGGTGCAATGTTTTAGGAAAAACCGCAGGTGGTCAATGGAGCTCCACTAGGTGACCCACGATTTGACAGTTGTGAGAGTCGCGGTTGAGTTTTAAAATAAGTCACAAAAAAAGATTAATTGGAGATGATATTGTAAGGTTTAGATCAAATGCATATATATTTAATGAGGCTCTTCCATCCATAAGGTTGTTTTGTGTGACCAGCAATGCAGTGTGGTCACAGATGGAGAAGTGCCACTATCTCCACTTTATTCCTCCTAATGGAATATTATTCGGGATGAACCATTAAATTCATGGTTTTGATTGTATGATAAAGGGTTTAAATATACATGTTTAGAAACTAGTCTATGTGCACCTTCAACTCATTGATGACACCATGTTAATGGGAACTTTGAATGTTAAGGAAGCAAAATCCTTCGAATTCATTTTGAAGGACTTCATGGACACTTCACACACCTCCAACAACCATGGTAAGTCATAAATATTCTTATTTAATACTCTTTTGGCTATGCAACTACATATTTCTCATGTATGCAATGTTTAATGGGGATCTCTTTCGTCCCTCCAAATACCATCATTAAACTTGGGAAAACTTGTTAGCCAAAATGGACAAAAACATTTCCAATTGGACATTCAAATCGATCAATTTAGTAGGGAGATTAGTTCTTTTAAAAATAGTCATGCATGGAAAGTTCACTTATCTTTTCTAAATTCTAGCAGCCTTGAATCACATAATCAAGGGCAATAGAAAGCTTGAATGCTCATTCATTTGGGGAGTATACAAAATTCATTGTAAATGGGCTCTAGTGGCTTGGTCCATTGTATGTCAACAAAAACAAATTGCTAGACTATGGAGAATGATGTTGAAATTGAATGTAAATCCCTAAGAGAAAATACTTGGTGGCAATGGCTTTAGAGCAATTTAGCACTTTGGTGCAAGGTATGGAGATGAAAGTATGCCCCAGACTACGAAGATAAAGAGCTAATTAGAATAGATTGGTTTCAACTGGTATCCCTCATCTACAACACAAGTTTGAAAAATCGAGCCCTAATCTAAAATCATACCTTATAGGAAATATAGAATGATCAATATACCCTCTTTTGGTAGGATGCTTGGTAGAAACAAACATAATTAATTAATTACCAGCACAGTTAGACCCTTAAAATTTCCTTCATGAGAACAATAGTTTTTTGTTTGTACCAATATTGGGACAATAATGCTCAATATAGTAAATGGAGGTAATGGAACACCAGGAAGAATTGGCGCAATTCTCATGAAAACTTCACATGGGTAGAAATTTGTTGAGAGTTCCACTCTAGGAAAATCCAATTCCACTATGGTCATGAAAAACTTCAGTGGGGTTATAAAGCAAATGACACCTTCACCTTGAAAGAGGCTTTCTCGATCTTCACTAATTATACAAATCAATAGGGAGACCAAATATGGGATTGGATATCGAAATAAGATCTATGACCTAAGGTTTCCCCCATTCTTTTTCTCATGTCCAAGGGTAAATCCCTTAATTGTGTTCCCTCATTCAAAAGGGATTTGAAGGCCCCTCCATATTCTCTTTTTGTTATGTAGAATCAGAAATTCCGAAACACATGTTGAATTACTATTGGTTTACTTCAAATATTTTGGATCAAGGATCCACGACGTTCAAGCAGTTGTACAGAAACAAGTGGGAGAATAAGGGAAACCATCACAACTTGGAGAAGTGCTACTTATATAAACGATAATTTTCAAAAAATTGTGGCAACTTTATCTTGGATTGTTCCTATGGAAAGCATGGAAGGAAAGAAACCAACAAATATATAGAGATGAAGTTCGAAGCATTGAACATGTGTGGAGCAATATTCATTTCAATATTCATGAAACTATCAAATATAAGGTGTGGAGAGATATGGACTAAAAATGTATGGAAAGAGAAAAGCATATCATGGAATATTGAGAACTAAGATCTCTAGTGAGATCTACATACCCTATCAAGAGACATCATCCAATACATAACCCTTTTTTTTAATCCCCCCACCTAGGAGGAATTTATTGAATTTATCTTTATTGAAGCCTCTAAAGACAACCCACATCCAACAAGTTTTGGAGAGTTCAAAACTCTCAATGTGATCCGGTACGAGATTATCCTAGTTATCTAGGGAAGGAAAGAAACAATGTGGTGGAGTTAGACTCTGTGGCATCTGGAATCAGGAATATTGAACTCTAGGAAAACTTCTCTAAAGTTGAAGTGGAAGGTATCTCACAATTCATAATTATTCTTCTCAAAATTTGTTGGATGGAACTCCCCTAAGCAAGTTGTATCAAAGATGGTACGTCACGCTTAAATTATAATTGCTTAACTCTCTCATTTGGAAAGAATTAATGTCATAATTCATTTCCATATTTTTCAGAATACTAACAAAGTGGTCAACTGGTTGAAAAACAAGGTGTGACTTGGACCTAGGGGGGCCTCAATTTAAATTGGAAAGCACTAGATCCCTAACAACTGAGAAATGTGTGCCTCTCCCTAAGTGGGAAGGATATTGATACCCCACAATGGGTGCTAGGAGCTAGCTTTAGGAATCCTTCGATGCCCAATAAAATCACACCTACAAAATGGAAAACTATCATAGGGTGTGGGACAAATGTTGGCAAGTGAATGATAGGTGGCAGGGGAAAGGGCCAATCCTAACACTTGGGTTCACATACATTTAGAATGAGATGATGGAAATGAGTGGAAGCACCTATGGGAATGGTCTATTTGACCTACTTGGTGATGATGTTATGTGGTTGATCACTCCTTTGGTTATTAAAATCATGGTTAGGTTTCATTCTCATTCATAGGCTATGATTATGGAGTACATTAAATTCTAATTTGATAGTGTTTAGACCCCTTGATTTTCTGGAGTTTAGGAAAGGAGAGGGTTTAGATATGACGATCAATAAAGATTTTCTTTGCTTAGTTAGGTTCCTGGTGTTTGAATTTAGACTAGGGGATCTTAAGGAATGTCCATATTAGAGGTTTGGTCGAGACAAGATTGTAAGAAATAAGAAAAATGAGTGCAAGAAGGCTGACGAATGCCTTTGCATAGGTATATAAACTATTATAAAAGAAAATTGTTGCACCAGAGCAACCTACAACATCATGGTTTCAATCTCAACTAACTAGAAAATCAAGGATCTGGAGAATAGGGTCTCGCAAAACCAAGCTAGAAGAAATAGACTTAGGTGACATTCATGCACAATTTAGGAAAATGTTTGAGGATGTTGGAAAATATACAACCCATGAAAGGAAGCTCATGAAGTCTCTCGGTCTTTACTAGTAGGTCAAAACCCTTTTCGGTAAATCTCTAAAGGATTAGGATGAAGAGCAAAAGGCTGCTCATCTACAAGACCAAGACACTCAAGCGATGCTCAAAGGAATTGAAGTCACCCTCATATTTTTTTCCAAGGCTCAAATCGATATGGAGGATAGTATGAGAGTACTTGAAAAGGATACCACTGGTATTGTCTTTAAAGAAATATTCCCTTGTAGGAAAGTCATTGCAAGGAAAGAGGAATCTGAGATGGCCCTTCTGATAATTTCTGATATTTCTAAAAATTATCTCTTTGTCTCCTATTTGGTTCTCTTCCAAGACAATTAATCATATACATGGTTTTTTCATAATTATGATAGTTATTATATGCTTCTAGCTATTAGGTATGTTAGTCCCACACACTCTAGATTTATCTCTCCCTTATAGCATGATATTACTACATTAATTCTGATAATTACTCCATATGGAAATAAACAATAAAATTTTGGCTTTGTGGCTAGTGTTGTTTCCCTGGTCACATGCCAACCACTCCAAACCATGTATTTTTTTATATCTAAGTAATACAATGTGTGTCAAGCATACAAAAAAAAGAAATTCTCTAAAAATTATTATCCTAGCTAAAGTCTAATGATCTTTAATGATATCCATAACATGTATATTTTTAAATACCTTTTGTTAAACTTCCTCCCAATACATCTTTTCAATTAAAACAACCCTACTTTATATTTTGTTATTTGCTAGTTTGTTTGTAACTTGCAAGACTATCACGTGGTCCATGAAACCACGAACTAGTGGCATCCAAGCCATCAAAATCACTCAGGGATCACACCTAGCATAGGCCACACTAACCCTTAACATCCTATCACTACCTTACGAGGTTTGAACTTAGGTCGGCATGCAGAAGAGGCCCGTCGAAACCAACCATGCTAGCAAGATTCGACAACACATACCTACTTTCACTTGATATCCTATACATGCATTTTTTCATGACATTTTTAAAACCATTATTTTATTTATACAACTAGTATGGAATCTAACACGACCTTTATTATCCTCGAAATATTATAAGGTAAAATAATCTTAGTGACGGTCGACATTTCAAGATATGGAACAAACCTTTTAACATACCTTGGCTTCACACATAGTTGTTGCAAAACACTTCACCACACCTTCACACACAGCATATATATTCAAACCCAATTATGGCATCCATATTCAAATTAATACCACCTTCACATACCAAGTTACACCCATTCAAACATCTTGACACCTAATTCAATTCCTTAAATCTAATTCCAACCCATGCCCAATATTTATATTTTTTTATAGCTTGAGTGTACCTAAGTATTAAGAGCATGCGTTCCTCCTTAGGTTCAAATGTGGAGAGGGGTAGGGTATGTACACCTCCATAGACTTTAGCACTCAAATTGTTGTGTGAATAGAGGTCACTTGTCCCACAACAAAGCGGATCTCATACACCAATTTGGTGTATGGCTTTTCCTTGCCCTTAAAATTAGATTATTATTACTATTATTATTATTATTATCCATTAACCTCATTATACTAAGAAACATATTATTTATATTTTTTCTAGTTTTAAACCTCTAATTACGAAGTTTGTGATAATAATAATAATTTATTTTTATGATCACAACCTAACTAGACACCATTTGGGTGTATGAGACCCCTTGTTTGTGGCACAAAAACTCCCTCCATAAAGCGATTTGAGAGGTAAAATTTACGAAAGTGTACAAACCCTATCTCCTCAAGATTTGGAGCTATAATATTTCCTTTAATAAACCCATATCAAAATTATACATAAATTGATTATATTTACAAAATAATACCCTTTCACTTTGATAAAAATAAAGTTTAAATTTGTTATTTAAGGTTCTTCAAAATTTGCAAATGCTAAATAGATTCGATTCTAAATCACTACCAAATTTTTTTAGTTTTAAGGCAAATTGCGTAGGAAAAATCTTAAAAGCTAGAATAATAAAAATTTAAATATATTAAATAAAATTATCCCTGATTAAATTTTTAATTTATTTTGGATTTAAATATTATATTTTAAATTAACTTTACACATTAAAATCCATTAAATTGCTTTATACATTGAATTTTGACCCTTCTGTGCGGATGCAATATTCCAATTTTCATGGAGATATATACCAAAGCAAAATTATCGAGCCGATCCACTTTTGACCCTTCTCTCCGGATGCAATATTCCAATTTTTAAGGAGATATATACCAAATTAAAATTATCGAGGAGGTTATAAATTTAGGATGTTATAAATCAACAATTTTGTGTGTTTTGATAACATTATTTTTCTGACATAAATCTGTAGAGATCGCATAATCTATATACGCGTTTCTGGGTTATTTCGCAGGATAATCGAGGCGAGGAAATATTTAATACCTGGCTCACGTCAAATTTGTGTACACTCGGAGATCTGCCGTGTTTGTGTGAGAATGCAGAAATCACAAAATGTCTCCAGGAATGTGTATGAGTTCAAGATTGTCGATAATAAAGTTCGAATGGAAGAGCTGGAAGTCCAAAAGCTGGCAGAAGATCTTGAAGCAACTTTAAAGCTCACCAGATCGCAGAGCAAATTCAGAACCCAATTGTCTCAGAAATCCGTCACCAAAAAATCGATCACCAAACCCGTTCGCAGATCCAAAACCCGATCTGCTCGAAAATCGTTAAGTGGAAGCAATCCCAGTCATCCCAACATAACAAGAGACTTACAGGAAAATGGTGGGGGAATACAGGCAAATTCTCGACTACACCAACGTTTTCCTGCTAATATGCAGCTGCCCACAAGCTTCTTCATGACAAACTTTTTGACCGAGCACTCTAACTGCCATTTTTGCAGGAGGGAGAAGGTCTGCGAGGAAAAAGATTGTGAACGTTGTGTCAATGGAGTCGTTGGAAAGGCTTGCATAGGAAAAACATATTGCTCTATGTGCCATTCAGATACTGGTGTGTTTTGTAGAAGATGCTTGAAATTGCGTTACGGGGAAGATCTTGAGACGGTGCGGGAAAATAAGAATTGGATGTGTCCACATTGTTCAGAGGAGAGAGGTATTAAGCCATACTGGATTTGTAACAGCTTGATTTGCTTGGCGATACGTAAAATTCCATCCATACCCATAGGCATTTCAATAAGAAAAGCCGAAGAGATGGGATTTGAATGTGTAGCTGACTATGTGTCCTCATTGCTTAAAGGGGAGCAAGATTTCCATATGAAATAAACTCCGAGAAAATTCGACGTTAGGGTTGTCTATTGGGTCATATTAGGTCATAGGTAGACGTTACGTTTGTCTATTAGACGTTCATTTTTCATGAAAGGGCTGTGTATTAGACGTTCATTTTCTGGCATAGACAGGTAGGTCATAGGTATACATCGATGGATAACGGTTGAATTTCAGTAATTTGTGGCCATGGCCAGAAGAGTGGAATTTTGTTGCGTTGCTTTTTTCTTCTAATGCCTTTGGCTAGGTAAATCGCAATTTTTAAAGAGTCTGGTATGCTTTGGTATGCTTTGTGTTTTTGGGCTTACTTATTTGTTTACAGAATGTCATTTATCTTTTAACATTGACTTTTTTAGATTGGAAGTGGAAGTTTGTTTGAAGCTTTGTAGCTGTGTAAGAAAAATGATGCATGGTAACATTTGTTTGATAACAGTTGAGATTTATAGTTTTAAAGTTTTTTTTAATAATTCTAGAATATCTATCATGTTATGTAATTATTATTTCGATCAAAATTCTTTATATTGATTTTAAAATTGAAGTGGTTGTTTAGTTTTGAGTTTAACCTACAATTTTGTAGATCTTGGAGTAATGATTGATTATATGTTTTGGACTCAAGGTTATTGGAACTTTGTTATAGATTTTTCTTCGTATCTTCTTCTCAAAGAGTTGACGCTTGTGTATGTAGGTCCCTTTTAAAAGTTCCCTTCATGTTTTCAAATTTCTTTTTAAGTTAAACTAGGATATTTCCTTTGAATGTTTGGAATTATTTGTTAGTTACCATATTCATAATATCATTTCTTCTTAGGAATGTAGTTTCAAGGATTGTTACTCTTTGGCTAAATTTTGAAGACCCAAATTCCACTTTTTCATGTTCTTTTTGTCTAATGGATGAGCCTTCCAAATGTTTAGGGAATATAATTTTTTTCACCATCACTTTCCATGTGATATGATTGTTACATTTTGTAGTTATTTTCCATTTTTTTTTATCTATGACACCTTTGGAATCACCCTAGGTCAATATTCCGATCAAAATTTATGCAAATTTTAAATTCACATGGATTTTAAAACTCTAGTTTGTAGATTGTGTTGCTAGCTAATCTTTCTCCTAAAGTATCTCTGAAATTTTAGTCCATCTTATTCTAAAATATTTGTCTTTAGTAGTGTAATATCAATTATTTGCAATTTCAAAGGTTTGACCACATTCTAATGTTCCAAGAGAAAATTATGGTAACTTCCACAAAATTTTTTGTTTTTGCCTCTCGGGTGAATGAACTTATACAATCTTGAACACTGAAAAACTTATTTTAGAGGTATGAATGTAAATATGTTATACATATGAGATAACAATTCATCTCTCGCATACTTATTTACAAACAAGTTATAAACTATATAAGAAATTCTAATGTTTCTAGTATTGTAGATTAGGAATCCCTAACCACGGTATTTTTTAAGGATTCGAATATTATAGTTAAGTATAGTATCCTATGCGACTATTTTGGATTGAAAAAAACATGTATATAGATAGTTAGGCGAATATTAAATATGGAACATACAATTTACTACTAAAACATGTATATTTTGGCGAATATTATGATAAAAAAACATATTTTATGTAAATATAAGCGATATTGGAAACTAAAAATGACCAAATAATGAATTTATTTTTTGAAAAAAAGCTCGAAAAATACAACATCCAGAGCCTCTGCCCAACACTAAAGCTAGAATGTGGTTGTGAGGCACATTGTTAACACCCAAAAAGTGATCACTACCTCATCTACCCCATTGCATTACTCATTTTTCCATATTTCCTACCATATTTCCCTCCAAAACCTTAAAATCCCACTTAAAAGCCTCCAAAAGGCCACAAAACCATTAAAAAAGCCTCCAAAAGGCCAAAAAACTCCTTTTCCCCCCCAAATTAATCCAATTTCCTCCAAAATAGCAAAAACCCTCTAAAAAGGGAATAGAAAATATAAAAAAAGAGGAAAAAGAGGAAAAAGAGGGAAAAAGAAGGCAAAAACCCTATACAGCTTACCTAAACCATATGGTGCCAAAAACCATCGGCCAACACTCCACCACTAAAAACCTATAAATAGCTAATGGATGCCCCTCATTTCATATCCACAATCAAATACACCCTTACTCTGCCAAAATCACTCTTGAAACCCTAGCTCACCCTTGAGCTACTTTCACACTTGAGTGCCCCTTTGGCCCATTTCCAACCCTTAGAGAAAGAGAAAGGAGAAAAGCTAGAAGCTTGGAAGCAACCCTCCTAGACTGCTACAAAAGATTCACCAACCTCTACACTTGAGGTAATCTTTAATACAAAAAGAGAAATCTTTTGCCATATTTTCATGTTTTGTTATTTATGTTAATGCTCATGCTAGGTTAAATTTCATATTGTTTTAGTGCTTTAATTTACTGTTTATTGAACTGCTACTAAGAAGTCCCTTCTCCTTAGTAGGTTCTCATTTGCACAAGATGGGGTGAAAACCCTAGCTACACACATCTAGGATGTTTAATTGTCCTCGGATCCGGTAATAATTTCTTTCAAGCTTGGAGTGCACCAGGGCTCATGCCCAACACTCAATGTACATTGGGGCTTAGGCCCAGTATGAAATCGAATTCTCTAAATACATCAGGGCATAGGCTGAATATATAGGTCTTTTGTGTGTTCCTGAGTCCATGCTCAACACACTAACTAATCAACCATGTAAATCATGCTCTGCATAGTATAATCCAACAAAAGAGGTAATCTCAGTATATCATAATTTTGTAATCATTTCTCGAAATACAACACAGTTTATTCATTCGGATTTCCTGCCCCGCATATATTCAACAAGGAAACGAATGAGTGTCCATGCCCAATACATCAACTGATAAAGGAAATAAATCAAACATACTAATGCTATGTCCAACATAATAAATCACATATACTCGGGCTGTAACCCGACATGACGTCATAACATAGTTAGTCAAAAAGTTGGGATATTACACCTATGCACTGAATGTGGACATTTTGGCCCCTCCTTAGTAGTTTTGTCCTATCCTTACCAACCTACACTCCACCAAATCCACACCCACTCATGTGGCACCATCATTTATTTATACCCATTCCTTGCCAACGTTTAGATGTCAATTCATGACATTTGGAGGTGATTTGGAAGTCTATTGGTCAACCTAGGGGGGATTGAGGTCCAATGTAAGCTAGCCACTTGTAGCCACTACTGATGCCTCCAAAGGCTCACGATTTATACCAAATGTTATATAAGGGTGTTCACAACTCATTTCTGGGTTGCACAATTAATAATAAACCTGCTATTTGATCATTTGTGTCTGTAGTTTGATCATTTGTGTGTCCAGAATGCTTCTTTTACATTATGCATAATTCCTCAAATTTCTTGATTGTGAGGTAATATTTAGCTAGTAGATCCTACTATGAGTTATAATTCACATGGTATCATAGCTATTGGAGCTTCTAGTCAAACTAGTTTGCTTCAGAAGTGCACCAGAAGCGGTGGAGCAACCACAGAAATCCCCGAGGCCATTTCCTTGAAGCCATTGGAGAAATACTTTGGAGTCTACTAGGGGTGTGATGCGCTCTGGAATGTGCCTTCTGTCAATGTAGGGTTTGAATTAGATAGTTAGGATATCCTCTTGAGCGATTGTGTGTTTGCATTGCAAGTATGCAGTGTTCCTTGTCACCTAGTGCGCAAGCTACAGAATGGAGCAATCGTGTGTCTTGTTCACTCCATTCAAATACTTTGAGTAGAAGGACAAAATGATAATCCAGCTGAGATGCAAGGGTCTCTTCAGAGTTACCATGGGGACTGAAACTGAGCCAAATTCTGTAATAGAGAAGTCGAAGTTCTTCAACATAATGGATGGAGATCTTTGCATGGTTTGTCTCAACATTTCAAAAGACCTCTTATTTCACGTTGATAGTATCACTACTGCAAATGAAGTGTTGCTAAATATTGATTCATTGTTTTTGGGAACATTGATGAGATGAGGGGCCACCAACTTCAGAATGAGTTGATCTCACTGAGACTAAGCAATTTCAAAACTATCCAAGACTTCTTCACCAAGATAAAATCATTGGGCTTGCGAATCAAGCAATGTGGCATTGAGAAGAAGGATGAATAGTTGGTTTTGTCCATACTTTCGAAGTTGGATCTTCATTACTTTGTGTTTGTTTCTACATTTCATTCCACCAGGATAGTTGTTCCAAAGTGGAAGATGCCATCTTTGGAAGATTTCATGGAGATGCTTACACAAGAACAAGACAAGTTGGTCCCAATGGGTGCCAGCAAGCAAAAGGATCAAGTTATTGCAGCTGTGGATTCGAAGCAAGCAAGAGGAAATCAAAATCTCAAGGGTTTGAAGAAGCAAGAGAATAAGAAACACAAGGAGAATCCAAGATATTTTGATGGGGATTTGAATCTTGTCAAGGAGAAAGGAAAGAAGAAAGAGAATACCAAATGCACTTACTCTCAAAAGAGTTGGCACCCTGAAAGTGCATGTATGAATAAAACCATTGACATGATGACCCATCTCCTCCAAAAAAAAACATTCCTCTTCCAGAAAGTTCAAAGAAGAAGGAGGGTGTTTCTGAAGACAAGGAGAGATGCCATGCATTGATGGCTAGTACCTCAGAAGGGTAACTAAACCAGAAATCCAAAAGAACTAGAAGGCACTAGTGGATCCACATATGGGTATTGATTCTGGTAGATGCTCGATTAAAAAGTGGAGGGGTATATCCAACTAATCAATCTCAAATGACCTTGTTCTTGATTCTAGTTTGAGTGGAGATTCCTGATCCACCTTCCGCAAAAGCGGATTTACCTAGTGATAGGCTACTATGATTTGATTTTAAATGGATTTGGTTAGTTGAACAAACTACTCCAAAACCCTAGCCTAAGATAGTTGTTGTATGTTCCCTACAAAAAAAAAGTTACTATTCAATTTTAACTTTAATGTTCCTTTTAGGGTTGTGGTTTATTAAAAAAGATTGTGTGCGTGTAAGATGGTTATGACTAAAAGGTAAAGTGTATAATAAAAATGCAAACTCCTGTCACTTCTTTTTTTTTCGCTTATATCTTTCAAAATAAAAAGTTTGCAAAGTAAACCTAAAATTATCTTGAAATTTTTTATTTATTTATTTTTTAAATAGTATATGCAACTAATATCTATTTTGAAAAACAATGCTCTTGCTAAGGGAATAGTACTTGTTCTTTTGCAATTTTCGTTTAAATAAGAGAAATAACAGCTAACTATGAACAAGAAAAGCATACTCTAGAATGCAAGTGTAGGCTAGTTGTACCTAAAACTATAAGAGATGGACCACTCCCCTCAATGAAGTCTTAAAATAGCAAGTTCAATACATTTCTTCAATCAAAGCAAAGAAGTAACTAACTTTGGAAAAATGACACTATTGGAACCAACAACTCAAAGAAGAAAACAAATATATTTTTCAAGAAATCAAAATGTTCTCTATCAGGTTAGTAGTCATAAGGAAACATTTCGAGTGTCAACCAAACAAACTTTGAACTCGAAAAACCGAGGAATGCCCTCAACAAACGAATGAAAACCAAACATGATCTCATAAAAGAGAAAAAAAGACTCAATCATAGCCTACCAACAGGTCCAAATGATCCAACTACAAGCAAGGAAACTCTTCCACAATCAAAGCAGAGACCCAAAGTTTAAACTCTGGGAGGAAATCAAATCCTACAAAAATACTCGCGACTATAAGTACAATAGATTGCGGGTGACTCGAAAGCGCAACACAGGAAACTTGCGGGTATGAGGGCAACTCGTGACTGTATCTAAAGAAAAATCACGGGTCTACTTCAGAAAAATCATAAAAAGAAGAAAATATATGATAAGGACCAAGCCGAAGTCTTATGCGAGGGTTAGAACACCTTGTAAACTCTTCCAGAGAACTAAAGGATTAACCTAACTAAAGAAAAACTACCCCAGGAATCCTATAGAAACATAAAGAACTCCCTAGTGGAGTCACCAGTTCCGTTGTTCCGTAATTTAACCTGTGATTAGGAAGTTCAAAGAGATCATCAACATATTGCTAAGAAGGTACATAATCTAATAGATAAACAAATATATTAACATAAATTATTTCTTTAATCAATAAAATCTAGGGTTATAGGACAAAAGAATGTACCTTGGATAACTAAAGTTTGATCCAAGCTTTAATCTTTTGTCTCCGATCCACAATCCCAGATGAGAAACCTCCAAAAACCAGACACATTCCTCAAATATTTTGACTATATAAAAATGAATAAACTAGTTTTTAAATCATATATAAAGAGGACATGAATAGATTCAAAAGATTAGATTCACAAAATAAACAAATTATCTTATGGGAAAGAAACTATCTTGCATTATAATCATCAATGGTAACAAGCTATACGTGATATGTAACCTGCATGGTTGAAACTTGATCTTTGGATCCTTGCTCCTCTTCCTTCAATGGATATTTCTCCAACATTTCCTTATACAAAATGGTTCTCCCTTTTCTCAAGGCCCTCTCCTTGTATTTAAGCAAGGCCTGAGAGGATACACTCGAAAGGAAAATGGTTGGGGAAGTTATGGTGCTTAGGGTAATTACCATGACTATCCCTAATTCGATCTTTAATATATTTTTTCATGATTTTAAGAGATACCCGTGGGTATTTCACTTAACAACAAGTGAGTAACCCATGAGTCTAGTGTCAAACAAATAGCGGGTTCAATGTTTTAGGAAAAACCGCAGGTGGTCATTGGAGCTCCACTAGGTGACCCACGATTTGACAGATGTGAGAGTCGCGGTTGAGTTTTAAAATAATTCACAAAAAAAGATTAATTGGAGATGATATTGTAAGGTTTAGATCAAATGCATATATATTTAATGAGGCTCTTCCATCCATAAGGTTCTTTTGTGTGACCGGCAATGCAGTGTGGTCACAGATGGAGAAGTGCCACTATCTCCACTTTATTCCTCCTAATGGAATATTATTCGGGATGAACCATTAAATTCATGGTTTTGATTGTATGATAAAGGGTTTAAATATACATGTTTATAAACTAGTCTATGTGCACCTTCAACTCATTGATGACACCATGTTAATGGGAACTTTGAATGTTAAGGAAGCAAAATCCCTCGAATTCATTTTGAAGGACTTCATGGACACTTCACACACCTCCAACAACCATGGTAAGTCATAAATATTCTTATTTAATACTCTTTTGGCTATGCAACTACATATTTCTCATGTATGCAATGTTTAATGGGGCTCTCTTTCGTCCCTCCAAATACCATCATTAAAATTGGGAAAACTTGTTAGCCAAAATGGGCAAAAACATTTCCAATTGGACATTCAAATCGATCAATTTAGTAGGGAGATTAGTTCTTTTAAAAATAGTCATGCATGGAAAGTTCACTTATTGTAATATCCCTCCTTTTATCTTTATCAGAATTTTAAATATATATATATATATATATGTATACTCGTTTTTAGTAAGGAGCTGAAGGCCAAGGCCCACCCAAAAAAACCTACATTTAGACAACGGTGACATAATTCACCAAGGGGAGAAATAAATAATTGGGTTTGGAAGAGAGGTAAAACGATGAGATTCACTTAAAAGATTTTCCTTAAAAAATAAAATAAAACCCTATAGATGTCTATCTAAATTAAGGTGAGTATTAAGGGAAATGGTGATTTCAATTATCATTTAATAACAAGGATCTAGAGAAATTCTATTATTATATGCACATAATAGCCTAATCCTAACTATTATTACAATCACAAAGGAGACTAAGTGGCAAAGACCACTTTTACTACTTTAAGACAAGGATACATCTATGAGATTATTCTTTGATAGGGAGATATCCCTAGGAATGTTGGGTAAAGGAAAGTGGTTTTAAACTTGAAATAAATATATATATATAAATGTGTTTATGTAAGTACATAATATACACATACTTTAGTTCTTATAATAATATAACTTTTTATAGGAAATGGTACAGGAAAATATTCATACAAGTATATATATTTATATATACAAAAGAGAGAGGATAATGTATTTTTTTTAAGATAAATGGGAGAAAAGTAAATTATATATATATGAACATATTGTTTTCAATGGATATGAACATTTTGTTTAGGCCTTGGTATAAAATGATATTCTTTAACTAATAATATAGTTACGGTTTCGAGGATGAACTTCGTGGCATCTCTTGAGAGAGGAAGCCGATCCTCATCAAGCAGGGAAGTGCAGTTAGTTTTCACTGTTATTATTATTCGGGGATCTCCACAGAGAGATTTTTGGAGAGTGGTTCCCGTGATTGAAGTAGACTACCAATTAAGCATTATATTTCGCTGGAGGTTGGCATTAAAGAATCGAATACCTTCGGAGAGAGGGAATTTAACACTCACAGCCACGCCTTGGATTTTAAAGTCGGATGATGAATCGCCATTGTCAAAAAAGGGAAAACCGCCATTTGTTTTAGTTGAAACTGCCATTTGTCGTTGAGGTGGAGAGCTGGATAATTTGTTACGCTGCCATCTGGAGGGGGATCGGATTTGGGGGAATGTGAAATTTTGAGGATTGACTCGCTGCACAGTAGCTGGGCGAGGGGGAACTAAATACGGGAGGGCAGAATGTGATGAGAGAGGAGATCTCGAGGAGACTGGAAGTCATCGATTAAGCTCGAGGAGTAGTAGCAAGATCCAAGGATGACAATTCATGGAAAACAAACTGAGAAATATTTACATACTCGTTTTAGCCAGATTTCAGTTTCCCGAATATCTCTCGATCCATATTCTCCAGAAGACGCACAGATCATCTCAACAACATTGTCTATTACGAGCGAGATCTTTCAACTTGCTGTACTGATGGGCATAGATACGATCTGGAGAACCCCAGTGTAGCATCCAATGATTTTTTTTGGCTACATCATTGTAAGAAGATGCGATTCTTTTTCCAGCTCTAGTTTTGGCAGAGGATCATATTTAGAATGAGGCACAGATGTTGCGTAAAAGCTACTGAGGCAAAATTTCGTTAAAACCTAAAAACCGTTCACTCCTCCCTTCGAAGTGCTATCTTCCCCAAAACAAGATAATCATGTGGCGATCTGTGCATTCGAAGATGGTTGATCTATGCCCTGGAGAGGTTATTCCCTGAATGGATCGCTATGCAAATGGGGTTCAGTTCTTGTATGAGGCGTTTACACAGTAAGCTGGCAGTGTGGAACTCTGCGCTAGATGGCTGTTACAATGTCAATGATGGAGATCGGTTTGCGATAAGATGCGTTGAAACTTGGGTGAAAGCGATAGGACAATTTCCTTGTTGGGTTTTGCTTCCATCGATTCGTGTGTGGTCTTATAAGCAACTTGCTGGATTAACGCGGTATGAACTCGATACCTCTTGTGTGGTCCTCTTTATTTTTAGATATGAATTCCTGACCATCCTTAAAATGCATATACACTTTGTTAGATCGATTTATTTTTCTGTTCAAGTGTTGAGATTGGTGATATTGGATCTAAACCCTGATCTTTGTTAAAACACTGATATAATTATTTTAGATCGAATTCAGTCTCTGTCGTAAAGCAGTTGACATTCAATTCATTACACAGTGATTTTATTCCACAGATTTCAGCATGGCATCTTTGTCGTTGAGCAGTTGACATTTGTTACTTAGTGATATTATTGTTGTTGTTTCCGCCTTTCATTTTAGTTGAACTAGGTTCTGTCAAAATAGAATCTAAACCTATCGAGATTTTCCTTATGATGGCTCTGCTTTTGAATTCTGATCCCGAGTGGACCTTCGATGTTGCACCGAGTCAATCTCTTCATACAGTCAACGCCATTCTGTTTTGTGCATATAATTTAAGTATAGGGCTTTAAATGTGTGACATCTTTATGCTAAATCAGGTTGTCTCATAGTAAGCGTCCACTTCTTTAACTTTCACGGAAGGTTAAAACCTTAAAGACCTTGTGGGAATTAGAATAACTTTCACACAGTTATAATTTGAGAATTATTCAAGATTAACTTATGGGAAATATGTATAAACGTTAAGTACCCTGCTTTATTTATCACCGAGAAGGAACTTCAATGTATGCCTTCCCTAGAGTGTAAAATCTTATCCATTTAAATGCATGAAAGAATAATGTTTAATATGTATAATCACGCTTGATGTTATAGGGTTATATTTTGACTTAGGTATACTCATAAATAAAGCATGTTTATATTTTGTTAATGGTAAGACCATAGGGTAAGAACCCTTAGATTACTATTGCGTCAACAAATAGGTTCCTCTCGAAATAATTAGTAAAAATATGTGTGGAGTTCTTACTTCCCTCTTGATGACTAGAGCGAAAGAGTTTATTTCTACTTGTTCGGATCTAGAAGAGGTTCTTACTTTAATTGTTGAAAAAATCTATGTATTAGAGGCTTGAAGGAATGAGAAGAAATCTCATTGTAGCAACCAGGTTCCTAGATGTAAATCCCTTGTGGCTAAATAATAAAAGGATGCACACACCTTTTGTGGACTAGCCCGTGTACGTGTGAACCACGTTATATTTTGTCTCCTATGATTCTTATGGTGTCTCTCAATGTGTCGTATGTATGAATATTTGTTTCTGCCCTTAAAAATGTTATGATTACTTTATGTATACGATTCATATACAAGGTTGGTTGTTGATAAATGTTTCGCTTATGATTATAATGTTTTTATGATTACTTGATGTATACGATTCATATACAAGGTTGGTTTTTGATAAAATGTTTCGCTTATGATTATGATGGTGTTATTACCATTGTTTTATCGAAAGAAGTAATTGTTTCTAAAGGTGCATATTAAGACATAATGAAGTTTCTTGTGTTTCCCGCAAGACTTAAGAATTAATTGACTTATCAAGTTTAGAATTTATTTAGTTGAAATTAAAACGTATATCCTTTCCTTGATGAGTATAACGACATTTGTAAATAGTAATGAGTTGTCGCAAGGTTTTAATTTATTTTGTAAAGCAGTACTTAAAGAAATCAAACCCACACTTTATGGTTCCGCATATATTTAAGTGGCATTTTAGGCACTTAGAAAAGTTTTAAATTTTATGAGATTTGGGGTACGTGACATATGGTATCAGAGCATTAGGTTACAACCCTAGGGCCTAATGAGCTCAACATGCGATAAGTAAATATGAAAGTTGTTAAGTTTACTAATCAATTGTTTTTGTTTCATTTTGGATACATGGATTGTACTGGAGGAGGGAAAATGAGTCTCCAAACTCGACTTCAAGTTTCTTCCACCAGAGCGCAGGTTGCAAACACTCGGGCTTATTTGGGCTCAGTTGGTGAAAACATATATGAGTTAGTCGAACTGGCGACACAAGACACAATAGAAACTTTCATCTCAATGGATCGACAACAGGTAGCTTACAAGTCGTCATTGAATTGCAAGTAAGTATGTTTCATTTGGGAAAGCATTGTAATGGCGCAACATTGTTTGTAGGTAAGGATAGTATATGTTTCATTATGGAGATGAATGATCTGTTATTGGTAAATATTAGCTGATGAATATATCCTCCTACTTTACAATTAGATTCATTGAACGACGAGAAAATAGTCTTTAGAAGGATAACGGTTAAGGTTTTGTGGAATGAGTCTTCGTATATATAAAGTCCTCCTAGTTGTGAATGTGCTTAACTGAGGAACTATCCTAAATCTGTTGATTTGACAATTCGTCTTAAATTACTTATTACCTTCTCTACCTGAATTGTTATTATTAGGAGTGGATATCTTTCAGTTTCAGTAAGCGCGTCATATGGGAGAATAGGGTTGATACAGTTTGTTGATTGTTTCTGACTAATCGAATTTTATTAATCCATTCGTTGGGATTTCCGAATATGAGAATTCGGATAGATAAAATAAGCAACTTATATCTATTAAGTCTTTTATAAAGTAATTATATATGTTAATATTTGACTAAAGAAGATGGTCTAATGTTTTGATTATGTTAGGAACTGTCAAGTTCCTTTCATGTATAAAGCCACTTTGAATGATAAATTTATGATGTTTCTAACCTCCCACGAGAAATGTAGACTTTCTAGTCTAGATTCTGTTAACTGCAAACTAAGAGAGTTTGAAAATTTTCCCTATGGCTGCGAGGGCAAAGTTGGGTAAATAAAAGAATATATGATTGAAATGCATGACCTCACATTCATGGATGTTGGAATACTATGAGTGGTAGTAGTAAAACTATACTTTTATGAGATCATGATTTATGATGATTTGTTGTCACATACAATTATATGTGGTGTCAAAATGATTATTTTGGTTAAGAGATAAAATGATAGTTAATCATGTTGTTCACATAACGAATGCATAGATGTAATTAATGGTGGATATGTGTTGTTGTATGAATAAAAGTATTGGAAAGCTAGAACCGCCACGGAATGGTAATACATGACACTTTAATTTTCTAATGTCTTTATAAATGAGTATTTTATATCCACTTTAGGAGTGAAGGAAAACCTTATTATCATGGAATTTCCATGATAGATCAGAAGTAATATCTAACAGTAATTGATGTGTAAGCTTTTATGAAACAAGTCAAGGGGATGATTGACATATGTTTCATGCATGATTGCTCTTATGATTTAGTGTTGTAGTCGAGCGGAATGTTATATTTCCACACATCACTACAACAGTCAAGAGGTAAAAATGGGATATATAAATTCATGTGATATTTGGTGTAAGACTAACATGTGATGATATAGGTAAACTGGTACCTCGACATATGAGGATCTTATAATGAGAAGATATGCGGTCACCCTTACAAAGGTATATGGTTATAAGGTATGCAAGTATGATTTAGAAATTGGTTATTTCTATGTGGTGTTGTTATATACAAAAGAAGTTGCATAACTAAAATAGGAAGGGTATTTGAAAGGGTGAAGGATAACCTTCGAGGATAAGAAATCATAATGTCCACGGGTCATCACATGAAGAATATTATTTCGTGTTCAATGAATTATGTAATCCTATTAAGTAAGTTAGTTACGCTTGGAAGGAGAAAACGTTTACTTCAGATGATCAAGTATGGATATTGTAGTATGAAGAATGAATGATTTTCTTATTTACAAATATTTGATTTTGTTATATAAAGCGTTACTAACAATTGAATTTGGCAGATGGTCAAAGCTCGGTGGAACTTGTTGAAAGACACAGGCTTAATATATTATGCATGGTACAACAGAGGGGTGAGGATGAAAGATCCACACTGCAACTTTTTAATTATTGTTAATTATTGTTGAATAAAGAACTAGACCAAATGGGTCACAGAAATTGTAGGGTTATAAAATGTAATATGCCGAAATAATTGATGAATTTGAATGATATTTTCCTGGACTCAAGCGAGGAGGCTTGAGGGGAATAGATTCCGGGACTCAAGCAAGAAGGCTTGAGGGGAATTATGTAAAAGTGCGTTAAGGGCACTGAACCACTCCCTAGAGATCAGGGAGTTGACAGCCGCCAGGATTCTCGAAAGAATCGGCGAGCTGTAAAGACCTAGGCAAACTATAAAAGAATGCATATGCGGGAGGCAGGACGCTGCTTAGTATGCATGAGAGAAAGTATTGCTGCGTGAGCACTGCGGTGTTAGGCAAAAAATCTGTAAAATAATTGCTGTGTGAGCACTGAGGTGTTAGGAAAGAATTTCGAAAGGATTGTCGGGTGAACACTCGAGTGTTAGAACATAATTTCCTGGATCAAGTGAATGGTTGGTTGTGATTAAGTTCATAATCTACATTCCTGGATCACTGGAATTATGTGTGTTTGTGGTAATAAAGGCACAAACAATGACTAAATATATTCCATAAACTGCAAATGTTATGTTACAATAAATACTTAGTATTTATGAATATGAGTTGATTATGAAGTTGATGATAGTTTTACGGTTTCTTTGAATTCCGGTTTTATAGTAAAAATGCAGGTGTGATTGAGAGGGACTTGAAAAGGAGTCATGAAAGTGCAAAGGAGAACAAACAAAACTGACAAAAATAGGCAAAGGTTGACTATAGAAGAGAGGTCAAACTGCCGAAAGGAATGAACACCGAGGATGATGTTATTTTTAAGGGGAGGAGGATGTAATATCCCTCCTTTTATCTTTATCAGAATTTTAAATATATATATATATATGTATACTCGTTTTTAGTAAGGAGCTGAAGGCCAAGGCCCACCCAAAAAAACCTACATTTAGACAACGGTGACATAATTCACCAAGGGGAGAAATAAATAATTGGGTTTGGAAGAGAGGTAAAACGATGAGATTCACTTAAAAGATTTTCCTTAAAAAAATAAAATAAAACCCTTTAGATGTCTATCTAAATTAAGGTGAGTATTAAGGGAAATGGTGATTTCAATTATCATTTAATAACAAGGATCTAGAGAAATTATATTATTATATGCACATAATAGCCTAATCCTAACTATTATTACAATCACAAAGGAGACTAAGTGGCAAAGACCACTTTTACTACTTTAAGACAAGGATACATCTATGAGATTATTCTTTGATAGGGAGATATCCCTAGGAATGTTGGGTAAAGGAAAGTGGTTTTAAACTTGAAATAAATATATATATATATATGTGTTTATGTAAGTACATAATATACACATACTTTAGTTATTATAATAATATAACTTTTTATAGGAAATGGTACAAGAAAATATTCATACAAGTATATATATTTATATATACAAAAGAGAGAGGATAATGTATTTTTTTTAAGATAAATGGGAGAAAAGTAAATTATATATATATGAACATATTGTTTTCAATGCATATGAACATTTTGTTTAGGCCTTGGTATAAAATGATATTCTTTAACTAATAATATAGTTACGGTTTCGAGGATGAACTTCGTGGCATCTCTTGAGAGAGGAAGCCGATCCTCATCAAGCAGGGAAGTGCAGTTAGTTTTCACTGTTATTATTATTCGGGGATCTCCACAGAGAGATTTCTGGAGAGTGGTTCCCGTGATTGAAGTAGACTACCAATTAAGCATTATATTTCGCTGGAGCTTGGCATTAAATAATCGAATACCTTCGGAGAGAGGGCATTTAACACTCACAGCCACGCCTTGGATTTTAAAGTCGGATGATGAATCGCCATTGTCAAAAAAGGGAAAACCACCATTTGTTTTAGTTGAAACTGCCATTTGTCGTTGAGGTGGAGAGCTGGATAATTTGTTACGCTGCCATCTGGAGGGGGATCGGATTTGGGGGAATGTGAAATTTTGAGGATTGACTCGCTGCACAGTAGCTGGGCGAGGGGGAACTAAATACGGGAGGGCAGAATGTGATGAGAGAGGAGATCTCGAGGAGACTGGAAGTCATCGATTAAGCTCGAGGAGTAGTAGCAAGATCCAAGGATGACAATTCATGGAAAACAAACTGAGAAATATTTACATACTCGTTTTAGCCAGATTTCAGTTTCCCGAATATCTCTCGATCCATATTCTCCAGAAGACGCACAGATCATCTCAACAACATTGTCTATTACGAGCGAGATCTTTCAACTTGCTGTACTGATGGGCATAGATACGATCTGGAGAACCCCAGTGTAGCATCCAATGATTTTTTTTGGCTACATCATTGTAAGAAGATGCGATTCTTTTTCCGGCTCTAGTTTTGGCAGAGGATCATATTTAGAATGAGGCACAGATGTTGCGTAAAAGCTACTAAGGCAAAATTTCGTTAAAACCTAAAAACCGTTCACTCCTCCCTTCGAAGTGCTATCTTCCCCAAAACAAGATAATCGGTGTGGCGATCTGTGCATTCGAAGATGGTTGATCTATGCCCTGGAGAGGTTATTCCCTGAATGGATCGCTATGCAAATGGGGTTCAGTTCTTGTATGAGGCGTTTACACAGTAAGCTGGCAGTGTGGAACTCTGCGCTAGATGGCTGTTACAACGTCAATGATGGAGATCTGTTTGCGATAAGATGCGTTGAAACTTGGGTGAAAGCGATAGGACAATTTCCTTGTTGGGTTTTGCTTCCATCGATTCGTGTGTGGTCTTATAAGCAACTTGCTGGATTAACGCGGTATGAACTCGATACCTCTTGTGTGGTCCTCTTTATTTTTAGATATGAATTCCTGACCATCCTTAAAATGCATATACACTTTGTTAGATCGATTTATTTTTCTGTTCAAGTGTTGAGATTGGTGATATTGGATCTAAACCCTGATCTTTGTTAAAACACTGATATAATTATTTTAGATCGAATTCAGTCTCTATCGTAAAGCAGTTGACATTCAATTCATTACACAGTGATTTTATTCCACAGATTTCAGCATGGCATCTTTGTCGTTGAGCAGTTGGCATTTGTTACTTAGTGATATTATTGTTGTTGTTTCCGCCTTTCATTTTAGTTGAACTAGGTTCTGTCGAAATAGAATCTAAACCTATCGAGATTTTCCTTATGATGGCTCTGCTTTTGAATTCTGATCCCGAGTGGACCTTCGATGTTGCACCGAGTCAATCTCTTCATACAGTCAACGCCATTCTGTTTTGTGCATATAATTTAAGTATAGGGCTTTAAATGTGTGACATCTTTATGCTAAATCAGGTTGTCTCATAGTAAGCGTCCACTTCTTTAACTTTCACGGAAGGTTAAAACCTTAAAGACCTTGTGGGAATTAGAATAACTTTCACACAGTTATAATTTGAGAATTATTCAAGATTAACTTATGGGAAATATGTATAAACGTTAAGTACCCTGCTTTATTTATCACCGAGAAGGAACTTCAATGTATGCCTTCGCTAGAGTGTAAAATCTTATCCATTTAAATGCATGAAAGAATAATGTTTAATATGTATAATCACGCTTGATGTTATAGGGTTATATTTTGACTTAGGTATACTCATAAATAAAGCATGTTTATATTTTGTTAATGGTAAGACCATAGGGTAAGAACCCTTAGATTACTATTGCGTCAACAAATAGGTTCCTCTCGAAATAATTAGTAAAAATATGTGTGGAGTTCTTCCTTCCCTCTTGATGACTAGAGCGAAAGAGTTTATTTCTACTTGTTCGGATCTAGAAGAGGTTCTTACTTTAATTGTTGAAAAACTCTATGTATTAGAGGCTTGAAGGAATGAGAAGAAATCTCATTGTAGCAACCAGGTTGCTAGATGTAAATCCCTTGTGGCTAAATAATAAAAGGATGCACACACCTTTTGTGGACTAGCCCGTGTACGGGTGAACCACGTTATATTTTGTCTCCTATGATTCTTATGGTGTCTCTCAATGTGTCGTATGTATGAATATTTGTTTCTGCCCTTAAAAATGTTATGATTACTTGATGTATACGATTCATATACAAGGTTGGTTGTTGATAAATGTTTCGCTTATGATTATAATGTTTTTATGATTACTTGATGTATACGATTCATATACAAGGTTGGTTGTTGATAAAATGTTTCGCTTATGATTATGATGGTGTTATTACCATTGTTTTATCGAAAGAAGTAATTGTTTCTAAAGGTGCATATTAAGACATAATGAAGTTTCTTGTGTTTCCCGCAAGACTTAAGAATTGGTTGACTTATCAAGTTTAGAATTTATTTAGTTGAAATTAAAACGTATATCCTTTCCTTGATGAGTATAACGACATTTGTAAATAGTAATGAGTTGTCGCAAGGTTTTAATTTATTTTGTAAAGCAGTACTTAAAGAAATCAAACCCACACTTTATGGTTCCGCATATATTTAAGTGGCATTTTAGGCACTTAGAAAAGTTTTAAATTTTATGAGATTTGGGGTACGTGACATATGGTATCAGAGCATTAGGTTACAACCCTAGGGCCTAATGAGCTCAACATGCGATAAGTAAATATGAAGGTTGTTAAGTTTACTAATCAATTGTTTTTGTTTCATTTTGGATACATGGATTGTACTGGAGGAGGGAAAATGAGTCTCCAAACTCGACTTCAAGTTTCTTCCACCAGAGCGCAGGTTGCAAACACTCGGGCTTATTTGGGCTCAGTTGGTGAAAACATATATGAGTTAGTCGAACTGGCGACACAAGACGCAATAGAAAATTTCATCTCAATGGATCGACAACAGGTAGCTTACAAGTCGTCATTGAATTGCAAGTAAGTATGTTTCATTTGGGAAAGCATTGTAATGGCGCAACATTGTTTGTAGGTAAGGATAGTATATGTTTCATTATGGAGATGAATGATCTGTTATTGGTAAATATTAGCTGATGAATATATCCTCCTACTTTACAATTAGATTCATTGGACGACGAGAAAATAGTCTTTAGAAGGATAACGGTTAAGGTTTTGTGGAATGAGTCTTCGTATATTGAAAGTCCTCCTAGTTGTGAATGTGCTTAACTGAGGAACTATCCTAAATCTGTTGATTTGACAATTCGTCTTAAATTACTTATTACCTTCTCTACCTGAATTGTTATTATTAGGAGTGGATATCTTTCAGTTTCAGTAAGCGCGTCATATGGGAGAATAGGGTTGATACAGTTTGTTGATTGTTTCTGACTAATCGAATTTTATTAATCCATTCGTTGGGATTTCCGAATATGAGAATTCGGATAGATAAAATAAGCAACTTATATCTATTAAGTCTTTTATAAAGTAATTATATATGTTAATATTTGACTAAAGAAGATGGTCTAATGTTTTGATTATGTTAGGAACTGTCAAGTTCCTTTCATGTATAAAGCCACTTTGAATGATAAATTTATGATGTTTCTAACCTCCCACGAGAAATGTAGACTTTCTAGTCTAGATTCTGTTAACTGCAAACTAAGAGAGTTTGAAAATTTTCCCTATCACTGCGAGGGAAAAGTTGGGTAAATAAAAGAATATATGATTGAAATGCATGACCTCACATTCATGGATGTTGGAATACTATGAGTGGTAGTAGTAAAACTATACTTTTATGAGATCATGATTTATGATGATTTGTTGTCACATACAATTATATGTGGTGTCAAAATGATTATTTTGGTTAAGAGATAAAATGATAGTTAATCATGTTGTTCACATAACGAATGCATAGATGTAATTAATGGTGGATATGTGTTGTTGTATGAATAAAAGTATTGGAAAGCTAGAACCGCCACGGAATGGTAATACATGACACTTTAATTTTCTAATGTCTTTATAAATGAGTATTTTATATCCACTTTAGGAGTGAAGGAAAACCTTATTATCATGGAATTTCCATGATAGATCAGAAGTAATATCTAACAGTAATTCATGTGTAAGCTTTTATGAAACAAGTCAAGGGGATGATTGACATATGTTTCATGCATGATTGCTCTTATGATTTAGTGTTGTAGTCGAGCGGAATGTTATATTTCCACACATCACTACAACAGTCAAGAGGTAAAAATGGGATATATAAATTCATGTGATATTTGGTGTAAGACTAACATGTGATGATATAGGTAAACTGGTACCTCGACATATGAGGATCTTATAATGAGAAGATATGCGGTCACCCTTACAAAGGTATATGGTTATAAGGTATGCAAGTATGATTTAGAAATTGGTTATTTCTATGTGATGTTGTTATATACAAAATAAGTTGTATAACTAAAATAGGAAGGGTATTTGAAAGGGTGAAGGATAACCTTCGAGGATAAGAAATCATAATGTCCATGGGTCATCACAGGAAGAATATTATTTCGTGTTCAATGAATTATGTAATCCTATTAAGTAAGTTAGTTACGCTTGGAAGGAGAAAACGTTTACTTCAGATGATCAAGTATGGATATTGTAGTATGAAGAATGAATGATTTTCTTATTTACAAATATTTGATTTTGTTATATAAAGCGTTACTAACAATTGAATTTGGCAGATGGTCAAAGCTCGGTGGAACTTGTTGAAAGACACAGGCTTAATATATTATGCATGGTACAACAGAGGGGTGAGGATGAAAGATCCACACTGCAACTTTTTAATTATTGTTAATTATTGTTGAATAAAGAACTAGACCAAATGGGTCACAGAAATTGTAGGGTTATAAAATGTAATATGCCGAAATAATTGATGAATTTGAATGATATTTTCCTGGACTCAAGCGAGGAGGCTTGAGGGGAATAGATTCCGGGACTCAAGCAAGAAGGCTTGAGGGGAATTATGTAAAAGTGCGTTAAGGGCATTGAACCACTCCCTAGAGATCAGGGAGTTGACAGCCACCAGGATTCTCGAAGGAATCGGCGAGCTGTAAAGACCTAGGCAAACTATAAAAGAATGCATATGCGGGAGGCAGGACGCTGCTTAGTATGCATGAGAGAAAGTATTGATGCGTGAGCACTGCGGTGTTAGGCAAGAAATCTGTAAAATAATTGATGTGTGAGCACTGAGGTGTTAGGAAAGAATTTCGAAAGGATTGTCGTGTGAACACTCGAGTGTTAGAACGGAATTTCCTGGATCAAGTGAATGGTTGGTTGTGATTAAGTTCATAATCTACATTCCTGGATCACTGGAATTATGTGTGCTTGTGGTAATAAAGGCACAAACAATGACTAAATATATTCCATAAACTGCAAATGTTATGTTACAATAAATACTTAGTATTTATGAATATGAGTTGATTATGAAGTTGATGATAGTTTTACGGTTTCTTTGAATTCCGGTTTTATAGTAAAAATGCAGGTGTGATTGAGAGGGATTTGAAAAGGAGTCATGAAAGTGCAAAGGAGAACAAACAAAACTGACAAAAATAGGCAAAGGTTGACTATAGAAGAGAGGTCAAACTGCCGAAAGGAATGAACACCAAGGACGATGTTATTTTTAAGGGGAGGAGGATGTAATATCCCTCCTTTTATCTTTATCAGAATTTTAAATATATATATATATATATATATATATATATATATATATATATATATATATATATATATATGTATACTCGTTTTTAGTAAGGAGCTGAAGGCCAAGGCCCACCCAAAAAAATCTACATTTAGACAACGGTGACATAATTCGCCAAGGGGAGAAATAAATAATTGGGTTTGGAAGAGAGGTAAAACGATGAGATTCACTTAAAAGATTTTCCTTAAAAAAATAAAATAAAACCCTTTAGATGTCTATCTAAATTAAGGTGAGTATTAAGGGAAATGGTGATTTCAATTATCATTTAATAACAAGGATCTAGAGAAATTCTATTATTATATGCACATAATAGCCTAATCCTAACTATTATTACAATCACAAAGGAGACTAAGTGGCAAAGACCACTTTTACTACTTTAAGACAAGGATACATCTATGAGATTATTCTTTGATAGGGAGATATCCCTAGGAATGTTGGGTAAAGGAAAGTGGTTTTAAACTTGAAATAAATATATATATATATATGTGTTTATGTAAGTACATAATATACACATACTTTAGTTATTATAATAATATAACTTTTTATAGGAAATGGTACAAGAAAATATTCATACAAGTATATATATTTATATATACAAAAGAGAGAGGATAATGTATTTTTTTTAAGATAAATGGGAGAAAAGTAAATTATATATATATGAACATATTGTTTTCAATGGATATGAACATTTTGTTTAGGCCTTGGTATAAAATGATATTCTTTAACTAATAATATAGTTACGGTTTCGAGGATGAACTTTGTGGCATCTCTTGAGAGAGGAAGTCGATCCTCATCAAGCAGGGAAGTGCAGTTAGTTTTCACTGTTATTATTATTCGGGGATCTCCACAGAGAGATTTCTGGAGAGTGGTTCCCGTGATTGAAGTAGACTACCAATTAAGCATTATATTTCGCTGGAGCTTGGCATTAAAGAATCGAATACCTTCGGAGACAGGGCATTTAACACTCACAGCCACGCCTTGGATTTTAAAGTCGGATGATGAATCCCCATTGTCAAAAAAAGGGAAAACCACCATTTGTTTTAGTTGAAACTGCCATTTGTCGTTGAGGTGGAGAGCTGGATAATTTGTTACGCTGCCATCTGGAGGGGGATCGGATTTGGGGGAATGTGAAATTTTGAGGATTGACTCGCTGCACAGTAGCTGGGCGAGGGGGAACTAAATACGGGAGGGCAGAATGTGATGAGAGAGGAGATCTCGAGGAGACTGGAAGTCATCGATTAAGCTCGAGGAGTAGTAGCAAGATCCAAGGATGACAATTCATGGAAAACAAACTGAGAAATATTTACATACTCGTTTTAGCCAGATTTCAGTTTCCCGAATATCTCTCGATCCATATTCTCCAGAAGACGCACAGATCATCTCAACAACATTGTCTATTACGAGCGAGATCTTTCAACTTGTTGTACTGATGGGCATAGATACGATCTGGAGAACCCCAGTGTAGCATCCAATGATTTTTTTTGGCTACATCATTGTAAGAAGATGCGATTCTTTTTCCGGCTCTAGTTTTGGCAGAGGATCATATTTAGAATGAGGCACAGATGTTGCGTAAAAGCTACTGAGGAAAAATTTCGTTAAAACCTAAAAACCGTTCACTCCTCCCTTCGAAGTGCTATCTTCCCCAAAACAAGATAATCGTGTGGCGATCTGTGCATTCGAAGATGGTTGATCTATGCCCTGGAGAGGTTATTCCCTGAATGGATCGCTATGCAAATGGGGTTCAGTTCTTGTATGAGGCGTTTACACAGTAAGCTGGCAGTGTGGAACTCTGCGCTAGATGGCTGTTACAACGTCAATGATGGAGATCGGTTTGCGATAAGATGCGTTGAAACTTGGGTGAAAGCGATAGGACAATTTCCTTGTTGGGTTTTTCTTCCATCGATTCGTGTGTGGTCTTATAAGCAACTTGCTGGATTAACGCGGTATGAACTCGATACCTCTTGTGTGGTCCTCTTTATTTTTAGATATGAATTCCTGACCATCCTTAAAATGCATATACACTTTGTTAGATCGATTTATTTTTCTGTTCAAGTGTTGAGATTGGTGATATTGGATCTAAACCCTGATCTTTGTTAAAACACTGATATAATTATTTTAGATCGAATTCAGTCTCTGTCGTAAAGCAGTTGACATTCAATTCATTACATAGTGATTTTATTCCACAGATTTCAGCATGGCATCTTTGTCGTTGAGCAGTTGGCATTTGTTACTTAGTGATATTATTGTTGTTGTTTTCGCCTTTCATTTTAGTTGAACTAGGTTCTGTCGAAATAGAATCTAAACCTATCGAGATTTTCCTTATGATGGCTCTGCTTTTGAATTCTGATCCCGAGTGGACCTTCGATGTTGCGCCGAGTCAATCTCTTCATACAGTCAACGCCATTCTGTTTTGTGCATATAATTTAATTATAGGGCTTTAAATGTGTGACATCTTTATGCTAAATCAGGTTGTCTCATAGTAAGCGTCCACTTCTTTAACTTTCACGGAAGGTTAAAACCTTAAAGACCTTGTGGGAATTAGAATAACTTTCACACAGTTATAATTTGAGAATTATTCAAGATTAACTTATGGGAAATATGTATAAACGTTAAGTACCCTGCTTTATTTATCACCGAGAAGGAACTTCAATGTATTCCTTCGCTAGAGTGTAAAATATTATCCATTTAAATGCATGAAAGAATAATGTTTAATATGTATAATCACGCTTGATGTTATAGGGTTATATTTTGACTTAGGTATACTCATAAATAAAGCATGTTTATATTTTGTTAATGGTAAGACCATAGGGTAAGAACGATTAGATTACTATTGCGTCAACAAATAGGTTCCTCTCGAAATAATTAGTAAAAATATGTGTGGAGTTCTTACTTCCCTCTTGATGACTAGAGCGAAAGAGTTTATTTCTACTTGTTCGGATCTCGAAGAGGTTCTTACTTTAATTGTTGAAAAACTCTATGTATTAGAGGCTTGAAGGAATGAGAAGAAATCTCATTGTAGCAACCAGGTTGCTAGATGTAAATCCCTTGTGGCTAAATAATAAAAGGATGCACACACCTTTTGTGGACTAGCCCGTGTACGGGTGAACCACGTTATATTTTGTCTCCTATGATTCTTATGGTGTCTCTCAATGTGTCGTATGTATGAATATTTGTTTCTGCCCTTAAAAATGTTATGATTACTTGATGTATACGATTCATATACAAGGTTGGTTGTTGATAAATGTTTCGCTTATGATTATAATGTTTTTATGATTACTTGATGTATACGATTCATATACAAGGTTGGTTGTTGATAAAATGTTTCGCTTATGATTATGATGGTGTTATTACCATTGTTTTATCGAAAGAAGTAATTGTTTCTAAAGGTGCATATTAAGACATAATGAATTTTCTTGTGTTTCCCGCAAGACTTAAGAATTGGTTGACTTATCAAGTTTAGAATTTATTTAGTTGAAATTAAAACGTATATCCTTTCCTTGATGAGTATAACGACATTTGTAAATAGTAATGAGTTGTCGCAAGGTTTTAATTTATTTTGTAAAGCAGTACTTAAAGAAATCAAACCCACACTTTATGGTTCCGCATATATTTAAGTGGCATTTTAGGCACTTAGAAAAGTTTTAAATTTTATGAGATTTGGGGTACGTGACACTTATCTTTTCTAAATTCTAGCAGCCTTGAATCACATAATCAAGGGCAATAGGAAGCTTGAATGCTCATTCATTTGGGGAGTATACAAAATTCATTGTAAATGGGCTCTAGTGGCTTGGTCCATTGTATGTCAACAAAAACAAATTGCTAGACTATGGAGAATGATGTTGAAATTGAATGTAAATCCCTAAGAGAAAATACTTGGTGGCAATGGCTTTAGAGCAATTTAGCACTTTGGTGCAAGGTATGGAGATGAAAGTATGCCCCAGACTACGAAGATAAAGAGCTAATTAGAATAGATTGGTTTCAACTGGTATCCCTCATCTACAACACAAGTTTGAAAAATCGAGCCCTAATCCAAAATCATACCTTATAGGAAATATAGAATGATCAATATACCCTCTTTTGGTAGGATGCTTGGTAGAAACAAACATAATTAATTAATTACCAGCACAGTTAGACCCTTAAAATTTCCTTCAAGAGAACAATAATTTTTTTGTTTGTACCAATATTGGGACAATAATGCTCAATATAGTAAATGGAGGTAATGGGACACCATGAAGAATTGGCGCAATTCTCATGAAAACTTCACATGGGTAGAAATTTGTTGAGAGTTCCACTCTAGGAAAATCCAATTCCACTATGGTCATGAAAAACTTCAGTGGGGTTATAAAGCAAATGACACCTTCACCTTGAAAGAGGCTTTCTCGATATTCACTAATTATACAAATCAATAGGGAGACCAAATATGGGTTGGATATCGAAATAAGATCTATGACCTAAGGTTTCCCCCATTCTTTTTCTCATGTCCAAGGGTAAATCCCTTAATTGTGTTCCCTCATTCAAAAGGGATTTGAAGGCCCCTCCATATTCTCTTTTTGTTATGTAGAATCAGAAATTCCGAAACACATGTTGAATTACTATTGGTTTACTTCAAATATTTTGGATCAAGGATCCACCACGTTCAAGCAGTTGTACAGAAACAAGTGGGAGAATAAGGGAAACCATCACAACTTGGAGAAGTGCTACTTATATAAACGATAATTTTCAAAAAATTGTGGCAACTTTATCTTGGATTGTTCCTATGGAAAGCATGGAAGGAAAGAAACCAACAAATATATAGAGATGAAGTTCGAAGCATTGAACATGTGTGGAGCAATATTCATTTCAATATTCATGAAACTATCAAATATAAGGTGTGGAGAGATATGGACTAAAAATGTATGGAAAGAGAAAAGCATATCATGGAATATTGAGAACTAAGATCTCTAGTGAGATCTACATACCCTATCAAGAGACATCATCCAATACATAACCCTTTTTTTTAATCCCCCCACCTAGGAGGAATTTATTGAATTTATCTTTATTGAAGCCTCTAAAGACAACCCACATCCAACAAGTTTTGGAGAGTTCAAAACTCTCAATGTGATCCGGTACGAGATTATCCTAGTTATCTAGGGAAGGAAAGAAACAATGTGGTGGAGTTAGACTCTGTGGCATCTGGAATCAGGAATATTGAACTCTAGGAAAACTTCTCTAAAGTTGAAGTGGAAGGTATCTCACAATTCATAATTATTCTTCTCAAAATTTGTTGGATGGAACTCCCCTAAGCAAGTTGTATCAAAGATGGTATGTCACGCTTAAATTATAATTGCTTAACTCTCTCATTTGGAAAGAATTAATGTCATCATTCATTTCCATATTTTTCAGAATACTAACAAAGTGGTCAACTGGTTGAAAAACAAGGTGTGACTTGGACCTAGGGGGGCCTCAATTTAAATTGGAAAGCACTAGATCCCTAACAACTGAGAAATGTGTGCCTCTCCCTAAGTGGGAAGGATATTGATACCCCATAATGGGTGCTAGGAGCTAGCTTTAGGAATCCTTCGATGCCCAATAAAATCACACCTACAAAATGGAAAACTATCATAGGGTGTGGGACAAATGTTGGCAAGTGAATGATAGGTGGCAGGGGAAAGGGCCAATCCTAACACTTGGGTTCACATACATTTAGAACGAGATGATGGAAATGCGTGGAAGCACCTATGGGAATGGTCTATTTGACCTACTTGGTGATGATGTTATGTGGTTGATCACTCCTTTGGTTATTAAAATCATGGTTAGGTTTCATTTTCATTCATGGGCTATGATTATGGAGTACATTAAATTCTAATTTGATAGTGTTTAGACCCATTGATTTTATGGAGTTTAGGAAATGAGAGGGTTTAGATATGACCATCAATAAAGATTTTCTTTGCTTAGTTAGGTTCCTGGTGTTTGAATTTAGACTAGGGGATCTTAAGGAATGTCCATATTAGAGGTTTGGTCGAGACAAGATTGTAAGAAATAAGAAAAATGAGCGCAAGAAGGCTGACGAATGCCTTTGCATAGGTATATAAACTATTATAAAAGAAAATTGTTGCACCAGAGCAACCTACAACATCATGGTTTCAATCTCCACTGACTAGAAAATCAAGGATCTGGAGAATAGGGTCTCGCAAAACCAAGCTAGAAGAAATAGACTTAGGTGACATTCATGCACAATTTAGGCAAATGTTTGAGGATGTTGGAAAATATACAACCCATGAAACGAAGCTCATGAAGTCTCTCGGTCTTTATTAGTAGGTCAAAACCCTTTTCGGTAAATCTCTAAAGGATTAGGATGAAGAGCAAAAGGCTGCTCATCTACAAGACCAAGACACTCAAGCGATGCTCAAAGGAATTGAAGTCACCCTCATATTTTTTTCCAAGGCTCAAATCGATATGGAGGATAGTATGAGAGTACTTGAAAAGGATACCACTGGTATTGTCTTTAAAGAAATATTCCCTTGTAGGAAAGTCATTGCAAGGAAAGAGGAATCTGAGATGGCCCTTCTGATAATTTCTGATATTTCTAAAAATTATCTCTTTGTCTCCTATTTGGTTCTCTTCCAAGACAATTAATCATATACATGGTTTTTTCATAATTATGATAGTTATTATATGCTTCTAGCTATTAGGTATGTTAGTCCCACACACTCTAGATTTATCTCTCCCTTATAGCATGATATTACTACATTAATTCTGATAATTACTCCATATGGAAATAAACAATAAAATTTTGGCTTTGTGGCTAGTGTTGTTTCCCTGGTCACATGCCAACCACTCCAAACCATGTATTTTTTTATATCTAAGTAATACAATGTGTGTCAAGCATACAAAAAAAAGAAATTCTCTAAAAATTATTATCCTAGCTAAAGTCTAATGATCTTTAATGATATCCATAACATGTATATTTTTAAATTCCTTTTGTTAAACTTCCTCCCAATACATCTTTTCAATTAAAACAACCCTACTTTATATTTTGTTATTTGCTAGTTTGTTTGTAACTTGCAAGACTATCACGTGGTCCATGAAACCACGAACTAGTGGCATCCAAGCCATCAAAATCACTCAGGGATCACACCTAGCATAGGCCACACTAACCCTTAACATCCTATCACTACCTTACGAGGTTTGAACTTAGGTCGGCATGCAGAAGAGGCCCGTCGAAACCAACCATGCTAGCAAGATTCGACAACACATACCTACTTTCACTCGATATCCTATACATGCATTTTTTCATGACATTTTTAAAACCATTATTTTATTTATACAACTAGTATGGAATCTAACACGACCTTTATTATCCTCGAAATATTATAAGGTAAACTAATCTTAGTGACGGTCGACATTTCAAGATATGGAACAAACCTTTTAACATACCTTGGCTTCACACATAGTTGTTGCAAAACACTTCACCACACCTTCACACACAGCATATATATTCAAACCCAATTATGGCATCCATATTCAAATTAATACCACCTTCACATATCAAGTTACACCCATTCAAACATCTTGACACCTAATTCAATTCCTTAAACCTAATTCCAACCCATGCCCAATATTTATATTTTTTTATAGCTTGAGTGTACCTAAGTATTAAGAGCATGCGTTCCTCCTTAGGTTCAAATGTGGAGAGGGGTAGGGTATGTAAACCTCCATAGACTTTAGCACTCAAATTGTTGTGTGAATAGAGGTCACTTGTCCCACAACAAAGCGGATCTCATACACCAATTTGGTGTATGGCTTTCCCTTGCCCTTAAAATTAGATTATTATTACTATTATTATTATTATTATCCATTAACCTCATTATACTAAGAAACATATTATTTATATTTTTTCTAGTTTTAAACCTCTAATTACGAAGTTTGTGATAATAATAATAATTTATTTTTATGATCACAACCTAACTACACACCATTTGGGTGTATGAGACCCCTTGTTTGTGGCACAAAAACCCCCTCCATAAAGCGATTTGAGAGGTAAAATTTACGAAAGTGTACAAACCCTACCTCCTCAAGATTTGGAGCTATAATATTTCCTTTAATAAACCCATATCAAAATTATACATAAATTGATTATATTTACAAAATAATACCCTTTCACTTTGATAAAAATAAAATTTAAATTTGTTATTTAAGGTTCTTCAAAATTTGCAAATGCTAAATAGATTCGATTCTAAATCACTACCAAATTTTTTTAGTTTTAAGGCAAATTGCGTAGGAAAAATCTTAAAAGCTAGAATAATAAAAATTTAAATATATTAAATAAAATTATCCCTGATTAAATTTTTAATTTATTTTGGATTTAAATATTATATTTTAAATTAACTTTACACATTAAAATCCATTAAATTGCTTTATACATTGAATTTTGACCCTTCTGTGCGGATGCAATATTCCAATTTTCATGGAGATATATACCAAAGCAAAATTATCGAGCCGATCCACTTTTGACCCTTCTCTCCGGATGCAATATTCCAATTTTTAAGGAGATATATACCAAATTAAAATTATCGAGGAGGTTATAAATTTAGGATGTTATAAATCAACAATTTTGTGTGTTTTGATAACATTATTTTTCTGACATAAATCTGTAGAGATCGCATAATCTATATACGCGTTTCTGGGTTATTTCGCAGGATAATCGAGGCGAGGAAATATTTAATACCTGGCTCACGTCAAATTTGTGTACACTCGGAGATCTGCCGTGTTTGTGTGAGAATGCAGAAATCACAAAATGTCTCCAGGAATGTGTATGAGTTCAAGATTGTCGATAATAAAGTTCGAATGGAAGAGCTGGAAGTCCAAAAGCTGGCAGAAGATCTTGAAGCAACTTTAAAGCTCACCAGATCGCAGAGCAAATTCAGAACCCAATTGTCTCAGAAATCCGTCACCAAAAAATCGATCACCAAACCCGTCCGCAGATCCAAAACCCGATCTGCTCGAAAATCGTTAAGTGGAAGCAATCCCAGTCATCCCAACATAACAAGAGACTTACAGGAAAATGGTGGGGGAATACAGGCAAATTCTCGACTACACCAACGTTTTCCTGCTAATATGCAGCTGCCCACAAGCTTCTTCATGACAAACTTTTTGACCGAGCACTCTAACTGCCATTTTTGCAGGAGGGAGAAGGTCTGCGAGGAAAAAGATTGTGAACGTTGTGTCAATGGAGTCGTTGGAAAGGCTTGCATAGGAAAAACATATTGCTCTATGTGCCATTCAGATACTGGTGTGTTTTGTAGAAGATGCTTGAAATTGCGTTACGGGGAAGATCTTGAGACGGTGCGGGAAAATAAGAATTGGATGTGTCCACATTGTTCAGAGGAGAGAGGTATTAAGCCATACTGGATTTGTAACAGCTTGATTTGCTTGGCGATACGTAAAATTCCATCCATACCCATAGGCATTTCAATAAGAAAAGCCGAAGAGATGGGATTTGAATGTGTAGCTGACTATGTGTCCTCATTGCTTAAAGGGGAGCAAGATTTCCATATGAAATAAACTCCGAGAAAATTCGACGTTAGGGTTGTCTATTGGGTCATATTAGGTCATAGGTAGACGTTACGTTTGTCTATTAGACGTTCATTTTTCTTGAAAGGGCTGTGTATTAGACGTTCATTTTCTGGCATAGACAGGTAGGTCATAGGTAGACATCGACGGATAACGGTTGAATTTCAGTAATTTGTGGCCATGGCCAGAAGAGTGGAATTTTGTTGCGTTGCTTTTTTCTTCTAATGCCTTTGGCTAGGTAAATCACAATTTTTAAAGAGTCTGGTATGCTTTGGTATGCTTTGTGTTTTTGGGCTTACTTATTTGTTTACAGAATGTCATTTATCTTTTAACATTGACTTTTTTAGATTGGAAGTGGAAGTTTGTTTGAAGCTTTGTAGCTGTGTAAGAAAAATGATGCATGGTAACATTTGTTTGATAACAGTTGAGATTTATAGTTTTAAAGTTTTTTTTAATAATTCTAGAATATCTATCATGTTATGTAATTATTATTTCGATCAAAATTCTTTATATTGATTTTAAAATTGAAGTGGTTATTTAGTTTTGAGTTTAACCTACAATTTTGTAGATCTTGGAGTAATGAGTGATTATATGTTTTGGACTCAAGGTTATTGGAACTTTGTTATAGATTTTTCTTCATATCTTCTTCTCAAAGAGTTGACGCTTGTGTATGTAGGTCCCTTTTAAAAGTTCCCTTCATGTTTTCAAATTTCTTTTTAAGTTAAACTAGGATATTTCCTTTGAATGTTTGGAATTATTTGTTAGTTACCATATTCATAATATCATTTCTTCTTAGGAATGTAGTTTCAAGGATTGTTACTCTTTGGCTAAATTTTGAAGACCCAAATTCCACTTTTTCATGTTCTTTTTGTCTAATGGATGAGCCTTCCAAATGTTTAGGGAATATAATTTTTTTCACCATCACTTTCCATGTGATATGATTGTTACATTTTGTAGTTATTTTCCATTTTTTTTTTATCTATGACACCTTTGGAATCACCCTAGGTCAATATTCCGATCAAAATTTATGCAAATTTTAAATTCACATGGATTTTAAAACTCTAGTTTGTAGATTGTGTTGCTAGCTAATCTTTTATCTCTGAAATTTTAGTCCATCTTATTCTAAAATATTTGTCTTAGTAGTGTAATATCAATTATTTGCAATTTCAAAGGTTTGACCACATTCTAATGTTCCAAGAGAAAATTATGGTAACTTCCACAAAATTTTTTGTTTTTGCCTCTCGGGTGAATGAACTTATACAATCTTTAACACTGAAAAACTTATTTTAGAGGTATGAATGTAAATATGTTATACATATGAGATAACAATTCATCTCTCGCATACTTATTTACAAACAAGTTATAAACTATATAAGGAATTCTAATGTTTCTAGTATTGTAGATTAGGAATCCCTAACCACGGTATTTTTTAAGGATTCGAATATTATAGTTAAGGATAGTATCCTATGCGACTATTTTGGATTGAAAAAAACATGTATATAGATAGTTAGGCGAATATTAAATATGGAACATACAATTTACTACTAAAACATGTATATTTTGGCGAATATTATGATAAAAAAACATATTTTATGTAAATATAAGCGATATTGGAAACTAAAAATGACCAAATAATGAATTTATTTTTTGAAAAAAAGCCCGAAAAATACAACATCCAGAGCCTCTGCCCAACACTAAAGCTAGAATGTGGTTGTGAGGCACATTGTTAACACCCAAAAAGTGATCACTACCTCATCTACCCCATTGCATTACTCATTTGTCCATATTTCCTACCATATTTACCTCCAAAACCTTAAAATCCCACTTAAAAGCCTCCAAAAGGCCACAAAACCATTAAAAAAGCCTCCAAAAGGCCAAAAAACCATTAAAAAAGCCTCCAAAAGGCCAAAAAACTCCCTTTTCCCCCAAATTAATCCAATTTCCTCCAAAATAGAAAAAACCCTCTAAAAAGGGAATAGAAAATATAAAAAAAGAGGAAAAAGAGGAAAAAGAGGGAAAAAGAAGGCAAAAACCCTATACAGCTTACCTAAACCATATGGTGCCAAAAACCATCGGCCAACACTCCACCACTAAAAACCTATAAATAGCTGATGGATGCCCCTCATTTCATATCCACAATCAAATACACCCTTACTCTGCCAAAATCACTCTTGAAACCCTAGCTCACCCTTGAGCTACTTTCACACTTGAGTGCCCCTTTGGCCCATTTCCAACCCTTTAGAGAAAGAGAAAGGAGAAAAGCTAGAAGCTTGGAAGCAACCCTCCTAGACTGCTACAAAAGATTCACCAACCTCTACACTTGAGGTAATCTTTAATACAAAAAGAGAAATCTTTTGCCATATTTTCATGTTTTGTTATTTATGTTAATGCTCATGCTAGGTTAAATTTCATATTGTTTTAGTGCTTTAATTTACTGTTTATTGAACTGCTACTAAGAAGTCCCTTCTCCTTAGTAGGTGCTCATTTGCACAAGATCGGGTGAAAACCCTAGCTACACACATCTAGGATGTTTAATTGTCCTCGGATCCGGTAATCATTTTTTTCAAGCTTGGAGTGCACCAGGGCTCATGCCCAACACTCA
Organism: Larix kaempferi; assembly: GCA_027924585.1. Taxonomy (NCBI): domain Eukaryota; kingdom Viridiplantae; phylum Streptophyta; class Pinopsida; order Pinales; family Pinaceae; genus Larix; species Larix kaempferi. Next base: position 3,519,017 of record BSBM01000680.1, on the reverse strand, counting down.
ATGTACATCGGGGCTTAGGCCCAGTATGAAATCGAATTCTCAAAATACATCGGGGCATAGGCTGAATATATAGGTCTTTTGTGTGTTCCTGAGTCCATGCTCAACACACTAACTAATCAACCATGTAAATCATGCTCTGCATAGTATAATCTAACAAAAGAGGTAATCTCAGTATATCATAATTTTGTAATCATTTCTCGAAATACAACACAGTTTATTCATTCGGATTTCCTGCCCCGCATATATTCAACAAGGAAACAAATCAGTGTCCATGCCCAATACATCAACTGATAAAGGAAATAAATCAAACATACTAATGCTATTCCAAACATAATAAATCACATATACTCGGGCTGTAACCCGACATGACGTCATAACATAGTTAGTCAAAAAGTTGGGATATTACACCTATGCACTGAATGTGGACATTTTGGCCCCTCCTTAGTAGTTTTGTGCTATCCTTACCAACCTACACTCCACCAAATCCACACCCACTCATGTGTCACCATCATTTATTTATACCCATTCCTTGCCAACGTTTAGATGTCAATTCATGACATTTGGAGGTGATTTGGAAGTCTATTGGTCAACCTAGGGGGGATTGAGGTCCAATGTAAGCTAGCCACTTGTAGCCACTACTGATGCCTCCAAAGGCTCACGATTTATACCAAATGTTATATAAGGGTGTTCACAACTCATTTCTGGGTTGCACAATTAATAATAAACCTGCTATTTGATCATTTCTGTCTGTAGTTTGATCATTTGTGTGTCCAGAATGCTTCTTTTACATTACGCATAATTCGTCAAATTTCTTGATTGTGAGGTAATATTTAGCTAGTAGATCCTACTATGAGTTATAATTCACATGGTATCATAGCTATTGGAGCTTCTAGTCAAACTAGTTTGCTTCAGAAGTGCACCAGAAGCGGTGGAGCAACCACAGAAATCCCCGGGGCCATTTCCTTGAAGCCATTGGAGAAATACTTTGGAGTCTGCTAGGGGTGTGATGCGCTCTCGAATGTGCCTTCTGTCAATGTAGGGTTTGAATTAGATAGTTAGGATATCCTCTTGAGTGATTGTGTGGTTGCATTGCAAGTATGTAGTGTTCCTTGTCACCTAGTGCGCAAGCTACAGAATGGAGCAATCGTGTGTCTTGTTCACTCCATTCAAATACTTTGAGTAGAAGGACGAAATGATAATCCAGCTGAGATGCAAGGGTCTCTTCAGAGTTACCATGGGGACTGAAACTGAGCCAAATTCTGTAATAGAGAAGTCGAAGTTCTTCAACATAACGGATGGAGATCTTTGCATGGTTTGTCTCAACATTTCAAAAGACCTCTTATTTCATGTTGATAGTATCACTACTACAAATGAAGTGTTGCTAAATATTGATTCATTGTTTTTGGGAACATTGATGAGATGAGGGGCCACCAACTTCAGAATGAGTTGATCTCACTGAGACTAAGCAATTTCAAAACTATCCAAGACTTCTTCACCAAGATAAAATCATTGGGCTTGCGGATCAAGCAATGTGGCATTGAGAAGAAGGATGAATAGTTGGTTTTGTCCATACTTTCGAAGTTGGATCTTCATTACTTTGTGTTTGTTTCTACATTTCACTCCACCAGGATAGTTGTTCCAAAGTGGAAGATGCCATCTTTGGAAGAGTTCATGGAGATGCTTACACAAGAACAAGACAAGTTGGTCCTAATGGGTGCCAGCAAGCAAAAGGATCAAGTTATTGCAGCTGTGGATTCGAAGCAAGCAAGAGGAAATCAAAATCTCAAGGGTTTGAAGAAGCAAGAGAATAAGAAACACAAGGAGAATCCAAGATATTTTGATGGGGATTTGAATCTTGTCAAGGAGAAAGGAAAGAAGAAAGAGAATACCAAATGCACTTACTCTCAAAAGAGTTGGCACCCTGAAAGTGCATGTATGAATAAAACCATTGACATGATGACCCATCTCCTCCAAAAAAAAACATTCCTCTTCCAGAAAGTTCAAAGAAGAAGGAGGGTGTTTCTGAAGACAAGGAGAGATGCCATGCATTGATGGCTAGTACCTCATAAGGGTAACTAAGCCAGAAATCCAAAAGAACTAGAAGGCACTAGTGGATCCACATATGGGAATTGATTCTGGTAGATGCTCGATTAAAAAGTGGAGCGGTATATCCAACTAATCAATCTCAAATGACCTTGTTCTTGATTCTAGTTTGAGTGGAGATTCCTGATCCACCTTCCGCAAAAGCGGATTTACCTAGTGATAGGCTACTATGATTTGATTTTAAATGGATTTGGTTAGTTGAACAAACTACTCCAAAACCCTAGCCTAAGATAGTTGTTGTATGTTCCCTAGAAAAAAAAAGTTACTATTCAATTTTAACTTTAATGTTCCTTTTAGGGTTGTGGTTTATTAAAAAAGATTGTGTGCGTGTAAGATGGTTATGACTAAAAGGTAAAGTGTATAATAAAAATGCAAACTCGTGTCACTTCTTTTTTTTTCGCTTATATCTTTCAAAATAAAAAGTTTGCAAAGTAAACCTAAAATTATCTTGAAATTTTTTATTTATTTATTTTTTAAATAGTATATGCAACTAATATCTATTTTGAAAAACAATGCTCTTGCTAAGGGAATAGTACTTGTTCTTTTGCAATTTTCGTTTAAATAAGAGAAATAACAGCTAACTATGAACAAGAAAAGCATACTCTAGAATGCAAGTGTAGGCTAGTTGTACCTAAAACTATAAGAGATGGACCACTCCCCTCAATGAAGTCTTAAAATAGCAAGTTCAATACATTTCTTCAATCAAAGCAAAGAAGTAACTAACTTTGGAAAAATGACACTATTGGAACCAACAACTCAAAGAAGAAAACAAATATATTTTTCAAGAAATCAAAATGTTCTCTATCAGGTTAGTAGTCATAAGGAAACATTTCGAGTGTCAACCAAACAAACTTTGAACTCGAAAAACCGAGGAATGCCCTCAACAAACGAATGAAAACCAAACATGATCTCATAAAAGAGAAAAAAAGACTCAATCATAGCCTACCAACAGGTCCAAATGATCCAACTACAAGCAAGGAAACTCTTCCAAAATCAAAGAAGAGACCCAAAGTTTAAACTCTAGGAGGAAATCAAATCCTACAAAAATACTCACGACTATAAGTACAATAGATTGCGGGTGACTCGCAAGCGCAACACAGGAAACTTGCGGGTATGACGGCAACTCGTGACTGTATCTAAAGAAAAATCACGGGTCTACTTCAGAAAAATCATAAAAAGAAGAAAATATATGATAAGGACCAAGCCGAAGTCTTATGCGAGGATTAGAACACCTTGTAAACTCTTCCAGAGAACTAAAGGATTAACCTAACTAAAGAAAAACTACCCCAGGAATCCTAGAGAAACATAAAGAACTCCCTAGTGGAGTCACCAGTTCCGTTGTTCCCTAATTTAACCTGTGATTAGGAAGTTCAAAGAGATCATCAACATATTCCTAAGAAGGTACATAATCTAATAGATAAACAAATATATTAACATAAATTATTTCTTTAATCAATAAAATCTAGGGTTATAGGACAAAAGAATGTACCTTGGATAACTAAAGTTTGATCCAAGCTTTAATCTTTTGTCTCCGATCCACAATCCCAGATGAGAAACCTCCAAAAACTAGACACCTTCCTCAAATATTTTGACTATATAAAAATGAATAAACTAGTTTTTAAATCATATATAAAGAGGACATGAATAGATTCAAAAGATTAGATTCACAAAATAAACAAATTATCTTATGGGAAAGAAACTATCTTGCATTATAATCATCAATGGTAACAAGCTATACGTGATATGTAACCTGCATGGTTGAAACTTGATCTTTGGATCCTTGCTCCTCTTCGTTCAATGGATATTTCTCCAACATTTCCTTATACAAAATGGTTCTCCCTTTTCTCAAGGCCCTCTCCTTGTATTTAAGCAAGGCCTGAGAGGATACACTCGAAAGGAAAATGGTTGGGGAAGTTATGGTGCTTAGGGTAATTACCATGACTATCCCTAATTCGATCTTTAATATATTTTTTCATGATTTTAAGAGATACCCGTGGGTATTTCACTTAACAACAAGTGAGTAACCCATGAGTCTAGTGTCAAACAAATAGCGGGTGCAATGTTTTAGGAAAAACCTCAGGTGGTCAATGGAGCTCCACTAGGTGACCCACGATTTGACAGATGTGAGAGTCGCGGTTGAGTTTTAAAATAATTCACAAAAAAAGATTAATTGGAGATGATATTGTAAGGTTTAGATCAAATGCATATATATTTAATGAGGCTCTTCCATCCATAAGGTTCTTTTGTGTGACCGGCAATGCAGTGTGGTCACAGATGGAGAAGTGCCAATTTGACTAATAACACCTAGTATATTTTTAGTCATGTCCTTTAAATCTATGGATATGATTTATCCAATTAACTTTGTTGTATTTAAAAAAACATGGATTAGTCATTATTGGATAAACTTAATGAGATTACATGTTTACCTAGATTGGCGGTATTAGCATTTACTTCAATTGTTGCCAGATAACATTTTATATTTTTATTATTTTTCATGTATTCCATAATGTTACCGTTAGGTATGTAATGGTATGGCTCTCCACTGCACCTGCCATTTCAATTATTGAAATGTTTTATAATTCTGAAATATGAAGTGAAAGATTAGTTTTCATGAATAGTCAATACAAATATTTGGTGTGATGAGTTTGAGCAATGTAGTGACTTGAAACATGGGCCATGTACCATGATGGAAAAAGATGGGGTGGATATGGGCCACATGGAAAGACATGGACTTGTCCATTGTTCCAATCAATGTAGAAATGAATGGTTCTTTCTAGCACTTTATTATGTGTATATATCTATATTAACATTCTAATATCAGTTACATAAGCATGTTTCAAAGTTTTTTCTTGGGTTTTTATTTTAGTGTATTCCAGAATTGTAGGATTGTGTAAAAGATGATGGTTGTGACTTGTGATGGAGGACTCTTAAGATAATCAACATTGTTGCACCCTGTATAGAATGGGTGGTAGAAGGATTCTCCACTCAATGGAATAACAAGGTCCTCACCATCACATAATTTTCCTTCCTCTCCATCCTTGGTAATGGGTCTCCCTTTAAGAAATTCCCCCCCTCCTAGGGAATCTGACAAGGAGATCCACTATGTCCACTTTATTCCTCCTAATGGAATATTATTCGGGATGAACCATTAAATTCATGGTTTTGATTGTATGATAAAGGGTTTAAATATACATGTTTAGAAACTAGTCTATGTGCACCTTCAACTCATTGATGACACCATGTTAATGGGAACTTTGAATGTTAAGGAAGCAAAATCCCTCGAATTCATTTTGAAGGACTTCATGGACACTTCACACACCTCCAACAACCATGGTAAGTCATAAATATTCTTATTTAATACTCTTTTGGCTATGCAACTACATATTTCTCATGTATGCAATGTTTAATGGGGCTCTCTTTCGTCCCTCCAAATACCATCATTAAACTTGGGAAAACTTGTTAGCCAAAATGGACAAAAACATTTCCAATTGGACATTCAAATCGATCAATTTAGTAGGGAGATTAGTTCTTTTAAAAATAGTCATGCATGGAAAGTTCACCTATCGTTTCTAAATTCTAGCAGCCTTGAATCACATAATCAAGGGCAATAGAAAGCTTGAATGCTCATTCATTTGGGGAGTATACAAAATTCATTGTAAATGGGCTCTAGTGGCTTGGTCCATTGTATGTCAACAAAAACAAATTGCTAGACTATGGAGAATGATGTTGAAATTGAATGTAAATCCCTAAGAGAAAATACTTGGTGGCAATGGCTTCAGAGCAATTTAGCACTTTGGTGCAAGGTATGGAGATGAAAGTATGCCCCAGACTACGAAGATAAAGAGCTAATTAGAATAGATTGGTTTCAACTGGTATCCCTCATCTACAACACAAGTTTGAAAAATCGAGCCCTAATCCAAAATCATACCTTATAGGAAATATAGAATGATCAATATACCCTCTTTTGGTAGGATGCTTGGTAGAAACAAACATAATTAATTAATTACCAGCACAGTTAGACCCTTAAAATTTCCTTCAAGAGAACAATAATTTTTTTGTTTGTACCAATATTGGGACAATAATGCTCAATATAGTAAATGGAGGTAATGGGACACCAGGAAGAATTGGCGCAATTCTCATGACAACTTCACATGGGTAGAAATTTGTTGAGAGTTCCACTCTAGGAAAATCCAATTCCACTATGGTCATGAAAAACTTCAGTGGGGTTATAAAGCAAATGACACCTTCACCTTGAAAGAGGCTTTCTCGATCTTCACTAATTATACAAATCAATAGGGAGACCAAATATGGGATTGGATATCGAAATAAGATCTATGACCTAAGGTTTCCCCCATTCTTTTTCTCATGTCCAAGGGTAAATCCCTTAATTGTGTTCCCTCATTCAAAAGGGATTTGAAGGCCCCTCCATATTCTCTTTTTGTTATGTAGAATCAGAAATTCCGAAACACATGTTGAATTACTATTGGTTTACTTCAAATATTTTGGATCAAGGATCCACCACGTTCAAGCAGTTGTACAGAAACAAGTGGGAGAATAAGGGAAACCATCACAACTTGGAGAAGTGCTACTTATATAAACGATAATTTTCAAAAAATTGTGCCAACTTTATCTTGGATTGTTCCTATGGAAAGCATGGAAGGAAAGAAACCAACAAATATATAGAGATGAAGTTCGAAGCATTGAACATGTGTGGAGCAATATTCATTTCAATATTCATGAAACTATCAAATATAAGGTGTGGAGAGATATGGACTAAAAATGTATGGAAAGAGAAAAGCATATCATGGAATATTGAGAACTAAGATCTCTAGTGAGATCTCCATACCCTATCAAGAGACATCATCCAATACATAACCCTTTTTTTTTAATCCCCCCACCTAGGAGGAATTTATTGAATTTATCTTTATTGAAGCCTCTAAAGACAACCCACGTCCAACAAGTTTTGGAGAGTTCAAAACTCTCAATGTGATCCGGTACGAGATTATCCTAGTTATCTAGGGAAGGAAAGAAACAATGTGGTGGAGTTAGACTCTGTGGCATCTGGAATCAGGAATATTGAACTCTAGGAAAACTTCTCTAAAGTTGAAGTGGAAGGTATCTCTCAATTCATAATTATTCTTCTAAAAATTTGTTAGATGGAACTCCCCTAAGCAAGTTGTATCAAAGATGGTACGTCACGCTTAAATTATAATTGCTTAACTCTCTCATTTGGAAAGAATTAATGTCATCATTCATTTCCATATTTTTCAGAATACTAACAAAGTGGTCAACTGGTTGAAAAACAAGGTATGACTTTGACCTAGCGGGGCCTCAATTTAAATTGGAAAGCACTAGATCCCTAACAATTGAGAAATGTGTGCCTCTCCCTAAGTGGGAAGGATATTGATACCCCACAATGGGTGCTAGGAGCTAGCTTTAGGAATCCTTCGATGCCCAATAAAATCACACCTACAAAATGGAAAACTATCATAGGGTGTGGGACAAATGTTGGCAAGTGAATGATAGGTGGCAGGGGAAAGGGCCAATCCTAACACTTGGGTTCACATACATTTAGAATGAGATGATGGAAATGCGTGGAAGCACCTATGGGAATGGTCTATTTGACCTACTTGGTGATTATGTTATGTGGTTGATCACTCCTTTGGTTATTAAAATCATGGTTAGGTTTCATTCTCATTCATGGGCTATGATTATGGAGTACATTAAATTCTAATTTGATAGTGTTTAGACCCCTTGATTTTCTAGAGTTTAGGAAAGGAAAGGGTTTAGATATGACCATCAATAAAGATTTTCTTTGCTTAGTTAGGTTCCTGGTGTTTGAATTTAGACTAGGGGATCTTAAGGAATGTCCATATTAGAGGTTTGGTCGAGACAAGATTGTAAGAAATAAGAAAAATGAGCGCAAGAAGGCTGACGAATGCCTTTGCATAGGTATATAAACTATTATAAAAGAAAATTGTTGCACCAGAGCAACCTACAACATCATGGTTTCAATCTCCACTAACTAGAAAATCAAGGATCTCGAGAATAGGGTCTCGCAAAACCAAGCTAGAAGAAATAGACTTAGGTGACATTCATGCACAATTTAGGCAAATGTTTGAGGATGTTGGAAAATATACAACAAATGAAACGAAGCTCATGAAGTCTCTCGGTCTTTACTAGTAGGTCAAAACCCTTTTCGGTAAATCTCTAAAGGATTAGGATGAAGAGCAAAAGGCTGCTCATCTACAAGACCAAGACACTCAAGCGATGCTCAAAGGAATTGAAGTGAGACTCTGTGGCATCTGGAATCAGGAATATTGAACTCTAGGAGAACTTCTCTAAAGTTGAAGTGGAAGGTATCTCACAATTCATAATTATTCTTCTCAAAATTTGTTGAATGGAACTCCCCTAAGCAAGTTGTATCAAAGATGGTATGTCACGGTTAAATTATAATTGCTTAACTCTCTCATTTGGAAAGAATTAATGTCATGATTCATTTCCATATTTTTCAGAATACTAACAAAGTGGTCAACTGGTTTAAAAACGAAGGTGTGACTTGGACCTAGGGGGACCTTAATTTAAATTGGAAAGCACTAGATCCCTAACAACTGAGAAATGTGTGCCTCTCCGTAAGTGGGAAGGATATTGATACCCCACAATGGGTGCTAGGAGATAGCTTTAGGGATCCTCCGATGCCCAATAAAATCACATCTACAACATGGAAAACTATCATAGGGTGTGGGACAAATGTTGGCAAGTGAATGATAGGTGGCAGGGGAAAGGGCCAATCCTAACACTTGGGTTCACATAAATTTAGAACGAGATGATGGAAATGCGTGGAAGCACCTATGGGAATGGTCTATTGGACCTACTTGGTGATGATGTTATGTGGTTGATCACTCCTTTGGTTATTAGAATCATGGCTAGGTTTCATTCTCGTTCATGGGCTATGATTATGGAGTACATTAAATTCTAATTTGATAGTGTTTAGACGCTTTTATTTTCTGGAGTTTAGGAAAGGAAAGGGTTTAGATATGACCATCAATAAAGATTTTCTTTGCTACGTTAGGTTCCTGGTGTTTGAATTTAGACTAGGGGATCTTAAGGAATGTCCATATTAGAGGTTTGGTCGAGACAAGATTGTAAGAAATAAGAAAAATGAGCGCAAGAAGGCTGACGAATGCCTTTGCATAGGTATATAAACTATTATCAAAGAAAATTGTTGCACCAGAGCAACCTACAACATCATGGTTTCAATCTCCACTAACTAGAAAATCAAGGATCTGGAGAATAGGGTCTCGCAAAACCAAGCTAGAAGAAATAGACTTAGGTGACATTCATGCACAATTTAGGCAAATGTTTGAGGATGTTGGAAAATATACAACCCATGAAACGAAGCTCATGAAGTCTCTCGGTCTTTACTAGTAGGTCAAAACCCTTTTCGGTAAATCTCTAAAGGATTAGGATGAAGAGCAAAAGGCTGCTCATCTACAAGACCAAGACACTCAAGCGATGCTCAAAGGAATTGAAGTCACCCTCATATTTTTTTCCAAGGCTCAAATCGATATGGAGGATAGTATGAGAGTACTTGAAAAGGATACCACTGGTATTGTCTTTAAAGAAAAATTCCCTTGTAGGAAAGTCATTGCAAGGAAAGAGGAATCTGAGATGGCCCTTCTGATAATTTCTGATATTTCTAAAAATTATCTCTTTGTCTCCTATTTGGTTCTCTTCCAAGACAATTAATCATATACATGGTTTTTTCATAATTATGATAGTTATTATATGCTTCTAGCTATTAGGTATGTTAGTCCCACACACTCTAGATTTATCTCTCCCTTATAGCCTGATATTACTACATTAATTCTGATAATTACTCCATATGGAAATAAACAATAAAATTTTGGCTTTGTGGCTAGTGTTGTTTCCCTGGTCACATGCCAACCACTCCAAACCATGTATTTTTTTATATCTAAGTAATACAATGTGTGTCAAGCATACAAAAAAAAGAAATTCTCTAAAAATTATTATCCTAGCTAAAGTCTAATGATCTTTAATGATATCCATAACATGTATATTTTTAAATTCCTTTTGTTAAACTTCCTCCCAATACATCTTTTCAATTAAAACAACCCTACTTTATATTTTGTTATTTGCTAGTTTGTTTGTAACTTGCAAGACTATCACGTGGTCCATGAAACCACGAACTAGTGGCATCCAAGCCATCAAAATCACTCAGGGATCACACCTAGCATAGGCCACACTAACCCTTAACATCCTATCACTACCTTACGAGGTTTGAACTTAGGTCGGCATGCAGAAGAGGCCCGTCGAAACCAACCATGCTAGCAAGATTCGACAACACATACCTACTTTCACTCGATATCCTATACATGCATTTTTTCATGACATTTTTAAAACCATTATTTTATTTATACAACTAGTATGGAGTCTAACACGACCTTTATTATCCTCGAAATATTATAAGGTAAAATAATCTTAGTGACGGTCGACATTTCAAGATATGGAACAAACCTTTTAACATACCTTGGCTTCACACATAGTTGTTGCAAAACACTTCACCACACCTTCACACATAGCATATATATTCAAACCCAATTATGGCATCCATATTCAAATTAATACCACCTTCACATACCAAGTTACACCCATTCAAACATCTTGACACCTAATTCAATTCCTTAAACCTAATTCCAACCCATGCCCAATATTTATATTTTTTTATAGCTTGAGTGTACCTAAGTATTAAGAGCATGAGTTCCTCCTTAGGTTCAAATGTGGAGAGGGGTAGGGTATGTACACCTCCATAGACTTTAGAACTCAAATTGTTGTGTGAATAGAGGTCACTTGTCCCACAACAAAGCGGATCTCATACACCAATTTGGTGTATGGCTTTTCCTTGCCCTTAAAATTAGATTATTATTACTATTATTATTATTATTATCCATTAACCTCATTATACTAAGAAACATATTATTTATATTTTTTCTAGTTTTAAACCTCTAATTACGAAGTTTGTGATAATAATAATAATTTATTTTTATGATCACAACCTAACTAGACACCATTTGGGTGTATGAGACCCCTTGTTTGTGGCACAAAAACCCCCTCCATAAAGCAATTTGAGAGGTAAAATTTACGAAAGTGTACAAACCCTACCTCCTCAAGATTTGGAGCTATAATATTTCCTTTAATAAACCCATATCAAAATTATACATAAATTGATTATATTTACAAAATAATACCCTTTCCCTTTGATAAAAATAAAATTTAAATTTGTTATTTAAGGTTCTTCAAAATTTGCAAATGCTAAATAGATTCGATTCTAAATCACTACCAAATTTTTTTAGTTTTAAGGCAAATTGCGTAGGAAAAATCTTAAACGCTAGAATAATAAAAATTTAAATATATTAAATAAAATTATCCCTGAATAAATTTTTAATTTATTTTGGATTTAAATATTATATTTTAAATTAACTTTACACATTAAAATCCATTAAATTGCTTTATACATTGAATTTTGACCCTTCTGTGCGAATGCAATATTCCAATTTTCATGGAGATATATACCAAAGCAAAATTATCGAGCCGATCCACTTTTGACCCTTCTCTCCGGATGCAATATTCCAATTTTTAAGGAGATATATACCAAATTAAAATTATCGAGGAGGTTATAAATTTAGGATGTTATAAATCAACAATTTTGTGTGTTTTGATAACATTATTTTTCTGACATAAATCTGTAGAGATCGCATAATCTATATACGCGTTTCTGGGTTATTTCGCAGGATAATCGAGGCGAGGAAATATTTAATACCTGGCTCACGTCAAATTTGTGTACACTCGGAGATCTGCCGTGTTTGTGTGAGAATGCAGAAATCACAAAATGTCTCCAGGAATGTGTATGAGTTCAAGATTGTCGATAATAAAGTTCGAATGGAAGAGCTGGAAGTCCAAAAGCTGGCAGAAGATCTTGAAGCAACTTTAAAGCTCACCAGATCGCAGAGCAAATTCAGAACCCAATTGTCTCAGAAATCCGTCACCAAAAAATCGATCACCAAACCCGGCCGCAGATCCAAAACCCGATCTGCTCGAAAATCGTCAAGTGGAAGCAATCCCAGTCATCCCAACATAACAAGAGACTTACAGGAAAATGGTGGGGGAATACAGGCAAATTCTCGACTACACCAACGTTTTCCTGCTAATATGCAGCTGCCCACAAGCTTCTTCATGACAAACTTTTTGACCGAGAACTCTAACTGCCATTTTTGCAGGAGGGAGAAGGTCTGCGAGGAAAAAGATTGTGAACGTTGTGTCAATGGAGTCGTTGGAAAGGCTTGCATAGGAAAAACATATTGCTCTATGTGCCATTCAGATACTGGTGTGTTTTGTAGAAGATGCTTGAAATTGCGTTACGGGGAAGATCTTGAGACGGTGCGGGAAAATAAGAATTGGATGTGTCCACATTGTTCAGAGGAGAGAGGTATTAAGCCATACTGGATTTGTAACAGCTTGATTTGCTTGGCGATACGTAAAATTCCATCCATACCCATAGGCATTTCAATAAGAAAAGCCGAAGAGATGGGATTTGAATGTGTAGCTGACTATGTGTCCTCATTGCTTAAAGGGGCGCAAGATTTCCATATGAAATAAACTCCGAGAAAATTCGACGTTAGGGTTGTCTATTGGGTCATATTAGGTCATAGGTAGACGTTACGTTTGTCTATTAGACGTTCATTTTTCTTGAAAGGGCTGTGTATTAGACGTTCATTTTCTGGCATAGACAGGTAGGTCATAGGTAGACATCGATGGATAACGGTTGAAGTTCAGTAATTTGTGGCCATGGCCAGAAGAGTGGAATTTTGTTGCGTTGCTTTTTTCTTCTAATGCCTTTGGCTAGGTAAATCGCAATTTTTAAAGAGTCTGGTATGCTTTGGTATGCTTTGTGTTTTTGGGCTTACTTATTTGTTTACAGAATGTCATTTATCTTTTAACATTGACTTTTTTAGATTAGAAGTGGAAGTTTGTTTGAAGCTTTGTAGCTGTGTAAGAAAAATGATGCATGGTAACATTTGTTTGATAACAGTTGAGATTTATAGTTTTAAAGTTTTTTTTAATAATTCTAGAATATCTATCATGTTATGTAATTATTATTTCGATCAAAATTCTTTATATTGATTTTAAAATTGAAGGGGTTATTTAGTTTTGAGTTTAACCTACAATTTTGTAGATCTTGGAGTAATGAGTGATTATATGTTTTGGACTCAAGGTTATTGGAACTTTGTTATAGATTTTTCTTCGTATCTTCTTCTCAAAGAGTTGACGCTTGTGTATGTAGGTCCCTTTTAAAAGTTCCCTTCATGTTTTCAAATTTCTTTTTAAGTTAAACTAGGATATTTCCTTTGAATGTTTGGAATTATTTGTTAGTTACCATATTCATAATATCATTTCTTCTTAGGAATGTAGTTTCAAGGATTGTTACTCTTTGGTTAAATTTTGAAGACCCAAATTCCACTTTTTCATGTTCTTTTTGTCTAATGGATGAGCCTTCCAAATGTTTAGGGAATATAAGTTTTTTCACCATCACTTTCCATGTGATATGATTGTTACATTTTGTAGTTATTTTCCATTTTTTTTTATCTGTGACACCTTTGGAATCACCCTAGGTCAATATTCCGATCAAAATTTATGCAAATTTTAAATTCACATGGATTTTAAAAGTCTAGTTTGTAGATTGTGTTGCTAGCTAATCTTTTATCTCTGAAATTTTAGTCCATCTTATTCTAAAATATTTGTCTTAGTAGTGTAATATCAATTATTTGCAATTTCAAAGGTTTGACCACATTCTAATGTTCCAAGAGAAAATTATGGTAACTTCCACAAAATTTTTTGTTTTTGCCTCTCGGGTGAATGAACTTATACAATCTTGAACACTGAAAAACTTATTTTAGAGGTATGAATGTAAATATGTTATACATATGAGATAACAATTCATCTCTCGCATACTTATTTACAAACAAGTTATAAACTATATAAGGAATTCTAATGTTTCTAGTATTGTAGATTAGGAATCCCTAACCACGGTATTTTTTAAGGATTCGAATATTATAGTTAAGGATAGTATCCTATGCGACTATTTTGGATTGAAAAAAACATGTATATAGATAGTTAGGCGAATATTAAATATGGAACATACAATTTACTACTAAAACATGTATATTTTGGCGAATATTATGATAAAAAAACATATTTTATGTAAATATAAGCGATATTGGAAACTAAAAATGACCAAATAATGAATTTATTTTTTGAAAAAAAGCCCGAAAAATACAACATCCAGAGCCTCTGCCCAACACTAAAGATAGAATGTGGTTGTGAGGCACATTGTTAACACCCAAAAAGTGATCACTACCTCATCTACCCCATTGCATTACTCATTTGTCCATATTTCCTACCATATTTCCCTCCAAAACCTTAAAATCCCACTTAAAAGCCTCCAAAAGGCCACAAAACCATTAAAAAAGCCTCCAAAAGGCCAAAAAACCATTAAAAAAGCCTCCAAAAGGCCAAAAAACTCCTTTTTCCCCCAAATTAATCCAATTTCCTCCAAAATAGCAAAAACCCTCTAAAAAGGGAATAGAAAATATAAAAAAAGAGGAAAAAGAGGAAAAAGAGGGAAAAAGAAGGCAAAAACCCTATACAGCTTACCTAAACCATATGGTGCCAAAAACCATCGGCCAACACTCCACCACTAAAAACCTATAAATAGCTGATGGATGCCCCTCATTTCATATCCACAATCAAATACACCCTTACTCTGCCAAAATCACTCTTGAAACCCTAGCTCACCCTTGAGCTACTTTCACACTTGAGTGCCCCTTTGGCCCATTTCCAACCCTTTAGAGAAAGAGAAAGGAGAAAAGCTAGAAGCTTGGAAGCAACCCTCCTAGACTGCTACAAAAGATTCACCAACCTCTACACTTGAGGTAATCTTTAATACAAAAAGAGAAATCTTTTGCCATATTTTCATGTTTTGTTATTTATGTTAATGCTCATGCTAGGTTAAATTTCATATTGTTTTAGTGCTTTAATTTACTATTGAACTGCTACTAAGAAGTCCCTTCTCCTTAGTAGGTGCTCATTTGCACAAGATGGGGTGAAAACCCTAGCTACACACATCTAGGATGTTTAATTGTCCTCGGATCCGGTAATCATTTTTTTCAAGCTTGGAGTGCACCAGGGCTCATGCCCAACACTCAATGTACATCGGGGCTTAGGCCCAGTATGAAATCGAATTCTCAAAATACATCGGGGCATAGGCTGAATATATAGGTCTTTTGTGTGTTCCTGAGTCCATGCTCAACACACTAACTAATCAACCATGTAAATCATGCTCTACATAGTATAATCTAACAAAAGAGGTAATCTCAGTATATCATAATTTTGTAATCATTTCTCGAAATACAACACAGTTTATTCATTCGGATTTCCTGCCCCGCATATATTCAACAAGGAAACAAATCAGTGTCCATGCCCAATACATCAACTGATAAAGGAAATAAATCAAACATACTAATGCTATGTCAAACATAATAAATCACATATACTCGGGCTGTAACCCGACATGACGTCATAACATAGTTAGTCAAAAAGTTGGGATATTACACCTATGCACTGAATGTGGACATTTTGGCCCCTCCTTAGTAGTTTTGTGCTATCCTTACCAACCTACACTCCACCAAATCCACACCCACTCATGTGGCACCATCATTTATTTATACCCATTCCTTGCCAACGTTTAGATGTCAATTCATGACATTTGGAGGTGATTTGGAAGTCTATTGGTCAACCTAGGGGGGATTGAGGTCCAATGTAAGCTAGCCACTTGTAGCCACTACTGATGCCTCCAAAGGCTCACGATTTATACCAAATGTTATATAAGGGTGTTCACAACTCATTTCTGGGTTGCACAATTAATAATAAACCTGCTATTTGATCATTTGTGTCTGTAGTTTGATCATTTGTGTGTCCAGAATGCTTCTTTTACATTATGCATAATTCGTCAAATTTCTTGATTGTGAGGTAATATTTAGCTAGTAGATCCTACTATGAGTTATAATTCACATGGTATCATAGCTATTGGAGCTTCTAGTCAAACTAGTTTGCTTCAGAAGTGCACCAGAAGCGGTGGAGCAACCACAGAAATCCCCGGGGCCATTTCCTTGAAGCCATTGGAGAAATACTTTGGAGTCTACTAGGGGTGTGATGCGCTCTCGAATGTGCCTTCTGTCAATGTAGGGTTTGAATTAGATAGTTAGGATATCCTCTTGAGTGATTGTGTGTTTGCATTGCAAGTATGCAGTGTTCCTTGTCACCTAGTGCGCAAGCTACAGAATGGAGCAATCGTGTGTCTTGTTCACTCCATTCAAATACTTTGAGTAGAAGGTCGAAATGGTAATCCAGCTGAGATGCAAGGGTCTCTTCAGAGTTACCATGGGGACTTAAATTGAGCCAAATTCTATAATAGAGAAGTCGAAGTTCTTCAACATAACGGATGGAGATCTTTGCATGGTTTGTCTCAACATTTCAAAAGACCTCTTATTTCACATTGATAGTATCACTACTGCAAATGAAGTGTTGCTAAATATTGATTCATTGTTTTTGGGAACATTGATGAGATGAGGGGCCACCAACTTCAGAATGAGTTGATCTCACTGAGACTAAGCAATTTCAAAACTATCCAAGACTTCTTCACCAAGATAAAATCATTGGGCTTGCGGATCAAGCAATGTGGCATTGAGAAGAAGGATGAATAGTTGGTTTTGTCCATACTTTCGAAGTTGGATCTTCATTACTTTGTGTTTGTTTCTACATTTCACTCCACCAGGATAGTTGTTCCAAAGTGGAAGATGCCATCTTTGGAAGAGTTCATGGAGATGCTTACACAAGAACAAGACAAGTTGGTCCTAATGGGTGCCAGCAAGCAAAAGGATCAAGTTATTGCAGCTGTGGATTCGAAGCAAGCAAGAGGAAATCAAAATCTCAAGGGTTTGAAGAAGCAAGAGAATAAGAAACACAAGGAGAATCCAAGATATTTTGATGGGGATTTGAATCTTGTCAAGGAGAAAGGAAAGAAGAAAGAGGATACCAAATGCACTTACTCTCAAAAGAGTTGGCACCCTGAAAGTGCATGTATGAATAAAACCATTGACATGATGACCCATCTCCTCCAAAAAAAAACATTCCTCTTCCAGAAAGTTCAAAGAAGAAGGAGGGTGTTTCTGAAGACAAGGAGAGATGCCATGCATTGATGGCTAGTACCTCATAAGGGTAACTAAGCCAGAAATCCAAAAGAACTAGAAGGCACTAGTGGATCCACATATGGGTATTGATTCTGGTAGATGCTCGATTAAAAAGTGGAGGGGTATATCCAACTAATCAATCTCAAATGACCTTGTTCTTGATTCTAGTTTGAGTGGAGATTCCTGATCCACCTTCCGCAAAAGCGGATTTACCTAGTGATAGGCTACTATGATTTGATTTTAAATGGATTTGGTTAGTTGAACAAACTACTCCAAAACCCTAGCCTAAGATAGTTGTTGTATGTTCCCTAGAAAAAAAAAGTTACTATTCAATTTTAACTTTAATGTTCCTTTTAGGGTTGTGGTTTATCAAAAAAGATTGTGTGCGTGTAAGATGGTTATGACTAAAACGTAAAGTGTATAATAAAAATGCAAACTCGTGTCACTTCTTTTTTTTTCGCTTATATCTTTCAAAATAAAAAGTTTGCAAAGTAAACCTAAAATTATCTTGAAATTTTTTATTTATTTATTTTTTAAATAGTATATGCAACTAATATCTATTTTGAAAAACAATGCTCTTGTTAAGGGAATAGTACTTGTTCTTTTGCAATTTTCGTTTAAATAAGAGAAATAACAGCTAACTATGAACAAGAAAAGCATACTCTAGAATGCAAGTGTAGGCTAGTTGTACCTAAAACTATAAGAGATGGA
The DNA here is from genome assembly GCA_027924585.1 of Larix kaempferi. Classification (NCBI taxonomy): domain Eukaryota; kingdom Viridiplantae; phylum Streptophyta; class Pinopsida; order Pinales; family Pinaceae; genus Larix; species Larix kaempferi. The sequence goes on along the minus strand of BSBM01000680.1, from coordinate 3,500,877 downwards.
CCACTCCCCTCAAAGAAGTCTTAAAATAGCAAGTTCAATACATTTCTTCAATCAAAGCAAAGAAGTAACTAACTTTGGAAAAATGACACTATTGGAACCAACAACTCAAAGAAGAAAACAAATATATTTTTCAAGAAATCAAAATGTTCTCTATCAGGTTAGTAGTCATAAGGAAACATTTCGAGTGTCAACCAAACAAACTTTGAACTCGAAAAACCGAGGAATGCCCTCAACAAACGAATGAAAACCAAACATGATCTCATAAAAGAGAAAAAAAGACTCAATCATAGCCTACCAACAGGTCCAAATGATCCAACTACAAGCAAGGAAACTCTTCCAAAATCAAAGCAGAGACCCAAAGTTTAAACTCTAGGAGGAAATCAAATCCTACAAAAATACTCGCGACTATAAGTACAATAGATTGCGGGTGACTCGCAAGCGCAACACAGGAAACTTGCGGGTATGACGGCAACTCGTGACTGTATCTAAAGAAAAATCACGGGTCTACTTCAGAAAAATCATAAAAAGAAGAAAATATATGATAAGGACCAAGCCGAAGTCTTATGCGAGGGTTAGAACACCTTGTAAACTCTTCCAGAGAACTAAAGGATTAACCTAACTAAAGAAAAACTACCCCAGGAGTCCTAGAGAAACATAAGGAACTCCCTAGTGGAGTCACCAGTTCTGTTGTTCCCTAATTTAACCTGTGATTAGGAAGTTCAAAGAGATCATCAGCATATTGCTAAGAAGGTACATAATCTAATAGATAAACAAATATATTAACATAATTATTTCTTTAATCAATAAAATCTAGGGTTATAGGACAAAAGAATGTACCTTGAATAACTAAAGTTTGATCCAAGCTTTAATCTTTTGTCTCCGATCCACAATCCCAGATGAGAAACCTCCAAAAACCAGACACCTTCCTCAAATATTTTGACTATATAAAAATGAATAAACTAGTTTTTAAATCATATATAAAGAGGACATGAATAGATTCAAAAGATTAGATTCACAAAATAAACAAATTATCTTATGGGAAAGAAACTATCTTGCATTATAATCATCAATGGTAACAAGCTATACGTGATATGTAACCTGCATGGTTGAAACTTGATCTTTGGATCCTTGCTCCTCTTCCTTCAATGGATATTTCTCCAACATTTCCTTATACAAAATGGTTCTCCCTTTTCTCAAGGCCCTCTCCTTGTATTTAAGCAAGGCCTGAGAGGATACACTCGAAAGGAAAATGGTTGGGGAAGTTATGGTGCTTAGGGTAATTACCATGACTATCCCTAATTCGATCTTTAATATATTTTTTCATGATTTTAAGAGATACCCGTGGGTATTTCACTTAACAACAAGTGAGTAACCCATGAGTCTAGTGTCAAACAAATAGCGGGTGCAATGTTTTAGGAAAAACCGCAGGTGGTCAATGGAGCTCCACTAGGTGACCCACGATTTGACAGATGTGAGAGTCGCGGTTGAGTTTTAAAATAATTCACAAAAAAAGATTAATTGGAGATGATATTGTAAGGTTTAGATCAAATGCATATATATTTAATGAGGCTCTTCCATCCATAAGGTTCTTTTGTGTGACCGGCAATGCAGTGTGGTCACAGATGGAGAAGTGCCAATTTGACTAATAACACCTAGTATATTTTTAGTCATGTCCTTTAAATCTATGGATATGATTTATCCAATTAACTTTGTTGTATTTAAAAAAACATGGATTAGTCATTATTGGATAAACTTAATGAGATTACATGTTTACCTAGATTGGCGGTATTAGCATTTACTTCAATTGTTGCCAGATAACATTTTATATTTTTATTATTTTTCATGTATTCCATAATGTTACCGTTAGGTATGTAATGGTATGGCTCTCCACTGCACCTGCCATTTCAATTATTGAAATGTTTTATAATTCTGAAATATGAAGTGAAAGATTAGTTTTCATGAATAGTCAATACAAATATTTGGTGTGATGAGTTTGAGCAATGTAGTGACTTGAAACATGGGCCATGTACCATGATGGAAAAAGATGGGGTGGATATGGGCCACATGGAAAGACATGGACTTGTCCATTGTTCCAATCAATGTAGAAATGAATGGTTCTTTCTAGCACTTTATTATGTGTATATATCTATATTAACATTCTAATATCAGTTACATAAGCATGTCTCAAAGTTTTTTCTTGGGTTTTTATTTTAGTGTATTCCAGACTTGTAGGATTGTGTAAAAGATGATGGTTGTGACTTGTGATGGAGGACTCTTAAGATAATCAACATTGTTGCACCCTGTATAGAATGGGTGGTAGAAGGATTCTCCACTCAATGGAATAACAAGGTCCTCACCATCACATAATTTTCCTTCCTCTCCATCCTTGGTAATGGGTCTCCCTTTAAGAAATTCCCCCCCTCCTAGGGAATCTGACAAGGAGATCCACTATGTCCACTTTATTCCTCCTAATGGAATATTATTCGGGATGAACCATTAAATTCATGGTTTTGATTGTATGATAAAGGGTTTAAATATACATGTTTAGAAACTAGTCTATGTGCACCTTCAACTCATTGATGACACCATGTTAATGGGAACTTTGAATGTTAAGGAAGCAAAATCCCTCGAATTCATTTTGAAGGACTTCATGGACACTTCACACACCTCCAAAAACCATGGTAAGTCATAAATATTCTTATTTAATACTCTTTTGGCTATGCAACTACATATTTCTCATGTATGAAATGTTTAATGGGGCTCTCTTTCGTCCCTCCAAATACCATCATTAAACTTGGGAAAACTTGTTAGCCAAAATGGACAAAAACATTTCCAATTGGACATTCAAATCGATCAATTTAGTAGGGAGATTAGTTCTTTTAAAAATAGTCATGCATGGAAAGTTCACCTATCGTTTCTAAATTCTAGTAGCCTTGAATCACATAATCAAGGGCAATAGAAAGCTTGAATGCTCATTCATTTGGGGAGTATACAAAATTCATTGTAAATGGGCTCTAGTGGCTTGGTCCATTGTATGTCAACAAAAACAAATTGCTAGACTATGGAGAATGATGTTGAAATTGAATGTAAATCCCTAAGAGAAAATACTTGGTGGCAATGGCTTCAGAGCAATTTAGCACTTTGGTGCAAGGTATGGAGATGAAAGTATGCCCCAGACTACGAAGATAAAGAGCTAATTAGAATAGATTGGTTTCAACTGGTATCCCTCATCTACAACACAAGTTTGAAAAATCGAGCCCTAATCCAAAATCATACCTTATAGGAAATATAGAATGATCAATATACCCTCTTTTGGTAGGATGCTTGGTAGAAACAAACATAATTAATTAATTACCAGCACAGTTAGACCCTTAAAATTTCCTTCAAGAGAACAATAATTTTTTTGTTTGTACCAATATTGGGACAATAATGCTCAATATAGTAAATGGAGGTAATGGGACACCAGGAAGAATTGGCGCAATTCTCATGACAACTTCACATGGGTAGAAATTTGTTGAGAGTTCCACTCTAGGAAAATCCAATTCCACTATGGTCATGAAAAACTTCAGTGGGGTTATAAAGCAAATGACACCTTCACCTTGAAAGAGGCTTTCTCGATCTTCACTAATTATACAAATCAATAGGGAGACCAAATATGGGATTGGATATCGAAATAAGATCTATGACCTAAGGTTTCCCCCATTCTTTTTCTCATGTCCAAGGGTAAATCCCTTAATTGTGTTCCCTCATTCAAAAGGGATTTGAAGGCCCCTCCATATTCTCTTTTTGTTATGTAGAATCAGAAATTCCGAAACACATGTTGAATTACTATTGGTTTACTTCAAATATTTTGGATCAAGGATCCACCACGTTCAAGCAGTTGTACAGAAACAAGTGGGAGAATAAGGGAAACCATCACAACTTGGAGAAGTGCTACTTATATAAACGATAATTTTCAAAAAATTGTGGCAACTTTATCTTGGATTGTTCCTATGGAAAGCATGGAAGGAAAGAAACCAACAAATATATAGAGATGAAGTTCGAAGCATTGAACATGTGTGGAGCAATATTCATTTCAATATTCATGAAACTATCAAATATAAGGTGTGGAGAGATATGGACTAAAAATGTATGGAAAGAGAAAAGCATATCATGGAATATTGAGAACTAAGATCTCTAGTGAGATCTACATACCCTATCAAGAGACATCATCCAATACATAACCCTTTTTTTTTAATCCCCCCACCTAGGAGGAATTTATTGAATTTATCTTTATTGAAGCCTCTAAAGACAACCCACGTCCAACAAGTTTTGGAGAGTTCAAAACTCTCAATGTGATCCGGTACGAGATTATCCTAGTTATCTAGGGAAGGAAAGAAACAATGTGGTGGAGTTAGACTCTGTGGCATCTGGAATCAGGAATATTGAACTCTAGGAAAACTTCTCTAAAGTTGAAGTGGAAGGTATCTCACAATTCATAATTATTCTTCTCAAAATTTGTTAGATGGAACTCCCCTAAGCAAGTTGTATCAAAGATGGTACGTCACGCTTAAATTATAATTGCTTAACTCTCTCATTTGGAAAGAATTAATGTCATCATTCATTTCCATATTTTTCAGAATACTAACAAAGTGGTCAACTGGTTGAAAAACAAGGTGTGACTTTGACCTAGGGGGGCCTCAATTTAAATTGGAAAGCACTAGATCCCTAACAATTGAGAAATGTGTGCCTCTCCCTAAGTGGGAAGGATATTGATACCCCACAATGGGTGCTAGGAGCTAGCTTTAGGAATCCTTCGATGCCCAATAAAATCACACCTACAAAATGGAAAACTATCATAGGGTGTGGGACAAATGTTGGCAAGTGAATGATAGGTGGCAGGGGAAAGGGCCAATCCTAACACTTGGGTTCACATACATTTAGAATGAGATGATGGAAATGCGTGGAAGCACCTATGGGAATGGTCTATTTGACCTACTTGGTGATGATGTTATGTGGTTGATCACTCCTTTTGTTATTAAAATCATGGTTAGGTTTCATTCTCATTCATGGGCTATGATTATGGAGTACATTAAATTCTAATTTGATAGTGTTTAGACCCCTTGATTTTCTAGAGTTTAGGAAAGGAAAGGGTTTAGATATGACCATCAATAAAGATTTTCTTTGCTTAGTTAGGTTCCTGGTGTTTGAATTTAGACTAGGGGATCTTAAGGAATGTCCATATTAGAGGTTTGGTCGAGACAAGATTGTAAGAAATAAGAAAAATGAGCGCAAGAAGGCTGACGAATGCCTTTGCATAGGTATATAAACTATTATAAAAGAAAATTGTTGCACCAGAGCAACCTACAACATCATGGTTTCAATCTCCACTAACTAGAAAATCAAGGATCTCGAGAATAGGGTCTCGCAAAACCAAGCTAGAAGAAATAGACTTAGGTGACATACATGCACAATTTAGGCAAATGTTTGAGGATGTTGGAAAATATACAACAAATGAAACGAAGCTCATGAAGTCTCTCGGTCTTTACTAGTAGGTCAAAACCCTTTTCGGTAAATCTCTAAAGGATTAGGATGAAGAGCAAAAGGCTGCTCATCTACAAGACCAAGACACTCAAGCGATGCTCAAAGGAATTGAAGTGAGACTCTGTGGCATCTGGAATCAGGAATATTGAACTCTAGGAGAACTTCTCTAAAGTTGAAGTGGAAGGTATCTCACAATTCATAATTATTCTTCTCAAAATTTGTTGAATGGAACTCCCCTAAGCAAGTTGTATCAAAGATGGTATGTCACGGTTAAATTATAATTGCTTAACTCTCTCATTTGGAAAGAATTAATGTCATGATTCATTTCCATATTTTTCAGAATACTAACAAAGTGGTCAACTGGTTTAAAAACGAAGGTGTGACTTGGACCTAGGGGGACCTTAATTTAAATTGGAAAGCACTAGATCCCTAACAACTGAGAAATGTGTGCCTCTCCGTAAGTGGGAAGGATATTGATACCCCACAATGGGTGCTAGGAGCTAGCTTTAGGGATCCTCCGATGCCCAATAAAATCACAGCTACAACATGGAAAACTATCATAGGGTGTGGGACAAATGTTGGCAAGTGAATGATAGGTGGCAGGGGAAAGGGCCAATCCTAACACTTGGGTTCACATAAATTTAGAACGAGATGATGGAAATGCGTGGAAGCACCTATGGGAATGGTCTATTTGACCTACTTGGTGATGATGTTATGTGGTTGATCACTCCTTTGGTTATTAGAATCAAGGTTAGGTTTCATTCTCGTTCATGGGCTATGATTATGGAGTACATTAAATTCTAATTTGATAGTGTTTAGACGCTTTTATTTTCTGGAGTTTAGGAAAGGAAAGGGTTTAGATATGACCATCAATAAAGATTTTCTTTGCTACGTTAGGTTCCTGGTGTTTGAATTTAGACTAGGGGATCTTAAGGAATGTCCATATTAGAGGTTTGGTCGAGACAAGATTGTAAGAAATAAGAAAAATGAGCGCAAGAAGGCTGACGAATGCCTTTGCATAGGTATATAAACTATTATAAAAGAAAATTGTTGCACCAGAGCAACCTACAACATCATGGTTTCAATCTCCACTAACTAGAAAATCAAGGATCTGGAGAATAGGGTCTCGCAAAACCAAGCTAGAAGAAATAGACTTAGGTGACATTCATGCACAATTTAGGCAAATGTTTGAGGATGTTGGAAAATATACAACCCATGAAACGAAGCTCATGAAGTCTCTCGGTCTTTACTAGTAGGTCAAAACCCTTTTCGGTAAATCTCTAAAGGATTAGGATGAAGAGCAAAAGGCTGCTCATCTACAAGACCAAGACACTCAAGCGATGCTCAAAGGAATTGAAGTCACCCTCATATTTTTTTCCAAGGCTCAAATCGATATGGAGGATAGTATGAGAGTAGTTGAAAAGGATACCACTGGTATTGTCTTTAAAGAAAAATTCCCTTGTAGGAAAGTCATTGCAAGGAAAGAGGAATCTGAGATGGCCCTTCTGATAATTTCTGATATTTCTAAAAATTATCTCTTTGTCTCCTATTTGGTTCTCTTCCAAGACAATTAATCATATACATGGTTTTTTCATAATTATGATAGTTATTATATGCTTCTAGCTATTAGGTATGTTAGTCCCACACACTCTAGATTTATCTCTCCCTTATAGCCTGATATTACTACATTAATTCTGATAATTACTCCATATGGAAATAAACAATAAAATTTTGGCTTTGTGGCTAGTGTTGTTTCCCTGGTCACATGCCAACCACTCCAAACCATGTATTTTTTTATATCTAAGTAATACAATGTGTGTCAAGCATACAAAAAAAAGAAATTCTCTAAAAATTATTATCCTAGCTAAAGTCTAATGATCTTTAATGATATCCATAACATGTATATTTTTAAATTCCTTTTGTTAAACTTCCTCCCAATACATCTTTTCAATTAAAACAACCCTACTTTATATTTTGTTATTTGCTAGTTTGTTTGTAACTTGCAAGACTATCACGTGGTCCATGAAACCACGAACTAGTGGCATCCAAGCCATCAAAATCACTCAGGGATCACACCTAGCATAGGCCACACTAACCCTTAACATCCTATCACTACCTTACGAGGTTTGAACTTAGGTCGGCATGCAGAAGAGGCCCGTCGAAACCAACCATGCTAGCAAGATTCGACAACACATACCTACTTTCACTCGATATCCTATACATGCATTTTTTCATGACATTTTTAAAACCATTATTTTATTTATACAACTAGTATGGAGTCTAACACGACCTTTATTATCCTCGAAATATTATAAGGTAAAATAATCTTAGTGACGGTCGACATTTCAAGATATGGAACAAACCTTTTAACATACCTTGGCTTCACACATAGTTGTTGCAAAACACTTCACCACACCTTCACACATAGCATATATATTCAAACCCAATTATGGCATCCATATTCAAATTAATACCACCTTCACATACCAAGTTACACCCATTCAAACATCTTGACACCTAATTCAATTCCTTAAACCTAATTCCAACCCATGCCCAATATTTATATTTTTTTATAGCTTGAGTGTACCTAAGTATTAAGAGCATGCGTTCCTCCTTAGGTTCAAATGTGGAGAGGGGTAGGGTATGTACACCTCCATAGACTTTAGAACTCAAATTGTTGTGTGAATAGAGGTCACTTGTCCCACAACAAAGCGGATCTCATACACCAATTTGGTGTATGGCTTTTCCTTGCCCTTAAAATTAGATTATTATTACTATTATTATTATTATTATCCATTAACCTCATTATACTAAGAAACATATTATTTATATTTTTTCTAGTTTTAAACCTCTAATTACGAAGTTTGTGATAATAATAATAATTTATTTTTATGATCACAACCTAACTAGACACCATTTGGGTGTATGAGACCCCTTGTTTGTGGCACAAAAACCCCCTCCATAAAGCGATTTGAGAGGTAAAATTTACGAAAGTGTACAAACCCTACCTCCTCAAGATTTGGAGCTATAATATTTCCTTTAATAAACCCATATCAAAATTATACATAAATTGATTATATTTACAAAATAATACCCTTTCCCTTTGATAAAAATAAAATTTAAATTTGTTATTTAAGGTTCTTCAAAATTTGCAAATGCTAAATAGATTCGATTCTAAATCACTACCAAATTTTTTTAGTTTTAAGGCAAATTGCGTAGGAAAAATCTTAAACGCTAGAATAATAAAAATTTAAATATATTAAATAAAATTATCCCTGATTAAATTTTTAATTTATTTTGGATTTAAATATTATATTTTAAATTAACTTTACACATTAAAATCCATTAAATTGCTTTATACATTGAATTTTGACCCTTCTGTGCGAATGCAATATTCCAATTTTCATGGAGATATATACCAAAGCAAAATTATCGAGCCGATCCACTTTTGACCCTTCTCTCTGGATGCAATATTCCAATTTTTAAGGAGATATATACCAAATTAAAATTATCGAGGAGGTTATAAATTTAGGATGTTATAAATCAACAATTTTGTGTGTTTTGATAACATTATTTTTCTGACATAAATCTGTAGAGATCGCATAATCTATATACGCGTTTCTGGGTTATTTCGCAGGATAATCGAGGCGAGGAAATATTTAATACCTGGCTCATGTCAAATTTGTGTACACTCGGAGATCTGCCGTGTTTGTGTGAGAATGCAGAAATCACAAAATGTCTCCAGGAATGTGTATGAGTTCAAGATTGTCGATAATAAAGTTCGAATGGAAGAGCTGGAAGTCCAAAAGCTGGCAGAAGATCTTGAAGCAACTTTAAAGCTCACCAGATCGCAGAGCAAATTCAGAACCCAATTGTCTCAGAAATCCGTCACCAAAAAATCGATCACCAAACCCGTCCGCAGATCCAAAACCCGATCTGCTCGAAAATCGTTAAGTGGAAGCAATCCCAGTCATCCCAACATAACAAGAGACTTACAGGAAAATGGTGGGGGAATACAGGCAAATTCTCGACTACACCAACGTTTTCCTGCTAATATGCAGCTGCCCACAAGCTTCTTCATGACAAACTTTTTGACCGAGCACTCTAACTGCCATTTTTGCAGGAGGGAGAAGGTCTGCGAGGAAAAAGATTGTGAACGTTGTGTCAATGGAGTCGTTGGAAAGGCTTGCATAGGAAAAACATATTGCTCTATGTGCCATTCAGATACTGGTGTGTTTTGTAGAAGATGCTTGAAATTGCGTTACGGGGAAGATCTTGAGACGGTGCGGGAAAATAAGAATTGGATGTGTCCACATTGTTCAGAGGAGAGAGGTATTAAGCCATACTGGATTTGTAACAGCTTGATTTGCTTGGCGATACGTAAAATTCCATCCATACCCATAGGCATTTCAATAAGAAAAGCCGAAGAGATGGGATTTGAATGTGTAGCTGACTATGTGTCCTCATTGCTTAAAGGGGAGCAAGATTTCCATATGAAATAAACTCCGAGAAAATTCGACGTTAGGGTTGTCTATTGGGTCATATTAGGTCATAGGTAGACGTTACGTTTGTCTATTAGACGTTCATTTTTCTTGAAAGGGCTGTGTATTAGACGTTCATTTTGTGGCATAGACAGGTAGGTCATAGGTAGACATCGATGGATAACGGTTGAATTTCAGTAATTTGTGGCCATGGCCAGAAGAGTGGAATTTTGTTGCGTTGCTTTTTTCTTCTAATGCCTTTGGCTAGGTAAATCGCAATTTTTAAAGAGTCTGGTATGCTTTGGTATGCTTTGTGTTTTTGGGCTTACTTATTTGTTTACAGAATGTCATTTATCTTTTAACATTGACTTTTTTAGATTGGAAGTGGAAGTTTGTTTGAAGCTTTGTAGCTGTGTAAGAAAAATGATGCATGGTAACATTTGTTTGATAACAGTTGAGATTTATAGTTTTAAAGTTTTTTTTAATAATTCTAGAATATCTATCATGTTATGTAATTATTATTTCGATCAAAATTCTTTATATTGATTTTAAAATTGAAGTGGTTGTTTAGTTTTGAGTTTAACCTACAATTTTGTAGATCTTGGAGTAATGATTGATTATATGTTTTGGACTCAAGGTTATTGGAACTTTGTTATAGATTTTTCTTCATATCTTCTTCTCAAAGAGTTGACGCTTGTGTATGTAGGTCCCTTTTAAAAGTTCCCTTCATGTTTTCAAATTTCTTTTTAAGTTAAACTAGGATATTTCCTTTGAATGTTTGGAATTATTTGTTAGTTACCATATTCATAATATCATTTCTTCTTAGGAATGTAGTTTCAAGGATTGTTACTCTTTGGCTAAATTTTGAAGACCCAAATTCCACTTTTTCATGTTCTTTTTGTCTAATGGATGAGCCTTCCAAATGTTTAGGGAATATAATTTTTTTCACCATCACTTTCCATGTGATATGATTGTTACATTTTGTAGTTATTTTCCATTTTTTTTATCTATGACACCTTTGGAATCACCCTAGGTCAATATTCCGATCAAAATTTATGCAAATTTTAAATTCACATGGATTTTAAAACTCTAGTTTGTAGATTGTGTTGCTAGCTAATCTTTCTCCTAAAGTATCTCTGAAATTTTAGTCCATCTTATTCTAAAATATTTGTCTTTAGTAGTGTAATATCAATTATTTGCAATTTCAAAGGTTTGACCACATTCTAATGTTCCAAGAGAAAATTATGGTAACTTCCACAAATTTTTTTGTTTTTGCCTCTCGGGTGAAGGAACTTATACAATCTTGAACACTGAAAAACTTATTTTAGAGGTATGAATGTGAATATGTTATACATATGAGATAACAATTCATCTCTCGCATACTTATTTACAAACAAGTTATAAACTATATAAGGAATTCTAATGTTTCTAGTATTGTAGATTAGGAATCCCTAACCACGGTATTTTTTAAGGATTCGAATATTATAGTTAAGGATAGTATCCTATGCGACTATTTTGGATTGAAAAAAACATGTATATAGATAGTTAGGCGAATATTAAATATGGAACATACAATTTACTACTAAAACATGTATATTTTGGCGAATATTATGATAAAAAAACATATTTTATGTAAATATAAGCGATATTGGAAACTAAAAATGACCAAATAATGAATTTATTTTTTGAAAAAAAGCCCGAAAAATACAACATCCAGAGCCTCTGCCCAACACTAAAGCTAGAATGTGGTTGTGAGGCACATTGTTAACACCCAAAAAGTGATCACTACCTCATCTACCCCATTGCATTACTCATTTGTCCATATTTCCTACCATATTTCCCTCCAAAACCTTAAAATCCCACTTAAAAGCCTCCAAAAGGCCACAAAACCATTAAAAAAGCCTCCAAAAGGCCAAAAAACCATTAAAAAAGCCTCCAAAAGGCCAAAAAACTCCTTTTTCCCCCAAATTAATCCAATTTCCTCCAAAATAGCAAAAACCCTCTAAAAAGGGAATAGAAAATAAAAAAAAAGAGGAAAAAGAGGAAAAAGAGGGAAAAAGAAGGCAAAAACCCTATACAGCTTACCTAAACCATACGGTGCCAAAAACCATCGGCCAACACTCCACCACTAAAAACCTATAAATAGCTGATGGATGCCCCTCATTTCATATCCACAATCAAATACACCCTTACTCTGCCAAAATCACTCTTGAAACCCTAGCTCACCCTTGAGCTACTTTCACACTTGATGGGGATTTGAATCTTGTCAAGGAGAAAGGAAAGAAGAAAGAGAATACCAAATGCACTTACTCTCAAAAGAGTTGGCACCCTGAAAGTGCATGTATGAATAAAACCATTGATATGATGACCCATCTCCTCCAAAAAAAACATTCCTCTTCCAGAAAGTTCAAAGAAGAAGGACGGTGTTTCTGAAGACAAGGAGAGATGCCATGCATTGATGGCTAGTACCTCAGAAGGGTAACTAAACCAGAAATCCAAAAGAACTAGAAGGCACTAGTGGATCCACATATGGGTATTGATTCTGGTAGATGCTCGATTAAAAAGTGGAGGGGTATATCCAACTAATCAATCTCAAATGACCTTGTTCTTGATTCTAGTTTGAGTGGAGATTCCTGATCCGCCTTCCGCAAAAGCGGATTTACCTAGTGATAGGCTACTATGATTTGATTTTAAATGGATTTGGTTAGTTGAACAAACTACTCCAAAACCCTAGCCTAAGATAGTTGTTGTATGTTCCCTAGAAAAAAAAGTTACTATTCAATTTTAACTTTAATGTTCCTTTTAGGGTTGTGGTTTATTAAAAAAGATTGTGTGCGTGTAAGATGGTTATGACTAAAAGGTAAAGTGTATAATAAAAATGCAAACTCGTGTCACTTCTTTTTTTTTTCGCTTATATCTTTCAAAATAAAAAGTTTGCAAAGTAAACCTAAAATTATCTTGAAATTTTTTATTTATTTATTTTTTAAATAGTATATGCAACTAATATCTATTTTGAAAAACAATGCTCTTGCTAAGGGAATAGTACTTGTTCTTTTGCAATTTTCGTTTAAATAAGAGAAATAACAGCTAACTATGAACAAGAAAAGCATACTCTAGAATGCAAGTGTAGGCTAGTTGTACCTAAAACTATAAGAGATGGACCACTCCCCTCAATGAAGTCTTAAAATAGCAAGTTCAATACATTTCTTCAATCAAAGCAAAGAAGTAACTAACTTTGGAAAAATGACACTATTGGAACCAACAACTCAAAGAAGAAAACAAATATATTTTTCAAGAAATCAAAATGTTCTCTATCAGGTTAGTAGTCATAAGGAAACATTTCGAGTGTCAACGAAACAAACTTTGAACTCGAAAAACCAAGGAATGCCCTCAACAAACGAATGAAAACAAAACATGATCTCATAAAAGAGAAAAAAAGACTCAATCATAGCCTACCAACAGGTCCAAATGATCCAACTACAAGCAAGGAAACTCTTCCAAAATCAAAGCAGAGACCCAAAGTTTAAACTCTAGGAGGAAATCAAATCCTACAAAAATACTCGCGACTATAAGTACAATAGATTGCGGGTGACTCGCAAGCGCAACACAGGAAACTTGCGGGTATGAGGGCAACTCGTGACTGTATCTAAAGAAAAATCACGGGTCTACTTCAGAAAAATCATAAAAAGAAGAAAATATATGATAAGGACCAAGCCGAAGTCTTATGCGAGGGTTAGAACACCTTGTAAACTCTTCCAGAGAACTAAAGGATTAACCTAACTAAAGAAAAACTACCCCAGGAATCCTAGAGAAACATAAAGAACTCCCTAGTGGAGTCACCAGTTCTGTTGTTCCGTAATTTAACCTGTGATTAGGAAGTTCAAAGAGATCATCAACATATTGCTAAGAAGGTACATAATCTAATAGATAAACAAATATATTAACATAAATTATTTCTTTAATCAATAAAATCTAGGGTTATAGGACAAAAGAATGTACGTTGGATAACTAAAGTTTGATCCAAGCTTTAATCTTTTGTCTCCGATCCACAATCCCAGATGAGAAACCTCCAAAAACCAGACACCTTCCTCAAATATTTTGACTATATAAAAATGAATAAACTAGTTTTTAAATCATATATAAAGAGGACATGAATAGATTCAAAAGATTAGATTCACAAAATAAACAAATTATCTTATGGGAAAGAAACTATCTTGCATTATAATCATCAATGGTAACAAGCTATACGTGATATGTAACCTGCATGGTTGAAACTTGATCTTTGGATCCTTGCTCCTCTTCCTTCAATGGATATTTCTCCAACATTTCCTTATACAAAATGGTTCTCCCTTTTCTCAAGGCCCTCTCCTTGTATTTAAGCAAGGCCTGAGAGGATACACTCGAAAGGAAAATGGTTGGGGAAGTTATGGTGCTTAGGGTAATTACCATGACTATCCCTAATTCGATCTTTAATATATTTTTTCATGATTTTAAGAGATACCCGTTGGTATTTCACTTAACAACAAGTGAGTAACCCATGAGTCTAGTGTCAAACAAATAGCGGGTGCAATGTTTTAGGAAAAATCGCAGGTGGTCAATGGAGCTCCACTAGGTGACCCACGATTTGACAGATGTGAGAGTCGCGGTTGAGTTTTAAAATAATTCACAAAAAAATATTAATTGGAGATGATATTGTAAGGTTTAGATCAAATGCATATATATTTAATGAGGCTCTTCCATCCATAAGGTTCTTTTGTGTGACCGGCAATGCAGTGTGGTCACAGATGGAGAAGTGCCACTATCTCCACTTTATTCCTCCTAATGGAATATTATTCGGGATGAACCATTAAATTCATGGTTTTGATTGTATGATAAAGGGTTTAAATATACATGTTTAGAAACTAGTCTATGTGCACCTTCAACTCATTGATGACACCATGTTAATGGGAACTTTGAATGTTAAGGAAGCAAAATCCCTCGAATTCATTTTGAAGGACTTCATGGACACTTCACACACCTCCAACAACCATGGTAAGTCATAAATATTCTTATTTAATACTCTTTTGGCTATGCAACTACATATTTCTCATGTATGCAATGTTTAATGGGGCTCTCTTTCGTCCCTCCAAATACCATCATTAAACTTGGGAAAACTTGTTAGCCAAAATGGACAAAAACATTTCCAATTGGACATTCAAATCGATCAATTTAGTAGGGAGATTAGTTCTTTTAAAAATAGTAATGCATGGAAAGTTCACTTATCTTTTCTAAATTCTAGCAGCCTTGAATCACATAATCAAGGGCAATAGAAAGCTTGAATGCTCATTCATTTGGGGAGTATACAAAATTCATTGTAAATGGGCTCTAGTGGCTTGGTCCATTGTATGTCAACAAAAACAAATTGCTAGACTATGGAGAATGATGTTGAAATTGAATGTAAATCCCTAAGAGAAAATACTTGGTGGCAATGGCTTCAGAGCAATTTAGCACTTTGGTGCAAGGTATGGAGATGAAAGTATGCCCGAGACTACGAAGATAAAGAGCTAATTAGAATAGATTGGTTTCAACTGGTATCCCTCATCTACAACACAAGTTTGAAAAATCGAGCCCTAATCCAAAATCATACCTTATAGGAAATATAGAATGATCAATATACCCTCTTTTGGTAGGATGCTTGGTAGAAACAAACATAATTAATTAATTACCAGCACAGTTAGACCCTTAAAATTTCCTTCAAGAGAACAATAATTTTTTTGTTTGTACCAATATTGGGACAATAATGCTCAATATAGTAAATGGAGGTAATGGGACACCAGGAAGAATTGGCGCAATTCTCATGACAACTTCACATGGGTAGAAATTTGTTGAGAGTTCCACTCTAGGAAAATCCAATTCCACTATGGTCATGAAAAACTTCAGTGGGGTTATAAAGCAAATGACACCTTCACCTTGAAAGAGGCTTTCTCGATCTTCACTAATTATACAAATCAATAGGGAGACCAAATATGGGATTGGATATCGAAATAAGATCTATGACCTAAGGTTTCCCCCATTCTTTTTCTCATGTCCAAGGGTAAATCCCTTAATTGTGTTCCCTCATTCAAAAGGGATTTGAAGGCCCCTCCATATTCTCTTTTTGTTATGTAGAATCAGAAATTCCGAAACACATGTTGAATTACTATTGGTTTACTTCAAATATTTTGGATCAAGGATCCACCACGTTCAAGCAGTTGTACAGAAACAAGTGGGAGAATAAGGGAAACCATCACAACTTGGAGAAGTGCTACTTATATAAACGATAATTTTCAAAAAATTGTGGCAACTTTATCTTGGATTGTTCCTATGGAAAGCATGGAAGGAAAGAAACCAACAAATATATAGAGATGAAGTTCGAAGCATTGAACATGTGTGGAGCAATATTCATTTCAATATTCATGAAACTATCAAGTATAAGGTGTGGAGAGATATGGACTAAAAATGTATGGAAAGAGAAAAGCATATCATGGAATATTGAGAACTAAGATCTCTAGTGAGATCTACATACCCTATCAAGAGACATCATCCAATACATAACCCTTTTTTTTAATCCCCCCACCTAGGAGGAATTTATTGAATTTATCTTTATTGAAGCCTCTAAAGACAACCCACGTCCAACAAGTTTTGGATAGTTCAAAACTCTCAATGTGATCCGGTACGAGATTATCCTAGTTATCTAGGGAAGGAAAGAAACAATGTGGTGGAGTTAGACTCTGTGGCATCTGGAATCAGGAATATTGAACTCTAGGAAAACTTCTCTAAAGTTTAAGTGGAAGGTATCTCACAATTCATAATTATTCTTCTCAAAATTTGTTGGATCGAACTCCCCTAAGCAAGTTGTATCAAAGATGGTACGTCACGCTTAAATTATAACTGCTTAACTCTCTCATTTGGAAAGAATTAATGTCATCATTCATTTCCATATTTTTCAGAATACTAACAAAGTGGTCAACTGGTTGAAAAACAAGGTGTGACTTGGACCTAGGGGGGCCTCAATTTAAATTGGAAAGCACTAGATCCCTAACAACTGAGAAATGTGTGCCTCTCCCTAACTAGGAAGGATATTGATACCCCACAATGGGTGCTAGGAGCTATCTTTAGGAATCCTTCGATGCCATATTAAATCACACCTACAAAATGGAAAACTATCATAGGGTGTGGGACAAATGTTGGCAAGTGAATGATATGTGGCAGGGGAAAGGGCCAATCCTAACACTTGGGTTCACATACATTTAGAATGAGATGATGGAAATGCGTGGAAGCACCTATGGGAATGGTCTATTTGACCTACTTGGTGATGATGTTATGTGGTTGATCACTCCTTTGGTTATTAAAATCATGGTTAGGTTTCATTCTCATTCATGGGCTATGATTATGGAGTACATTAAATTCTAATTTGATAGTGTTTAGACCCCTTGATTTTCTGGAGTTTAGGAAAGGAGAGGGTTTAGATATGACCATCAATAAAGATTTTCTTTGCTTAGTTAGGTTTCTGCTGTTTGAATTTAGACTAGGGGATCTTAAGGAATGTCCATATTAGAGGTTTGGTCGAGACAAGATTGTAAGAAATAAGAAAAATGAGCGCAAGAAGGCTGACGAATGCCTTTGCATAGGTATATAAACTATTATAAAAGAAAATTGTTGCACCAGAGCAACCTACAACATCATGGTTTCAATCTCCACTAACTATAAAATCAAGGATCTGGAGAATAGGGTCTCGCAAAACCAAGCTAGAAGAAATAGACTTAGGTGACATTCATGCACAATTTAGGCAAATGTTTGAGGATGTTGGAAAATATACAACCCATGAAACGAAGCTCATGAAGTCTCTCGGTCTTTACTAGTAGGTCAAAACCCTTTTCGGTAAATCTCTAAAGGATTAGGATGAAGAGCAAAAGGCTGCTCATCTACAAGACCAAGACACTCAAGCGATGCTCAAAGGAATTGAAGTGAGACTCTGTGGCATCTGGAATCAGGAATATTGAACTCTAGGAGAACTTCTCTAAAGTTGAAGTGGAAGGTATCTCACAATTCATAATTACTCTTCTCAAAATTTGTTGAATGGAACTCCCCTAAGCAAGTGTATCAAAGATGGTATTTCACGGTTAAATTATAATTGCTTAACTCTCTCATTTGGAAAGAATTAATGTCATGATTCATTTCCATATTTTTCAGAATACTAACAAAGTGGTCAACTGGTTGAAAAACGAAGGTGTGACTTGGACCTAGGGGGGCCTCAATTTAAATTGGAAAGCACTAGATCCCTAACAACTGATAAATGTGTGCCTCTCCGTAAGTGGGAAGGATATTGATACCCCACAATGGGTGCTAGGAGCTAGCTTTAGGGATCCTCCGATGCCCAATAAAATCACAGCTACAACATGGAAAACTATCATAGGGTGTGGGACAAATGTTGGCAAGTGAATGATAGGTGGCAGGGGAAAGGGCCAATCCTAACACTTGGGTTCACATAAATTTAGAACGAGATGATGGAAATGCGTGGAAGCACCTATGGGAATGGTCTATTTGACCTACTTGGTGATGATGTTATGTGGTTGATCACTCCTTTGGTTATTAGAATCATGGTTAGGTTTCATTCTCGTTCATGGGCTATGATTATGGAGTACATTAAATTCTAATTTGATAGTGTTTAGACGCTTTGATTTTCTGGAGTTTAGGAAAGGAAAGGGTTTAGATATGACCATCAATAAAGATTTTGTTTGCTACGTTAGGTTCCTGGTGTTTGAATTTAGACTAGGGGATCTTAAGGAATGTCCATATTAGAGGTTTGGTCGAGACAAGATTGTAAGAAATAAGAAAAATGAGCGCAAGAAGGCTGACGAATGCCTTTGCATAGGTATATAAACTATTATAAAAGAAAATTGTTGCACCAGAGCAACCTACAACATCATGGTTTCAATCTCCACTAACTATAAAATCAAGGATCTGGAGAATAGGGTCTCGCAAAACCAAGCTAGAAGAAATAGACTTAGGTGACATTCATGCACAATTTAGGCAAATGTTTGAGGATGTTGGAAAATATACAACCCATGAAACGAAGCTCATGAAGTCTCTCGGTCTTTACTAGTAGGTCAAAACCCTTTTCGGTAAATCTCTAAAGGATTAGGATGAATAGCAAAAGGCTGCTCATCTACAAGACCAAGACACTCAAGCGATGCTCAAAGGAATTGAAGTCACCCTCATATTTTTTTCCAAGGCTCAAATCGATATGGAGGATAGTATGAGAGTACTTGAAAAGGATACCACTCGGATTGTCTTTAAAGAAAAATTCCCTTGTAGGAAAGTCATTGCAAGGAAAGAGGAATCTGAGATGGCCCTTCTGATAATTTCTGATATTTCTAAAAATTATCTCTTTGTCTCCTATTTGGTTCTCTTCCAAGACAATTAATCATATACATGGTTTTTTCATAATTATGATAGTTATTATATGCTTCTAGCTATTAGGTATGTTAGTCCCACACACTCTAGATTTATCTCTCCCTTATAGCCTGATATTACTACATTAATTCTGATAATTACTCCATATGGAAATAAACAATAAAATTTTGGCTTTGTGGCTAGTGTTGTTTCCCTGGTCACATGCCAACCACTCCAAACCATGTATTTTTTTATATCTAAGTAATACAATGTGTGTCAAGCATACAAAAAAAAGAAATTCTCTAAAAATTATTATCCTAGCTAAAGTCTAATGATCTTTAATGATATCCATAACATGTATATTTTTAAATTCCTTTTGTTAAACTTCCTCCCAATACATCTTTTCAATTAAAACAACCCTACTTTATATTTTGTTATTTGCTAGTTTGTTTGTAACTTGCAAGACTATCACGTGGTCCATGAAACCACGAACTAGTGGCATCCAAGCCATCAAAATCACTCAGGGATCACACCTAGCATAGGCCACACTAACCCTTAACATCCTATCACTACCTTACGAGGTTTGAACTTAGGTCGGCATGCAGAAGAGGCCCGTCGAAACCAACCATGCTAGCAAGATTCGACAACACATACCTACTTTCACTCGATATCCTATACATGCATTTATTCATGACATTTTTAAAACCATTATTTTATTTATACAACTAGTATGGAGTCTAACACGACCTTTATTATCCTCGAAATATTATAAGGTAAAATAATCTTAGTGACGGTCGACATTTCAAGATATGGAACAAACCTTTTAACATACCTTGGCTTCAGACATAGTTGTTGCAAAACACTTCACCACACCTTCACACACAACATATATATTCAAACCCAATTATGGCATCCATATTCAAATTAATACCACCTTCACATACCAAGTTACACCCATTCAAACATCTTGACACCTAATTCAATTCCTTAAACCTAATTCCAACCCATGCCCAATATTTATATTTTTTTATAGCTTGAGTGTACCTAAGTATTAAGAGCATGCGTTCCTCCTTAGGTTCAAATGTGGAGAGGGGTAGGGTATGTACACCTCCATAGACTTTAGCACTCAAATTGTTGTGTGAATAGAGGTCACTTGTCCCACAACAAAGCGGATCTCATACACCAATTTGGTGTATGGCTTTTCCTTGCCCTTAAAATTAGATTATTATTACTATTATTATTATTATTATTATCCATTAACCTCATTATACTAAGAAACATATTATTTATATTTTTTCTAGTTTTAAACCTCTAATTACGAAGTTTGTGATAATAATAATAATTTATTTTTATGATCACAACCTAACTAGACACCATTTGGGTGTATGAGACCCCTTGTTTGTGGCACAAAAACCCCCTCCATAAAGCGATTTGAGAGGTAAAATTTACGAAAGTGTACAAACCCTACCTCCTCAAGATTTGGAGCTATAATATTTCCTTTAATAAACCCATATCAAAATTATACATAAATTGATTATATTTACAAAATAATACCCTTTCACTTTGATAAAAATAAAATTTAAATTTGTTATTTAAGGTTCTTCAAAATTTGCAAATGCTAAATAGATTCGATTCTAAATCACTACCAAATTTTTTTAGTTTTAAGGCAAATTGCGTAGGAAAAATCTTAAAAGCTAGAATAATAAAAATTTAAATATATTAAATAAAATTATCCAAATATTATATTTTAAATTAACTTTACACATTAAAATCCATTAAATTGCTTTATACATTGAATTTTGACCCTTCTGTGCGGATGCAATATTCCAATTTTCATGGAGATATATACCAAAGCAAAATTATCGAGCCGATCCACTTTTGACCCTTCTCTCCGGATGCAATATTCCAATTTTTAAGGAGATATATACCAAATTAAAATTATCGAGGAGGTTATAAATTTAGGATGTTATAAATCAACAATTTTGTGTGTTTTGATAACATTATTTTTCTGACATAAATCTGTAGAGATCGCATAATCTATATACGCGTTTCTGGGTTATTTCGCAGGATAATCGAGGCGAGGAAATATTTAATACCTGGCTCACGTCAAATTTGTGTACACTCGGAGATCTGCCGTGTTTGTGTGAGAATGCAGAAATCACAAAATGTCTCCAGGAATGTGTATGAGTTCAAGATTGTCGAGAATAAAGTTCGAATGGAAGAGCTGGAAGTCCAAAAGCTGGCAGAAGATCTTGAAGCAACTTTAAAGCTCACCAGATCGCAGAGCAAATTCAGAACCCAATTGTCTCAGAAATCCGTCACCAAAATATCGATCACCAAACCCGTCCGCAGATCCAAAACCCGATCTGCTCGAAAATCGTTAAGTGGAAGCAATCCCAGTCATCCCAACATAACAAGAGGCTTAAAGGAAAATGGTGGGGGAATACAGGCAAATTCTCGACTACACCAACGTTTTCCTGCTAATATGCAGCTGCCCACAAGCTTCTTCATGACAAACTTTTTGACCGAGCACTCTAACTGCCATTTTTGCAGGAGGGAGAAGGTCTGCGAGGAAAAAGATTGTGAACGTT
The DNA here is from genome assembly GCA_027924585.1 of Larix kaempferi. Taxonomy (NCBI): domain Eukaryota; kingdom Viridiplantae; phylum Streptophyta; class Pinopsida; order Pinales; family Pinaceae; genus Larix; species Larix kaempferi. The sequence goes on along the minus strand of BSBM01000680.1, from coordinate 3,478,868 downwards.
GTGTCAATGGAGTCGTTGGAAAGGCTTGCATAGGAAAAACATATTGCTCTATGTGCCATTCAGATACTGGTGTGTTTTGTAGAAGATGCTTGAAATTGCGTTACGGGGAAGATCTTGAGACGGTGCGGGAAAATAAGAATTGGATGTGTCCACATTGTTCAGAGGAGAGAGGTATTAAGCCATACTGGATTTGTAACAGCTTGATTTGCTTGGCGATACGTAAAATTCCATCCATACCCATAGGCATTTCAATAAGAAAAGCCGAAGAGATGGGATTTGAATTTGTAGCTGACTATGTGTCCTCATTGCTTAAAGGGGAGCAAGATTTCCATATGAAATAAACTCCGAGAAAATTCGACGTTAGGGTTGTCTATTGGGTCATATTAGGTCATAGGTAGACGTTACGTTTGTCTATTAGACGTTCATTTTTCTTGAAAGGGCTGTGTATTAGACGTTCATTTTCTGGCATAGACAGGTAGGTCATAGGTAGACATCGATGGATAACGGTTGAATTTCAGTAATTTGTGGCCATGGCCAGAAGAGTGGAATTTTGTTGCGTTGCTTTTTTCTTCTAATGCCTTTGGCTAGGTAAATCGCAATTTTTAAAGAGTCTGGTATGCTTTGGTATGCTTTGTGTTTTTGGGCTTACTTATTTGTTTACAGAATGTCATTTATCTTTTAACATTGACTTTTTTAGATTGGAAGTGGAAGTTTGTTTGAAGCTTTGTAGCTGTGTAAGAAAAATGATGCATGGTAACATTTGTTTGATAATAGTTGAGATTTATAGTTTTAAAGTTTTTTTTAATAATTCTAGAATATCTATAATGTTATGTAATTATTATTTCGATCAAAATTCTTTATATTGATTTTAAAATTGAAGTGGTTATTTAGTTTTGAGTTTAACCTACAATTTTGTAGATCTTGGAGTAATGAGTGATTATATGTTTTGGACTCAAGGTTATTGGAACTTTGTTATAGATTTTTCTTCGTATCTTCTTCTCAAAGAGTTGACACTTGTGTATGTAGGTCCCTTTTAAAAGTTCCCTTCATGTTTTCAAATTTCTTTTTAAGTTAAACTAGGATATTTCCTTTGAATGTTTGGAATTATTTGTTAGTTACCATATTCATAATATCATTTCTTCTTAGGAATGTAGTTTCAAGGATTGTTACTCTTTGGCTAAATTTTGAAGACCCAAATTCCACTTTTTCATGTTCTTTTTGTCTAATGGATGAGCCTTCCAAATGTTTAGGGAATATAATTTTTTTCACCATCACTTTCCATGTGATATGATTGTTACATTTTGTAGTTATTTTCCATTTTTTTTTATCTATGACACCTTTGGAATCACCCTAGGTCAATATTCCGATCAAAATTTATGCAAATTTTAAATTCACATGGATTTTAAAACTCTAGTTTGTAGATTGTGTTGCTAGCTAATCTTTCTCCTAAAGTATCTTTGAAATTTTAGTCCATCTTATTCTAAAATATTTGTCTTTAGTAGTGTAATATCAATTATTTGCAATTTCAAAGGTTTGACCACATTCTAATGTTCCAAGAGAAAATTATGGTAACTTCCACAAATTTTTTTGTTTTTGCCTCTCGGGTGAATGAACTTATACAATCTTGAACACTGAAAAACTTATTTTAGAGGTATGAATGTAAATATGTTATACATATGAGATAACAATTCATCTCTCGCATACTTATTTACAAACAAGTTATAAACTATATAAGGAATTCTAATGTTTCTAGTATTGTAGATTAGGAATCCCTAACCACGGTATTTTTTAAGGATTCGAATATTATAGTTAAGTATAGTATCCTATGCGACTATTTTGGATTGAAAAAAACATGTATATAGATAGTTAGGCGAATATTAAATATGGAACATACAATTTACTACTAAAACATGTATATTTTGGCGAATATTATGATAAAAAAACATATTTTATGTAAATATAAGCGATATTGGAAACTAAAAATGACCAAATAATGAATTTATTTTTTGAAAAAAAGCCCGAAAAATAAAACATCCAGAGCCTCTTCCCAACACTAAAGCTAGAATGTGGTTGTGAGGCACATTGTTAACACCCAAAAAGTGATCACTACCTCATCTACCCCATTGCATTACTCATTTGTCCATATTTCCTACCATATTTCCCTCCAAAACCTTAAAATCCTACTTAAAAGCCTCCAAAAGGCCACAAAACCATTAAAAAAGCCTCCAAAAGGCCAAAAAACCATTAAAAAAGCTTCCAAAAGGCCAAAAAACTCCTTTTTCCCCCAAATTAATCCAATTTCCTCCAAAATAGCAAAAACCCTCTAAAAAGGGAATAGAAAATATAAAAAAAGAGGAAAAAGAGGAAAAAGAGGGAAAAAGAAGGCAAAAACCCTATACAGCTTACCTAAACCATATGATGCCAAAAACCATCGGCCAACACTCCACCACTAAAAACCTATAAATAGCTGATGGATGCCCCTCATTTCATATCCACAATCAAATACACCCTTACTCTGCCAAAATCACTCTTGAAACCCTAGCTCACCCTTGAGCTACTTTCACACTTGAGTGCCCCTTTGGCCCATTTCCAACCCTTTAGAGAAAGAGAAAGGAGAAAAGCTAGAAGCTTGGAAGCAACCCTCCTAGACTGCTACAAAAGATTCACCAACCTCTACACTTGAGGTAATCTTTAATACAAAAAGAGAAATCTTTTGCCATATTTTCATGTTTTGTTATTTATGTTAATGATCATGCTAGGTTAAATTTCATATTGTTTTAGTGCTTTAATTTACTATTTATTGAACTGCTACTAAGAAGTCCCTTCTCCTTAGTAGGTGCTCATTTGCACAAGATGGGGTGAAAACCCTAGCTACACACATCTAGGATGTTTAATTGTCCTCGGATCCGGTAATCATTTCTTTCAAGCTTGGAGTGCACCAGGGCTCATGTCCAACACTCAATGTACATCGGGGCTTAGGCCCAGTATGAAATCGAATTCTCTAAATACATCGGGGCATAGGCTGAATATATAGGTCTTTTGTGTGTTGCTGAGTCCATGCTCAACACACTAACTAATCAACCATGTAAATCATGCTCTGCATAGTATAATCTAACAAAAGAGGTAATCTCAGTATATCATAATTTTGTAATCATTTCTCGAAATACAACACAGTTTATTCATTCGGATTTCCTGCCCCGCATATATTCAACAAGGAAACAAATCAGTGTCCATGCCCAATACATCAACTGATAAAGGAAATAAATCAAACATACTAATGCTATGTCAAACATAATAAATCACATATACTGGGGCTGTAACCCGACATGACGTCATAACATAGTTAGTCAAAAAGTTGGGATATTACACCTATGCACTGAATGTGGACATTTTGGCCCCTCCTTAGTAGTTTTGTCCTATCCTTACCAACCTACACTCCACCAAATCCACACCCACTCATGTGGCACCATCATTTATTTATACCCATTCCTTGCCAACGTTTAGATGTCAATTCATGACATTTGGAGGTGATTTGGAAGTCTATTGGTCAACCTAGGGGGGATTGAGGTCCAATGTAAGCTAGCCACTTGTAGCCACTACTGGTGCCTCCAAAAGCTCACGATTTATACCAAATGTTATATAAGGGTGTTCACAACTCATTTCTGGGTTGCACAATTAATAATAAACCTGCTATTTGATCATTTGTGTCTGTAGTTTGATCATTTGTGTGTCCAGAATGCTTCTTTTACATTATGCATAATTCATCAAATTTCTTGATTGTGAGGTAATATTTAGCTAGTAGATCCTACTATAAGTTATAATTCACATGGTATCATAGCTATTGGAGCTTCTAGTCAAACTAGTTTGCTTCAGAAGTGCACCAGAAGCGGTGGAGCAACCACAGAAATCCCCGGGGCCATTTCCTTGAAGCCATTGGAGAAATACTTTGGAGTCTACTAGGGGTGTGATGCGCTCTCGAATGTGCCTTCTTTCAATGTAGGGTTTGAATTAGATAGTTAGGATATCCTCTTGAGTGATTGTGTGTTTGCATTGCAAGTATGCAGTGTTCCTTGTCACCTAGTGCGCAAGCTACAGAATGGAGCAATCGTGTGTCTTGTTCACTCCATTCAAATACTTTGAGTAGAAGGACGAAATGATAATCCAGCTGAGATGCAAGGGTCTCTTCAGAGTTACCATGGGGACTGAAATTGAGCCAAATTCTGTAATAGAGAAGTCGAAGTTCTTCAACATAATGGATGGAGATCTTTGCATGGTTTGTCTCAACATTTCAAAAGACCTCTTATTTCACGTTGATAGTATCACTACTGCAAATGAAGTGTTGCTAAATATTGATTCATTGTTTTTGGGAACATTGATAAGATGAGGGGCCACCAACTTCAGAATGAGTTGATCTCACTGAGACTAAGCAATTTCAAAACTATCCAAGACTTCTTCACCAAGATAAAATCATTGGGCTTGCGGATCAAGCAATGTGGCATTGAGAAGAAGGATGAATAGTTGGTTTTGTCCATACTTTCGAAGTTGGATCTTCATTACTTTGTGTTTGTTTCTACATTTTATTCCACCAGGATAGTTGTTCCAAAGTGGAAGATGCCATCTTTGGAAGAGTTCATGGAGATGCTTACACAAGAACAAGACAAGTTGGTCCTAATGGGTGCCAGCAAGCAAAAGGATCAAGTTATTGCAACTGTGGATTCGAAGCAAGCAAGAGGAAATCAAAATCTCAAGGGTTTGAAGAAGCAAGAGAATAAGAAACACAAGGAGAATCCAAGATATTTTGATGGGGATTTGAATCTTGTCAAGGAGAAAGGAAAGAAGAAAGAGAATACCAAATGCACTTACTCTCAAAAGAGTTGGCACCCTGAAAGTGCATGTATGAATAAAACCATTGACATGATGACCCATCTCCTCCAAAAAAAAACATTCCTCTTCCAGAAAGTTCAAAGAAGAAGGAGGGTGTTTCTGAAGACAAGGAGAGATGCCATGCATTGATGGCTAGTACCTCAAAAGGGTAACTAAGCCAGAAATCCAAAAGAACTAGAAGACACTAGTGGATCCACATATGGGTATTGATTCTGGTAGATGCTCGATTAAAAAGTGGAGGGGTATATCCAACTAATCAATCTCAAATGACCTTGTTCTTGATTCTAGTTTGAGTGGAGATTCCTGATCCACCTTCCGCAAAAGCGGATTTACCTAGTGATAGGCTACTATGATTTGATTTTAAATGGATTTGGTTAGTTGAACAAACTACACCAAAACCCTAGCCTAAGATAGTTGTTGTATGTTCCCTAGAAAAAAAAAGTTACTATTCAATTTTAACTTTAATGTTCCTTTTAGGGTTGTGGTTTATTAAAAAACATTGTGTGCGTGTAAGATGGTTATGACTAAAAGGTAAAGTGTATAATAAAAATGCAAATTCCTGTCACTTCTTTTTTTTTTCGCTTATATCTTTCAAAATAAAAAGTTTGCAAAGTAAACCTAAAATTATCTTGAAATTTTTTATTTATTTATTTTTTAAATAGTATATGCAACTAATATCTATTTTGAAAAACAATGCTCTTGCTAAGGGAATAATACTTGTTCTTTTGCAATTTTCGTTTAAATAAGAGAAATAACAACTAACTATGAACAAGAAAAGCATACTCTAGAATGCAAGTGTAGGCTAGTTGTACCTAAAACTATAAGAGATGGACCACTCCCCTCAATGAAGTCTTAAAATAGCAAGTTCAATACATTTCTTCAATCAAAGCAAAGAAGTAACTAAGTTTGGAAAAATGACACTATTGGAACCAACAACTCAAAGAAGAAAACAAATATATTTTTCAAGAAATCAAAATGTTCTCTATCAGGTTAGTAGTCATAAGGAAACATTTCGAGTGTCAACCAAACAAACTTTGAACTCGAAAAACCGAGGAATGCCCTCAACAAACGAATGAAAACCAAACATGATCTCATAAAAGAGAAAAAAAGACTCAATCATAGCCTACCAACAGGTCCAAACGATCCAACTACAAGCAAGGAAACTCTTCCAAAATCAAAGCAGAGACCCAAAGTTTAAACTCTAGGAGGAAATCAAATCCTACAAAAATACTCGCGACTATAAGTACAATAGATTGCGGGTGACTCGCAAGCGCAACAAAGGAAACTTGCGGGTATGAGGGCAACTCGTGACTGTATCTAAAGAAAAATCACGGGTCTACTTCAGAAAAATCATAAAAAGAAGAAAATATATGATAAGGACCAAGCCGAAGTCTTATGCGAGGTTTAGAACACCTTGTAAACTCTTCCAGAGAACTAAAGGATTAACCTAACTAAAGAAAAACTACCCCAGGAATCCTAGAGAAACATAAAGAACTCCCTAGTGGAGTCACCAGTTCCGTTGTTCCGTAATTTAACCTGTGATTAGGAAGTTCAAAGAGATCATCAACATATTGCTAAGAAGGTACATAATCTAATAGATAAACAAATATATTAACATAAATTATTTCTTTAATCTATAAAATCTAGGGTTATAGGACAAAAGAATGTACCTTGGATAACTAAAGTTTGATCCAAGCTTTAATCTTTTGTCTCCGATCCACAATCCCAGATGAGAAACCTCCAAAAACCAGACACCTTCCTGAAATATTTTGACTATATAAAAATGAATAAACTAGTTTTTAAATCATATATAAAGAGGACATGAATAGATTCAAAAGATTAGATTCACAAAATAAACAAATTATCTTATGGGAAAGAAACTATCTTGCATTATAATCATCAATGGTAACAAGCTATACGTGATATGTAACCTGCATGGTTGAAACTTGATCTTTGGATCCTTGCTCCTCTTCCTTCAATGGATATTTCTCCAACATTTCCTTATACAAAATGGTTCTCCCTTTTCTCAAGGCCCTCTCCTTGTATTTAAGCAAGGCCTGAGAGGATACACTCGAAAGGAAAATGGTTGGGGAAGTTATGGTGCTTAGGGTAATTACCATGACTATCCTTAATTCGATCTTTAATATATTTTTTCATGATTTTAAGAGATACCCGTGGGTATTTCACTTAACAACAAGTGAGTAACCCATGAGTCTAGTGTCAAACAAATAGCGGGTGCAATGTTTTAGGAAAAACCACAGGTGGTCAATGGAGCTCCACTAGGTGACCCACGATTTGACAGATGTGAGAGTCGCGGTTGAGTTTTAAAATAATTCACAAAAAAAGTTTAATTGGAGATGATATTGTAAGGTTTAGATAAAATGCATATATATTTAATGAGGCTCTTCCATCCATAAGGTTCTTTTGTGTGACCGGCAATGTAGTGTGGTCACAGATGGAGAAGTGCCAATTTGACTAATAACACCTAGTATATTTGTAGTCATGTCCTTTAAATCTATGGATATGATTTATCCAATTAACTTTGTTGTATTTAAAAAAACATGGATTAGTCATTATTGGATAAACTTAATGAGATTACATGTTTAACTAGATTGGCGGTATTAGCATTTACTTCAATTGTTGCCAGATAACATTTTATATTTTTATTATTTTTCATGTATTCCATAATGTTACCGTTAGGTATGTAATGGTATGGCTCTCCACTGCACCTGCCATTTCAATTATTGAAATGTTTTATAATTCTGAAATATGAAGTGAAAGATTAGTTTTCATGAATAGTCAATACAAATATTTGGTGTGATGAGTTTGAGCAATGTAGTGACTTGAAACATGGGCCATGTACCATGATGGAAAAAGATGGGGTGGATATGGGCCACATGGAAAGACATGGACTTGTCCATTGTTCCAATCAATGTAGAAATGAATGGTTCTTTCTAGCACTTTATTATGTGTATATATCTATATTAACATTCTAATATCAGTTACATAAGCATGTTTCAAAGTTTTTTCTTGGGTTTTTATTTTAGTGTATTCCAGACTTGTAGGATTGTGTAAAAGATGATGGTTGTGACTTGTGATGGAGGACTCTTAAGATAATCAACATTGTTGCACCCTGTATAGAATGGGTGGTAGAAGGATTCTCCACTCAATGGAATAACAAGGTCCTCACCATCACATAATTTTCCTTCCTCTCCATCCTTGGTAATGGGTCTCCCTTTAAGAAATTCCCCCCCTCCTAGGGAATTTGACAAGGAGATCCACTATCTCCACTTTATTCCTCCTAATGGAATATTATTCGGGATGAACCATTAAATTCATGGTTTTGATTGTATGATAAAGGGTTTAAATATACATGTTTAGAAACTAGTCTATGTGCACCTTCAACTCATTGATGACACCATGTTAATGGGAACTTCGAAAGTTAAGGAAGCAAAATCCCTCGAATTCATTTTGAAGGACTTCATGGACACTTCACACACCTCCAACAACCATGGTAAGTCATAAATATTCTTATTTAATACTCTTTTGGCTATGCAACTACATATTTCTCATGTATGCAATGTTTAATGGGGCTCTCTTTCGTCCCTCCAAATACCATCATTAAACTTGGGAAAACTTGTTAGCCAAAATGGACAAAAACATTTCCAATTGGACATTCAAATCGATCAATTTAGTAGGGAGATTAGTTCTTTTAAAAATAGTCATGCATGGAAAGTTCACTTATCTTTTCTAAATTCTAGCAGCCTTGAATCACATAATCAAGGGCAATAGAAAGCTTGAATGCTCATTCATTTGGGGAGTATACAAAATTCATTGTAAATGGGCTCTAGTGGCTTGGTCCATTGTATGTCAACAAAAACAAATTGCTAGACTATGGAGAATGATGTTGAAATTGAATGTAAATCCCTAAGAGAAAATACTTGGTGGCAATGGCTTCCGAGCAATTTAGCACTTTGGTGCAAGGTATGGAGATGAAAGTATGCCCCAGACTACGAAGATAAAGAGCTAATTAGAATAGATTGGTTTCAACTGGTATCCCTCATCTACAACACAAGTTTGAAAAATCGAGCCCTAATCCAAAATCATACCTTATAGGAAATATAGAATGATCAATATACCCTCTTTTGGTAGGATGCTTGGTAGAAACAAACATAATTAATTAATTACCAGCACAGTTAGACCCTTAAAATTTCCTTCAAGAGAACAATAATTTTTTTGTTTGTACCAATATTGGGACAATAATGCTCAATATAGTAAATGGAGGTAATGGGACACCAGGAAGAATTGGCGCAATTCTCATGACAACTTCACATGGGTAGAAATTTGTTGAGAGTTCCACTCTAGGAAAATCCAATTCCACTATGGTCATGAAAAACTTCAGTGGGGTTATAAAGCAAATGACACCTTCACCTTGAAAGAGGCTTTCTCGATCTTCACTAATTATACAAATCAATAGGGAGACCAAATATGGGATTGGATATCGAAATAAGATCTATGACCTAAGGTTTCCCCCATTCTTTTTCTCATGTCCAAGGGTAAATCCCTTAATTGTGTTCCCTCATTCAAAAGGGATTTGAAGGCCCCTCCATATTCTCTTTTTGTTATGTAGAATCAGAAATTCCGAAACACATGTTGAATTACTATTGGTTTACTTCAAATATTTTGGATCAAGGATCCACCACGTTCAAGCAGTTGTACAGAAACAAGTGGGAGAATAAGGGAAACCATCACAACTTGGAGAAGTGCTACTTATATAAACGATAATTCTCAAAAAATTGTGGCAACTTTATCTTGGATTGTTCCTATGGAAAGCATGGAAGGAAAGAAACCAACAAATATATAGAGATGAAGTTCGAAGCATTGAACATGTGTGGAGCAATATTCATTTCAATATTCATGAAACTATCAAATATAAGGTGTGGAGAGATATGGACTAAAAATGTATGGAAAGAGAAAAGCATATCATGGAATATTGAGAACTAAGATCTCTAGTGAGATCTACATACCCTATCAAGAGACATCATCCAATACATAACCCTTTTTTTTAATCCCCCCACCTAGGAGGAATTTATTGAATTTATCTTTATTGAAGCCTCTAAAGACAACCCACGTCCAACAAGTTTTGGAGAGTTCAAAACTCTCAATGTGATCCGGTACGAGATTATCCTAGTTATCTAGGGAAGGAAAGAAACAATGTGGTGGAGTTAGACTCTGTGGCATCTGGAATCAGGAATATTGAACTCTAGGAAAACTTCTCTAAAGTTGAAGTGGAAGGTATCTCACAATTCATAATTATTCTTCTCAAAATTTGTTGGATGGAACTCCCCTAAGCAAGTTGTATCAAAGATGGTACGTCACGCTTAAATTATAATTGCTTAACTCTCTCATTTGGAAAGAATTAATGTCATCATTCATTTCCATATTTTTCAGAATACTAACAAAGTGGTCAACTGGTTGAAAAACAAGGTGTGACTTTGACCTAGGGGGGCCTCAATTTAAATTGGAAAGCACTAGATCCCTAACAATTGAGAAATGTGTGCCTCTCCCTAAGTGGGAAGGATATTGATACCCCACAATGGGTGCTAGGAGCTAGCTTTAGGAATCCTTCGATGCCCAATAAAATCACACCTACAAAATGGAAAACTATCATAGGGTGTGGGACAAATGTTGGAAAGTGAATGATAGGTGGCAGGGGAAAGGGCCAATCCTAACACTTGGGTTCACATACATTTAGAATGAGATGATGGAAATGCGTGGAAGCACCTATGGGAATGGTCTATTTGACCTACTTGGTGATGATGTTATGTGGTTGATCACTCCTTTGGTTATTAAAATCATGGTTAGGTTTCATTCTCATTCATGGGCTATGATTATGGAGTACATTAAATTCTAATTTGATAGTGTTTAGACCCCTTGATTTTCTAGAGTTTAGGAAAGGAAAGGGTTTAGATATGACCATCAATAAAGATTTTCTTTGCTACGTTAGGTTCCTGGTGTTTGAATTTAGACTAGGGGATCTTAAGGAATGTCCATATTAGAGGTTTGGTCGAGACAAGATTGTAAGAAATAAGAAAAATGAGCGCAAGAAGGCTGAAGAATGCCTTTGCATAGGTATATAAACTATTATAAAAGAAAATTGTTGCACCAGAGAAACCTACAACATCATGGTTTCAATCTCCACTAACTAGAAAATCAAGGATCTGGAGAATAGGGTCTCGCAAAACCAAGCTAGAAGAAATAGACTTAGGTGACATTCATGCACAATTTAGGCAAATGTTTGAGGATGTTGGAAAATATACAACAAATGAAACGAAGCTCATGAAGTCTCTCGGTCTTTACTAGTAGGTCAAAACCCTTTTCGGTAAATCTCTAAAGGATTAGGATGAAGAGCAAAAGGCTTCTCATCTACAAGACCAAGACACTCAAGCGATGCTCAAAGGAATTGAAGTGAGACTCTGTGGCATCTGGAATCAGGAATATTGAACTCTAGGAGAACTTCTCTAAAGTTGAAGTGGAAGGTATCTCACAATTCATAACTATTCTTCTCAAAATTTGTTGAATGGAACTCCCCTAAGCAAGTTGTATCAAAGATGGTATGTCACGGTTAAATTATAATTGCTTAACTCTCTCATTTGGAAAGAATTAATGTCATGATTCATTTCCATATTTTTCAGAATACTAACAAAGTGGTCAACTGGTTGAAAAACGAAGGTGTGACTTGGACCTAGGGGGACCTTAATTTAAATTGGAAAGCACTAGATCCCTAACAACTGAGAAATGTGTGCCTCTCCGTAAGTGGGCAGGATATTGATACCCCACAATGGGTGCTAGGAGCTAGCTTTAGGGATCCTCCGATGCCCAATAAAATCACAGCTACAACATGGAAAACTATCATAGGGTGTGGGACAAATGTTGGCAAGTGAATGATAGGTGGTAGGGGAAAGGGCCAATCCTAACACTTGGGTTCACATAAATTTAGAACGAGATGATGGAAATGCGTGGAAGCACCTATGGGAATGGTCTATTTGACCTACTTGGTGATGATGTTATGTGGTTGATCACTCCTTTGGTTATTAGAATCATGGTTAGGTTTCATTCTCGTTCATGGGCTATGATTATGGAGTACATTAAATTCTAATTTGATAGTGTTTAGACGCTTTGATTTTCTGGAGTTTTGGAAAGGAAAGGGTTTAGATATGACCATCAATAAAGATTTTCTTTGCTACGTTAGGTTCCTGGTGTTTGAATTTAGACTAGGGGATCTTAAGGAATGTCCATATTAGAGGTTTGGTCGAGACAAGATTGTAAGAAATAAGAAAAATGAGCGCAAGAAGGCTGACGAATGCCTTTGCATAGGTATATAAACTATTATAAAAGAAAATTGTTGCACCAGAGCAACCTACAACATCATGGTTTCAATCTCCACTAACTAGAAAATCAAGGATCTGGAGAATAGGGTCTCGCAAAACCAAGCTAGAAGAAATAGACTTAGGTGACATTCATGCACAATTTAGGCAAATGTTTGAGGATGTTGGAAAATATACAACCCATGAAACGAAGCTCATGAAGTCTCTCGGTCTTTACTAGTAGGTCAAAACCCTTTTCGGTAAATCTCTAAAGGATTAGGATGAAGAGCAAAAGGATGCTCATCTACAAGACCAAGACACTCAAGCGATGCTCAAAGGAATTGAAGTCACCCTCATATTTTTTTCCAAGGCTCAAATCGATATGGAGGATAGTATGAGAGTACTTGAAAAGGATACCACTGGTATTGTCTTTAAAGAAAAATTCCCTTGTAGGAAAGTCATTGCAAGGAAAGAGGAATCTGAGATGGCCCTTCTGATAATTTCTGATATTTCTAAAAATTATCTCTTTGTCTCCTATTTGGTTCTCTTCCAAGATAATTAATCATATACATGGTTTTTTCATAATTATGATAGTTATTATATGCTTCTAGCTATTAGGTATGTTAGTCCCACACACTCTAGATTTATCTCTCCCTTATAGCCTGATATTACTACATTAATTCTGATAATTACTCCATATGGAAATAAACAATAAAATTTTTGCTTTGTGGCTAGTGTTGTTTCCCTGGTCACATGCCAACCACTCCAAACCATGTATTTTTTTATATCTAAGTAATACAATGTGTGTCAAGCATACAAAAAAAAGAAATTCTCTAAAAATTATTATCCTAGCTAGAGTCTATGATCTTTAATGATATCCATAACATGTATACTTTTAAATTCCTTTTGTTAAACTTCCTCCCAATACATCTTTTCAATTAAAACAACCCTACTTTATATTTTGTTATTTGCTAGTTTGTTTGTAACTTGCAAGACTATCACGTCGTCCATGAAACCACGAACCAGTGGCATCCAAGCCATCAAAATCACTCAGGGATCACACCTAGCATAGGCCACACTAACCCTTAACATCCTATCACTACCTTACGAGGTTTGAACTTAGGTCGGCATGCAGAAGAGGCCCGTCAAAACCAACCATGCTAGCAAGATTCGACAACACATACCTACTTTCACTCGATATCCTATACATGCATTTTTTCATGACGTTTTTAAAACCATTATTTTATTTATACAACTAGTATGGAGTCTAACACGACCTTTATTATCCTCGAAATATTATAAGGTAAAATAATCTTAGTGACGGTCGACATTTCAAGATATGGAACAAACCTTTTAACATACCTTGGCTTCACACATAGTTGTTGCAAAACACTTCACCACACCTTCACACACAGCATATATATTCAAACCCAATTATGGCATCCATATTCAAATTAATACCACCTTCACATACCAAGTTACACCCATTCAAACATCTTGACACCTAATTCAATTCCTTAAACCTAATTCCAACCCATGCCCAATATTTATATTTTTTTATAGCTTGAGTGTACCTAAGTATTAAGAGCATGCGTTCCTCCTTAGGTTCAAATGTGGAGAGGGGTAGGGTATGTACACCTCCATAGACTTTAGCACTCAAATTGTTGTGTGAATAGAGGTCACTTGTCCCACAACAAAGTGGATCTCATACACCAATTTGGTGTATGGCTTTTCCTTGCCCTTAAAATTAGATTATTATTACTATTATTATTATTATTATCCATTAACCTCATTATACTAAGAAACATATTATTTATATTTTTTCTAGTTTTAATCCTCTAATTACGAAGTTTGTGATAATAATAATAATTTATTTTTATGATCACAACCTAACTAGACACCATTTGGGTGTATGAGACCCCTTGTTTGTGGCACAAAAACCCCCTCCATAAAGCGATTTGAGAAGTAAAATTTACGAAAGTGTACAAACCCTACCTCCTCAAGATTTGGAGCTATAATATTGCCTTTAATAAACCCATATCAAAATTATACATAAATTGATTATATTTACAAAATAATACCCTTTCACTTTGATAAAAATAAAATTTAAATTTGTTATTTAAGGTTCTTCAAAATTTGCAAATGCTAAATAGATTCGATTCTAAATCACTACCAAATTTTTTTAGTTTTAAGGCAAATTGCGTAGGAAAAATCTTAAAAGCTAGAATAATAAAAATTTAAATATATTAAATAAAATTATCCCTGATTAAATTTTTAATTTATTTTGGATTTAAATATTATATTTTAAATTAACTTTACACATTAAAATCCATTAAATTGCTTTATACATTGAATTTTGACCCTTCTGTGCGGATGCAATATTCCAATTTTCATGGAGATATATACCAAAGCAAAATTATCGAGCCGATCCACTTTTGACCCTTCTCTCCGGATGCAATATTCCAATTTTTAAGGAGATATATACCAAATTAAAATTATCGAGGAGGTTATAAATTTAGGATGTTATAAATCAACAATTTTGTGTGTTTTGATAACATTATTTTTCTGACATAAATCTGTAGAGATCGCATAATCTATATACGCGTTTCTGGGTTATTTCCCAGGATAATCGAGGCGAGGAAATATTTAATACCTGGCTCACGTCAAATTTGTGTACAGTCGGAGATCTGCCGTGTTTGTGTGAGAATGCAGAAATCACAAAATGTCTCCAGGAATGTGTATGAGTTCAAGATTGTCGATAATAAAGTTCGAATGGAAGAGCTGGAAGTCCAAAAGCTGGCAGAAGATCTTGAAGCAACTTTAAAGCTCACCAGATCGCAGAGCAAATTCAGAACCCAATTGTCTCAGAAATCCGTCACCAAAAAATCGATCACCAAACCCGTCCGCAGATCCAAAACCCGATCTGCTCGAAAATCGTTAAGTGGAAGCAATCCCAGTCATCCCAACATAACAAGAGACTTACAGGAAAATGGTGGGGGAATACAGGCAAATTCTCGACTACACCAACGTTTTCCTGCTAATATGCAGCTGCCCACAAGCTTCTTCATGACAAACTTTTTGACCGAGCACTCTAACTGCCATTTTTGCAGGAGGGAGAAGGTCTGCGAGGAAAAAGATTGTGAACGTTGTGTCAATGGAGTCGTTGGAAAGGCGTGCATAGGAAAAACATATTGCTCTATGTGCCATTCAGATACTGGTGTGTTTTGTAGAAGATGCTTGAAATTGCGTTACGGGGAAGATCTTGAGACGGTGCGGGAAAATAAGAATTGGATGTGTCCACATTGTTCAGAGGAGAGAGGTATTAAGCCATACTGGATTTGTAACAGCTTGATTTGCTTGGCGATACGTAAAATTCCATCCATACCCATAGGCATTTCAATAAGAAAAGCCGAAGAGATGGGATTTGAATGTGTAGCTGACTATGTGTCCTCATTGCTTAAAGGGGAGCAAGATTTCCATATGAAATAAACTCCGAGAAAATTCGACGTTAGGGTTGTCTATTGGGTCATATTAGGTCATAGGTAGACGTTACGTTTGTCTATTAGACGTTCATTTTCTGGCATAGACAGGTAGGTCATAGGTAGACATCGATGGATAACGGTTGAATTCCAGTAATTTGTGGCCATGGCCAGAAGAGTGGAATTTTGTTGCGTTGCTTTTTTCTTCTAATGCCTTTGGCTAGGTAAATCGCAATTTTTAAAGAGTCTGGTATGCTTTGGTATGCTTTGTGTTTTGGGGCTTACTTATTTGTTTACAGAATGTCATTTATCTTTTAACATTGACTTTTTTAGATTGGAAGTGGAAGTTTGTTTGAAGCTTTGTAGCTGTGTAAGAAAAATGATGCATGGTAACATTTGTTTGATAACAGTTGAGATTTATAGTTTTAAAGTTTTTTTTAATAATTCTAGAATATCTATCATGTTATGTAATTATTATTTCGATCAAAATTTTTTATATTGATTTTAAAATTGAAGTGGTTATTTAGTTTTGAGTTTAACCTACAATTTTGTAGATCTTGGAGTAATGAGTGATTATATGTTTTGGACTCAAGGTTATTGGAACTTTGTTATAGATTTTTCTTCGTATCTTCTTCTCAAAGAGTTGACGCTTGTGTATGTAGGTCCCTTTTAAAAGTTCCCTTCATGTTTTCAAATTTCTTTTTAAGTTAAACTAGGATATTTCCTTTGAATGTTTGGAATTATTTGTTAGTTACCATATTCATAATATCATTTCTTCTTAGGAATGTAGTTTCAAGGATTGTTACTCTTTGGCTAAATTTTGAAGACCCAAATTCCACTTTTTCGTGTTCTTTTTGTCTAATGGATGAGCCTTCCAAATGTTTAGGGAATATAATTTTTTTCACCATCACTTTCCATGTGATATGATTGTTACATTTTGTAGTTATTTTCCATTTTTTTTTATCTATGACACCTTTGGAATCACCCTAGGTCAATATTCCGATCAAAATTTATGCAAATTTTAAATTCACATGGATTTTAAAACTCTAGTTTGTAGATTGTGTTGCTAGCTAATCTTTCTCCTAAAGTATCTCTGAAATTTTAGTCCATCTTATTCTAAAATATTTGTCTTTAGTAGTGTAATATCAATTATTTGCAATTTCAAAGGTTTGACCACATTCTAATGTTCCAAGAGAAAATTATGGTAACTTCCACAAATTTTTTTGTTTTTGCCTCTCGGGTGAATGAACTTATACAATCTTGAACACTGAAAAACTTATTTTAGAGGTATGAATGTAAATATGTTATACATATGAGATAACAATTCATCTCTCGCATACTTATTTACAAACAAGTTATAAACTATATAAGGAATTCTAATGTTTCTAGTATTGTAGATTAGGAATCCCTAACCACGGTATTTTTTAAGGATTCGAATATTATAGTTAAGTATAGTATCCTATGCGACTATTTTGGATTGAAAAAAACATGTATATAGATAGTTAGGTGAATATTAAATATGGAACATACAATTTACTACTAAAACATGTATATTTTGGCGAATATTATGATAAAAAAACATATTTTATGTAAATATAAGCGATATTGGAAACTAAAAATGACCAAATAATGAATTTATTTTTTGAAAAAAAACCCGAAAAATACAACATCCAGAGCCTCTGCCCAACACTAAAGCTAGAATGTGGTTGTGAGGCACATTGTTAACACCCAAAAAGTGATCACTACCTCATCTACGCCATTGCATTACTCATTTGTCCATATTTCCTACCATATTTCCCTCCAAAACCTTAAAATCCCACTTAAAAGCCTCCAAAAGGCCACAAAACCATTAAAAAAGCCTCCAAAAGGCCAAAAAACTCCTTTTTCCCCCAAATTAATCCAATTTCCTCCAAAATAGCAAAAACCCTCTAAAAAGGGAATAGAAAATATAAAAAAAGAGGAAAAAGAGGAAAAAGAGGGAAAAAGAAGGCAAAAACCCTATACAGCTTACCTAAACCATATGGTGCCAAAAACCATCGGCCAACACTCCACCACTAAAAACCTATAAATAGCTGATGGATGCCCCTCATTTCATATCCACAATCAAATACACCCTTACTCTGCCAAAATCACTCTTGAAACCCTAGCTCACCCTTGAGCTACTTTCACACTTGAGTGCCCCTTTGGCCCATTTCCAACCCTTTAGAGAAAGAGAAAGGAGAAAAGCTAGAAGCTTGGAAGCAACCCTCCTAGACTGCTACAAAAGATTCACCAACCTCTACACTTGAGGTAATCTTTAATACAAAAAGAGAAATCTTTTGCCATATTTTCATGTTTTGTTATTTATGTTAATGCTCATGCTAGGTTAAATTTCATATTGTTTTAGTGCTTTAATTTACTATTTATTGAACTGCTACTAAGAAGTCCCTTCTCCTTAGTAGGTGCTCATTTGCACAAGATGGGGTGAAAACCCTAGCTACACACATCTAGGATGTTTAATTGTCCTCGGATCCGGTAATCATTTCTTTCAAGCTTGGAGTGCACCAGGCCTCATGTCCAACACTCAATGTACATCGGGGCTTAGTCCTAGTATGAAATCGAATTCTCTAAATACATCGGGGCATAGGCTGAATATATAGGTCTTTTGTGTGTTCCTGAGTCCATGCTCAACACACTAACTAATCAACCATGTAAATCATGCTCTGCATAGTATAATCTAACAAAAGAGGTAATCTCAGTATATCATAATTTTGTAATCATTTCTCGAAATACAACACAGTTTATTCATTCGGATTTCCTGCCCCGCATATATTCAACAAGGAAACAAATTAGTGTCCATGCCCAATACATCAACTGATAAAGGAAATAAATCAAACATACTAATGCTATGTCAAACATAATAAATCACATATACTGGGGCTGTAACCCGACATGACGTCATAACATAGTTAGTCAAAAAGTTGGGATATTACACCTATGCACTGAATGTGGACATTTTGGCCCCTCCTTAGTAGTTTTGTCCTATCCTTACCAACCTACACTCCACCAAATCCACACCCACTCATGTGGCACCATCATTTATTTATACCCATTCCTTGCCAACGTTTAGATGTCAATTCATGACATTTGGAGGTGATTTGGAAGTCTATTGGTCAACCTAGGGGGGATTGAGGTCCAATGTAAGCTAGCCACTTGTAGCCACTACTGATGCCTCCAAAGGCTCACGATTTATACCAAATGTTATATAAGGGTGTTCACAACTCATTTCTGGGTTGCACAATTAATAATAAACCTGCTATTTGATCATTTGTGTCTGTAGTTTGATCATTTGTGTGTCCAGAATGCTTCTTTTACATTATGCATAATTCGTCAAATTTCTTGATTGTGAGGTAATATTTAGCTAGTAGATCCTACTATAAGTTATAATTCACATGGTATCATAGCTATTGGAGCTTCTAGTCAAACTAGTTTGCTTCAGAAGTGCACTAGAAGCGGTGGAGCAACAACAGAAATCCCCGGGGCCATTTCCTTGAAGCCATTGGAGAAATACTTTGGAGTCTACTAGGGGTGTGATGCGCTCTCGAATGTGCCTTCTGTCAATGTAGGGTTTTAATTAGATAGTTAGGATATCCTCTTGAGTGATTGTGTGTTTGCATTGCAAGTATGCAGTGTTCCTTGTCACCTAGTGCGCAAGCTACAGAATGGAGCAATCGTGTGTCTTGTTCACTCCATTCAAATACTTTGAGTAGAAGGACGAAATGATAATCCAGCTGAGATGCAAGGGTCTCTTCAGAGTTACCATGGGGACTGAAACTGAGCCAAATTCTGTAATAGAGAAGTCGAAGTTCTTCAACATAATGGATGGAGATCTTTGCATCGTTTGTCTCAACATTTCAAAAGACCTCTTATTTCACGTTGATAGTATCACTACTGCAAATAAAGTGTTGCTAAATATTGATTCATTGTTTTTGGGAACATTGATAAGATGAGGGGCCACCAACTTCAGAAGGAGTTGATATCACTGAGACTAAGCAATTTCAAAACTATCCAAGACTTCTTCACAAAGATAAAATCATTGGGCTTGCGGATCAAGCAATGTGGCATTGAGAAGAAGGATGAATAGTTGGTTTTGTCCATACTTTCGAAGTTGGATCTTCATTACTTTGTGTTTGTTTCTACATTTCATTCCACCAGGATAGTTGTTCCAAAGTGGAAGATGCCATCTTTGGAAGAGTTCATGGAGATGCTTACACAAGAACAAGACAAGTTGGTCCTAATGGGTGCCAGCAAGCAAAAGGATCAAGTTATTGCAGCTGTGGATTCGAAGCAAGCAAGAGGAAATCAAAATCTCAAGGGTTTGAAGAAGCAAGAGAATAAGAAACACAAGGAGAATCCAAGATATTTTGATGGGGATTTGAATCTTGTCAAGGAGAAAGGAAAGAAGAAAGAGAATACCAAATGCACTTACTCTCAAAAGAGTTGGCACCCTGAAAGTGCATGTATGAATAAAACCATTGACATGATGACCCATCTCCTCCAAAAAAAAACATTCCTCTTCCAGAAAGTTCAAAGAAGAAGGAGGGTGTTTCTGAAGACAAGGAGAGATGCCATGCATTGATGGCTAGTACCTCAAAAGGGTAACTAAGCCAGAAATCCAAAAGAACTAGAAGGCACTAGTTGATCCACATATGGGTATTGATTCTGGTAGATGCTCGATTAAAAAGTGGAGGGGTATATCCAACTAATCAATCTCATATGACCTTGTTCTTGATTCTAGTTTGAGTGGAGATTCCTGATCCACCTTCCGCAAAAGCGGATTTACCTAGTGATAGGCTACTATGATTTGATTTTAAATGGATTTGGTTAGTTGAACAAACTACACCAAAACCCTAGACTAAGATAGTTGTTGTATGTTCCCTAGAAAAAAAAAGTTACTATTCAATTTTAACTTTAATGTTCCTTTTAGGGTTGTGGTTTATTAAAAAAGATTGTGTGCGTGTAAGATGGTTATGACTAAAAGGTAAAGTGTATAATAAAAATGCAAATTCCTGTCACTTCTTTTTTTTTTCGCTTATATCTTTCAAAATAAAAAGTTTGCAAAGTAATCCTAAAATTATCTTGAAATTTTTTATTTATTTATTTTTTAAATAGTATATGCAACTAATATCTATTTTGAAAAACAATGCTCTTGCTAAGGGAATAGTACTTGTTCTTTTGCAATTTTCGTTTAAATAAGAGAAATAACAACTAACTATGAACAAGAAAAGCATACTCTAGAATGCAAGTGTAGGCTAGTTGTACCTAACACTATAAGAGATGGACCACTCCCCTCAATGAAGTCTTAAAATAGCAAGTTCAATACATTTCTTCAATCAAAGCAAAGAAGTAACTAACTTTGGAAAAATGACACTATTGGAACCAACAACTCAAAGAAGAAAATAAATATATTTTTCAAGAAATCAAAATGTTCTCTATCAGGTTAGTAGTCATAAGGAAACATTTCGAGTGTCAACCAAACAAACTTTGAACTCGAAAAACCGAGGAATGCCCTCAACAAACGAATGAAAACCAAACATGATCTCATAAAAGAGAAAAAAAGACTCAATCATAGCCTACCAACAGGTCCAAATGATCCAAC